>OY979716.1:44067535-44667535 GCA_963855995.1 Muricea muricata | reverse complement strand
GAGTCAATTTACTTTTATTTATAATGATAAGGACTTTCACAAAGATTCTAGTAATTAAGTATTAAAATACATATTTAAATTCTGTCTAGTTTAGCAGAAAGCTGTAAAGTTATTCAAAGTGAATAGTGTCTTGGCTGTGGCTAGTGCTTCAGTTGAAAGATCATTTTTGTGCTCGAAAAGGGTAAAAAGATACCTAAGGAACAGAGTGGGTCAGGGTCAACTCAGTTCACTTTGTAGCATTTTAATTCATAAAGATATTGTGAAGCTTAAGGAAGATTCCAATGTTTTGCATGATGAAGTTGTTGGAAAATTTATTGAAAAACCTAGACAGCTAGCCTTTCCTTGTAAATGATACTGTATTTTATTATATTTTAGGGTATTTACAGTAAGTATTTAAATCTGTCGCCATTGCATTATTAGAATAATAAAATGATTTCTTTTTTGGAATCTGGAATTGTGGATGGTGATGATTGCTGCGACGTCAAGAGTACAGGTAGCCAAACAATCACACTCGAATATTTAGGGAAGAAAAAGACCACCCAAACAAAATAGTCTATGATGTCAACAACAGAAACAAAAGGTAGATTAGATTAGAATATATTATCTTTCCCACAGAGGAGCTTTTCAAAGATAAATACAGAAATAAGTACAATAATTTATATATCCATATAAGAAAAAATACCTAATTACTATGTTATGTACATGCACATTGCTATCATGGTGTTAAAATTTAAGTATCTAAAAGTCACTGAGAAGTTTATTTCGAAGGCTTCTCCTAAAACTTGTGACATTTGGACAAAGTTTAAACTTTGGACTCCAAGGAGTTCCACAAGCTTACAATTCTATAATAAAATGTCCTTTGACCAGTGGCACTTTTAAATAGTGGAATGTTCAATTTCTGTGAATTAGGCGTAACTTGTTGGCTAATGACTCCATGCTTTAAAAATTGTTCAGAAAAATAATCTGGAGCACTACCGGTCATGCATTTAAATGCCAAAGTAGCGTTTCTCAAATACAACTCGCTAGCCACAGGTAACCATTTCAATTCCTTAAGAGCTGGCGTGACGTGGTCGAAGTTTCTTATATCACAAACAATACGGCAAGCAAAATTTTGTATCAACTGCAATTTCTGAATGTTACACTTTGAGGTATTACTCCATACATTGGAACAATAATAAAGTCTGCTAAAAACCAAACACCCTTTATGATAGTAATTAAAGTACATTTATCAAAAGCATGCTTCACATGATTGATTTGACCCAGTATGGACATGATGGTTGTAAGTCAAATGAACATCCAATATCACGCCAAGATCCTTCACCCTTTCGATAGGATTTATTTCTTTTCCTAATAATGTCAAGGAAAAGTCCTGTAGTCTAGATAACATGTCTGCTCCCAAACACCAATAGCTTAGTCTTTTCAGGGTTCAGAAGCAGGTAATTGCTGAAACACCAACTTCGAACTCTAGTCAGATCATCGTTAACATTCTCAATAGCAAATGATTTACTCTGAATTTTGAAGGAGTGCAGTAGGCCTGTGTCGTCTACATAGCAATGTGGGTCACAGTGTTGAGGTGTAGCTGAGAGGTCATTGACATAGATGTTAAACAATAAAGGGCCAAGAATACCTCCCTGCGGCACTCCGTTCTCCAAAGGCAAGGCATCTGAGACAATACTATTTATTCGTACGTACTGTTGTCTGTTGGAGAGATAACTACGAAACCATTGTAAACACGACTGTGAACCACCCATGTCTTGTAACTTTAACATCAAAAGATTATGATTAACACAGTGAAATGCTTTGCTCATATCCAATAAGACCAAGGCTGTAAGTTCCTTTTGGTCTATAGCATTTAGTATGGAATCAGTGATGTTGGTTGGCGAGGTTTCAGTCGAGAAACCACGTTTATTACCACTTTGGTTACTTGAAAGCCGCTGTTTAGATGTAAGATATTCTGCAAATTGATTGTAGGCAACCCTTTCGCACACCTTTGATAGAACAGGTAATAATGAAATAGGTCTGTTATTATTCGCCAGTTCCTGGTGTTCCTTTTCCTTTGGAATTGGTGTAACTTTGGCAATTTTCCAAGCTATAGGATAGGCAGACATGATTAGTGAAGTGTTAATAATTGAAGTTATCACTGGTGATGTAGGTATAATGCAGTCCTTAATCACTCGAATAGGAATTTTGTCTTTACCCGCTGCTTTGCTATTAGGCATTGAAGATATTATGCTTTCTACTAGGACTGGCTCAACCTTTTTAAACGAGAATTGTTCAGATAATGGGTTTTGTCTTGGTGTAAAACGATCACGATTGCATTCAAAACCAAAATCGTTTGCCAAATCATTAATTTTATCAACCGTACTCTTGCCAACAGAAACAAAGAAATTGTTAAAGTTTTCTGCTACGATTTTCTCAACTTGACTAAAAATTCTTTCTGAAGACGATTTTTTAAGAATGCATAAGCGGATGGTTTTCCAGATATTGTTTGAATCACCTGGATCTTTCTTAATCTGTTTTGATACAAATTCCCGTCCAGCTGGTCTGATTTCACGCTTAACTTCTTCACGAAGACTTCTATACGCAAAAGGTTATTCAGAAGGTTACAATTTGGGTTGCCCAGTATATAAATAGGTGCTTCAAAGATGAAGCATAAACAAAGTTAGCGGCAAAATCTGAGTCGAAGCACGACGTAGGTGTGTTGGGAGGTCTATAGACAGTACTTATAATAATAGATTTTAAGTTCCTGACCTATACTTTCAACCACAGTTGGTGAAAACCTGACGCAGAAATCGACGAAATGTCTCTTAGACAAACAGTTTTGTAAATTTGACATACATAAATACACACGCCACCGCCGATTTTACTCTCTCGATCAACTCGAATATTATAGCCAGGTATTTCTAGATTGGTAATTTTGCTATTGAGCCATGTCTCGGATACAGTAAAAATATCGAATTCATTCGACAAGTTAGTTTCTTTGATGAGTAAATAATGATGCCGGTTTTTCAGGGACCAGGCATTGAGATGAGCTATCTTTAAGCATGTGGAATTCTTCTGCTGGTTTACAGAATAACTGTCCTAGCCAGTATGTAAGTAAGCTAAGTAGGCGGTAACAATAGACAAAATCATAAAAACAAAAAAAAATCGACAGCAATTTATAACGTGGCCGGACATGTTTGTCTTGTTTTGTCGTGAACACAGACACTTCTTCCATAAATTCATTGTCTACATTACTTGCATTACCCAAAAAGGAATTCTACTGGTTCTCAAACTGAACTATCTTGCAATGTTATTCAAGATTGCAATAATGATTCTTTCTTGACAACCGAATGTGAAGAAAGCAAAATTGTTAAACATGTTTATTTCTCCAAAAACATTTGGCTGTGAACCTTGCAAAGAAGATGCAAATGTTGAAATATCCGGAGAACCAGAACAGTGTGAATCCGATGATGGTGAAAGTTCTGGCAGGAGTTATTAGGGACTTTACACAACGATGACTTGAGCCCAGGAGGACAGCAATCATACCCAAAACAGAGTTAGCCTGCGAGCAGGCTGTAGGGAGAAGGTAATGTAAATAATACGGCCTGCACGCAACCTTGAGATTTTTCTGCTCTGCCTTTCTTGAAACGTTAAATGTTAACCAATCAGAAGCCGTCAGATTTTAATTTAATTACCATTGTTTACACAATTACACACTTGAAATGTACAAGTTCATACATACAAGTACGGTATAAATAGCTCGCTTTTTAACCAAATAAACATCTAGAACATGCCGCTAGACATCGCACAAGTACGCCAAGGAAATATGTTACAAAAAAGAAAGACACGAACGAAAATACCAATTGTAACAATTACTGCAGATGTTGTAAAGTTTCTTTAAAGATAAAGTATGGAGATAGTTGGAAATCAGTTTCCTCTGTTAATATTTTCGAACAGTCTACTAGACAAGTTTTTGAAGGTAACATTTTGTCAGAACTTTTATATGAAGACGCGAGGATTTTTGTGGAGGAAGTTTGTCAGACCGGTTATGCAACGCGTGTGCTTTGAAGATTAAGAAAACTTGCGTTGGATTAACGTTTATAAGAAATGCTATAAACACCCCTCATCCCATGTTTTGCGAAAGTGACAACGAGAATGAAGATAGCGACGCGATGATCAAAGTTAGAACTAAGAGGACTCTTCCCACCATCGTATCAACGCCAGAAAGAAGCCCTTTGCAAAAGAAAGTTCCGAAAATTGTGTTTAGAGGTACGATAGGAGCTATACTTAATTGGGGGGTTTCACTCATTGTAGAATAATGCTCTTCCAAAGCCAGAGGTGTGAATATAAAAATAATAAGGAAGAAATAGAG
Organism: Muricea muricata; assembly: GCA_963855995.1. NCBI lineage: Eukaryota > Metazoa > Cnidaria > Anthozoa > Malacalcyonacea > Plexauridae > Muricea > Muricea muricata. The sequence goes on along the minus strand of OY979716.1, from coordinate 44,663,181 downwards.
CTTTAAGTAGCTATAAGTAGCTTTTCTGTGATCAAATCTGAGAATAAATTGCAGCATGTTGTTCCCACCAAGCTTGGGGAGGTGTAGGATGGTTGATTGCTATTGTTTGCGTATAGGTACATTTTTTTAGTTAAAGTTTATCTGGAAGATACAAATAAGCCATATTGTTAATGGTTCTACCCGTGATATTCTAAGTTGTTTTTCAACTCATAACACCCACAAAATATATTTGGTCCCATAGCCAGAGCGTGATTATATAATTGGTTTGCTCCATTTGCAATTTTTGTTTAAGCTATAGCTTATGATTAAAACCTTCGCTATCTGAATCCCATACATGCATGAACAACAAGACGCTACATGTAACTCACTGGGGCAGTGGGGCTTTACAATTACAATTAGCGCCAAACCGTGTGTTCTTTTGTGGGCAATATTGCGATGCAATGTTGCAATATTGATGTGCAAGTTGCTCGAAGCACATTGTCATTGGTCAAACTTTACTCTAGTTTTTAATGTTTATTACAAAATTAAAGGTAAATTTGTTCCACAAGCCTGCAATATATGTATATTTTTAACTTTTAAATTAGTTCTAAACGCCATCTTGCCTGTAAGCTGATTGGAAAGCGAGTATGTTTACAATTATGATTGCAAATTCCTTCGAGCAACTTGCAGATCAATATTGCAACATTGCATCGCAATATTACAATATTGATTGCAAAAGAACATCCGGTTTGGCTCTAAAAACAGTCACTATTGCATCACATCTACTAATATTTAATCTTTGATTGAATGGCATGGCCTTGAAGTAAAGTTAATTGAAAACACACAGTAATTACACTGTTTATGTCATGAGCAATAGGAGACACAGTCAGACAATAAAGGAGAGAATCGAAATTTTATTAATTTTATATTTCCGAATGGTATATTGAGTGAGTTTGTTTTATGGGTTCAGTATAGGATAGTCGGTGACTTCTACGTCTAATGAACACAGAAAGATCGAAGTGCACCTTGGGCCAATTTTCTTCCCAGCAGGCAAAGTGAATGCCTTAGCAGGCATCTTGTTTGAATATTTTTAAAAATCTACTAGTTTTATACACCCTCACCCTACCTCATCCTATTATTATAAGCATATGGTAAAGTAGGGTCGCATTGTCTGTTATAATCAAGGCCGGCAAGAGGGGGGGGGGGCAGGGGGGACAAAATACCTGGGACCCGGGCTGGTTTGGCAGCCTAAAATCTTGATAAAACATCTGGTCATTGGGCTACTGCCAAGAGGGTTGGGGGCCCGTAATGCATAATCACTTGCTTGTCCTGGGGCTCGACCACGGCTCTCACTGGCCTTGGTTATAATGTACAGATGAATTTGAAACTTCAACATGACCCCCTCCTAATGACCCCCCCCCCCACTCCTTTTACAATTTCGCTCTCGAAAAAGCGTTTTCAAAAGGAAAACAACTGTATGACTATATATTTTTTCCTTTTAATATTTTAGGATAATTTTATGCGTGAATATGCCTGGTATATTTGAACGCTTATTGAACACTTACTATTTTGTTACCAGAAGCATGAGCTCGAGGGCCGTTTCGAATTGTTCGGTACATATAGAATTAAGTAGCAACCCAATAAAATTTCCGTGTAAAACTTGGTCAAAACTCAGGGTCATTTATGAGTAATTTGTATAGGTAGTTTTCACGCGTGCTTGCCAAGATTCCAAAATTCTTTTTTCAACATCTTTACAGGTCATTGTAATAGGTCCCTGTACCGTGACAATGACGAAAGTCATGAAACTGCGAACAATGATTTGCAAATGTTTAACACAGATGATCTTTGTGTCAGCGACAAAAAGGCAAAGGTAAAAGTTTTGATATGCTGGCCAAATGGCAACACAGAAGTGTGGATACCGGTCGAGCAGGAATCTATATCGCTCATTAAAAATGTAGCATTGAATCGGTGGGACTAGATATGCAATGCTGTGTGGAACCATCCTGCCATTCATTCGCTTATGTTAAAATCGGTTTGGAAAGTCATAAACCATGAATTAAGCTCCTACTGCAGCTCCTCGAATTGCATATTTAAGCAGAAAACTATGAAGGAAATAGTATCATTCTCCACAAAAGCTGCCTGCGATGAATTGAATTCAAAATGTCCAACTTGGCTACAGTGTATAAAAGCAGCGTGCGGAATTAAGTGTGAGGAAGATGTTTCAGGATCCTTCGGTGTGAACTCCGTTGCTTTAGCTACATCGGTTGTCGCACGTGTCTGAAACAAGTCTCTTTCTGCACTTACCTACAGGATATCGAGCATTCTCTTTCACAGCAGAGCCAGACACCAGGATATCATACGTTTAAACAGGCTTGGAGTGTGCATGTCTCCCGATAGCATTTTAAGTTTACAAAGAAGTCTTGGTAGAAATTTTGACGCAAAAGTATTGTGTTGGAAGAAATCACTAGAGGAGCAGCCAGCAAAAAAACTTGCGTTGTTGCGCGAGATAGTCGAGAAACAGCTTTCAACGTATAAACATTCATCAGTTGTGAATACTGTCATTGATGTTAGTGAAGAATCAATCAAGAACTACAAGCCACAGGTGTTTGCCAAGGTTTGCGCGCAACTTGAATCAAAATGGAAAGAAATGTTAAAGACGTCTATTACAGCTGAAGTTACCAAAGAAACGGTTCGCGAATGCAGCAGTATCGTTAAATTTCCGTTATTCAAGTAAGTCCTTTAACTCAACCTTGTGGAGGGACACGATTAGAAAAGCATGAAGAGGTTATAAAAATTTCCCTAAAAATCATGCAAGCAAATATCGTGTGAAAACTTTCTTCAATATAAAGTTTAAAATACCTGCATGGTACTCCTATATTCTTCGAGAATCTGCATCACAGGCTACGGGTTTTTTTTTATTTTTAGGTTAGTGCGTGATAACATTGACCATGAAATTCGGGCCCGGATACAGTCTAAGGAGCACCACAATCAGTCTATACATTGGACACATATGTATGCAATTAAAGACAGCGTTGTTAACATTCTGCTTGATAACTCAAAGCCTCAGAAAGAGAAAGAAGAGCTTCAGCTGGACGAACTCTTACCAACACCCGATGTTATGTCTCGTTTAGCAGATTCATGGAGTGTTTTGGTTAGTCGTGTTATAACCACCTACCTAGAAAAGTTTAAATTTCTCAAGAATTCAGTGATTCATCACATTCCACATCTCTACACAAAGGAAGCGACCAGTAAATCAGAAGTTGTAAGTACACATTAATGTAAAATAATTCATCCAAAAGCTTCTTTCATTGTTTTAAATTGTCTCCTATTCTTGTTCCATTTCATCTCTACTCGAAAAAAGGATTGACTGTACAGTTTACAGAATGATATGTAGTAACATGGACATTTATAAATTCACAGTGCTTCCTTGGCATTGGTTTTTACAATCCAAATGTTGCCGGAGAAATGGCCCAGCTTATGTTAGAAACTCAGGAAAAGTATGTGCCAAAAGCAGAATTGGACGAAGGCCTACATGTTACACCAATACCATTAGTAGGTGACCAGCTTTTTGAAGAACGTGCGCGTAATGTGAAATGGACGTACCAGAATGGCGACAATGATAATGACTGTATCAATGGTTTGCGAGCGGAATTTGCAGATTGGCACGCAAAAGTAATACTGTACCAGGTGTGTATCGATTGTCATTTGAAAAGATTCCTTTACACTGTACATTCCCACAAATGCCCGGGCCCACAATATTACATCCTGGTCGATTTCAATACCACTAATAATTATCAGCTAGTTGGAATGAAGAGAAATATCTTTGTTTTAAGTTTCATTCAGAGATTATGCACACGCATTTCATTTTTCTCCGGTTAGAATTAAAGCATTTTCGAGACAAAGATAAAACAACAATTATGTAAGCATAAACCGTTGATATTAGAAGGGCTATAGCCAACATTACCAACTTCTTGTTTTTTTCCATTCTTTTCACTGTATTTTTATCAAACGTGATTTTTCCATATTATGTCAACGTGCCACTTTTTGGGACATACTGTATGGTAATTTTGTTGCTCACAAGTTAGTCACTTCTGGTTAGTTTTATCCAAAATTCATTAATAGTGTTATCTCATAGATGGAATACAACATGTTCTACAAACATAGATGGAATACAACATGTTCTACAATCATGAGTACAAAGAATTTCATCAGCGAGAAGTGGAAGCCCACATATGCGCCTCCTTTATAGAGATGTCTGGCATGAAAGATCCTTCAGGTAAATTACTCACAGTATATTAATCATGTACAATTACATTTGTATGTATATTTTTGGGAACCGCCCCAGCCATTGGCCCATGGTGTCGCTCTGTTGGGGAACGCATTTACAAGAGAAAACGATTTGACTCTTATGATCTTTCAAAAAATGTACATATCGTAACGATGAAACATTCGACCTTCGCATGCCAAAAATTAAAAACCTTTAGCGAAAGAAGCTTTATGAATACGTGAACGTATGAAGAAATATATTATTTTTTAATCATTGCCATGGCAACTGCGAAGTTTCTTGGTTACAGCTAATTTTCATACTCATACATTTAAAAACAAATCATGGCTCCTCGACAGCTATTCATTCCTCTGACTCGTTTCCAGTCGTCTCGTTAGTTTTAAATGAAAATATATTTCGAATTATCTACCATGTGATTGAATTCTAGAGTTCAATGACCCACAAACGCATGCGCAAATTAGTGGAGAAATCATGATAAAAAACCGCAAGCGCAAATTAGTGGAGAAATCATAGATAGGAGAAATCGTTGCAAAATGGCTCTGCGCATGCGCGCTTCCATATTATGTGTACGTGGGTTATTGAACTCAAGCACGAGTTCAATGGCATGGATAGGGGTTTTGAAATATATTTTATTGAAGCCTAAAGACAACTGGGGGCGAGTAAGTTCCTTCCTTTTTTATTAAGAAAAGCAAAAAGCTACCTTTAAGCCTTTCATAGAATCAGCCCCTGCATGTATGTAAACTGTTTATTGGTACATACATACTGTACATAAGTCATAAGAACGTTTAAAATTTAAAGTTTAATAAACTACTAAAAACCTTCTTTGGTTTTGCTATCAATAGACATGCCAAACTATGATATGCCAAGCAAGACTGGAAGCAGAGATGCTAAGAGAGATTGGTTGCTGGATAAATGTAAATCGTACATACAGAAGTTAGTGTTTGATACAAAAGATATACACAATCTTGTTCAAGAGACACACAAGCTGGAACTTTCATCACTGGGAAAGTATGAATGCAGGGAACCAAATTGCCAAAATGAATATGTATACCATTCTGCAAGAGTAAGGTAATTGGGTGCCAAAGCACTATAGAAACTACCTTTTTATAATACGAAGTGTCTAAAAATTAAACGTGCATGCTTAAGTACGAAGGTTTTTACCACACGTCGATTGTTTGCGCCCTAACGACGCAGAAACACGAAAAAAGAATTACAATTTGTACATATTCATTAGTCAGGATGCGAGTCTTTTCTACGGTATATTAAAAACGGCTTGCGCACGAAATTTGAAAGCTGAAAAGTATTCTTGAGTTATTGGAGTTGTTAATCGCGCTTATAATTAAATAAGGAATTATGTAAATTAAGAGAACGAAAGTTAAGCATACAGAGGATCCACTTTCTTTTTACTGAAAGTTTAGTCAACATCTGATAAGCCCAAAAGTTTCAACACTAATTGCAAAACCCGGAAATATTACACACACTGTAGGCAAAACTAGGAAACTTTGTTGTGCAATTAAAGCCTTAATATGTTTTTTCAAATGTTTTCTATATTTTATCTGCATGCATAGCAAAATACGATAGAAATTGACAGGAAACAATGTTTCCTAGTTTTCCCAGGGTCTTAACTCAAAAATAATTTTAAAATATAACAATTTTTTTTAATTCTCGCGCAAGAGATTTTTAACATGGTAAAAAGACCCCTTCCTGTTTATGAAGATCTTAACAATTTTTCGTTCACTCTGAATTGTAAGAACACAAACGCAGTGGCGTAGCCAGCGTCGACGTTTGAAGGGGTGAATGTTTGAAGGGGTGAATATTTATGTGACGTGTTTTGCATAGTATTTTTTAAAATCGATTGTTTTATGGTCTATGAACATATGGTCTGTATTAATAAAACCGTGATACCTGAAGCAGTTTAAAGGTTATAGTACAGTATAATTGACAAACAACTTTATTAAATATTGTAAATTTGTCATTAATATTTTACGCCTAGTCATGAGATCACAGCACACAAGCGTACAAATAACAGTGGTGGAAAGTTAAGGGATGAATTTGGTTACTTTTACTGCCGTTCAAATTGTGGGCATGTATATAGCACTCAAACAACAAGGAACAGGTAAACAGTAAAAAATGGCATACCATATTCTCTCTATTTGCCCCCCCCCCCCGCCCTTCAATTAAGCCCCCCTCTCTAATAAGCCTGTTGCTTTACGTGCTGCACCACTTTTTATGTTCCAGGCACGAAAAAAGATTCTATCCTGAATTTCAAGCACAACAACAAGTGGAAAGTATGTGCATAATTAACAACTCAAAACAACCAACTAATTGCACATACAATTATCATTCTGCTAAACTAAAGTTTGGACTTATATTGTTTAACTTCAATGACCCTGTTAGAGAGGGAGATGGGCAACGGTTACATGACATATACAAACTGGCTTTGCTGTTGTACAAAAGTGGAAATCATACCAAATATGCATATGTTGTACTTTTGTACCTGGCCAAGCTTTCCAGCTAAAATGGAATAGATTTTTTAACAAGTATGGCTTAATTGGAAGATGTATTCCACTGGACAACAAAATAAAGTATTAAAAACTATATGGCAAGCACTGGGTTCAAACTTAACAAAAGAGAGTGCATCTCATGTTGCAAATGCATTGGAGCATTTGGAAAAAATTATTGATTCTATAGACGAAGATTGTGCAATGTCAGAGAGACACGGCGCAAGATCTGTCGGTGAAACTGTTGAACCAGTAATGCAGGTTATTTCCGATTTGGTTGAAATTAGAGCTTTTAAATTTATTTCTGGATGAGAAGGTCATGAGTCTTTTCAAGATTTTTCCAATAGTCTTGTTAATGTAGACTATAGAGACCTTCACAGCTGGATGAAACAAAAACTTAAACTTTGGGGAAGTATTTTTGAGAGAGGGTACTAGTGTTTTCCCTTATCTTTAATCTACAGTGAATTACAACAAGAACTTTTAACAATTAAATAAGCAAGTTTTAAATGTTTTTATCTCTCAATATCCCCATTTTGATGGTGGAAATAATCAATGCATTGCTCATTTGGGGGTGGCACTTTTTAAAAGAAATTTAATTCAAATGTGGCGCTCGATCATTCAGGGGCTGCACTTATTTAGGCAGCACTCAAATGAGTAAATGCAGGAAAATGCAGAATGGATGGTAAGGACTGTTGATATTACAATGTTTTAGTAAAACTGATGTGTATATCAAACCTTGACTATTATGGCTAATAATTAAAATCGTCCTCTTCATCTACACCATAATTATCAGAATAATATATACTCTTGTTGATCCAAAGGCATAACATGAACTTGCTCCATCATTGGAATTGATTGCATCATGACATCAATGTTGGAAATATCGTCAAAAACTTCATGAAATATCTCAAGGATTTTTAGTGCATAACGCACTGAGAACACAGGGAAATGTTCAATAATGTCTCTTATGGTAAATATGCAATGTGCCTTATTAACAATTTCAGAAACCAATTTAATTTCATAATCTTTTGTGTTGTTGACAGTTAGTTGATTCACAATAGGGTGATAGGTATTTACAAGTTCCATTAGCGCCATAGTAAGGTCTTCCTTGTCAGACATTGACAATGGTCTATTAAACATGTTAATGTAGGTACTTGTCTTGTTACTTGGTTCTTTTTCAAACAATGGAATTTCCACTGGACATTTGTCAGAATCACATGCACAATATTTTGCACAGTTTGAGCAACATGCATGAGATGGCTGAAGAGGAACTATCTTTCCATCAAATGTCATGTAAGCTGCAACTCTATAACGATCGGTGGTTTTAACAAATGTTTTGACTTCTTCCTCACAGAAAGATAGTTGCTGGCCATGGTAGACAGTAAGAACATCTGCATTTTTTCCATCTCTCCCAGCACGCCCAGACTCTTGATGGTAATCAATCATGTTCCTTGGTGGTCCCCAATGAATTATGTATCTCACATCTGGGAAATTAACCCCCTTACTTAATGCAGATGTAGTCATTGCAACCCTTATTGTTCCTCCTACTTTGAAAGCATGAATCAACCTTTCCTTGTATTTTTTAAATGTAAGGGAATGGTAAATGGCAATAAGACTGTGCTTTGCATCTCATCCTTCAGGTGTGTATGCTTTGCTACCCAGTTCCATTAACATGAAGTTAATTAATGTTGCAACATTTGTCAAAGTACCATTACAGAATATCAGTGTCTTGGGGGTTTCTATGCCTTTACTTCTTATCAATTCAATTAGCCATGATAACTTATCAAACATCTCTTCTTTCTTGCACTTCAAAACTGGGATACGAAGATTTGGCCGGTTAGGGCTTAAAACAAGTACTTTGGGATCTCTCATTGACAGTGGCGTCTTGATAACTTTTTGTGTTCTTTCATCAGCTGTTCCAGTTAATGCTAGTATAGGTGTACCTGGTATTGCAATAAGAAAAAAAAAATCATGGTGGTAATTTGCACATTAAGTTTTATCACGAGGTTTGATGACATTGAACAAAGTTAGACAGACATAATGTATACTGTACATATCAGGCAGCTGTAATGATGTACTGTATGTTACAAAAATCTTCTATATTTTTTACATCACAGGGCTAATATGATTTCCTACATGGAATTACTCAAGACCATATTTTGGTATCCCTTTTTGTAACTGTTGCTATGCACATGCCCCCCCCCCCCCACCCAGTTTCCATAGAGTCTTAACTTTTATGTTAAAATAGTTTTGTAATTTTCGTACTAACCTGCTTTTGTAAATGATCTTATATCTGATAATTTTGAAAAAGCTTCGCGAAATGAATTTCCTCCAGTCCTAAAACGTATATGTACAGTCAGTACAGTGTCCAAAATTTTTCAACTTCAGATTTTACAGTGGGTAAAATTAAATGTGATGATTGCTTCAATATGACTACCCAAATAAATATTCGTACCTTTTACAGTCCATGTTTCAACCACGTGCGATTCGTCAACAACTATCCCAGATAAGCTTTTAATAAAGTATTAACCCCTAATAATTTTTTTCTGGAAAAATATTATGATGCCCTTTAAAATACATATGTCTTAAAATTAATTCCGAATAGAATTATTGCAGTAAAAACTCAAGCACATAGAAGTTAGCATTGTATATAATTTAGTAAATGAAATCCAGGGTGCATTTGGTTTAGTCAAATGGGAGTATATTTGGCATGGTATTACATTAATAGTCTAATGGAAATCTTAGCACACTTTTAACTTGGAATTTGGCAACACAAAGTGGAGCATAAAAACTGACCCATGCCATTTTCTATTAACCCCAACCCCAAAAAGCTAATACATTAAAATTTGGCAGGGTTGACATACCCTTGCAATTATTCTGGCACATATTCAGCATAGACACAATGTCCTACATTTCATTACTGTAATACATAATAAGTGTACTCAATACTAAATGGGAAATAGTAAATTTGTTGCTTAAAATTACTTTGGAGGTCTGAACTACATTGAAACCAGTTGTTCTTGTGCAAACAACATTGCGATGCTGTGTTGAACAATTGCTTGCAAAAGAAATGTTGGTTTGGCTATAATATAAATTTAACTACTGGTAAGTTATACTGCAGTGATTGTAGAAGTATTTGCTAATGAGTAATGACCAGGAACAATTAGGGTGCTCAGAGAATCCCAACTGCTGTAATAGTCTCATGAATAAAAACTCCAATTTGTGCTTGTGAAGTCTTAATACAGTAAACTGCAAATTTTTTACTTGCTAAATATGACCTTTGGACAAAATTATCAAATACATCAGTGGTATTTTTGCCATTAATTTAAACCAATCATTATCAATTTATCACAGAATGTTTTACTATGATTATCTTATGCAATTATTTGAGGCTGTATAACCTGTATTTTGTAAATTACACTTAAAATCTTTCACACAATTCAGCAATATAAAATAAACACATTTCTTAATCAACCTGTCATACAGGTTGATACGGTACAGCCTTGGGGCTGATCAATTCATGTTTGAATACAACCACAACGCTGTGAAATCTCGTTTGATTTGAATATTCATAACATTTACATAGAAACAACAAGAAGTTTACATAATTACCGATTCGAATAACGTTTTGAATGTTAAATACTTTCATTAATAAAGTGCTCGCCAGCCTCACCTTACAGGTTCACATCGTCCTGAACAATATTTCTGGCTCTTAGGAAATTACAGCTTTGAGAATTCGAACTTCGCACTTTCTCTCTGTTGGCACTGCTGCTCAACACAAGCTTCGCCTTCGGCCAAAACGCGGCCGCAATCCCAATGTTCTTTTAACACATGTAATTCGCTCAAAGCATCCTCTCCTGAGTTTAATTGACGGGAAATAGCAGTAAGCTGCTTTAGCACATTGTTGAAGTTCGAACTAGACGCCATCTTGAACAAGAAGAATAAGGGTAATATACATGACCCCCGATTTTCCGAGCTTTTCCCGAATTCCCAGCCAGCCAACGTTGATACCATGGTTGATACACAGTTGTGCAACAAAATCAAGGCCTCTGTATCAGAGTGTATCCGAAGTCACAAGATCCAGCCATTTGATTGGCTGGATACACTTCAGTGTATCCAAAAGTTACTATATTTAGTAACATCGAACCGCCGACCGTATCAACTAATTGGCTGATCGCGGACGCCATTTTATACAAAGATTTTCCAAAAAAACAACTGAATCTTCGGCGAGTTCTCGGTGAACTGTCAGTGAAGCAGTCATTTGATATCAAAGCGGGGTTTTCCTGGCGATTTCCATGCAGATAATCGGCAATTTTCAGTCTGTAAACACAATTATGGAAACTATTTCCTACATATTATTGTTTGCAGCGAAAAAGGACAGTTTAATGTCGTATTGGTGCAAGTTATTACGAATGTTTAATACTATATAGCACAGATGTCAGACATTGTAAATATATACAATGACATTACCATATACTATATCTGAAAAATCTGACCGTATCAGCAGATACGCTCGATACCCCCTGGATCCGCCCCCCTGCATGGTGACATTGCTGGCAAAAGAATTAGAATTGTGTGCTGCTGAATAAAAGTTGGTTACAGCATAATTACCAAGTGTATATGTACCTGTATCATTGTATTGTAAAGGACAGGTCAGTAATTACAGGAGTCAGGTCAAAAACACATTGTGCACATACCTACACCAAGGCTACTTTTAACCCAGGATAACATGCAGTACAAGATAACATGTTTTCTAAATCAAGTACCCACTATTAAATGATTTGTGAGTTGACCCCCTTCTTTTTTTCAACCTTTTTCAACCAGCTCTCCCATCCTTGTAATTAGTGAATAGTACCTAAGGACCTTAAGTACCATCAACAACAAACTTTACAGGATATAAACTAGATGTATTGACTATGGTAATATTACAAAAATCTTTTGAGATTCTTACATAAATTATCATAAAATAATTTGACCTTTTCTTTTTGGAGCTTATGCCTTCCTTTATCATAGTGCTTGTCATCTACAAGAGATATAACCATTTAAAATTCACTACAAATTAGAAAATATTTGTAGCAAAATATAAACAACATATAACTTGCAAAACATCAGAGGTTCTGTGCTTTGCTGAAGACATTTCATAAAAGCATGTCTTAAGTTATTTAACTGCTGTGCTTAAAATCATAATCAATATTAATCGACAAAAGTTATTTTAAACTTTAGCCCTGAACAACATGGCGTCTTGTCCATGTGCTTCAACGCAACTATGTTCATAAATCCAAATAAAATACAGATTTTCACAAATTAATTGAAAATAGTTGGATAAAGCACGTTATGCAAAAAATAATGTAAATTAAGTGCATTATACATATTTATTTACCTTTTGCTTGAAGCGTCGACCAGACAACGTCAAAACTCGCAATTTGCAGTCGTCGACAAAAACACGACCGCTTGCGTGAATGTGCCATCCAGGTGCGGATCCAGACCGTATCAACAGTATCAAGTGATACGGTCAAATTTTGCCAATCGTGTACTTGAATAAATTGATAGTTTCTTTTTATTATTTGACATCAGCCGCTACTATACTAAGTATTTTCTTTCAATATCGCATCAACTAATCAATTGTTGATTGATATCAAATGCGCTGTAGTAAAATATCAAATTTTGCCGCGACAGCCGAAATTTATCAATAATAATATGTAATTTTACACCCGTGTTTGGTTTTTATTTTGTCGGTGTATCAGATGGCGATGTTCGACCGATCGTTTTCCGATTGCTTTTGGAAAATATGCGCCCGCAAACGTGATACGGTCTTTGATACGGTCAGTAACCATTTTCTTGTGCAATTCTTCCTTATATGGTAACATTTCGATCATTTTTGATACGGTTGGGATAGATAATACCCTCATGAGAGCATCAAACCAATCAGAGCTCACAATTTTCGATACGCTGATACTGTAGCGAAAATTTTGTTGCGTAATATGTAAGTGCAGCTAGCCTGAAAGCCTGAACCCGCGCACAAAACATTACACGGTAGCCTTGATTGTCTTCCCGTTTTTGTATACACTGCGAATTGGTATAAACACATAAAGGCGTGCTTGCTCAATTGGAGCGAATATTTGAACGCGTTAATGCTCAAAAAGATATCTCGACCGATGTAAAGTTGCTGAGACTTCATAGTGTGGATATTGTCAAACGTGAAACACGTGGGAAGCATCTTGAAAAACAGTCGAGAATACGGTACGCGTTTGCGAATTTTTGCGAATGCAATATCCCAAGCTTCATTTGGAAAGATGTGGGAATCAGTATATACCTGTGAGGTAATGTAAATTTATATATTTCATTCTTAACAGCATTGGTTTTGTCGATGGGCGTGAATATGTTGGAATGAGACTTTATGTAATATAATATTCAAATTTGTATGTTGCCTTAGTGATCATATTCGACCGACAGCAAACCGCTAGGCTATATTTACGAATAATAATATTGCCAGTGATTAACTTGCCGATAAATACGACTTACCACGCATTGCGAATTTGCTAGCCTGACAATATAGAACCGCATTCGAAATGCCAGCCTGACAATATAGAACAGCATTAATATTGTATGCCGAAATGCGCATTTCAAATCTATGATGTCATTCAACATCGAACACCGTCCTCCTGGGCTCATGTCGTCGTTGGGTAAAGTCCCTATTATATGGAATTCGATCATTTGGAAGCAGAGGAAAGCCAATCTGATGAAGAAGCATGTACTGCTGAAGATAAATCAAAGAAAAACAAGGATCAGGTTTTTGGTCGCGGGAAAAATCTGTTGAGAATCAGCTAAAGTTTATCATTTGCAAAGGATTGATAGCGCGTACGTTCGGAATTTGCCAAAAATGTGGAAGCAGCTGCTCAGTAAGATTATACATCGTGCTCATCAAACCCAAACCACAATATATCTTGGTCTACTTGGCCCTCTTATAAATCGGCTTCGTGCTATGAACTTGCTCATAACTTTAACAATTTTAAGCACAGGGATAGAGTCAAATAAAACTCCGAGGTTAATAGAATCGTTAAACATCCTCTGTATTCAAAGAATGGAAATGTCAAAGCTTCAAAGTGCATACTCAATACCAGCAATATTTAACATGTGGAGAGCTTAGCAACAAAGTTTGATCAATGAAATCAAGGGCAGGCAAGTTGTTATAGCTTCTGACATGCATGTTGATAGTTGTGGACACAGTGGCCTTCTTCGTTCTGGGAGCACCCTTGATAGAGCAAAATGTCATCTTAGACACTCAAGTGACAAAGGTAATTAGAGGGTTTATAATTAGACAGTGGGTATAACTAGCACCATGCAATGTCATTAAGAAAACATATAGGGTTCAATATAGCAGTGGTATTTTATATCACTATTTACACAAAGTAAGATACAGCAATTTATCAAATGAACTGAATTTCAGAGTACAGAAGTCAAAAACTCCAATGGAATGGAACTGGAGTCCCTCAAGAGGCAACTCTTGTATCTGGAGAATGCTAAATTGTGAAAGTGTATGGTAAATATTCAAGACAATCTTCACAAGGAATAACTACATTATTTATGTAATATATATGTGTGGAGAAAAAAGCTTTCAAAAGCCGCAAAGACAAAGAAATTTAAAGTAATAAAACCATGGATTGAGGTAGGCAAAATAAAATCAGCATAAGTATTAAAATATTGTCAAGTATGGTCGAAACACAGTTACATTGTCCTCAAAAGCTTCCCTAATATTAAAAAATACTGTTTGTTATAAGCATTCAGAGACGGATTTTTGCATTTTGTTTGGCTGGGGTCAGGGTCAGAGTGCAGAAATTGTAGGGAGGTGTTCAATAATTTTAAGGGTGGGGTTATCACTCAGGGTTGCCTTTTCTAGAGGGTTAAGGATTTTGCAATCTTTCCCCCCCCCCCCGAGAAAATCCATCTATGTAAGCACTTATCCTTGTCAATGAAAATGCTTTGCAGATGTAAATCTACTTTTTTCATTTGTTTGGCAATTTGTTTCTATTGTAATGAAATGATACATGTATTACAGAGCAAATAAGAAAGCCTGATTTCCTTTCCTTTCTTTTCATGTATCCCTCCCTTAACCTCTGCCTCTTTTGATTATTATATTATTGATCCATCTTTAGGTAAAAATACAATGGATTTACATAAAATATTTACATCATGATAGTACATATAAGTATAGAAGTATGACAACAATTAAACATTTAATGAACATCCCCTAGGAATAAAAGAACTTTTATGCCTATCTGTGTTTGATTTTACTTCTCTAAAAATAAATTTACTTCTAAGACTATAGTTATGGGTTTTTGGGCTAGGTAAAAATATTTGCATGGGTGGTTACAATCTGATTGGATTTTCACAAGTTCTCTCTTAGTTGCTTCAACTCTTCTTTCTTTGAGTGTAATAAGACGATTCTTCGGCAGGCCGATGATTTTCATGCTTCTAGTTTGTATTTGTTCAATTTCATCTTCCAGTTATTTAGAAAGGCCTCCCCACACTGGGGACGCGTATTCCAAAATAGATCTTATCTTTGTAATATATATGTAGTCAATCCAACTTCAACAGGAAGACTGGACCTGCAACATTGCCGTAGATGGAAAAGCTTTTTAGAGGCCTTACAAATAACCTGATGCACATGAGTATTCCACTTGAGGTTATTCTGTTGCCATACTCCCAGGAGTTTAAAGGTCTTAACTCTTTCGATTGTGTCTGTTCCACAAAGAAGATTAGGTGGTTCTGGTATCTTGCTTGAAAACCAAATCCACATATCCTTAGCTTTCTTAGGGTTTAACTCAATTTTGATGTTATTTGCCCATTTTAATATGTCGTTCAACACTTCCTGCATATTGCTCTGTGAGTTTGAAGGTATACATTCATGTTGTGTGCAGTCACAATCCCTGCAGGACCACTGCAGGACATGATGAGGATGTTGATAACATATTTTGTATTTTGACTTCTGTTCTTTGTGATAAACTCCTGATCCATTGCCAGAAGCTCTTGTTGATGTTGTGTTCAGCAAGTTTCATAAGTAATATCCTGCGGTCAACCATGTCGAAAGCTTCCTTAAAATTTATAAATAGTGCATGTTGCCTTTTTGTTCACTTGTTCTATTGTTATCAGTTGCATCTAACCAGTTTTGGGTGATGCTAATTAAGGCGGAAACTGTAGAGCGGTTGGGTGTAAAGGCATATTGAGTACTATTGAGCTGGAGATCGTGTGCATGTAGTTTCAGTTGTAATCGTTCAAGTACCTTGCCTAAATGTGGTAGGACAGAAATTTGTCAAAAGTCATTCGAAATATCCTCAGGTGGGTTGACTTTAGGACTGGACTTATGAGAGCGTGTTTATACACTCTAGGATACTTGAATTGTATTATGCTAGCTTTAAAAATATCATAAACTACCACCACCAATTCTTCTGCAAATCGCTTAAGAAACCATGCATGAATTCCATCTGATCCAGTAGCTTTCTTGGTGTTTAAATATTTGACTTGTCCAATACTTGGTATATGTGGATTATGGTCTTTAAGAAGGTTTTGCACCTCGCAAACATCACAAGTACTTGTGGAGTTAGGATCTTTCAAAGGGGCTGTGAAGGCTTCCTGTAGTTTCTCCAACAGTTCTTGGAGTTCTTCCGCAGTCGGGGCAGTTAGAGTTGATTGCAGATTACTTGCCCCGGCTAGGTTGTAAATCGAACTGTGCCATTTGGCAGGGTTATGGCATTTGTTACATTTAGCCTTATCTTGGTAGTACTTATATTTAGCTGTGGATATTAAAGCATTAACCTTGACACAGAGGGCATCATATTCCAACACGTTGCCTGCTGTGTATGCATTTTGGTGTTTCTTAATATGAGCTTTAATACATGTATTTGGACAGATCTTTCGAGTATAAAGATATTGAGGATATTACCATTGATCGCGTTAAATACAGAGACGTTTATAAATACAGACATCATAACATTATCAGCTTCAATAACAGTTTAGCAACTTGTAAAGAAACAAGGGAGGGAAATAAACAGCCACAAGTAGGATGGTACTTAAAGGCTGGAGCATTCTTGGTGGATTTAACAGCAGCTATAGAAACTCCTCTCGTTCTACTTCAAATTCAGGTAATCACTTCGCACATATTTTATGACTAACATGCATGAGAACTCCACCACCTGGTGACCTATCCAGGCAATAAGTTGCAAAATTATTAAGCGCTACGGCTGAGTTGGGTGTATTTTCTCTTAGCCAGGATTCTGTTAAAATTAGTACAGATATCGCATCTATATCGACCACTCCGCGTAGTTCGTCCAGTTTCTTGGTAATATGACATGGGTTTGTGACGAGAAAAGTGGGTAGGCTTGATAATACCTTTTTCTCTGTATTTATGTTGGTTGTGGTGATGGTAATGAGATTCCTGTGGATTTTCTTATTCGAGTTCATTGATGCGTTATAGTTTAATTCACTTTGCTGATTATCCTGAAAATTTGCATTTGTTTTTTCCGTATTACTCGTCTATGACCAATAATAACTTGGATATTTTCCATTTCCTTGCCTTTTTTATTTTGATGTCTTCCTGCACAATTCCCTCTGTACTTAAAAATAAAATTAGACTTTAGCAGGGCTCAAGATTAGTGGTATCCCGATATCCATGGGATACCAGATTCAAATTTTGGATACTGGGTATCATAGGCTTAGTATCCCGACAGGATACCAAAAAAATATCGAAATGTTGGCGAAGTCCGTAACATCGCGGGGGAAATGTTTGTCAAAATAATATTTTTTCGTTGTTTGTCGCGCGAAAACGGAATGGAATGACGTTAATTTCTGCCTGTCTATTTTTGGTAATGATTGCTCAGAACATGACAGCCAATGATTACGCGCGATTTCCGGTCGCCATCACAACACAATGAAATTTAACTTGTGTTTCTGTGCCTCTGGTTTTTCCCTGCTACGGCAGGTTTTACAAAAATGTGGAGATACGTAGTTCGAAATCAGTAAGACAATAATCTTCAACAACAGCTGCTGAAACAAGTACGTAAGTTCGTGACGAGAGTCCTTGTTTATCATCGTCAACTGACTCAACCCAAATACAACAACATTAATGAGAAATGCTTGGTGAAGAAGATGCACAAGATACAAAACAGCAGCCGAAAGAAATAACTGATAAAGAGTTACAAACAGTTGAAATGCAGCAGCAGGCCCATAAGACTGTAGCAGCCGAGGTACAAGTCGTTGAGAAAATAAGACGGCCTAATGTAATTGCCCAAACAAGACACGATAAAAGAAGCAATGAAATTAAATGCAGATACAAATCAACAAAGCGCAGCAGAAAATTTAATCAAAACTGGAAAATGTCCTTCCAGTGGGTGACCTTAACGAATGGTAAGATGTTTTGCAGTACTTGTTTAAACAGTGGGACGCTTTGCGACAAAGAATCAAAGTTTGTGAAGGGTGGTTGCAGTAATTTCCATGTTAAAGCGTTACAAACTCATCTCACGAGTGAACGTCACAAATGATTTGCAGAACATCAAAAGGCCCTTACAGCAACACCAGGAACTAATCCTGCCGAACGTGCCTTGGAGGCAATGAATCAACAAGATTTTGATAAAATGAGAAAATTATTTAGAATAGCACACTCAATCGCAAAAAAAAAAAGGTCGACCCTTCACATTATGGAGCGCCGATTACATATGGAGCGTCGATCTTCATGAAGCAACACATGACATATCACTTGGCGAAACCTATCGCAATGATAGCATGTGTAGAATTTTTGTCAGGTACATCGCAAAAAAAGAACACTTAGCTTTGGCTGAAGCCATTAAGAAAGCCCCATTCTACAGCGTAGTGACCGACGGCAGTACGGATTCATCAGTACGCGAAGCTGAGGCCATGTATGTCAGGTACAGTGATCAGGGCTAGATATCGAACAAGTTTCTAGCTCTAAAGAACATACCTCGTGCTAACGCTGAGAATGTTACTAACTTAATCGAAACAATGCTCAAGGAGTATGGAGGGCTCACTGATGAAAACTTGTATCAGAAATTAGTTGGATTTGGAGCAGACGGGGCTAGCGTGAACATGGGCTGCTATAGTGGCATTGGTGCCAGACTACAAAAGAAAAAACCCTTAACTGACGTCAGTCCATTGTATGGCACATCGGCTGGAACTTGCATTCAAGCAAGTAATCCAAGAAAATGAGGCTAAACTGAAAGTGCTTGCTTTTCTTGACAACCTATACAAGTTTTACCACAACAGTTCGTTGAACCTGGGCATGTTGAGAATGTGCTGCAGCATTTCGCACTTCAGGGGTCCCTACAAGATTAGGTGGCACCAGATGAATACCTCATACCTACACTGCCCTCATCAATTTCTGGAAGATGTTTCCAGCAGCATCTTTGAGAGGTATGTAAAATATATTGATGGTACTTTTATGTTTAACTTATTTGTGTTTATTAATTTATTTATTCTTTATGTTTTTATATGAGGACGGCTATTTAGCGAGTTGGGATTCGAGTTAGGATTCGAGTTGGGATTCGAGTTGGGATTCGAGTTGGGATTCGAGTTAGGATTCGAGTTGGGATTCGATTGGCTATATAAACGGTCTGAAAACATAACTATATAACATATATTGAGTATGAGGCTGCGCTCGCATGTTAATCAAACGGGAAATGTGTGACAAAAATGTAATACTTTATAGCACAAAGGATATTGTATCATCAAAATTTTTTCAATAAAAGACAATCTATCATTTTAAAAGCGCGCAAACAGATCCTTTTTCGCGCAATGCCAAGTCTTCGGCTTCTTTTACTTGTTATGGCATAATCGGAGTCTTAAAATTGAGCGGAAAGCACGGACATCATAGTGATTATAGCAGCACATAAATGGAGACACGTTGACAAGCTGCGTCATAAATTAAACTTACGACTCACATTGAAAACATACACAAGCTCACTTTTTTAAGACCAACTTCGATCCTTTTGACAAAAAAACATACCAATCTTCACTTGTAAACAATCTACATGCAGTATGCTAGTACGTGCTAGCCTGTGTTCCAGTCTCGACTACAGGCTAATATGTGCGCACTTATTGAAGATTAGTTCAAGAACCGCGTCATTTATAACACTTTGTATAAAACATTATCGTATTAGGAATGCCAGGTTGCATGTGCTGACACATGGGCTTCCGAGTCACTCCTCACGACCATGGTTTTCCTGAATGCGTCTGAGTGAAAGATTACAGCTTTGCAACCTAACACGTTCCAATCACAGCCTTTACGCTTTCTTGCATCTGGCCATTAGGAATTACTTTAGAGGTTATTCTCGATACAGAAACACAGTATTTACTTCGATATACCGGCATATTTTATAAAATGTCAACACGATTGTACTCTGATGTTGTTTCCGGCGGTTCTGGGAGCGAATTAGAAAATTTCGAGCCCCTGAAGCCAGTGGCGTCGCGAGCTCGATAAGTGAGGGGACATATTCATATATTCGTGTTCTGCACAATTAAGTTCTTTTGAAATAAAATCGATTTCAAAAGAACTTAGTATTCCAGAACACGAATATTTATCATTTATATACCCGGAGCAAGGGGGATTCAGTGAAATATTTCCTGAAGTGATGATATTTCCCGAGGGCTTTAGCCCTCGGGAAATATCATCACTGAAGGAAATATTTCGCTGAATCCCCCGAGCGGAGGGTCTATAAATGATATATTATACCGAAAATCAAAAACTTCCGTAAGAATAAACTTTTAAGTTCTTCAAGTTGAACATACCTTCGTGAATACGATGCTCTAAAATACAAAATAGCCAGTTCTTTGTTTATTTTTATAACGAGAAGTACAGAAAATTCCTTTTAATTTTTTAAATATTTGTGTTTTCAACGTCCTTGTCCTCCAAAATACTTTATAATTCTTCGTGAAGTTCATCAAACTTTTCGCACGTTCCGCCATTTTTGTTTACGAAAACTTGCCAATCTGTGCTTGCGTGTACAAGCGTTGCCATGACAGCGTGAGATATTTACTGTATCTCACTTTGAAAGTGAGATACAGTGGTATCTCACTTTAAAAGTGAGATACAGTGAGAAATCACCTCATCAGGTGGTAGAAATACGATATTTTGATTGGGCAATTTGAATTTGAGGTATAATATATGAATATGTCCCCCTCACTTATCGAGCTCGCGACGCCACTGCCAGAAGCGGTCTAGCAGCGGCAGTTTTGTAAGTTGGCTTACTGAGTATCAAACAGAAAATGAAAAAGTGGCTTTAAACAAAGCACTGGAGATCAGCATGCAAGGTAATTCTTTTTCCAAAACGCCACATGCCGTATGCCATACATGTTTCATAAAGAAAATGTATAATGGACAGATTTCTTTGCAAATTGATCAATTTGAATTTTAATGAAGAAAATCTTCGGGCAGAACATCAATATATGAATATAACCCCCCCCCCCCCAATTAACATTCTAGCTACGTCACTGTTTGAAGGGAATCTCAAATAAAAAATTTATCCAGCAACTAAAGTTCTAATTGTTTGCTGGTGTGCTGGCGTTAACAAATCTTGAATATTGGGTGCAATTGTTACAGATTCTCCCAAAAAAAGAGGTTGTTTCTTTTTTACACAATCTGCCCGACAGTGAAAATACACATTTCCCAATTTTCCGACTCTTTCTTGACCATCCTCGAAGTACACTCGTCTCATTTTCGTGACGATTACCAAATCATATATGTGGAATTGGTACAGGCTGGTTGGGAAATCGAATTTTTTGCCTGCACCCGTGGCATGTTGTAACTCTTGGGTCACAAAATTGCAAAAGAGTGATTTCATACGAGCCTTCCGCTGGTTTTGGTCGAGGCGTCAAATTGGTGTTGGTTGGTTGAGGCATGGAGATTGAGGCATGAAAATCAGAAGGTTGTGGTATGACAATCGCGTTGTGCGACGGAGGAACTGGATGTAGCGGGGGGCGAGGTGTGTGTTGAGGCGTAAAAATAGCTCCCTGTGCTGGAAGAATTCGACTTACGTGTGCCTGAGGTGCTTCAGCAATCCCTTGGAACACAGAAGCATGTGTTACATGTGCAAGTGGTCTCGTAAGCGTACTAGATGAAGAACTATGTTGTCCACTGCAGTTGCTCACTTGCCGAATGGACTGATTTGACTGAGGCTGTGCAGGTGTGGAAGGTGCCAAAATGTCGTTTATTGCATGTCCGACGTTCGTTTGTCGGTTTGTCGCCGGTGTATTTGGTACTTGTACCCTGACAGAAGATCTTTTATATAGGTCTTTGAGTGAACTTTTTGACACAAGTTTTGGTCACCTTCTTTCACACCAAGGACCTGTGTCATTATGTATATAACGTGTTCGCAAATTTCCTTATCGGAAACGAAACCACAATTGCATCCCGGCACTGGTGATATATCAACCAGAAAGACGTTCACACCCTTTTTCAGTTCAAAAATGTACCTGTTATCACTGTCTGAGCTGACTAACTTAACTGTACAGTTCTTCAGCAGTTTGGCTTTTATTATTATTATTATTATTATTATCATGATATTTAGCCAGGATACCAACATCACCGAAGTGTTTTTCAGTTGGGTCCTGCAATTATAAATATTATATGAACATTGATAATTAGATATATACAAAGGCATGACATACAACATGTTTCTATCATTTACAATATTATATAAACTTAGTACATTAATTATTACATTAAAATAAACATAGTACACTTAAATTCACGAACAACAAGTACACAACACATTACATTACAAAATGATACAATACAATACGACACAATGTGTAACATTAATTCAATTAGTAATATATTTAATAACCAGATCCCCACACATTGTTCACCGTGAAACACAAAAAAGGAGGAAAAACCTTGAGATCGATTTTCTTAATTCATTCTGGAATTTCTTGCTTGTTAGCGACCGCTTTCGGAAAGCAGACGGTAATGTTGCAGTATGATGGTTGTCACTGCCTTCATCGCTAGCAACAATCTTACTTGCCCTATGGCTTGACGTAGGATCTAGGTGAACTACGGCTTCGTGTTCTTCAATATTTAAGGACCCCGACGCTAGCTCTGCGCAAAATTTTGACGCTCGTCGAACTTGCGTTGAGTAGTTGGCACGATCACGTTGCTTCTGGTTTGGTACATCACCTCCGCCGTATGTCCCATTTCTCAGATTTTCGATTTTTGATTTTAGGATGGTGGATTCGACAATGTGATCTTCGGCCACCTTTGCCAGCGACTGGTTCCTAGCTCCTCTTCTTGCGTTTTTGAATGCCCTACCTCAGCAAAATTCACATGTAGAGTGTTTGGTTTCTTAAATGCTCGAAAAACATGGTTTTTTCTGGGTTCCCAAAAGGAACGAAACCACGTCTTGATGTGCTTTTGCTTTGACGGCTTTTCATCTACCCACTTGTTCAATTCTGTTTTTGCAACAGCGTAAGCCGTAGGTGTGCTGGCATAAACAATTCTTTTCACAAACTTCCTGTATTTATCTTGTGATACTTCACTCCAAGATTTGCTAATTTGTCTCTCAGAACACTGCAGAAAGTGAAATTCGCAGGAATAGGCTCGCTCCACAGCTCCAGGTTTTAACGACCTTCTAATACTCTCTCTGTTTCCACCGTGCTCGTCAGTCACGAAACAGCGGGATCAAACACATAGTGCAGGTCTCCATTTACATCACGTACAGCACATGCAACCTGGCATTCCTAATACAATAATGTTTTATACAAAGTGTTATAAATGACGCGGTTCTTGAACTAATCTTCAATAAGTGCGCACATATTAGCCTGTACTCGAGACTGGAACACAGGCTAGCACGTACTAGCATACTGCATGTAGATTGTTTACAAGTGAAGATTAGTATGTTTTTTTTTTGTCAAAAGGGTCAAAGTTAGTCATAAAAAAAGTGAGCTTGTGTATGTTTTCAATGTGAGTCGTAAGTTTAATTTATGACGCAGCTTGTCAACGTGTCTCCATTTATGTGCTGCTATAATCACTATGATGTCCGTGTTTTCCGCTCAATTTTAAGACTCCAATTATGCCATAACAAGTAAAAGAAGCCGAAAACTTGGCATTGCGCGAAAAAGGATCTGTTTGCGCGCTTTTAAAATGATAGATTGTCTTTTATTGAAAAAATTCTGATGATACAATATCCTTTGTGCTATAAAGTATTACATTTTTGTCACACATTTCCCGTTTGATTAACATGCGAGCGCAGCCTCATACTCAATATATGTTATATAGTTATGTTTTCAGACCATTTATATAGCCAATCGAATCCCAACTCGAATCCTAACTCGAATCCCAACTCGAATCCCAACTCGAATCCCAACTCGAATCCTAACTCGGGTAACTAACTAACTCTTTTTATATAGCTTCAGATCAACACTCACTTGCATGATGTATCAGCCAAAGCTAAAGGCTTTCTGAAAAAGATGCAAAAAGCTTCATTTTTGAAAGATGCTGCTATGACGACGGACATATGTACACATCTAAAGAAGCTTTCCTTGTTTCTGCAGAAACAAGATTGCAACATCACAGATTGTCAAGGTGTCATTAAATCAACAATTAATGGCATGGAGAAACTGAAAACACAGTAGGTTTAATTTATATGTGTAATGTGTTTAATTAAAACTTATAATTAATCTGGTCATAAAGTTTGTATCCTGACCCAAACCTTAATTTGACCGTCTTCCACCCAGAGCAATGTTCATATTCTGTCAATCTCAGATAACTGACAACAATCTAATTATAATTCGAAATAGTAATAATAGTATACTTTAATTAGCACTAGCCAATCATTAAAATTTGTTTAGTCTAATAGACCAATCAACACTCAGTGAGTCCAGATTATGGACTGAGAAAACCTGAGAAATATTGGCTTTTGTGTCAGGCCGTATTTAATCTTTCGGCCTGATACTCAGGCTATAATGCTTGCAAATAGAAATGATCAATTTCATTACTGGAAGTTACTATCGCAAGGAAAGTGCTGCCGTACCACCTATGCCTTGATCATACCAATTTATTAACATCATTTTACACACTGTATGAATGAATTTATTTTGTTTAAAATGTTTGAAATTACAATATCACGTTGGTCAAAATTGCTTAAAAATCTATTTGTAGCGGCGCAAAGTCAATTATTCATTACTTCATGTTAGTAGAATACAACATCTTTCACTCAAAGTGAGTTTGAGGAATGGCCCATATGAAGCTCATAATTCAATGTTCAAATTGCAGAAAATGGTACTTCTGGGGTTCTAATTTTCAAAATTTTCAGGGGGGAATGCTCCGGACCCCCCTAAAAAAACACTGCTGGATCCACCCCTGAATGTGTGCAGTCTAAGCTGAAAAGATCTAAAGCTACGGGTCTGGCAAATCCAGTGTCAATGTTTATCCCATGGGTCACTTTTCGCCACATACTAGTCTTGTGCCGTGGATATTCAGGTGACTTTTTCTCAAATGAACTCGACCAAAAGAATTTTTTCGCCAGCTCGTTTCTGTAGCGAAGTCTTTTTTGCTACAAGGCATTTTAAAAAGATTCCTTCGTCGACAGGGAAAAAAGGAGAATCCACATACAGTGGAAAGTAAATGATTGTTGTATCAGCATCAACATCATTCACCATGGATTATATTATGAAAACCGAGAAAGTTAGTGTGTTATTTTACATTCAGAGATACACGGCTGACAATTACGCTTTGGACACAAGTCTGACGCTAATGAATCAGCATTTACCTCCTTCAAGCTAAGGTTGGCAGTGACTGAGCATTTATGGTCACCATATTACTTTATATATTGTAAACAGTTTTTAATGAACACAAGGCTTGGCAATCATACTTTGAAAGATGAACGACAACTGAAAATTTTTCAAACAGTAAACAATTTTACAAACAACCAGCTCACCGCTATTACTATTTTTTCACTAACCATAAATTAACACGTTTGCGAGTAACTTTCATGGTTATAACTTTTAGAATGATTCAGAGACCTTTTAAGATCAAAATATCTTGAGATTTGCAACAATATATTCACATGAACAGAGCAATAACATTCATCCCGCGTTGGCGGGTCAGACCAGTTAGTTATGTTTATATGGAAAATTCCCAGCCCACCTAGCCTCGATCTCATGTTCACAAAGTCAGATCGCACCTAGGTGGGCCAGCCCAGTTCCATGTAAGCACAATATAAATATTGTTATAAAGTACATTGGGACATTAAATTTCGCCAAAGCAAGCTGACCCAGGTACCCGGGCTGGCTCGCCCCCATATAAGCACCCCTTAGATTATCCTAAAATGCCAAAAGAAACTTCTCAATTGCAGCTCAGTTACAAGTTTGAAATTATTCTTGCATAATAGGGTCAGCCAAAATAGTAAAAAACATTAATGTTAAAATATTTCTGGATTGTACGTACAGCATATTCCAATTGTACCTGTGCCTGCCCTTATGTTTTTGCACTGACTACACATTTACAGAACTTTTTCTACCCACAAAGAACTTTCAAGCCTTTTGATCAAAATTTCTTTCTTTCCACTTGCGCCAAGACTCCTGTTTTTCAACTCTGCCTGTAGCTCGGAAACACTCATTTCTCTTGGATTCTTGCCAGACCACAATGATGCCATAACTTGACCATGGTGTGACTTGTTATGGGATTGCAAATCAACTTGGTCTGCAAAGTGTTGGGCGCATTCAGAACACAAATATGGTTTAAAAATCTCAATAAGATGGGTTGTTTAACTTCTGATTCTGTGCTGATTGTACAATCTCTTGGCACTGAAGACAGGTATGGCAAAGATTGCAATCTGCTAACTGAAGTCTTCCACAATCACAGACTCCTTCTGAATCACAGTGGGGTGGAATTCTTGACTTGAAATGGGATTTATAAGTTTGTGGCAGAGGTTGGTGTTCAGGCAATTCAGGACCATTTACCATTCGGTCCAGATTTGTTAGACCTAAATAAATAATTTATAAACATTAAATCGCAGGGCCTTTTTTACATACATGTATATAATGGAGAGCCCAATGCCCCTCCAAGCCTCTATGTTGCCCTCTCCACTGTTGGCTTTTGCACCCCCCCCCCCCAGTAAAAGTCTATTTTTGTCTAAAAATAAGTGAATATGAAGTCCAAAAAATAAACATTTTCTAGGAGAGGACCCTTGACTCCTGAAAAAGTATATATTTTGCCACGCTTCCATGTTTTTTGTGTGTCATGGTGAGGTCCTTTTTATTTGTTGTCCCCTCCCCCACTGAAAACTCCTTAAAAAAGGCCCTGTTAATTTAAGAACAATTATGAACATGAAAGCATATGCAGTTTTCACAAACCAAAAAAGATTTTTTGGACCTGTTGCTCAATTCCAGATCATTCTTCACAGCAGAGTGCTTTGCTTCTTTCCCCTGCAATGGTTGGTGGGTGGGTGGGTGGGTGGGTGGGTGGGTGGGTGGGCGGGCGGGCGGGTAGGTAGATTGTTGGGCGGCATTTGGCACATTTTGATGGCATTTGGCACAAAAATTGTGCCAAATGCCATGGCATTTGGCACATCTATGCGGCATTTGGCACATTCTAGATTGGACCAATTGCCACATGGCATTTGGCACAATTTCTGCGGCATTTGGCACAATAATTGTGCTAAATGCCATTGCATTTGGCACATTCGAAATTGTACAATATTGTACCAAATATTGTTATCTGAATAATTTCATGGAATTGTAGGGCAGGCCTCTGATTGAAGAAAATATTAGATAAAACTGAATAAAAATATATAGATATGATCCTATGCTCAAAATTTTATAAGTTTACATGTGTACATGTTTGTATAGCTGTAAAATGTCTTAGACTAAGTTTTGCTTGTATAAAGAACACAAAAGAAATAAAATATTTCGTAAAATGACAATAATATTTCACAATAAGTAGACATACCATTATATGATGGGAATTAGTTGATTAAAATGATGTCAGTTGTTTTTAAATTATTAGACTACTATAGAATCATTTATATATTTCAAAAGTTTTTGTACATGTAAATACGTATCTACCGAAATTTTAAAAGAATTGCGTTGAAGTCTTTAAGTTTGTTTCAACTACCAAAAAATTTGTGTCAAAATCTAGCATGGGATTTATTATATGGTTTTGTGGAATCCTGGATTCTGATTGGTTGATGTGCGGTCTGTACAAATCCGCATCCAACCCGAGGTCCGAGCCAGTTTTGCGAGTAATGTTTTAGCAACAACTTTGACATAGGGCAGAGTCTCCATGGAAATTGACATACGGCAGTCTCCTTTTTCCAAGGAAAACTTTTGAGTCGAATAGTATCGAAAGTATAAGCGGGCGCTTACTCCGTGTCACTAGGTATTTTGATGCATAAAACTTCACAAATTTTATTCGAATACTCTTTGAAAAGATAACTACTTGCGCAAAAACAACGGACTGAAGGACACATCGATGAGGGAAAAGAACGGAATGAAAGAAACGGCCGGAATGTAAATTGAACAATCTTGGTAATTTTACCTTTTTCATTGTTGTCTCGAGTATATAGTTTTAGTTGTTTGCCAGCCATATTTAAATGAGCATTGGAGTGAAGTAACAAACAAGCTGATTTCGAAGCCTTACCGCGACACTAGCATTTATTTAACGATTCACTAGACATCGCACAGAAAATATAAAAACGTTGCTCGTCATTGCTTATGTCGGTCCATACTGAAAAAATCGTCTCTCGTTTTCAAAGGCGTTCCTCGGCTTTTCGCCTATATAGCCTATACATGCTTGAATGATTCGGCCCAGTTTTCATCTCGTAGCAACTGATGTCGTAGCAATATCTTTCTTGACGTTGTGGTATAGTCTAGATCTCCCTGTGTCAACATCCATTTGTTAGCTGTACTCAATTTAGTCACATTAAAATGGCTCAATACATTTTTAAAAAAAAATGGAAAACTTACAATTTAGATCCGTATTTTAAGACTATTATCACTTCATGAATAACAAAGAATATCGTATTGATATTTTTTCACTGAAGTTACAAACGATGATATATTTGTCGAAATATATTTTTCTTAACTAGCTTGATGATATATTTTTCTTAATAACTAGCTACATTATGTCGAAATATATTTTTCTTAATAACTAGCTTGATAATTATAAAAATTTTTGTTGATCCAAAAAATAATGTTATGAGTCATTGCGTTTATGTAATTTCAAAAATTTAGCGTCAACAGATTTTTTTTAAAATTGTCAAGGTAATTAAATATACCAAGAGAAAAAATTTTTTATTAAAATTTGGGGGTCATTGCGTTTTCGAGTCTAAATTTCATCTTGAAACATCATCGCTGTTATAACAACAATAGTTGCATAACTTTAGTGAACTCTTTAGACGTTGTTTTACATTAGTACGATAGTCTTTGCTTATTTATCAAGTAATAACAGTCCAAAATATGGATCGAATTCGTAAATTTTCTATTTTGTAACAAAAACTGTATTGAGTCGTAGTGAGATCGTGGTACATACTCAAAATATCCGATATTTGTGATTTTTCGGATCGGGACTTTATAATTTAACGTAATAACTTGTTATTAAAATTCCACTAGTAAGTCTGTGAGTAAGTCTGCAAGATAATATAAAAAACTAACAAGTAGCCATCTATATAAAAATGTGAATTAATTGTTATTCAGCTACCTAAACAGAACAATTTCACAATTCTGGCTAAATAAAATTTAGATAAGACATGTTACTCATACCTATATTAAGGTTGTCTTTACGAAAGCGAAAACTGTGAACCTTGAGCGCACAAGGAATTATGGATTATTGTTTATTTACGCCCTGATACTCAGGGAATTTCCTTTGTATCAAGTAAACTTGCCCTCACAAGTTTCCTATGTGATTCCTGCATGCTGTTTCAAAGAAATAATTGGAGGTGAAAATAAGTGATAACTCGTCATTCCTGGCGCGCTCATATAGTTTACACTTTCGGAAGGACAACCTCTATTGAATTAGCTAAGACATTTGATTACCAATAGACCTTGTCCATTATGAGATTTCATGGCATTGTTTAACCTATGAGCAGCATTTTTATCTAAAAAGATCACTTAATTTCAAGAAAATGCGCATGCTTGCAGAAATTTCAACATGCATGGTCTTAGTCGTAATAATGCCTTGAAATGTCGAAGTGGGTAAAATCTCATGGACGGTGTACCAGGCAACATGAAAAGCCAAACTGCTTGGTACTAAGTATTAAACAAAATGATGAGCGTCAAGGCACATGTCTACATTAACTTGTTACAATATCTTGCATATAATATTAATAAATGTTTATCGTTTATACAGCAAACTGTTTCAGTGTCCACAACTATTTATTTGCTTTAGCAAGTTTCTTTACTTTGCTGCAAAGTTGAAATTTAGTGTATTTTTTAGTTAGTTTTAACTTTTGACAAGCTTCACTCCTTTCAATGGTTTGCCAAAGACCATCAGGTTCAAACACACCAGCATTTTTATGTATTTTCATAGCCTCAACCAGTGCTTGAACTTCATTCGAGCGAAAGGAAATTTTTTTTTTCTTTGGACTTTTGCGCGGGCTTTTTTTCGTTCGACTTTTGCGTGGGCTTGGTGCCGTTTCTATGTATATATATATGTTTCAATAATGGAATAAGTCAAGCACAAAAAATAAGATACGTTAGAGGATTTTCAGCACGTTGAATTATATGCACGGAAAAGTGAAATCAGACAGGTAAAAAAATAAAAGAGGTTTCTTTAAATTGCAGCTACACTTTTCTGCCATTACTTACTTTGACTCCGCATACTTTGTACAGGTTTTTCAGGTGATATTTTTGTGCGCATAACAGCTCTCCACGACCCGTCATGTGTCTTTTTTTCTATTTAAATAAAACATCATTAAATGGCGCTGCTTCTGATCGTAATTATAGATTAGTTACATAGGCGACCCACAAAACAGTTTCAATAAAACTGAGTGTTTAAAATTTAGCAAATACTATAGTAAATCATATTAATATTTTATGCAGCTCTACTCGTTAAAAATGCTCAAAAATTTTCAAACTTTGCTTAATTAAAAATTTCCTTTATGGAACTTGCATCTTTGTAATGGACTATAAGGGAGTTAATGGAAAATTTTAACAAAAACACTGTCGGGTTTTTGTTAAATTTTACGAACAATTTTATTCAGGTATGAATACCTATGAAGGTATCAAATGCATTTGATTTTACTAGTGTTTTAACAATTACTCAGGTGGGCTATATTTTACCTTTTTCAGGAGTTTTTGCAGCTACATGTCGAATAAAATTTGATGCTTTGGCACAACCTAAATAAAAAGGCACATATTAAAATGCAAATTGCTACTGAGGTTCTCATACCATTACATTTTTTTCAGTTCGTTTTTATGCTGCAGTTAGCCACACAAAAACTCTGAAACAGCTGCAGTCAGCCACACAAAAACTCTAGTTTTAGGTAGTATTTAAAACATAGTAGGAGTGTAATACCAAACACAAGGCCTCTCCCAAAAACACGAATTATACAAGTGCACATGTACATATATAAAGAACAACTCACATTGATAAGCATTTATCAGTGGTGGTAGTACTACGGTGGTTGTGATTTCGTTTGTGTCTTCTTCAGTTATGAATTTTTAATGGTGTTTTAAGTATAAATATTGTACCTTTAATCGTGTCCCTCATGGCGTAGTGCCCTTCGGCGGTGGATGTCGAATGCGACATTTGACTGGCAAGTTCATCTTTCGAAAGCCCACTTGTTTCACCAGATTCAGCAAGCTGTCGATGACGGGACACTGCTGACTTACGAATGCGCTTGCCTGTTACTTGGCCAGAAATTGATGGGTCCAGTTTTTGAGCAGTTTTTGTTATTCGACCACAAATCTGCGACGACGGAAGGGGATTCTTTTTCTTTCTGTTCATGTCGCTGCAGAAAAGAATATTCATTTTCCACACTTGGTCTCAGCTTTAGCAGGTAGATCTTGGCGCACTTGTATGTTCTGGCATCCCAAGACAGGCTTGCTGGCCCTGAACCTAAAAAATATTGGAAGAAAATTCTATTGTGATATAAGCACGGTAACATTCATGAAACCTTTGAAACACAGAAAAAATTAACGCGCATTTTCAAGTACCGATTTTTACAGTACAACACGAAGAAAATACTATTTTGCTTCTTTCAAAAGGCTCATAATTGTATACAAAACGATTATTATCACTGGTTTATTTCTACAGACTGAAGTTAAAAGTAAACGGCTGAATTAATAGCATAACCTATTGCATTTTCCTACAGATCTTGCTTAAATAATTAATTAACTCATTGCATCAAGAATAAATTCATTGTCGTAAACGTTTGTTGGTGCGATGATTGCACCATTATTTAAGCTAAAATACCTATACAATGCGATAGTAAATTTGACATCAAACATTACTCGTACTCTACAGCCATTAGTTTTCAAACACAATGGCAAACCTGCAAACACGTTTACTATTAAGAAACATACCTGCTGTCTTATGGCGTTTAGTTAACGTGACATATTGTTTTACATCTGTGCTCTCATCCCACTCTCCGGCATTGAATTCGTTTACAGTCAAATTGGAAACAGCTCCAGGACGTTGAGCGCTTTGCAAAAGGACCATTGTAATCAGATAGTCACGAAGGTCAACAAAATCTTTTTCAGGATCATTCACATTTTCAAATCGTTTCTCATACTCTTCGTGCATAGGTGAGTTCAACAAGTTCCAAATTTGTGTGCTTGTCAAAAGTGATTGGAAGTCTAGATGATGGACTTCAGTTTTCCTGGCAGCTGATTCTTCAGTAAATGACTTCATCCAATTTGATACTCTTCCTTGAAATTCTTTAATTAGATGAAAGTCTTTTTCTTGCAAACCAAACTCATTTGCCAAACTTGTCGCTCTGGTCAACATAAAGTTATAAAACATTAGCAAGGAAGTAAGATACGCTCTGATGGTACCCACTTTCTTAGGCTTTGAAAGTAGGTGATTGCCTTCAATAAAGGTACGGCGAAGGTGCACCATCGCGTCGTCATTCCACAATAGGTTTGCATAGCTTACTGTCTCATCAATTTCGTAAAGAAGCCGACCAACTCGCCACTGGGTTTTGTTTGCCGGTTTTAACCCTTGTCGACCTCCTTCAACCGACAAAAGATGATCCAAAAACCGAGCAAGTAGTGGTTGGGTTTCAATGATTTTTGCGATAGCACTCCTCTCGACTTCCTTTGGCATAGCTGGCTCTTCTGAAGGTGCGGTTTCCGTTGAGATATCGAGTGTTGGGGGGCCATCGTTCAAAGGCGAAGAATCGTGAGATGAGCATCCCTCTGGTGGACTGTGACAGGGTATATATTGGCTGGTCGAAGGAACATCTTCCAGAGGTACATCTTCCAGTGTTAACCGTCTTTTTGTTCTTCCTTTCTCCTTTTGCTCGTTGTATCCCTCCTGAATATCTTTTCTCTGTTTAAAACCTTCTTTGTTATAACTAAATGATCATAAATTTAAGCATTGAAACAATTTATTTTATAACCTTTTAAATAAAGTGATCTTTAAAATTCCGCAAGTATAAGTCAAATACTGCATCACTCGCCAGTGGCAGATCTAGCGTAAGTCAAAATAAATTACCACAGCTCATTCTAGGATATATTTACATTAAAATACCTTCAAAGAAACTTCATTGGTTAGATTTTATTCTTTTGAAATTCATAATCTATGACATTGTTATAAAGTTATTTTGAATTTAAAATTGAGCTGTTATAATTTATTTTGACTTACCCTGGATCCGCCACTGTCACTCGCCAATTGCGTGCTGTTATGCATGCGAAGCACTAAATATACCATTTGCTATTCCCCACCGTGCATGCACTGGTATAAGTACATTGTTCACTTTGAAGACTAAATTTTATAGGTTTATATGGTGCCGCTATTCGTGCTATTTAGTCTATGTTACCTAAATGGTCATGACAGAAAGGTTCGGTTACAAGTTTGTAAAAACATACTGCATAGTTTAACATTGTACTTTACAAAAACTTACCGAATAAAATTTGGGGATCCAGGTCGAAGTTTATGAACAGTCTTTAAGTGCTTGTCAAGTCGCTTTACTGGTTTTTGGCACGTCTCAATGGGACAAGGCAATCGTGTCACATCTTTCCTTGAATCTTTTTTCGTTTTTCGTATGCTTTGTGATATATTGACAGCATCTTTATGGCACTTTTTGTGTACTCTTTGCAGATGGTTAACCATATTACTTTTGTTTTGTCCACATAACGGACATTTTCGCTTGACCTTTGCCTAAAAATTGAGATTTTATAAGTATGCCTCAAATACTTGCGACACAAAAAATACATTTATCTGTACACATGCTAGTGCCAAACAATCATTAAACCATTTAAATTAAATTGCGGTATATGTCTTTTGCTATATCATGATCACACATACCCATTTGCCTCTTTTATGCTCATCTTCTGCTTTCTCCTTATTCTGATCATCTTTCTCCTCTTCATTATCATCTTCATCGTCTTCCACTTCCAGACCTGCCAACCTCTCACACAAAAGAATCTGGAGGTCAGTTGGAAAATTTCTGGAGATTGCTCCCAGAATTCTGGAGATAATGCATGTACTGACAAAAATAAATGGACTAACTGTGGATGACAGAATTTATAATAGTTTAACCCTTTCACTGCCATAGGCGACTAGTCGACACTATGGATCACTGCCATAGGCGACTTTAGTCGACATATTTGTATGCAAATTTTAGCCAATGAAATTCAGCATTTTATTAGCCAATCACAGTTAGTTTTTTATCACAAGTCGTGGTTACAAAGGTATCAAACAAACCGAGACAAAATTTGAAGAAAATCGAAGCAAATTTATGAAAGTTCGATGGATTTTAGATTCGCTTATTTGCACGTGTTTCGCCAGGGCATTTAAAAATGGCGTTGTTTACTGCTCAGGAAGCTTTAAGCTTTGTTTTCCACGATTCTGGGTCGGAATTTGATGAAGAAACCAATGAATCGAACGATGAATGGGAAATGAACTCTGACAATGAGTCTACTGATGAAACACAACCAATAACTGGCAATATAGCTGATTCTGGCACAATCAAATATGATCCTAGGAATATTCACTGGGAATTTTACTCATACCTTGACCCATTTGAGTCAAATTGGCTACCTGAGTACAAGAAAACCTCTGGCATTCTGATAGAAACTACTGACTTTGAGCCTGTGGATTATTTCTACTCATTTTTTCCTGAGGAAGCATTCAAGCTGATTGCAGAAGAAACCAACAGGTATGCTGATCAATTCTTTGATACTCCAGTAGAATTTCCCCCTTCCTCACGTTTTTATGCTTGGTCTGAAACACCTGTTGAGGAAATTAAAGCATTTGTAGCTCTGCAGATAGCTATGGGGCTCTGTAACAAGCCAGCCATTAGTGACTATTGGAGTACATATTGGCTTACCGGTGTAGACTTTGGAAAAATCATGACGAGAAATAGATTTGAGTTGTTGCAAACATTTTTACATTTCAATGACACTGCTAATCAGGTTCCAAAGGGGCAAGAAGGCTATAACCCATTATTTAAAGTTCAACCATTGTTGGACATTTGCAATCCACTTTATGAAAAAGCTTACCAGCCAAAAAAGTGCTTATCTATAGATGAGGGTATGATCAAGTTCAAAGGGCGTGTATTTTTTCGACAGTACCTGCCAAAAAAACCAACTAAATGGGGCATCAAAGCATTCCTGCTATGCGAGTCTGATAGTGGTTACTGTTTGAAGTCTCAGATTTACACTGGGAAAGATTCTTTTGAACGGTCGGAAGATAATGTGCTTTCAGATCATGTGGTGTTAGAATTGCTTGATGGCTATGAGAATAAGGGACATATTGCTTTCATGGATAATTTTTATTCATCCCCTAATCTATATGCAAAGCTTGAGCTAAAACAGATTGGTGCCTGTGGAACAGTCAAGGGAAACAGGCGTCAAATGCCAGATGAGTTGCTGCAAAAGAATTTGAAGCTAAAAAAAGGAGATGACCCTGTTTTTATGCGAAGTGGCAATATGGTTGCCTGTGGTTGGCATGATACAAAGCGCCTCACAATGCTCAGCACAGTTGATAACAATTTAACTATTGACAAAGAGATCAGGAGTAAACAGCATGCAAGTGGAAAGAGAACTGTCGAAAAGCCGGTAGCTGTTGAACGATATAATATGAACATGGGTGGTGTTGATCGTTTTGACCAAATGTTGGGAACATACCAATACCCACATAAAAGTCTAAAGTGGTACCATACACTATACCACAGAGCAAGGGAGACTGCCCTTGTAAATGGATACATCATTTACAAAAAGGCATCTGAAGAAAATAAGGAAGATCCACAGAAGTTTCGTCAAGCAGTAATTGATGGGCTGTTGGAACATTGGACTTGTCCTAGGAAACGAGTAGGTCGACCAAGCGTTGCTCCACTCCCTTTGCGAATGACTGGCAAACACTTTCCTAACAAGTATGAGGACAAGAAATATAAACCTGACTGTGAAGTTTGCTCAAACAGAAGGGCAGGATCCAGACGGCAAACTAGTTTTTGCTGCAAGCAGTGTAATGTTCCGTTGTGCATTTCACCATGTTTCGAAAGGTATCACACATTGCGAGAATACAAAATGTGAAACTGATGTACAGTAAGCTCTTTTGCTCACTTGTAATGTATGTATTGTTTGTAATTTAGTTGCAACCTTTAAAAGATGTTATATATTTACTATAATTGAAAATCATACAATATTAATTTTCTACCAAACACCAGTATACATATATAGGTGCTTACCATGTTGACAGTACTAGCAATATTCTAACGCTGGTCTGGTAAAACTTGTTTTAATATTTTAATATATAAATATCATATTTGGCATGAATTTTAAAGATATTTTTAGAAAATATATTTGATATAAATAAACTTTTTTGAGTACTTGTCTATTTTGTACAATTTCTCAGAATTATCTTAGAATTTCCTAGAATTATATATGGTGATTTTTTATGCAAGTACCACTTACTCTGTCCTGAAAATTTCAAGTCAAAATATTAAAAGAAACCAGAGATATTGCAATTTTTTCATGTGTCATCAAATTATGCAAATATATGCAAAAATATTCGGCGCTGGGCCAAAAAGAACCTGGCAGCAAAAGAGTTAAATAAACATGAAATATTTTTAAAGTTTAACTGAAGGTTATCAGTTACTTTTGTGGTTCACGTACGATCTAATACAGGCTATATTTACATAACATTTTCAATTTTTGCTTCCGCAATTTTGACAATAAATTTGCGCTCTGCGCCTGCGATACGGTAATTGTCTGCATAAATTATCATGAATCAAAAATAATTCAAAATGGTGAGCCAAAGCCAATATTATTTTAAATTTTTTAGTCATCAATGGGTTTCACAACGGTATAAAGTCAAAAAATTGTTAACATTCGCACCCAAAATTACAAAACTGTAGATTCGTGAGATTTGTCAGTATTTCAGTGAGACCATGAGATGACGTTCAAATTCGTGAGTCACACGGGAAATCCGTGAGAGTTGGCAGGTCTGCACTTCTTCTGTCAGTTCATAATCAGCATCATCATCATTATTATCACCATCATGATGTTCTGATTGACTACTCCCATCAGAGGTTTCAGCAGTTTCCATTACAACAAGTTCCGGCCTTTCTGTTTCGTGCAATTTCCTCTGTTGTTCTGCTAACTCAACATCAGGCACTTCCAATTCGTCCATTGTCAGCTCTAGCTGATCAACAATGCACTGTAGTTCAACCTAACGCAAATAAAACTATGCTTTTTATTCTGTTAACATGTGAAACTTCCTGCTGCTCTTCTATTAGAGTAATTTATATTTCTAGTTGTGCTATATTATAAAAAATGTATAAATAAAACATTATTTCCGCGCGTATTGTATACAGTTATATCAATACTCGTGGAAGTTGGAAAAACTTCTCTTTTTTTCAATTTCAAGTCGTACGCGTTGATGTAACTCTGATATCGACACGAAAGATGTTTTATGTTTCTTAAATTACGATTTACGATTTAAATATAATAAGGACATACTTCTTTGCGTTTTAAATTAGAAATCGTTTTTGACCGTATTCAAAATGGCCAAACAATAGCCGAAATGCACAAATTAAATTTCATGACCATGTATATTTCTGTTATTAACCAATAAGGAAAACGAGGATTAAAATATTCAAAATAACGAAAGAGAACACAAAAATAAGGCTTTACAATTCTATAACCTGTGTCAGCGACAGATTCAAAGTCATAAAAAAGTCATACCGATCTCTCTACTGGAATGAACAGCAACAAATTCAGTTTTATCATCTCTGGATTATCCATGTAGTTGTATGTAGGAGCTACTCTTGGATATGGAGGTAACATCACCTATAGAAAGTATTTTATTTATTCATTAATTCTAATTCATCATAGACATAGTGCAACTTTTTAGCTACTAATGTGTATGTATATCTACTTCGTTTTGGTATACAATGTTAATCTAAAATCATGCATCATATACGATGAAAACTTGATATAGCACAGGTCTTGTTTTATCAGATCTGCACTTCTTAAATCTGCGCTTATACAAATGATCATGAATAAATATATAAGACAACATGATTTAACTTAAACAATTACCTCTTCCACAATATGATGCATCTTCGCAATGCGACTTTTTACAAACCCCAACTGATTCCTTGGGAAAATGTATGTTGTAAGCATGCGGGACCACATATTTAAAACTTCTACACAGCCTTTATAACTTCAACCTTCTCGTTATTAAAGGTAGCTAGTCTGACCTACAGCGTGAGCGATTATGGCTGTAT
Source organism: Muricea muricata (assembly GCA_963855995.1). Lineage (NCBI taxonomy): Eukaryota > Metazoa > Cnidaria > Anthozoa > Malacalcyonacea > Plexauridae > Muricea > Muricea muricata. The sequence goes on along the minus strand of OY979716.1, from coordinate 44,624,521 downwards.
TTATGCCATTGCATATCCTAAGCTTATTTCTTCAAACAATGTGGACATTCAAAACGTTGGTAAAATACTGGCATGCCAGTATTTTACCATACAACAGGGGAACTATTATTTATCATGTACAAGTACATGCATGGAAAAACACATAATGCTGTGTGAGCAAAATCCCACAATGCCATATACACTGCGTCCGGGAAAATCCCGTATAAGTAATCTCATTTTAATAATTTACGCCTGATAGTCTGTCAGTAACACTTATAGCTAGGATGAGGTGATAACAAGTAAATTAAGAAATTTAAACATGAAGTGCAATTTATTTGCACTTTACCAGGTTCTACAGTAATATTAAAAACATGGGAAATGTTAAGTCCACTAGTTACTGTAACATGCACTACTCAATCAAAGCAAACGTATAGCCTCATTGACGGAAAGATAAACTTTATACCTAAACTTACCGAAGCTTGCTTGCTTATTGAACTAGTGACTTTTCGTCTAGTGACTGAACTAAAATATTCTACTCGTTTAATCACTGTACAGCATGTTTTCATGATGTTTGATCATGAAATCTAAAGGATCTCTTCCACTCATCACAAAACCGCCAACTCGCAAACTCGCTGCGACTGCTTGCATCTAATTAAAATGAACTGTCAAGCATTGTGATTGCATGAAATCGCTCGCAGTGAGCTAGGAGTTTATATTTGCGGTGAGTGAAAAAGAGCTTTTATAATAAAGCTTGCTTCTCACTAGCGACATGCATAAACACAAGCTAAAGCCACAGGCAAAAGAAAGAAATGCAGTGAGGAGCACAAGTAAGCATCCTCATATAAGCACTAGCATAATATAAGACTACAAGCATTTAAACTATGGCAAAACAAAAGTGTATTCAAAAAAAAATGTTTGCTGCTTTGACTTCGTAGACTTCGGAGGAAAGTTATCCGTAATTGTTATGTTGCTTATGCTTGCTTATGCTTAACAGTTACGACCATGCGGCTCTCGTCTGTCGTCAGTGCGTGCGTCTTTACTTATGCAATCCAATTGGATTCAGATTTTGACCAAAGTACCTGCATTTGTATATTACGTTCCTTTTCGTTGAGCTTTGAATTTTAAATACCAGCAGTGTTAGGTACTGCCTATTTCATTAGAATTAGCAAATTTTTGCGTAGCAAATAAATAAAGTAGCGAGAGCGATTTCTTGAACATGATTATCTTTGGTAATTTAAAAGGAGCCAAAGTTTGTAAACAATCAATCCTAAACCCTCTAACATTTTCTTTTTAAAGCTCTTTCACTAATTATTTTCATTCATTTTTGACTTTGACCGATAGCGCGTGCACAATGTTTTGCCTATGCTATTTTCGGACTCCCAGTAATATGATTGTGCAACATATGCAAACACCTAACCACTTAACTCAACCACTCGAGTAATATTCCAGGTCTCTTGAGTTAAGTAATTATTAAGCAGGTCACTTGTGCATGGACTTTAAAAATATAATCCACATAAATATAGTGGGTTTTTTCGGGTTTTGCATGCTATCTTGAACTGAATAGAGATTTTCTGTTCTCTTTGTCATTTATGTAGTATGCCATTAATGTCATATTTTAAAATTCACGTTCGAATGCTGTCGTCTGCATGCTGTCGTCCACATGCTGTTCACATGTATATACACGTGTTCACTGGTTACACAAACATTACAAACATGGTGCTTCGCATGACTTTAATTTCACATTCAATATGGCATTTGCTCTTAACACCAATATTTTGCCAATTGAATGCTGTGAAAACTTATCGTCTCAGCCCCATTTTTTAAATAGTACATTGTCCAAAAGTCTATATATATATATAATACTCGGAATAATTTCAAAATTGGTACGTACAAACACGCCAATTCTAGCATACCCATTTTCAAGCGATATACCTTCCTTGACTTAGCGCAATCAATGGCATTTGGCACACTAAATCAGTGGCATTTGGCACACTAAATGGCATTTGGCACACTAATTTCATTTTTTTTTTCAAAAAAAGCCAAAAAGGACCAAATTTTATCAATGTTTTGACATGGCATCAATCAGATTTGGTCCAGCTAATTTCTACTATTCTAAATTTAAGTTCCAAGGTCTTCAACTTCACAAAAAATGTTACAGTTTTATGTTGAACCCATACATAAAATAACGCGTATTTACACGAATTTGCCTACAGCATTGACAGTTTTTACTTAAGTCTTGTCACTCGATAAAAAAACCAAACATTTTTTGAAGGCCAAACAGGAAATAAAAAAGCCAAAATCGAGTTATTTGGCCTTAGAAAAGCCAAGTTACCAACCCTGTGCCAGAAAAGAAGCTTCATTTTTCCACTTTTGTCAACCTTTCCTCGACTTTCTTATTTGCAATTCGAAAATTATTTCCAACAAGTGGAAGTCAAGGTAGTGAGGTAGTGATCGATCTGTGACGTCAAATTTAAAGCTAACTTTGGTGTGAACATTCGAGCGTGAGGATTTTTGCTAAAAATTTCTGTTTGTAAGTTCACAAGGACAGACTGTTGGAATTGGAATTTGTTTTGAAGGTGTGTGTGTTGCTATGTTCATTTAGCTTGTTGGTTAAATGAGAACACGTTCTTTATCGATATATATATATATATCTGATTTTATATTATTATAAATACCTGTGACTATTTGTTAAAATACCCGCCGTCAGCTGACATATCTTTCAAATATTCTAATCTACATGCGTGTGCAGACCTTTACTTCCTTATTTTTATTTAGATGCTAGAGACAGAGTTCAAAAATAGTGTGCTGAACATCTAGAGTCCAAGGTAGTCAAAATATTTGCATGTGCGTGTTTAAATAAATTAGTATACATACACAGGGGATTGGTTGTATCAAAGTCGTTTAGTAATGTTAAATGCTGGTGGCTGTTCTTCAAGGAAATTATTGAGAACTTTGTGTAATATTGGGGAACTATTGTCTCCCAACTTCTCTAGCTAATAAACGTGAATTTAATACTATATTCCTCTATGATTGACGAACAGAGCATTTCGGTGTTATACAGCTTTTGTAGCATGTGCCCAAGAAATAAATGATTGCACCAGACTTTGACAGAATTAAATATGGCAAAGTTACCATTACTCACCAACAAGACCATCTTACTTGCCTTTTCTTAACAGCTACCATGTATGGACACTTTATGACCCGCTGCATTTCAGACTATTTAACAATTTATCGGTGAAGGCGAGGTGATTACAAGCCTATATTCACTGAGCCAAAGGCGAACTGAATGTAGGTTTGTAATAACTGAGGCAACTAATTGTGTCAGTATACATTTCCAGGTGTTTACGAATAATGATCTACTAAACTTTACAAAAATTTCACTTCAAATTTATTACTGTATAAAAAAACAAAAATCAAAAAGCTATTAATAATCACTGGTCAGTGACTATCACTAGAGACACTGAATCTTGACCAATCACAATGCTGGGAAATAAATAGTCACCTGGAAATTTATACTAACAAAGTATAGTCACAGTTTAAAGAAATGAGAACGTAGTATAAAAACAAAAGAGCTAAAAATGAGCCTATAGTAAACTGTTGACTTTCTAGTGGGCCGAACTAGTTGGCAGCTTGGTCAAGTTGATCAGCTTTCCGTTATACAAAACACAAAACATTTATGCCACAAAACTTATGTGTTCCCTTGCCTGTCTTTGATACAACTGGCCACAGAATACTAAGAATAGTTAAATTTTGTGGTTTATACAAATGGTAATTTTAACTTACTGCCTACTGCTGTGTTTATAATGTGGTTGTCTGAAATAATTTTGACAAAAAAATAAAATCCTATAATGAACAAGTCTGAGGTGAACATTGAGTCAACTTGTTCACAAACATGGTTTCTGACACTATCTTAGCTTTGTGCACAGTGGTATTCTGGCATACAAATGTTTACATTTTGCAAAGTCTTCTGGCAGCCAAGCAAATGAGTAATTGTGAACAAGAGAGACTAATGCAAAACACTGTGCACATGTAAACAAAGTTTGCCTGTCTATGTTGATATTCTATAATTATTGTTTCTTTAAATATATGTACATGCTTTAATATTCTTGCTGATTATATTAATTCATTAAGCTTTAGATTACTCCATATGGAACATGTGTCACCCCATGTTGTAATACACATACCTGTAAGACTCGTATGGAAAGTCGTATGATGCAAGGTTGGTCTCATCTACAAAGCATGTTTTCCTGTAAGTATTGTGTAACCTTACTATATGCTAATTATAAACTTCCCAGGAACCAGTGGGAGAGACTATTCTCTTGTATTCTCCCAACTTGCATCTGTATCTACATCAACCTGTATACGAATGTGCATGACGCTGTAATCTACACTGCATCTGATAGCAGTATACTTCATTACAATGATTTACACTGCATTATACTAGTGTACAAATACTCTTTTCTGCTTTACACTCAGACTACATTGTAATGAATTAGACTGTATTACAATGATTTACACTGCATCTGACTGCATTATTCATTGCATTGAACATCTTCACAATGCATCGGATTGCTGTACACTCAATTAGACTACATTGCACTGAATTAGACTGTCTTACAATGATTTACACTGCATCTGACTGTATTATACATTGCATTCAACACTTTTACAATACATCAGATTGTTGTACACTCAGGTAGACTGCCTTGTACTGAATTAGACTGTATTGCAATGATCATTTGCACTGCATCTGACTTTATTATACATTGCATTAGACACCTTTACAATGCATCAGATTGCTGTACACTCAGTTAGACTACATTGCACTGAATTAGACTGTATTACAATGATTTTCACTGCATCTGACTATATTATACATTGCATTAGACACCTTCACAATACATCAGATTGCTGTACACTCAGGTAGACAACATTGTACTGAATTAGACTGTATTACAATGATTTACACTGCATCTGACTATATTATACAAATGTATTATAGACACCTTTACAATGCATCAGATTGCTGTACACTCAGGTGGACAACATTGTACTGAATTAGACTGTATTACAATGATTTACACTGCATCTGACTATATTATACAAATGTATTAGACACCTTTACAATGCATCAGATTGCTGTACACTCAGGTAGACTACCTTGTACTGAATTAGACTGTATTACAATGATTTACACTGCATCTGACTATATTATACATTGCATTAGACACCCTTACAATACATCAGATTGTTGTACACTCAGGCAGACAACAATGTACTGAATTATACTGTATTATGCATTGCATTGGACACCTTTGCAATGCATCAGATTGCTGTACACTCAGGTAGACAACATTGTACTGAATTAGACTGTATTAGAATGATTTACACGGCATCTGACTATATTATACAAATGCATTAGACACATTTACAATGCATCAGATTGCTGTACACTCAGGTAGACTACCTTGTACTGAATTAGACTGTATCACAATGATTTACACTGCATCTGACTGTAATTTACACTCAGACTGCATTGTACTGAACTTGACTGTATTGCAATGATTTACACTATATCTGATTGTACAATTATACACTGCAGTAGACACCTTTACAATGCAGCAGATTGCTGTACACTCAGGTAGACAACATTGTACTGAATTAGACTGTATTAGAATGATTTACACTGCATCTGGCTATATTATACAAATGCATTAGACACCTTTACAATGCATCAGATTGCTATACACTCGGGCAGACAATATTGTACTGAATTAGACTGTATTAGAATTATTTACACTGTATCTCACTGTATTATACATTGCATTAGACACTTTTACAATACATCAGATTGCTGTACGCTAAGTTAGACTAGATTGCACTGAATTAGGCTGTATTATGCATTGTATTGAATACCTTTACAATGCATCAGATTGTTGTACACTCAGTTAGACAACATTGTACTGAATTAGACTGTATTAGAATGATTTACACTGCATCTGGCTATATTATACATTGCATTAGACACCTTTACAATGCATCAGATTGCTGTACACTCAGGTAGATAACATTGTACTGAATTAGACTGTATTATGCATTACATTGGAGACCTTTACAATACATCAGATTGCTGTACACTCAAGTAGACTACCTTGTACTGAATTAGACTGTATTAGAATGATTTACACTGCATCTGACTGTATTATACATTCCATTAGACACATTTACAATACATCAGATTGCTGTACACTCAGTTAGACTACATTGTACTGAATTAGACTGTATTATGCATTGCATTGGACACCTTTACAATACATCAGATTGCTGTACACTCAGTTAGACTACATTGTACTGAATTAGACTGTATTATGCATTACATTGGAGACCTTTACAATACATCAGATTGCTGTACACTCAGGTAGACTACCTTGTACTGAATTAGACTGTATTAGAATGATTTACACTGCATCTGACTGTATTATACATTCAATTAGACACATTTACAATACATCAGATTGCTGTACACTCAGTTAGACTACATTGTACTGAATTAGACTGTATTATGCATTACATTGGAGACCTTTACAATACAGCAGATTGCTGTACACTCAAGCAGGCAACATTGTACGGAATTAGACTGTATTACAATGATTTACACTGCATCTGACTGTATTATACGTTCCATTAGACACTTGTACAATACATCAGATTGCTGTATGCTAAGTTAGACTAGATTGCACTGAATTAGGCTGCATTATGCACAAGCAGCCCAAACGCGCGCTAGACTGTAACAATTATTGTAGTAGATTTGATATATAGAAAAATATATCACTAAAATATATTTTAAAATGAAATTTACTTGCCTATTTGATTGTGTGTACTGCTTTTGTTGTTATTTTGCTGTTATAATATTTTTTAAACGCTTTACAGTCGATGGTTGCGACGAGTCACTTGTGTACATATAATAAGTAAAAGGCTGCAGACTCCCGCCCGTCGATCCGTCGACGCGAGAACTTTGAGTCAAAAATTCGCCCACTTAAATCACTCCATTCTCAAAAAAAAGTCGTCAGCATGTAGATCAGATGCCGTTCTTCGAAAATACTACGATACTTTGCCGAGATCCACACAATTTCGACAATGATTCAACGATGAAAATCAAAATTGCTTTTATGTCGAACTTGGAAAGACCGTTCACTGCTACGGCGGCGGCTTGGCAGCCAGGCCTTCTTGACCGTTGGGATTTACAGGGGGGGCAGACGGCGCCAGCGTGCAGCATGCAAATACCAAGCAAATATTACCGGTAACAGACAGCCAATCGTTACAGAGCTAGAGACTGTTTACATTTACTTACTTCATAATAACACAGACAAACAACCGCAACATTTTTTCGAATTTGATTCAGATTTTTAATACATTCTCTAACCACCACGCTCTTGCCAACACCAGCCTGACCAGCTATCAAAGCGTTGTGCCCAGCGAGCACGAACTTAAGAATATTTCTCTGATCACAATTAAGTTCAAACATACTTCCAGAAAGACTGAGAAAAGTACAGACAGTTAACGTCAAAGCACAAGTTGAAGTAAGTCGACAAGCTCGAAGTGAAATATGAGCTTATTATATATTACTACTCTGTGTTATTACGAAGTAAGTAAATGTAAACAGTCTCTAGCTCCGTAGCGATTGGCTGTCTGTTACCGGGAATATTTGCTTGGTATTTGCATGCTGCGCGCTGGCGCCGTCTGCCCCCCCCCTGTAAATCCCAACGGTCAAGAAGGCCTGGCTGCCAAGCCGCCGCCGTAGCAGTGATCGGTCTTTCCAAGTTCGACATAAAAGCGATTTTGATTTTCATCGTTGAATAATTGTCGAAATTGTGTGGATCTCGGCAAAGTATTGTAGCATTTTCAAAGAACGGCATCTGATCTACATGCTGACGACTTTTTTTTGAGAATGGAGTTATTTAAGTGGGCGAATTTTTGACTCAAAGTTCTCGCGTCGACGGATCGACGGGCGGGAGTCTGCAGCCTTTTACTTATTATATGTACACAAGTGACTCGTCGCAACCATCGACTGTAAAGCGTTTAAAAAATATTATAACAGCAAAATAACAACAAAAGCTGTACACACAATCAAATAGGCAAGTAAATTTCATTTTAAAATATATTTTAGTGATATATTTTTCTATATATCAAATATACAATAATTGTTACAGTCTAGCGCGCGTTTGGGCCCCCTGTGCATTATGCATTGTATTGAACACCTTTACAATGCATCAGATTGCTGTACACTCAGGTAGACTACTTTGTACTGAATTAGACTGTATTACAATGATTTACACTGCATCTGACTATATTATACATTGCATTAGACACCTTTACAATACATCAGATTGCTGTACACTCAGGTAGACTACCTTGTACTGAATTAGACTGTATTAGAATGATTTACACTGCATCTGACTGTATTATACATTCCATTAGACACATTTACAATACATCAGATTGCTGTACACTCAGTTAGACTACATTGTACTGAATTAGACTGTATTATGCATTACATTGGAGACCTTTACAATACATCAGATTGCTGTACACTCAGGCTGACAACAATGTACTGAATTATACTGTATTATGCATTGCATTGGACACCTTTGCAATGCATCAGATTGCTGTACACTCAGGTAGACTACCTTGCACTGAATTAGACTGTATTAGAATGATTTACACGGCATCTGACTATATTATACAAATGCATTAGACACATTTACAATGCATCAGATTGCTGTACACTCAGGTAGACTACCTTGTACTGAATTAGACTGTATTACAATGATTTACACAGCATCTGACTATATTATACATTGCATTAGACATCTTTACAATGCATCAGACTGCTGTACACTCAGGTACACAATATTGTTATGAATTAGACTGTATCACAATGATTTACACTGCATCTGACTGTAATTTACACTCAGACTACATTGTACTGAACTTGACTGTATTGCAATGATTTACGCTATATCTGATTGTACAATTATACATTGCAGTAGACACCTTTTAAATGCAGCAGATTGTTCTACACTCAGGTAGACAATATTGTACTTATATAGACTGTATTGCAATGATTTACACTGCATTGGACACCTTTACAGTGCATCAGATTGCCCTACACTCAGTTACACTGCTTTGTACTGAATTAGACTGTATTACAATGATTTACACTGTATCTGACTGTATTGTACATTGCATTAGACATCTTTGCAACGCATCAGATTGCTCCATACTTGGTTAGACTACATTGTACTGAATTAGACTGGATTTTCACTGCATCTTTCAATGCATTTGATTGCTCTTCATTGTGCTATAGACACCTATGTCAAATAAAGTATGCATACTTTGTATTGCACTTCCAGAGAAAGTATAATAAGATTTTAATATAGAGAATTTAGAAAGGCTGATAGTCGTATAAAGTATGTGCGACGTACATTATACTGAATTGTACTGCGTTGTAACACATAGTCTTCCGTAGACGTGAATGGATTTATTAAATTGCATCAAAGACTGATCTCCACTAGATACATAAGCATGCAGGCAAAATAGAAAAGGACAAGTTCTCCTTTATTATTTGTTATTGATTGTTTAGATTACAGTTAAAAAATGACCAAGTATGCTCAGTATGGCAGCGTAACACATTTAGTAACTATTTCATGCACATGATACATGTAAAACAGTGCAGGCTTAGGTATAGTATGTTGAATGGTATGTACACCTACTGTACACCCAATAGAAATCAAGCAATCTTTACTGTAAAGTATTTATTTAACCTTTTGTTTTTTTTTTATTTTTTCTTTCTTTTCTTTATAGGGATTTTTTTTACCATTATCACAGTGCTTAATGGGAAATGAATCCAAATTGCTTGCTGATGACAACTCATGCAATATTACATCAAAACTTTATCCAAGGGCTGTAGCTACAATAATCATGTGACAGAGCCTGAAGGTGTATGATGATCACTGAATGATTGTTTTGAACGCGATAAATCCAAAGCCATATTTTGTTGTTCTTTACTACGCGTGCAAGTCTATTGTTACTCTCCACAAAATTTCTGGGCACCCCACTCTCCCATTTCAAGATTCGCCCCACCACAAGCCGAACTTTCTTCAAGTTATAATACCGTATGCATACTGCTACTGCCAAGTGTACTATCAGATCAGTGACCATGACTAACAAATCCTATGTTGCACCAATATTAGGCTTTGGTATAATTTCTTTGTAACTAATTGTTTTTTAAGCATTCGGATTGGTTCTCAGCAGTACCTCTGAGGTAATGGTCTGCAGCTGATCAGTCACTACTGCCTTTTTCAAAATGCCTGCAAATGATAGCTTTTTTATTGTTTCAAAATGCATCAAAGTTTTGAACAAATGAAGGAAAATGCGTAAACAAAAAGTACGAATGCAGCAACAAACTTTAATGCTAAACTATTTAAAGGTACGAAATCGTTGAGAACTAATCCTTTAAATGTATTTTTGATGATTTTTAGAATAATCATTCATCTTATCTGTACGATGTATTTTTGTTTTTAATTAGAATGGATTTTAAACAGAAATATACTTTCTTAAACGATGAAATTGTTTTAGAATGATGTTTGTAAGTTTGAAGAAAATTTAATGCTGTATTTTACAAAGCAAACACTGTTTGCAAGTTTTCCAAACTAAATTAAAACTTCACAACAGAAAGGCATTTTAAGTTCCTAGTATGTTTATATGGTGATTACACGTATATGAAAGTATGATATTGTAGATACACAATGCATTATTGGGACTGATGCATTGGGATCATTATCAAGTGATTATGATCATAAATTTACGTGGTGTTTCCACAGTATTATACTTTGATATAGAAGTACATTTTGTTATTAATACACACACACCAAAACATTTAGTTACATCAGGCTCGATGATTTCAAGCTATATATTACTTCCTTAAATTTGTAAATATTACATAAGGTTTAGGACTGTTAAAATGTCGGGGATCAGGGAGAGCCTGAGAAAATACAAGAAAGAGCAGCAATAATAGTGATAAACGTTGATTGAGGCAATTCGCAAAAAACAGGAGAGAGTAGCAAATTGCGTTTATTTCCTCATTTTTTATGCGCATGGTTTTTATTTAATAGCTATTGACTGTCAGAACTACTCGCTAAAGTAATTTAGTATATTGGGTTCTTAGAATAGAAAGAGCAAAGAAGTCTTTTTATAATGGAGTTAAGATTTTTAATCGGTTCTATAACAGTTAGTCTTTCCTTGGTAGTTTTATTTTTTATTGGGTTTTTTTAAACTACGTGATATATTATAATTATATTTAATAGCCTGAACATATAGTTTGGTTGTATAACATGATTGATAGACAGAAATGTAATGGAAGAAGGGTCATGTAACAGTTTTTACTGCAAAGTTTCTTCAAAACTTTGCAGTATTGTGATGAGTGGCGAAAATTTACATCAGTCAGTCAGTCATAGTGTAAACTCCGGGGGGTTGTGCAAATTTTGAACACGTCGCTTAAATGTCATTCTTACAAGGTTTTAATCAAAATTACTTGAATTTACCAGAGTTTAGTTATACACCAGTGTCTGCTGTTGTTCGTACCGATGGGAAAGATTGTTAAATAAGCATTATGACATCTAAAGAGACTAATAGTTGTATTGCACATGTACATAAACAGTGTTACCAAACACCCCCGGAATCTCAATTATTCGACTAAGCACGTGTATAATGCGCAGCGCTAATCGTCTTCACATGTAGGTCTCTAGGAATGGGTCGCAAACATGAGTGTATTTCTATGACAATAAGAACACTATTTAAACCGGCATTGAAAGAATTTCAGTCTAGACTATTAGTTGTTCATTTACAACGTGTAAAAAGGGATTTTTGCCTTCGAAAGCATCAAATTAAACCGAGTTTAATATGAACTGATGAGTTATGTTCATAGTACAAACATATATAGTAGATACGACTAAAATTTTCGCTATGTTCCGTCGTATATTCCGTAAATTACTCTAAATGAATCGCCGTAGTTTTCGCTACATTTTGGCGAAGCTTCATGCGAAAATAATAAAGAGCAAACAAGATACAGTGAAATCTTTCGCGTATTATAATGTAGCGGGCGCTTGCCGACTGCTCATCGTTAGTGCGAACGTACACATACATCTGTATATTTAAAAATTTTATCATATATTCGGCTATTCCTTTATCGTATATTCCTCAAAATATCACCATATGAAGCGGTGTTGTTTTCTTAATATTTTTGCAAAGCTTCAATCGAAAATACAAGAAAATAGACAAGATATAACGATTCTTCGACGTAGTGATAAGTAAAGCGTGCGAAGTATTTATTTGAGGTAAACAAAATTAACCGGAAGTACTATATTTCGTTGTAAAACTGCGCAAGCCAAAGGGCAAAATTTTGAAAATTTTCAAGTTTATGCAAACATTGAGCAATAATCCTTAAAAATTTCGATGTCATAGATTCATGTAATTGAGGTGGCTTTATAATTTCTCTTAATGAGAGTCCAGTTAACACTCTCAACCCCTACAACGCGATGAAATTGTATGTTTACATAATTACATATTCAAAAAGGCATGACTTGAAACGCTTTGAAATTTTCAAAAATATACCTTCTAATTGCAGACCACAATTTTCAGATTTATTATTCTGTATGTATTGTATTCATTGTTTCTATTTGTGTCAGTTTTTTATACATTTATCTGACTTGGGAAACTTTGCACTATCCTTGGATCCCTAGTCTTGCAGAACCGACCGATAAATGAGCGCCTTTAATTGTGAAGAATAGGGGGTCTGGTGGTATACCCAAGGGGTCTTTGATTTTTTAAGGTCACAAATGGCATTTGCTGCATTTTGGCAACACTTTCAACGAAAAGAGTCTTAACAAGGAAGGTTTCTGACACAGCTTTCCAATATCATACATGTGAGGAATAAATAATACTATTAGAAGAATACCATTTTTTGTTTTATTTTCGTATCTTTCATAAGCAATTTAGTTTTATTTTCGTATCTTTCATAAGCAATGAATCTTGTGTTGTAGAAAGTACTATTTGTATTTATATAGGGCTCTCGCTGATAACAGGTCTGTGGTCTGATGAGATTTCCGGATCAGAATAAATAAACGTCTGTCTTTCTATAATTATATCCTGAAGTTAAATTGCGTTTACATTCAATGTGGCAAAAATAGATACTGAAATGCAGCTCACTGTCATAATTATGCCGAATATATAGAAAGTATATCACATAGCTATATGCCCACCAGGGCCGAATTAACTATCTAGCAGAGGTAGCATATTTTTATTTTTATAAAAGTTGACGGGGCGATAGCTAAATAACAGACACCGGAAATAACACATACTGTATGTGTAAAACTATAGGTAAAACATTTTTCTAAACAATGAAACCCTATTCTACATTTATCTTGTAACGTAATGATATCAAATTGTTCTAGTGAATGGAAATTCTCTCAAAACATCGTTGCTAGTCGGCAGTGTATTCTAAAAGTTTGTAGATCATGGGATCTAGCTTAGACAACCTAAAACGATGCAAGCAGAATTCAACATTTTGAACGGAAACCCTGCGTGGGGAAGTTGTTGTAAACTGATAATTTTCCACTCAAGGCCTTCGCTTGAAGCCGCACGCTTTCTGCTTATTCAGGCTCGGCTCAATATTTTTTAATGTTTTTCCCTGGATGCGCTCCTTCTAACCTCATACTATCATCGCCTAACATACATAATCCATTTAATGACCATGTAAGAATCACTTAAGAACCACTTAAGAGCCACTTAAGAACCACTTAAGAACCACTTAAGAGTCACTACTTAAGTTATATTGCATGTCCACGCAATGTTGAAACGACACTTTGAATAATTGGATGACATTAGCAGCGAAACTAAGCGTACCATACCTAACAACAAGATGGCGCTCACTTCACCTGCCGAGACGACAAGGGACATTTGTGCATTACGATCATTTCTTGTACTGCTCAGGAGATGTAAAAATCGGTCTAGCACCTAAAGCGCTATACTATTCAACAGTGACTCTCACAGTGAGTTTATGCAGTGTAGAGATTTAAAACAACCGATCCGAACGTTGTAACCTAATAAAATGTTTGATAGTTACAACGTTTGATAGTTCCGATACTTATTGGAATTGTCATTTCATGCGCACAAAATGACCCTGACCAAAACTCTAACCCAAACCGTGATATTATCCCAATAAATTATTGGATATATAAAAATAATATATTCCACAGCAAAGCACGGTCTGTAAGTAAAATTACTATATAAACTTGAAGAAGTCAAGTTAATATCTATAAGTAATAACATGGCTTTGAGTTTGATTAGTGATTAAATGTACCCGATGATACATTTAATAATGCTTATGTTTATATATGCTTTGTTTTAATTAAACAGTCGGATTCCCCTTGTCCATTCCAGTTCTAAGTCGGTTGTTAATTGCCTGCCGATTTGACCTGGTGGTCACAGCTGAGCCAGTCCATGCCAGGTCCCCTCGCGAATCGAAGGCCTCTCTCTCTACGCACGACATGCATATACATGTAAGTCACGAGCATAATTTGTAGATATATACAGTTCGGTCTTCAGCTTGATATGAATATCGAAGAAGTCTTTGTCGTAACAATTGACCGACTACCCCATTCGCATACCTTTGCATCCTAACTGCTGTGACAATTAAGACCTCACAAGGATACGTCCGAGAGTGTATCGTCACTAGTAAAACAAAGGATTTCGAGGTGACTATGATATTACTTGATATAACCTTCATAATGCTTCTTCATTCTCTCGTGCGCTCAGATTCGAAGCAATCAGCTTAGACTAAAATGTTGTACAGTTCAGAAAAACACAAGAACATTTAATTTAAACCACTACACTACATATACTTTTTTATATAGTCTTGTAAGTCACGAGCATAATTTGTAGATACATACAGTTCGGTCTTCAGCTTGATATGAATATCGAAGAAGTCTTTGTCGTAACAAGTCACCGACTACCCCATTCGGATATCTTTGCATCCTAACTCCTGTAACAATTAAGACCTCACAAGGATATGTCTGAGAGTGTATCGTCACTATATATATATCGTCTATATATCGTCTATATATGTATATATATATTTATATATATATATGTATAATATTATGTCTACATACATACGTCTTTTTCATACGCCTTTATTTATTGGTATTGTTTTTTAATGATTTCAATTTGTTTCCCAAGTCCCAAGAAAAGATAGCAATATTAAACAGGTGGTTCTTGGCTAGTATGCTCCACTGTAATCTTCAGACATTACAGCATGTTCTAAGTAATGTTATAATTAATACAACAACTACACAGTACATAATACCAAATGCATATACTACACTTCTGCCTACTACTGAGATTGTTAACAAGAATCGTTTTTTCTCTTCTAAAATATGCATTAGTTCCTATACTTCTTGTTAAAAAATCTTATAATTCATTATATCTCTTTTTATTGCTATATTGTCAAATTTTAACATACTGCACATTAGGCGATGTTAATATGCTTTTCTGCAATAATTATAATTCACGTAACAAACTTAATATATTTTAAGCACCAAATGATGTTGCCTCTGGAATGTGCCAAATGCCACCAAAATGTGCCAAATGCCACCCAATATCCTATTAATGGTTAAAATGTGTTTGCCAGTGTTTTTTCGGGCGGGCGGTACGACGACAGTAATTTAAAGAACCTGCGAATATTCACTTAGGCGTAGTCACTATACGAAAATTTTGCCTAAAGGTATGAAAGAATCCTAGATCTGACCATGAGATTATATTATTCTGATAATAATGTTACTGGGTTACAACGTAAACCCTAACCCAAACCGTGATTATCCCAATAAATTATTGGATATATAAAAATAATATATTCCACGGCAAAGATGCAACGTGATTTAAATTGTTCGCGCGTGAATTACGCAAAATACAAAACAATGTTCAACAAATAAAAGATGGAGAAACCAAATATCAATGCCATTTATGTCAGAAAGCATTTCAAAACGGAGCATGGACGTTCGTTGGATTTGAATTCATGCAGAAAAAATATACTGTGGGTGATTCACATCTGGCTCTTAACACATTGACAACTGTCTCTGCCAATTCGGAAGATACCCGTGCACTGTGAACACAATGAGTTCGCATACTTCTGGCTTACCATGTGTACGGCAACTTTTGCAGTGGACAAAAATTTAGCAGCTAAAAAGATGTTGTGCATCTGGCAGACAAAGAATACATCTACTGTTGACAAGCTTCATCAGTACTACAGTAGCATTTAACTTTGACGGCTCCGATATCATGATACCACATTATGTCATGAATAGTATAATACTATTAATTTACTTTAAAGCAAGAAGGGATTTATTTAAAAAGTTTTAAACATGGCGTGGAAAAGCTTTGGAACAGCCATTCTTTGAAAGCAAAAGAGGTGACGCGATTAACTCCTCCCCGTGAGTTCTCTTGTATTTCGTTCACGGGTGAACGATGACTTTGCTGTGGCATAGCTCGGCTTTTACGCAAGGCAAAAGAAAACGAGTACCACCATTGGAATCAGCATATAAAGATCTATTAGAGTATCTTTTTAGATTTTTGATACAGTGCAATGCAGCCGATTTATGGCCGTTTAGAGTATATGAAATTTGATATATTGTAAAATGTTGTAAATTGCATTGTCAATAAACATACATTGTAAACAGTCACCTTTGATTGAAAATATATCCAATTCTTCTAGGGTTTACTTCTTGGCAATTGCACCAGCAGAATCGCCTTGAAAAGCTCTTTCTAGTGATCTATATTTTGTAACTATACGCACACAATTTGCTCAGAACGAAGACGCATTCCATTGTAGCAAGAAAACCGGAAGTAAAATGTTTTGTGACCCAAACTATACGAACAATGACCCCTAGACACTCAAACACACCGGCAATCGATTCTACGGGTCAATTTACCCCATATAGCATGTATTTCACGTGATTCTGACTATTGCATAACTAAATGTAAGCCAAATTTGGTAATAGGTCAAAGACCAAGAGCTATTCCTGACATAAAAATGCTTGTAAATAAGCTTCTATTTGGCGTATTCAAACAAAATTTTCAGTACAAAAGCGCTTGAATATAAGCCTTATTCCTAGCTAATAACCATTGGAAGATGTTTCACAGAATCAGTGTAATTTTCCCATAACTCGAGTTAATGACGGTAAGTTTCTGATCAAATCTTAAATGTATTTGCAAATATAGCGTTTGACAATAATATTAACCCCTCAATCGAAAGCTTTTTATGTGAGGAATACAACGATACTTGATTCATTTCTTAGGGACTTACACAGCGAAAGAAAATTAGATTTTAGTGGCATTTAAGCATTTTATTCACTTCCGACCGACGGGAAACAGTTAATTTATATCTTTAAACAAAAAATTAAAGACCTACATGTATTTACTAGCTTGAACAACGCAGTATCGCACATCTGCAGAGCTTCCAGAGAAGCACGTCACAAGGATTTGTTCCATCAAGAGCAAAGAACTTAGTGAAGATAACCAGGAGTTGACCAACAAGGTTAAAAAACGTTCCGTAACAGACTACAATCGAGTCGATACCCGTGCACTGTGAACACAATGAGTTCGCATACTTCTGGCTTACCATGTGTATGGCAACTTTTACAGTGGACAAAAATTTAGCAGCTAAAAAGATGTTGTGCATCTGGCAGACAAAGAATACATCTACTGTTGACAAGCTTCATCAGTACTACAGTAGCATTTAACTTTGACGGCTCTGATATCATGATACCACATTATGTCATGAATAGTATAATACTATTAATTTACTTTAAAGCAAGAAGGGATTTATTTAAAAAGTTTTAAACATGGCGTGGAAAAGCTTTGGAACAGCCATTCTTTGAAAGCAAAAGAGGTGACGCGATTAATTTATATCTTTAAACAAAAAATTAAAGACCTACATGTATTTACTAGCTTGAACAACGCAGTATCGCACATCTGCAGAGCTTCCAGAGAAGCACGTCACAAGGATTTGTTCCATCAAGAGCAAAGAACTTAGTGAAGATAACCAGGAGTTGACCAACAAGGTTAAAAAACGTTCCATAACAGACTACAATCGAGTCGATACCCGTGCACTGTGAACACAATGAGTTCACATACTTCTGGCTTAATCGTCCAGATATAGCCCTAGTGGCGATCTTATAATCCACGTTCAAGAGACTAATCGGACGCCAATTCTTGGTGTCCAGTTTATCGTTCTTCTTATAAAGAACGATAATCAAACCCCGGCGCTGTGAGGTGGAGAGTTGGCCGGCCTCAAACGCAGCATTGAGGACTCGGACCAGATCGGTGCCAAGGGTTTGCCACAATGTTTGGTAGAATTCCATTGGGAAGCCATCCGAACCTGGGGTTTTTCCCTTAGGCATACCCTTGAGAGCTTCAAAACACTCATCAAGGGTAAGATTGCCTTCGCAGCCAGCTCTCTCGGCCGTACTCAGACGACGCTGTAACTGAGAGAGCATTTCGTCTTGCGCAACAGGATCGCAATCTGTGCCGTAAACAGGTTCGAATAATACGAGCGCCACACACCCAGGATCTCAAATGGGTCGTGGCGTACGAGTCCAGTCTCTGGATCGCGTATAGAGTGCATCGTCTGTTGGGTTTTGTGATGTGTTTCTAAGTTCAAGAAGAAGGAAGACGAAGTCTCTCCTTCTTCGGCCCATTGGCACCAAGCGCGCACCTGTGCCCCTCGTGCCTCGTGCAGAGCGATGCCTCGCAATTCCTGCTGGACTTCGCATAATTTGCCAAATGCAGTTCGATCCCCCTGGTCGAACGATCTTTTCAACTGATGCATTTGGCGTGTGAGAGAGGTTTTCTTGCTGCGTTGGTCGGCAGCTTTCGAACGAGAATAAGACCGTGTAACCTCTCTCAAATAAAATTTACTCTGGTCCCACCAGTCCATAAGGGAGGAATAATCCTCGTGATGTTCAAGGGACTGCCAATGGGACCAGAAAGAGCTCACCAGGCTGACGTACTCGGGATCTTTCAGGAGGGATGTATTGAATTTCCACACTCCTGGGCCCGAGTCTATCTTTGGCAAAAGATGGAATTTGACCAAAAGATATTGATGGTCTGTGAGGAATGACGGGTGGTATTCGCATTCCTCAATCGAGTCAGCCATAACTGTTGGAGCCCACACCATGTCGATTCGCGACGCACGATCACCCGATCCGTGCGTCCACGAATATGCTATGCGTCCTGGATGTAATTGACGCCATAGCGCGTATGTTTGTGTGTATGACATGAGCGACTCCAATGCAGCGACACTCTCACGCCTGTGCGCAATGCGATTAGGTTCGTGAGAGGGATCTCTCATTCTATCCACTTCTGGATGGAGAATGGAGTTAAAGTCGCCCCCAATAAAGACGGGGCGCGATAGATCAATTAAGTCTGTTAATGATGTAAAATAACGATTTCGCTCCAGGTTGGTGTTGGGAGCGTATAGCGAGACAAAACTTAATTGATTCTCCCCAAAATCAACCAAAACTTGAATAAAGCGGCCATGATCGTCTTTAATGATCCTAGAGATCTTATAGGTATCTTTTACTAATATGGCGACGCCTGCACTCTTTGATGTAAAGGAAGAGGAGGCGACGCGATAGCCGCTATTTGCGAACCACTTCCTGGCAGATTCATGTGAAGGGGTGTGCGTCTCTTGTAGACACACGACATCGGCCTTCATGCATTTTAACCAATCTACCAGTGCGGTTTGCTTGGTATGATCGTTTAATCCGTTAATGTTGACTGAAATCAAATTCGTCGTTTGATTCAAGTGATGGGGGTAAAAACTCCGGTGAGAGAGGGAGCTCTGGACTGGACAACTCCGTAAGGAGTGCCCGGTTAATTTCGTCGATGGTGGTGGGCTCGTGCGCAGATTCAATGGCGTTAACAGGTGCGCCGCACACCAAACGATCGAGCAACCCCTGCGAAGAAGCAGGGGAAGGCAAAAAATCAGTTGACAAGGCAACCGAGCCTGGCGGCGACTCGTCCCCATCAACTGACGGTCTATAAAAGACCAGCGTGTTTATTGGCACAGGAGAGGAGATCGGCGTCATCTCCCCCCTGGCGGCGATATTGGAACCACTAGCAGGTCCTAAATTAATGAGGGATCTGGGCCGATTTCACCGGGCTCCAAGATCCCTATCTCAACTCCTATTAGGGGAGGGGTACCTCGTAGGTCAGATGTGACCTCGGAGGCCCAAGACACCTCCCCTTCCTCTCTAACTTGTATGAGGATTTCTTCCTTCTCTTGCATTAATGCCTCTAAGGGCGTTGCCATGGGGTCGAGCATGACCTCTGGCTCTGGTCGTGCAACATCCAATGTTGTCACGACCGGCGCTGTTGCTGGGATTGCCAGTGTCCTATCCAATGGGACTAATGGCAAATCCTCAGCTGGTTGTTGTTGTTGTTGTTGTTGTTGGAGTGCTACATCTGATGTAGCACTTCGCGCCTCTAATGCGGGCAACGATGGTGTTTGCCCGAAGGAAGAAATTGGCGTTGTTTGCCAATACTCGATAGCAAGGGGGTCGATGACTGATGACCCCGAAAGACAATAGTCGAGTTCCTCATCTGGAGGAGTTTTGGAGTTGAGGCGGCGTCGCTTGTTCGTACGCAACACGGCGAGGGGAATATCGTCCCTATCTATCTCTGCCTGTGTTGCAGTGACCTTAGCTCTACCCCCCGTCGGCTTTGTCCACGTCGATGTTGTGATCGTGGAGCTCGATCGAGAGGTTGTTGTTGATGTTATTGTGGCTGGTGTTTTTGCCTGAGAATGGCCACTTCGGCGCGTACGAACCCGTAGCGTTGTGATTGTTCGCACAGCAGTGCGAACTGGGCCAGATTTCGCAGCAGCCTGTTGTTCGGCCTCGATGATACTGGCCGCGAAATCTGCCTCTGTGATTCCCTCTGACTCGCTAGCCGATGTTGTGGGCATATTAAATTGCGATCTTAGTTGTTTAAGTTGCTGAGTCAGAGGTGTTGAGGTCGAGTGAGACTGAACTCTCAATTGGACTGTCAGCCTCACTCTTTAACTGGATGGCTTTGGTAGCACCATCCAGTTTGGTCTTCGGATCAGCGTGATCCGAAGATCTCTCATCATCCATTGACTGGATGGATGATGAGTCTCGTATTTCTCCCGGCTCTAATTCGTCGTCCGATGGTGTTGGAACGTTAAACATCTTGCGTAAAGTTGCAAGATGTTGAGCCGGAGGTGATGTTGATGCTAATACTAAAGAAGTCTCTTTTGAAGGCTGAGTGTCCAACTCAGCCACGGCTTTGGGGGATCGAGCGACCTCGTCTACAATCACGTCATCAGTAACACTCGATTGGCCCTTTGACAATGACTGGCCTTTGGCACGGCCAGCCTTCGATTTGGTTGGGAGAGATTTAGAAGCAGGAGCCTGTTCTGTCTCCGAAGATTTTAACATGGTCTCCTGCTTTTTATTTAATTTATTTCTGTAGTGTTCTTCAATATATTTTTGTTCAGCGTCTCGAACTACAAATTGACAAATATGAGCACTACAGTCTCGTGGTGATCGGTCCCCAATGCATCATGGGGCATACACCACATCTCTCCCCACGTAAGCATTGTTGTCCTTTTATCTTAAGAATAAGACCTGGTTAACAAATATCAATGTTTTTATGGCGTCCATATATGTTCGCACCCTATACATACTCTATATACTGTTTTAACTATTGTGTCCTAGTCTAATTGGTTCCTGTCGAATTCTGCTAGGATATCGTTGCTCAGGACGAGGTTGTTCCTCTTCATCCATTTCTTGATTTGGTTCTGGAGTCTCTTGTTGGTCTTGCATGTCCACTGGTGTTTCCCCTGCAGCATTGCTTTCATTAACCAAGGCTGGAATATCTGTAACTGGTTGGAAATCACGATTGTTCTCTGAGGCAAGTAACTGATCGATGTGTCTCTTCCAGATAACATTTGGTGCAACCTCCACCTGGTATGACACTGGTCCAGTCCGAGCACGCACAATTCCTTGAATCCACTTTTCCTTCCCTCTGTAATCTCTGACGCTCACTGCCTGCCCAACAAATAGTTGACGTGTGTTACTAGCAATAGCACTGTTTTGTTTGGCTTGGCTGGTTTGTTTGTCGAGAACATGCTTCCGAATATCTGGTTTGATCAAGTCTAACCGTGTTCGTAAGTTTCGTCCCATGAAGAGAGTTGCAGGTGTTTCACCGGTTGTGCTGTGTGGCGTGTTTCTATATTTCATTAAGAATTTAGAAAGTTTGGCTTGCGTGGAGCCAGGGTCTTCCTTCATAGATGTCAGAGATTGTTTAAAGGTTTGGACGAATCTTTCTGCTAAACCGTTCGTTGCTGGATGGTACGGTGCTGATGTTGTGTGTTTAACTCCGTTTTTCTTTAGAAATAGTTGGAATTCTTCAGAAGTGAATTGTGGCCCATTATCGCTGACAAGTTGTTCTGGTAGCCCATTTCGTGCAAACACTGTTTGCAGGGCTTCAACTGTTTTGGAGGTGGTAGTTTTAGAGTGCATGATTATTACTTCTGGCCATTTCGAATGAGCATCAACAACCACTAAGAACATCATTCCAAGAAATGGTCCTGCAAAATCAATGTGGATACGTTGCCAAGGGGTAGATGGCCACTCTCATGGGTGTAAGGGGGAACATTTGGGGGCATGTTGTACCCGCTGACAACCACTGCATCCTTTCGCTAGCCTTTCAATCTCTAGATCAATTCCTGGCCACCAGACGTAGCTTCTTGCCAAAGCTTTCATTCTGACCACACCCACATGACTTTCATGTAATACGTGAAGTACCTCGCTTCGTAACTTTGTGGGAATGACAACTCTGCTCCCCCACATAATACATCCTTGATGTACGGTCAATTCGTTTCTTCGAGAATAAAATGGTCCCAGGTTGGGGTCTTTATCTTCATGCCAGCCTTTCATGACATGCTCATATACTAGGATGAGAGTAGAATCTCGTTGGGTTTCTTTGCGTACCTGCTGGCAAGTGACAGGCAACATGTTGAACTGTGACACGTGAAACACATCAACAGGGTCAACAGACTGACTTTCTTCGTTTTCAGTTGTTGCTAGGGGTAGACGAGACAATCCATCTGCATTACAATGCCTTGTTGAACTACGGTATTCAATCTCATAGTCAAAACCTGAAAGGAACAGAGCATATCGCTGGAGACGAGCCGCAGTTGTTGCTGGTATAGCCTTGGTTGGACTGAAAATTGCTGTCAATGGTTTATCGTCTGTTTGCAGGGTGAAATGTCGTGCAAATATGTATGTATGGAATTTCTTTACACCCCATACTTAATGCCAAGGCTTCTTTATCTATCTGAGAATAATGTTTTTCAGTTTTTGTCAGGGATCTTGAAGCATAAGCTATAGGCCTTTCAGTATTATCATCCATGACTTGTGTTAAAACTGCCCCCAACCCATATGGGGAAGCGTCGCATTCTAACTTGATTGGGCGTTGAGGGTCATAATGTGCAAGAACTTCCTCAGATGCAATTAATTCCTTTGCTTTCAAAAAAGCTTGCTCGCATTCCGAGGTCCATTTCCACCGTCTATTTTTTTCGAGCAACTGGTTTAATGGTTGGAGTAAAGTGGAAAGGTTTGGAAGGAAGTTGTGGTAATAATTGATGAGACCGACAAAGGAACGAACTTGGGACACATTCTCAGGACGTGGTGCATTTAGTACAGCATCCACTTTCTGTTGGGACTTGTGTAGACCAAGCTTGCTGATCTCATGACCACAGAACTCAATTCTTTCTTTAAAGAACTCGCACTTACTGCTGTTGGCTCTCAGTCCATGTTGACTAAGATGGCTGAGAACTTCTTCTAGGTTGTCCAGATGCTCTTGATCAGTTGCACCCGAAATGATCATGTCATCAAGGATACATTGCACATGGGGGATTCCTTCCAATATCTGATCCATAGCTTGTTGCCAGATTGCAGGGGCAGATGCTACACCGAATACAAGCCGATTGTATTGGAATAGTCCTTTATGAGTGTTAATTGTTAGTAATTTCTTTGACTCCTCTTCCATTTCCATCTGTAAATATGCCTGTCGTAGATCAATCTTGCTGAACTTTTGCCCACCTCGAGAGAGGCAAAAATATCATCAATTCTTGGGAGAGGGTACTGTTGTACGTGCAAGACTGGATTGATGGTTTGCTTAAAATCACCACACAGGCAAACATTCCCATTCTTCTTTATTACTAGAACAACTGGGGTTGCCCATTCACTCCAATTGACTTTGGTCAAAATTCCACCTTTCTGCAACTTGGTCAACTCTGCTTCAACTTTCGGTCGTAGAGCATATGGTACTTGTCTTGCTTTGCAGAACTTCGGTTGGCTGTTTTCTTTCAGGTCCAGCTTTGCTTTGGTCGTCTTTAGCAGACCAATGTCTTCCTTGAAAACATCACCATACTTATCGAGGATCTCTTGTAATCGAGTTGATGGATTTCCCAGGGATGTGGTTGCCAAAGTGTTGATTGCTTTCCAATCCAATCTAATGTGATCTTTTCTAACCAGTCTCGACCAAACAGGGCAGGCCCCTTTGTTTCGACAACATACAAACTTAGCTTTTGCATCTCTTCTTTATATTTGACTTGGACATCCAAGACTCCTATGGGTTGGATTTTCTCCCCAGTGTAAGTTTTAAGAACAGTGTTTGTTGGGTGGAGTTTGCTTGACTTAAACATTGTAGTATATTTACTAAGTGGAAGGACAGATACAGCCGAGCCAGTGTCTAATTCCATCTGAAGGGGTTTCCCGTCCACTTCAGGGGTGACCCAGATTATATTAGTGTGGGCTTTGGAAACCTTGTGCAATTCAAAGGATGCCAAGGTGTCCTCGCTATCGCTATCGCTTTGGTTTTGAACTTTATGTACCCGCGGTTGCTGCTTTTTCTTGCTTGAATGTGGCTTGGCAGGGGAATTTTGTTTAATTGGTTTCCCCCTACATACCCGTTTTACATGCCCCTTTTTTCCACAGTTTCGACAGTATTGATCTTTAAAGTAGCATTCTTGGGGTTCATGCCCCTCTTTCCCACATCTATAACATCTATGTTGCATTGGGGCTTCATGAATACTGTTCACAGGAGGTTCTGACTTGGTTTTTCCCCTTAGCTCAACTGAATCTTTCATAGCCGTTTCCATGGCAACCGCGAGTTTTAGTGCTTTCTCAAACGTAAGGCTGGTTTTGACAAGTAAGCGTTTCTGAATAGATTCATTGTGTAGTCCGCAAACAAATCTGTCTCTTAACGAGTCACTTAACGCTGTACCAAACTCACAATGTTCAGATAACTTTTTAATTTCAGCCACATATGTATTAATATTTCCGCTTGTGAAATCTAAATCGTTCTGCGATCAGTAGGGGCTTGGGCGACAAATGCCCCTGTAAGATTGCCACTATCTCTTCAAATGATTTGGTCGAAGGTTTGTCAGGGGAGGTTAATGTCCGTAATAAAACTATACGTCTTACATCCGATTACTGTCAACAAAACTGGAACTTTTTTCTCATCGTCTACATCATTTGCAAGGAAATACTGTTCAACTCTTTCTATATATGCAGTCCAATCGCCGTGTGTTTCATCAAATTCTTCTAGTTTACCGATCGAATTCATCGCTTTATTTTGTGTCACTTCAAGCTTAGACGCCATTTCTGTGACTTGAAGCCATAATCAATTGTTTATAATCCCATCCTCGTCGCCAGTGTAGTGTTCTTCAATATATTTTTGTTCAGCGTCTCGAACTACAAATTGACAAATATGAGCACTACAGCCTCGTGGTGATCGGTCCCCAATGCATCATGGGGCATACACCACAATTTCCTAGATCTGTCTCCCCCAACGGAGACTTCTTTTTATTTTGTGTTGTCTGGACGGTGTGCTTAGCACCGTCCAGTTTTATTGTGAGGTCGTCGTGACCTAAGGCTGGCTTGTTTGTATTTGCCTTATTTTTGCTCTGTTTGATGTTATTTTGAGCACTTTGCTTTCCCGTCACTTTGGGCAGGTTTTGTTGTTGTTGTCGTTGTTGTCGTTGTTGTCGTTGTTGTCGTTGTTGTCGTTGTTGTCGTTGTTGTCGTTGTTGTCGTTGTTGTCGTTGTTGTCGTTGTTGTCGTTGTTGTCGTTGTTGTCGTTGTTGTCGTTGTTGTCGTTGTTGTCGTTGTTGTTGTTGTTGTAATTTCCTCCACTGTCTTGATTTTGGGCAGTCCTTGCTCACATGTCCCACCTCCTGACATACATAGCATTGCGTGGGCTGCCCACGGTAATTAAAAACGACGGGAAATCCCCCGATGTTAATGGTGCGTGGGATGGCCTTGGTCACGACCATTGACACCCTGCGTGTGCCTGATCGCACGGATGGAAATTCTTTAATAGTTAAATGTTGGACGCCAATAACGCGTCCGTAGGGTGCCAATGCTTGGTATAAGTAATTGTCCTGCATGTGAAGAGGAGCCTTCTCAACGAAGACCGACTTGACCTCTTCGTATGCAGGCAATGGCATTAAATGCACGCCTCATAAACTAATGCCGTTGATCTCGGCGGCGTGCCGGTCCGAAGAATGTTTATATTGTATGTGATATTTGATGGGCGACAAGGCCTGCACAGCAGAAACCTTGCGCACCCCAACGGCGTTGATTAGTTCTTTTCTAAGCTGCGGAATCTTGCTGTTTTTAATAAGACGCGATGGAATATGGACCACCGAAGTGGTTTGATTCCAACGCTGGAAATCCGCAGCCATAAATTTCATATTCGTGCCAGCATTGATGTTGGTTTTGCTGGCATTTGCATATGTGTTGGTGTTATTATGCATATTTGTAGTTATGTTCAGGCTCGTAGCCATGGAGATTTTAAACGATTATAATAAAATATATACAATAAAGACCGTAGAGTCGCACACGAAGGCTCTATTCCAAATAGAGTCCTTCAAAACAAACAAGGAAATGACTCTAGGTCTTCGCTAAAACACAATTGTCGCCTAAAACCTACCTACTATTAAGGGACGCTTACGCTGGCACGTACTCCAAACGCAAGACCTGGTCTAAATAATGTCCCTTAATAGAATATAGCAAGGATCGAAACGATGACCCTTACTATGACTACGAAGAGTACTTCAATTATATGAAGCACTCCAAAGACGCGCTCAAAACCCGAAGTTAAAAGCAAGAAGTCCAAGAACCCCGACAATGAAGCGTCAAAGATACCTGAAAAAGATCACCCGGTGGCCTTTGAGTCTCCTCGTCTCGACGGGCCCAACCACGGAAGAACTATTAACCACTACCTAGAACGTGTCCGCAATACGTTATGGTGCGAGTAATTATGCAGGGAAGTGCCCGGTTAAGCCGGGACACCGGAAGACAAGGTAGGCTAACCCTACCGCCGATCTCCGAAGAGACCGACAAAGAAAAGAAGGGGAGTTGCTGGCAGCCGTACCAACTGAGGCTAACCCTCAGCCCGACTGTCCCCAGCGGAAGTAAACTACAAGGAGTGTAAGGCGGTGGCGTGTCCGCACCAAGCACCAACGGGGTACGGCTAGTTGATTTCCTTCTACCCGGAGTTAGGGCAACCACTACCCAGCATCGACAATCCTCAGGTAAAAGGATGAAGGCACTAACGCGAGTCAAGTGACGCGACGTCATGTAAGTATGAGTTTGTTGAGCGCAGGCACTCGCGTTTTATTCAGCCAACAAGAATGGAAACGGACATGGTTCTGCCAGCACTCTCATTTGCATGTTTCTCCTTGGTTGGGTAAGTTTATACTTTTAAATTCGACATTACCGTCCCGATTGAGGGATTGTGCAATGGCATGCCGAATTTTGGGGTGTGTACCCACACGCAAAACAACTGGGGAGTCGAGCCCCAACCCCGACTAAATGCCTGTTAAGCACACATTTAGCGCTAATGGACATGACAACATTCTGACGAACAGGACAGAAAACAAGGCAGAAAACAACATAAAACATATAACAAGAGATGAGAAACTTGCAAAAGAGACATAAATAGCGCTATATAAACCCCGAAAATTAGATAAAAAATGTTAGGGGTGTGTGTGTGTGTGTGTATACTTTATACGTGTGTGTGTGTGTGTGTGTATACTATTTATATTTATATATATATATACATGGACGGTGCACCATGGAAGAAGATTGCACCGGGATACCTCCAAGAAGGTTAAAAAGAAGAAAAAGAGAGGGAAGAGAGCCACTTAGAAGGAGAAGACCAAGTCCGGACCCTCCAAGTGCCCCAAAGAACCGCGGCCAAGCCACTCCCGCTCAAACGCGCGAATTTGAGCAGGGCTCTTGCACCGCTTAAATAATAAATTTAAAATAAATTTAATTAGAATAATGGCTATGTGCAGTACCTGGGAAGCAACGGGTACCTTCTGACGAAACCGGAAGTCACACCGAGCAACCCAAATGGCATGTTTCATTACCATGAGCATGAAAACAAAAATAGAAGGAATTGCCCGACAACGAGCTTTCGAAAACCCAAAGAGCAGCTCATCAACCATAAACCGACCAGCGGTTGGGTTGATATGATGTAAATTTGTGTACACCCAGGCCACCAAGAGGCGAGCCAGCTCGCACTCGAAGAATAGATGTTCCAGCATCTCGTCGGCAGTCGCACAAAAACAACAACTGTCGACTCCACACATTCGGAACTTGATGGCCAAACGGGCACCGGCAGGAAGAACCCCATGTGCGATCTGCAAACTCAGATCGACCACCTTACGGTCCACATCACAAATGTGCAACTGGCGCCATGTCTCGGGCCAGTGCAAGGGACCGTAGGTGGGATGGAATTTTGAAATGCAATGGGGCTCCTTGTAGTTGTGCGCCCGCAAGAGGGTGTACGTGTGTCTCGAGGTGAGCTGCGAGATGTTGATTGGATCGTCAGAAGATACCCGAATGCCCAGCTCGTCGCTACCCACTATCAAACCCCCATCCAGGGCCCGCCATACCCTGAAAAGGAGCTGATAAAACGTGGGCAGAGATCGTAAAAGGTGACGAGGCTGGGCAGTGACAAGTGTGTTGCGTGGCTCTAGATTAAAAGTCAATTTAAAGAAATAAACAAAAAAAGTCTTCCAACGTCTGTCGGAAGACACAAAAAAACGTTTGAGCCACTGCAACGCAAATGCTTCGGCTTTCAAGCAAAAATTAGTAACCCCAAAGCCACCCTGAGCTTTGGGGAGAGTTACTGTGGTCCAGGCCACTTGGTCACGTTTGCCAGACCAAAAGAAGGTCCACACGGCCTTATCAATACGTTTCCCTGCCCAAACAGGAATGGGGAAAACGTGACACAAGTGCCAAATCTGAGATAGTGCAAGAGTGTTTGTGACAACTGCCTTCCCCTGAAAAGACAGTTGTAGCCCGGACCACGAGGCAAGCCGAGACTCCAAACTGGAGACGACTGGCTCCCACGTTGGGGTGGTGTAATCCCCAGCGCTGAAGGTCGCACCGAGCAGCGGCAGTTGTTTTACCCACTGCAACCCATACGGGGTATCGGTGCGATCCTTCCAGGAACCAGCCCACATAGCTTTCGACTTGCCCCTATTTGATTTTGCGCCAGAGGCCCTCTCGTAGGTCGAGTAAACTGAGACGGTCTCCTCTATTGACTGCTCTGTAGTGACGACTACGGTAGTGTCGTCCGCGTAGCCGGAGCACTTGTACCCCTCCACCGAGTGGGGGATGGTGACGCCCTGAATTTGCGGAGATGCACGAATGCACTCCGCTAGCACTTCGATGGAGAGGACGTACAATAGAGGAGACAGAGGACACCCCTCGCGCACACCCCTAGTGGGGTTAAAAAATGAGGACATCCAGCCATTAATGATAACGGCAGACTGGATGTCCGTATAAAACAAACGGACCCAGTTGCGAAACTGGGGCCCGAAATTAAAGGTCTCGAGTATGCGGAGCAGGAATCCCCAATCCACACAATCGAAGGCCTTCTCTTGATCGAGAGAGAGAAGGGCGAGGGGAATATCTTCCCGCTCCACATACTCTAACAGATCTCGCACCCCGGCGAGATTTTCGCTAATCGTCCGGCCCCTTACGCCACACGTCTGGTCCGGACCGATTATACTTGACATGACACCAAGAAGGCGCCCCGAAATAGCCCTAGTAGCGATCTTATAATCTACGTTTAACAAGCTAATGGGGCGCCAATTCTTGGTGTCGAGAGGGTCGTTTTTCTTATATAAAACAATGATCAGTCCCCGGCGCTGAGAGGTGGAAAGCTGGCCGGCCTCAAAAGCTGCATTGAGGACGCGGACCAGATCAGCACCGAGGGACTGCCAAAAGACTTTATAAAACTCCATGGGGAGACCGTCCGACCCGGGGGTCTTACCGTGAGGCATGCCCAAAAGAGTGGCCCAGCATTCGTCAACGGTAAGACACACCTCACAACCAGCCCTCTTAGCCTGACTTAAGCGACGTGTCAGCTGAGAGAGCATGGTGTCTTGAGCTGTAACATCACACACCTGTGCGGTAAATAAGTTGTCGTAATACGCCCGCCAGACCGCTAAGATCTCAAATGGGTCGTGGCAGACCAGTCCAGTTGCGGGATCGCGTATCGAGTACATCGTCTGCCGTGCATGATGTTTGGACTCAAGGTTCAAGAAGTCCACACCCCCGGCCCCGAGTCAAATTGTTGGTGTAATGTAAAGACCACCAATAAATATTGGTGGTCGGACAAAAAGGATGGGTGGTACTCAC
Organism: Muricea muricata; assembly: GCA_963855995.1. Classification (NCBI taxonomy): domain Eukaryota; kingdom Metazoa; phylum Cnidaria; class Anthozoa; order Malacalcyonacea; family Plexauridae; genus Muricea; species Muricea muricata. The sequence goes on along the minus strand of OY979716.1, from coordinate 44,593,673 downwards.
ACCCTTTAATGTTGTTACTGAGTGCTGTTGGAGCCCACACCATGTCGATCCGCGACGTATGGGTACCGTCCCCATGCGTCCATGAGTATGCTGTGCGCCCAGGATGGAGCTGGCGGCACAGCGGGTAGGTTTGCGAGAACGACATGAGGGACAGCAACGCTTTCCCTCAACCACAGCGATGGTATGGCTAGACCGGGGGGAGGAGACTGGCGGCATCTCCCTCCCCCCACCTGATGTAAGAGCAGGGCAGCCCATAGTAAGGGGGTCCACAACACTGGACCCCGACACTCGTCCATGGCCTCGACCGATGGTGGTAAATACGAACGCCGTCTCTTGCGCTCCTGACTTCGCTGCAGCAATGGGACATCATCATCCTCCTGCAGCGAGTCTAACTTGCATTTGCCAGGCCCCCGAGGGGGACAAGGGAGAGGGAGCGAATCACCTCGATACGCCCTTGTCCACTTTGATGGTACTGGGGAGGCACTGGCAGTGGCTGTTGATGTTGTTGAGATGGTCGTTAAATGAAAAGAGAACTGCTCGACCGAGGGAGCAGCAACACCAGAGGCAACATCCTCTGATGCGCTAACTAGGACCGACTTGGCCCTAGATGATCTTATATCGCTCGGACGAGCAGAACCTTTATATGCGAAGGAGGCTGGCGTGGCCGTGGCGAGCGTTGCCGCATTGGCGATGGACTGTGCCTGTCGAGCCAGAGACTTGAACTCTGCCTCTGACTCTGAGTCTCTAATTTCCCCCGGCTCCAGTTCGTCAGATGGCGATGACATGCCAAACACCTGGCGAATCGCAGCCAGGTGATGAGCCGGGGGAGATGTTGATATTTTGCTATCTGTATTACTGAGAGACTGGACTGCTCTCAGACCAGCCTCGCCAGGGACAACCTCATCCTGTGGATCCGTAGCGGTTACCTTGACTCCCGCCCCCTTTGAAGACTGGCCCTTAGCTTTGCCTGCCTCTCTTTTGACTTTTGGAGGAGAAGGAGGAGAGCATGTATCCATGGAGTCAGCCTCTCTATGGGTGCTATGGACAGTGGCTGCCTCGGCTCTTGCCTCTTTTGAGGACTGACCCAGTGACGTGTCAACCTCGTTCACCTTAATTGTATTTACTTGCGAGGTGGATCCCGACACGGCAGCTTTCGAGGGAGCCAACTTGGCAGCCCTCGACGCGTTGATGTTATCCCGGAGATCCACCTGCTGTTGTTTTTTAGGAAGAGCAGAGACAATGCGCTCTGACCCTTGAATTTCTATGTTAAGGTCCTCATGACCTTGTTTGGTGTTAATGCTTTTATTGCCATCCTGTTGTTGTTGTTTTTTGACAGACTTCTGGGCCCGCCGAGACTTTGGGCAGTCCTTGCCCATATGCTCCACCTCCTGGCACACGAAATAAGTCGGTGGCTGCCCGCGGTAACGGATGGACACCAAGAAACCCCCGATGTTAATATTGGCAGGGATGGCTTTTGAGAGAACCATTGACACCCTACGGGTGCTGGAGCGAACGGACTCGAAGCCCTTCACTTTAAGATGTTGAACTGATATTACTCTCCCGTAGGGTGCCAAGGTCTCATATAAAATAGTATCGTTCATTTGGAGAGGGGCGCGGTCTACAAATACCGACTTCACCTCCTCATAAGCGGCTAGAGGTTGAAGGTGTATACCTCTAAATGAGATGCCGTTAATGTCAGCAGCGTGACGATCAGAGCTGCGACGGAACTCTACCCGAAATTTTAAGGGAGACAAGGCCTGCACAGCACCAACCTTGCGCTCCCCAATTGAATTGATTATTTCTTTTCTCAGCTGCGGTATTTTGCTGGATTTAAGTAGCCTAGATGGAATCGTCACCACCGAAGTGGTCTGATTCCACCGCTGGAAATCAGCAGCTGAGAAAGTAACTGGTTTCTGTGTGTTGTTAATCTGGCTGGTAGCCATGGTTAGTATAAGTTAAATAAAGGGAAGTTAAATAGAATAGGAAGTATATACAATAATCCAGTACAACACCAGTACAACACACACACTTTCTCTAATCAAAAATGAATTAGAGAAAAAAAAACAAGAGAAAATAACTGGATAAACAAACAAATTCAAATTCCCAACAAAAACAAAACTTAACTTAACTAACCTACTATTAAAAGGCCTCTGTGCAATTGAGTACAATTGTCCCACAGACTAACTAATCAGGCCTTTTAATAGACTACAGACGTGCTCAAAACCGGAACAAAAGATGGACCAAGAACCCAGCAATGAAAGCGTCAAAGATACCAGAAAAAAAGATCTCCCTGACCCTTGAACCCCCTGGCTCGACAGGCCCAACCACGGACAACCTATTAACCACTATCTAAAATTGTATTTACACTAGTGCAATAAATGTGAGGAGTTGCCCTGCTAATCAGGGACAACGGAAGAACCAGCGAACTGGTTAAAACAAGAAAAAGACGGGGATTTGTTGCCAGTCGGACAAACTGAGGCTAACCCTCAGCCGGACTGTACAACAGAAGAAAACTACAAGAAGTGAAGAAGTATGGCGTGTTTATACCCAAGCACAATGGGGGGTATAACTAGTTGATTTCGGCACAGCTGTGTTATGAGAACCAATCTCAAGCATCGATCCACAACTGCCCGGTCGAAGACACTGAAACGCGAATCAAGTAATTCGCGCCAGGAAGAATCCTTAATTACTTCTAGTTTACCCTTTTTATTCAACCAAGACCAATCAGTGGCAAGTGGTGCGCAGAAATTCTACGCTCGAGTTACCCACAGTAGGGGTAATCGCAGGAGTCAACCCAGTCTCTTAGTGCAATAAAAGGGCCTCATCCTGAGAGGACCTCCTAGTTGATCAAGGTGCCTCTCGCATCAGGTAAGTTTTTATTGCAAGTCCTGCTCCTGACACCAATAGGGTCATGCAATGGTCGCAGGGTGAATGCAACTTGGAAGGCCCCCGTTGGTGAAATCGCACTTTTCCGTGAAGAAAAGCCCGCTACAGGTACCGCACCTCCCAGAGCGCGAAACTAGTACGCCGTTAAGCGCACTAGCTAAATCTCCCAAGGGAGAACAAAAAATACAACCTGCTGGGCACACCATACAGGAGGAAAAAACTGCTGCGCGAACCATACAGTATAAGGTGCCTGCTGGGCTAACCATACAGACGAAAAACTTCGTCAGGTAAGTTTGTATTTTAAAGATGGCCATTCCGTCCCTGCTGAGAGAACGTGCAATGGAAGGCCATATTTCAGGGTGTGCACCCGCACGCAAACGACTGGGGAGTCGAGCCCCAACCCTGACTAAATATGTGCACTGGCTATTTAGTTTCCTTTCGGCGACGCGGCACCGGCAACATATTTAGTGCTAACATTTAAGACAAAAGGACATATTGACGAACAATCCTAACACATATAGCTACAAAAGGGACATATTGACAATCCTAACGTATAGATAAACGAACGGACATATTGACAATCTTAAACATAAAAGTACAAGAGGGACATATTGACGAACATGTACGGGAACCCTTACCAATTAACAATTAATTAGAATAATCTAACTAATAATAAAAAGAATGGACGATGCGACACGCTAAGGTCACATCGGGAATTAATTAAAAGGACGACACTTAGAAGGAGAATACAAGTTCCTCACCCTCCAAGTGCCCCAAAGAAATACGGGCAAGCCACTCTCGCTCAAACGCGCGAATTTGAGCAGGGCTCTTGCGCCGTTTAAATAATAAGTGTAAAATGAATTTCAATTTGGCTATAACCCTATTTAAACATTCACTAATTATTGGCGTCTTCTGACGATATCGGAAGTCACAACGAGCAACCCAGATGGTGTGTTTAACAACCAAAAGCATGTAAATAATGATTGTTGGAATTGCTCGACGTCGTGACTCCGAAAACCCAAACAATAACTCCTCGACGGTTAACCGACCTGCGGTGGGATTGATGGTGTTTAAGTTAAAGTATACCCATGCAACCAGGATGCGAGCCAGCTCGCATTCAAAGAACAGATGCTCAAGAGTCTCGTCGTCAGCACGACAAAAACAGAGACTCTCAATGTAGCGCATGCCGAAGCTATGCGCGAGACGAGCACCTGTGTATAGCACGCCGTGTGCTATCTGCCAGTTGAGATCGATCACTTTACGGTCGAGGTCGCAAATGTGAAACTGACTCCAGGTTTGAGACCAGTGCAACTGACCGTAAATTGGCAGATATTTCTGGATGCAGTGAGGCTCTTTGCTGTTACGAGCCTGCAAAAGGGCATACACATTCCGTGAGGAGATTTGATGTAATTCTAAAGGACAATCAGAACACGCATCAAGACTGAGCACATCGCCATTTACTACGCCACCACCCAGGATCCGCCATACCCGATGGATGGTTTGATAGAATGCAGGAAGTTGTTTCATCTGCTGGCGATAGTGCTCTGACAATAACGCATTGCGTGGCTGCATGTCAAATGCCGACATGTAAAAGTGCGTAAAAAAGGCTTTCCATTTGCCCTCAGAAGGGGCAAAGAAGCGCTTCAGCCACTGCAATGCGAACGAGTCAGCCTTATCTTTGAAGTTTATAACCCCAAAACCACCTTGGGCTTTGGGAAGGCTGACCGTTTTACGTGCCACAAGATCTCGTTTGCCCGACCAAAAGAACTTCAAGACCGCCATATTAATGCGTTTTCCGGCCCAAAATGGCACCGGAAAAACGTGGCATAAATGCCAAACCTGGGACAATGCCAGGCTGTTGATGACGACTGTCTTTCCTTGGAAAGACAGCTGACGGCCTGCCCAAGCAGAAAGTCGCGATTCCAAGTTACTAACTGCCGGTTCCCATGTTGGCGTGCTGTAATCGCCAACGCTGAAGGTCGCTCCGAGCAGGGGTAGTTGTTTCACCCACTGCAACCCATAAGGGGTATCCTGGCGATCCTTCCACGAACCGGCCCACATTCCTTTCGACTTTCCGCGATTTAGCCGAGCACCTGAGGCACGTTCAAATTTGTTGTAGACGTTGAACGTCTCCTCGATAGATTCATCATTAGTCACGGCTACTGTAGTGTCGTCAGCGTAGCCGGAGCATTTGCATGGGTCCATCGAGTGCGGGATGGTAACGCCGGTGATTCTCGGTGACTTACGAATACACTCGGCGAGCACCTCGATGGAGAGCACATACAAGAGAGGAGACAAAGGACATCCCTGTCGAACGCCCCGCGAGGGGCGAAAGAAAGAAGATGTCCAGCCGTTGATGACGACGACAGATTCAACGTCCGTGTAGAATAATTTGACCCAGTTCATAAAATCTGGGCCAAAGTTAAACGTTTCGAGTACTCGATGCAGGAAACCCCAATCAACGCGATCGAATGCCTTCTCTTGATCTAAAGAGAGAAGGGCCAGGGGGAGGTTTTCCCGTTCGACGTACTCGAGGAGATCTCTGATGGTAAATAGATTCTCGCTAATGGACCTGCCACGTACGCCACACGTTTGGTCAGGTCCAATAATGCTTCCCATGACACCGAGAAGTCGTCCAGATATAGCCCTAGTGGCGATCTTGTAATCCACATTCAAGAGACTAATCGGACGCCAATTCTTGGTGTCCAGTTTATCGTTCTTCTTGTAAAGAACGATAATCAAACCCCGGCGCTGTGAGGTGGAGAGTTGGCCGGCCTCAAACGCAGCGTTGAGAACCCGGACCAGATCGGCGCCGAGGGTTTGCCACAATGTTTGATAGAATTCCATTGGGAAGCCATCCGAACCTGGGGTTTTACCCTTTGGCATACCCTTGAGAGCTTCGAAACACTCGTCAAGGGTAAGATTGCCTTCGCAGCCAGCTCTCTCGGCCGTACTAAGACGACGATGGAGTTGAGAGAGCATTTCGTCTTGCGCAACAGGATCGCAATCCTGTGCCGTAAACAGGTTCGAATAATACGAGCGCCACACACCCAGGATCTCGAATGGGTCGTGACGAACGAGTCCAGTTTCCCGATCGCGTATAGAGTGCATTGTCTGTTGGGCTTTGTGGTGTGTTTCTAAATTCAAGAAGAAGGAAGACGAAGTCTCTCCTTCTTCGGCCCATTGGCAACGAGCGCGCACCTGTGCCGCTCGTGCCTCGTGCAGAGCGATGCCTCGCAGTTCCTGCTGGACTTCGCATGATTTGCCAAATGCAGTTCGATCCCCCCGGTCGAACGATCTTTTTAACTGATGCATTTGGCGTGTGAGAGAGGTTTTCTTGCTGCGTTGGTCGGCAGCTTTCGAACGAGAATACGAACGAGTAACCTCTCTCAAATAGAATTTACCCTGGTCCCACCAGTCCATAAGCGAGGCAAAATCCTCGTGATGTTCGAGGGACTGCCAATGGGACCAGAACGAGCTCACCAGGCTGACGTACTCGGGATCTTTCAGGAGGGATGTGTTGAATTTCCACACTCCTGGGCCCGAGTCGATCTTTGGCAAAAGATGGAATTTCACCAAAAGATACTGATGGTCCGTGAGGAATGACGGATGGTATTCGCATTCCTCGATCGAGTCAGCCATAACCGTTGGAGCCCACACCATGTCGATTCGCGACGCACGATCACCCGATCCGTGCGTCCACGAATACGCTATGCGTCCTGGGTGTAATTGACGCCATAGCGCGTAAGTTTGCGTGTATGACATGAGCGACTCCAAAGCAGCAACACTCTCACGCTTGTGATCAAAGCGATTAGGTGCGTGAGAAGGATCTCTCATTCTATCCACTTCTGGATGGAGAACGGAGTTAAAATCGCCCCCAATAAAGACGGGGCGCGATAGATCAATTAAGTCCGTTAGCGATGTAAAGTAGCGATTACGCTCCGGGTTCGTGTTCGGAGCGTATAACAAGACAAAACTTAATTGATTCTCCCCAAAGTCTATAAAGACTTGTATAAAGCGGCCATGTTCATCTTTGATAATCCTAGAGATCTTATAGGTATCTTTCACTAATATGGCGACGCCTGCACTCTTTGATGTAAATGAAGAGGAGGCGACGCGATAGCCGCTGTTGGCGAACCACTTCCTGGCCGATTTGTGCGAAGGGGTGTGCGTCTCTTGTAGACACACGACATCAGCCTTCATGCACTTTAACCAGTCGACCAGGGCGGTTCGCTTTGTGTGGTCATTAAGACCGTTGATGTTGACTGAAATCAAATTCATCGTTTGATTCCAGCGTTAAGGGGAGAAACTCCGGTGAGAGAGGGAGCTCGGGACTGGACAATTCCGTAAGGATTGCCCGGTTAATTTCGTCGATGGTGGTGGGCTCGTGCGCAGATTCGATGGCGTCAACAGGTGCGCCACACACCAATCGATCGAACAACCCCTGCGACGAAGCAGGGGAAGGCAAAAAATCAGTTGACGAAGCAACCGAGCCTGGCGGCGACTCGTCCCCGTCAACTGAAGGTCTATAAAGGACCGGCGTATTGATTTGCACAGGAGAGGAGATCGGCGTTACCTCCCCCCCCGGCGGCGATAATGGGACCACTAATGGGTCGTACATCAACGAGGGATCTGGGCCGGTTTCACCGGGCTCCAAGATCCCTATCTCAACTCCAAGTAGGGGAGGGGTACCTCGCGGGTCAGACGCGACCTCCGAGGCCCAAGATACCTCCCCTTCATCTCTAACTTGGACGAGGATTTTTTCCTCCTCTTGCATTAACGCCCCAAAGGGCGTTGCCATGGGGTCGAGCGTGACCTCTGGCTCTGGTCGTGCAACATCTAATGTTGTCACGACCGGCGCTGTTGCTGGGATTGCCAGTGTCCCATCCAATGGGACTAATGACATATCCTCAGCTGATTGTTGTTCTTGTTGTTGAAGTGCTACATCCGATGTAGCACTTGGCGCCTCTAATGCGGGCAACGATGGCGTTTGCCCGAAGGAAGAAATTGGCGTTGTTTGCCAATACTCGATAGCAAGGGGGTCGATGACCGATGACCCCGAAAGACAATATTCGAGTTCCTCGTCTGGAGGAGTTGTGGAGTTGAGCCGGCGTCGCTTGTTGTTACGCAACACGGCGAGGGGAATATCGTCCCTGTCTATTTCTGCCTGTGTTGCAGTGACCTTAGCCCTACCCCCCGTCGGCTCTGTCCACGTCGATGTTGTGATCGTGGAGCTCGATCGAGAGGTAGTTGTTGATGTTGTTATTGTGGCTGGTGTTATTGCCTGAGAAAGGCCACTTCGACGCCTACGAACCCGTAGCGTTGTTACCATGCGCACGGCGGTGCGCACTTGGCCAGATTTCGCAGCAGCAGCCTGTTGTTCGGCCGTGATGATACTTGCCGCGAAATCTGCCTCCGTAATTCCTTCTGACTCGCTAGCCGATGTTGCTGGCATGTTAAATTGCGATCTTAACTGTTTCAATTGCTGAGTCAGAGGGGGTGAAGTCGAGTGGGACTGAACTCTCAATGGACTGTCAGCCTCACTCTTTAACTGGATGGATTTCGTGGCCCCATCCAGTTTGGTCTTCGGATCAGCGTGATCCAAAGATCTCTCATCATCCATTGACTGGATGGATGATGAGTCTCTGATTTCTCCCGGCTCTAATTCGTCGTCCGATGGCGGTGGAACGCTAAACATCTTGCGTAAAGTGGCAAGATGTTGAGCCGGGGGCGATGTTGTTAATACAGAAGTCTCCTGTGAAGGCTGAGTATCCATCAACTCAGCCACGGCTTTGGGGGATCGAGCGACCTCGTCTTTAGAATTTACGTCATCAGTAGCACTCGATCGACCCTTGGACAATGACTGGCCTTTGGCACGGCCAGCCTTCGATTTGGTTGAGGGAGATTTACTAGCAGGGGATGGCTCTGTCTCCGAAGATTTTAGCACAACTCCCTGCTTTTTATTTAATTTATTACGTAAATCTGTCTCCCCCAACGGAGACTTCTTTTTAATTTGTGTTGTCTGGACCGTGCGCTTGGCACCGTCCAGTTTTATTTTGAGGTCGTCGTGACCTAAGGCTGGCTTGCTGTTGTTTGCCTTATTTGTGCTCTGTTTGATGTTATGTTGAGCACTTTGTTGACCCGTCACTTTGGGGAGGTTTTGCTGTTGTTGTTGTTGGTGTTGTTTCCTCCCCTGTCTTGATTTTGGGCAGTCCTTGCTCGCATGTCCCACCTCTTGACATACGTAGCATTGCGTGGGCTGCCCACGGTAATTAAAAGTGACGGGAAATCCCCCAATGTTGAGAATGCGTGGGATGGCCTTGGTCACGACCATTGACACCCTACGCGTGCCAGATCGCACGGTCGGAAAACCCTTAATTGTTAGATGTTGGACGCCAATAACGCGTCCATAGGGTGCCAATGCTTCATACAAATAATTGTCCTGCATTTGAAGAGGAGCTTTCTCGACGAAAACTGACTTGACCTCTTCGTATGCAGGCAATAACGTTAGTTGCACGCCTCTAAAGGCAATGCCGTTGATTTCGGCAGCGTGCCGGTCCGATGATCTTTTGAATTGAAGGTTATACTTAATGGGAGACAAGGCCTGCACGGCAGAAACCTTGCGCTCCCCAACGGCATTGATTAACTCTTTACGCAGCTGCGGAATTTTGCTGTTCTTAACTAGTCGCGATGGAATATGGACCACCGATGTGGTTTGATTCCAACGCTGGAAATCCGCAGCTGTAAATTTTGTATTAATGCCAGCATTGGTGTTGGTTTTGCTGGCATTTGCATAGGATTTAGTATGTAGATTTGTAGTATTATTCAGGCTCGTAGCCATGGTGATTTTAAACGATTATAATAAAATACAATATATACAAGAAAGACCGTAGAGTCGCACACGAAGGCTCTATTCCAAATAGAGTCCTTCAAAACAAACAAGGAAATGACTCTAGGTCTTCGCAAAACACAATTGTCGCCTAAAACCTACCTACTATTAAGGGACGCTTACGCTGGCACGTACTCCAAGCGCAAGACCTGATCTAAATAATGTCCCTTAATAGAATACAGCAAGGGTCGAAACGATGACCCTTACTGCGACTACGAAGAGTACTTCAATCGTATGAAGCACTCCAAAAACGCGCTCAAAACCCGAAGTAAAAAGCAAGAAGGCCAAGAACCCCGACAATGAAGCGTCAAAGATGCCTGAAAAAGATCACCCGGTGGCCTTTGAGTCTCCTCGACTCGACGGGCCCAACCACGGAAGATACTATTGACCACTACCTAAAACGTGTCCACAATACGCTATGGTGTATTAATTATGTATGGAGGTGCCCAGATAAGCCGGTACACCGGAAGACAAGGTAGGCTAACCCTACCGCCGATCTCCGAAGAGACCGACAAAGAGAAGAAGGGGAGTTGCTGGCAGCCGTACCAACTGAGGCTAACCCTCAGCCCGACTGTCCCCAGCGGAAGTATACTACGAGAAGTGTAAGAGGGAAATGTCCGTACCAAGCACCTAGGGGGCACGGCTAGTTGATTCCTTATACCCGGAGTTAGGGCAACCACTACCCAGCATCGACTATCCTCAGGTATAAGGATGAAGGCACTAACGCGGGTCAAGTGACTCGCGTCAGGTAAGTATGAGTTTGAGCATGACTGGCACTCACCTTTTATTCACCCAACAAGAATGGAAACGGACGTGGTTCTGCCTCGTGCTGCCTAGCTAATTTGCATGGTTCCCTGCCCCACGTTCAGCAAGTTTATGCTTACATGCCCGCTTCCTGTGCCCCTAAGGACACGGTGCAATGGTCGCAGGGTGAATGCAAGTCTGGAAGGCCCCCGTTCGCGAAACCGCACTCCTCCATAATGGAGAAGCGCGCTACAGGTACCGCACCTCCCAGAGCACGAAACTAGTGCGCATGCGCGTACTAGCTGATTCTCCCAAGGGAGAGGTACAACATGCTGCCGTGAAGCAGACATGAGGAAGGCCAGTGTGCTGTTAAGCATCACCAGCTAATTGCCCCAAAGGGGCGAGAACACCTGCTGGGCGAACCATGCAGGGTAAATAAATGGCTATGCCGCGAGATGTCTGCTGGGCGAACCATGCAGACGGAAAAACTTAACCCGACGGAATCAACCCAGTCTGTTAGTGCAATGAAAGGGCCTCATCCTGAGAGGACCTCCTAGTTGATCAAGGAGCCTCTCGCGTCAGGTAAGTTTTTATTGCAAGTCCTGCTCCCGACACCAAGAGGGTCGTGCAATGGTCGCAGGATGAAATGCAACTTGGAAGGCCCCCGTTCGCGAAACCGCACTTTTCCGTGAAGAAAAGCCCGCTACAGGTACCGCACCTCCCAGAGCGCGAAACTAGTAGGCTGTGAAGCGCTACTAGCTAAAATCTCCAAAAGGAGAACAAAAAATACAACCTGCTGGGCGTACCATACAGGAGGAAAAAACTGCTGGGCGAACCATACAGTAAAAAGTGCCTGCTGGGCTAACCATACAGACGAAAAACTTAACCTAAACGCGTCAGGTAAGTTTGTATTGCAAGTCCTGCTCCCGACACCAAGAGGGTCGTGCAATGGTCGCAGGGTGAAATGCAACTTGGAAGGCCCCCGTTCGCGAAACCGCACTTTTCCGAAGAAAAGCCCGCTACAGGTAACACACCTCCCAATAGCGCGAAACTAGAAGGCCGTCAAGCACTACTAGCTAAACTCTCCAAAAGGAGAACAAAAAATACAACCTGCTGGGCGTACCATACAGGAGGAAAAAACTGCTGGGCGAACCATACAGCAAAAAGGTGCCTGCTGGGCTAACCATACAGACGAAAAACTTAACCTAAACGCGTCAGGTAAGTTTATATTTTAAAGATGGCGATTCCGTCCCTACTGAGGGAGCGTGCAATGGAATGCCATATTTCAGGGTGTGCACCCGCACGCAAACGACTGGGGAGTCGAGCCCCAACCCTGACTAAATATGTGCATTGGCTATTTAGTTCCCTTTCGGCGACGCGGCACTGGCACATATTTAGCACTAACATTTAAGACAAAAGGACATATTGACGAACGGGACAGTAAACAGGATGGAAAACAACATGGTTACAAAACAAACAAAAGATGCGTGCCTAATTCGATTATGATTACATGCCCCTACAATTAAAAAGCTAAAATAAGCTAACTATACTAAAACCGTGGACGGAGTGACACGCTAAGGTCACACCGGGATTAAAAAGAGAATAAAAAAGGACACTCAGAAGGCAAAGACCAATTCCGTACCCTCAAAGTGCCCCAAAGAACCGCGGGCAAGCCACTCCCGCTCAAACGCGCGAATTTGAGCGGGAGACTTACACCGCTTACTAAGTAAGCCCAAGATAAATTTCAATTTAGCTATAGCCTGACTCAGGCATTTTGATGCAACTGGCACCCTCTGACGGAAACGGAAGTCGCAACGGGCAACCCAGATGGTGTGTTTCATGACTAAGAGCATGAAGATGATGATGGATGGGATTGCCCGCCGACGAACTTCCGAAAAACCGAACAGCAACTCCTCGACAGTGAAATGACTAACGATAGGATCGATGTGACGTAGATTTTGGAACACCCATGCAACCAGGACCCGAGCGAGCTGGCATTCAAAAAATAGATGTTCCAAAGTTTCGTCAGCCACTCTGCAAAAGCAGAGGCTTTCAACATGTGCCATATGAAACCTGTGCGCCAAGCGAGCCCCAGTATACAATATACCGTGTGCAATTTGCCAATTGAGATCAATGACCTTACGGTCCAGGTCGCAGATGTGCAACTGACCCCAAGTTTGGGGCCAGTGCAATGGACCGTAAGTTGGCATGAATTTTTCGATGCAATGAGGCTGCTTGTACGTGCGCAACTGCAATTGCTCGTAGGTGTTTCTCGAGGAGAGCTGCTCAAGAAAAATAGGTGCGTCAGAGGATGCTAATATACTTAACACCCCACCATTCACTTCCCCCCCCATCCAAGGCCCGCCATACCTTGAACAGGAGCTGGTAAAAGGTGGGGAGAGTCTCGACTAGATGGCGAGGTTGTGTGCGTAAAAGGGCAGCCCGTGGCTGTAAATTAAAAGAAGTAACAAAATAAATAAAAAAGGATTTCCATTTGCTCCTTGAAGGAGCAAAAAATCGCTTGATCCACTGGGCTGCAAAGGCCTCTGCCTTAAGTGGAAAATTTACAACCCCAAAACCGCCTTGGGATTTGGGGAGGGTTACGGTGGTCCTGGCAACCAAATCTCTTTTACCGGACCAAAAGAAGGACCAGATGGCTTTGTTCACACGCTTCTCTGCCCATGAAGGGATCTTAAAGACATGGCAGAGATGCCAAATCTGTGACAGGGCCAAGGTGTTAATGACCACTGTCTTGCCCTGGAAGGACAGTTGTCTGCCCGACCACGCCGTAAGGCGTTTCTCTAGTTTAGCTATGGCTGGCTCCCACGTTGGGATGGTGTAGTCACCAACGCTGAAGGTCGCACCGAGCAACGGGAGTTGTTTCACCCAACGCAACCCATGGGGGGCATCGGTGCGATCCTTCCAGGAACCAGCCCATAGACCCTTTGATTTGCCTCTGTTAAGTTTGGCCCCGGAGGCTCTCTCGTACTTGGCGTAGATAACAAAGACCTCCTTGATGGAGTCACCCGTGGTAACCGCGACAGTCGTATCATCGGCATACCCGGTGTTCCTTAGCTCCTCCAAAGAATTTGGAAGTGCTATACCCATGAGTTTCGGAGACGTCCGAAGACAGACGGCAAGCACCTCGATGGTAATAACATACAATAGCGGGGATAACGGACACCCTTGCCGCACCCCGCGAGTTGGAGAAAAGTACGAGGAAGTCCAGCCGTTGATAACTACGGCCGACTGTATATTAGAATAAAAAAGTCTGATCCACTTTAGAAAATCGGGACCGAAATTAAAAGAAGAGAGTATGCGGATGAGAAAACCCCAGTCTACACGATCAAAAGCTTTCTCCTGATCAAGAGACAGAAGCGCGAGCGGGAGGTTTTCCCGATCCACATACTCCAAGAGATCTCGCATCAGTGACAGATTCTCCGAAATGGTGCGCCCAGGGACACCACACGTTTGGTCTGGACCTATGATGGAGCCCAAGACCCCTAAGAGACGACCCGAGATGGCACGGGTGGCGATTTTATAGTCTACGTTAAGTAGACTGATAGGCCTCCAGTTCTTGGTTTCAAGAGGGTCGTCTTTCTTATAAAGTACAATGATAAGCCCTCAACGCTGAGAGGTGGAAAGCTGGCCGGTCTCGAACGCAAGGTTGAGAACACGGACCAGATCAGCGCCGAGAGCGTCCCAAAAAGCAACGTAGAACTCCATGGGAAAACCATCGGAGCCCGGTGTCTTACTGCGACTCATGCCCATAAGGGCCTGAAAACACTCGTCAACAGTAAGGCACCCTTCACATGAAGCCCGTTCCTTGGAGTCAAGGCGGCATGTCAGTTTGGTCAAGAGTTCATCTTGGGCCACAGGGTCGCACTGCGTTGCAGTAAAAAGGTCGTTGTAATAGTGCCGCCAGACACCCACGATGGCAAAAGGGTCGTGGCAGACTGCACCAGTGTTGGGGTCCCTGATGGACCTCATAACCTGTTTGGCATGCTTCTTTGTTGCCAAGTTCAGAAAGTAGGATGAAGAGGTCTCCCCTTCCTCCGCCCACTGACAACGAGCACGGACTTGGGCTCCACGAGCTTCGTGTAGGGCAATACTGCGAAGTTGCTGCTGGATTTCACAAAGAGCTGTGAAAGAGGCCTGATCTCCGGCCTCAAAAAGGGCCTGCAACTTTCGCATGCGTTTTAAAAGCGAGGCTTTGAGGCTGCGTTGTTGTGCAGCCTTGGATTGCGAGTAGGATCGAGTAACCTCACGAAGGTAGAATTTGCCTTGATCCCACCAATCTAACAAGGAATCAAAGTCCTCGTTGTCTTTCTGTGTGTCCCAGAAGGACCAAAACCTGGATCCTGGAGCAGGGAAGTGTTAAATTTCCATACCCCAGGTCCAGCAATTATAGGATCACGGAAATTACATTTAACAAACAAATACTGGTGATCCGAGAAGAATGATGGATAGTATTCACACTCTTGAATACAATCTTGCATGGCAGTGGGTGCCCATATCATATCTATCCGTGACGCAAATGCGCCAGACCCGTGCGTCCACGAATAGGCTATGCGCTGTGGGTGAAGTGTGCGCCATAGCGGGTATGTCTGGGTGAAAGACATGAGAGCCTCGAGAGCAGGGCCACTCTCTTGGCCACGCGCACTCGCACTGTCAATAAAAGAGGGACGGCGCTTACGATCTAGAGCACTGTCCAAAACAGAATTGAAATCCCCTGCTACGAAAACAGGTCGCGTAAGATCAATAAGGCCTGTTAACGAAGTAAAAAAGGTGTTACGAGCAGGATTTTTATTAGGTGCATATATGGAGATAAAACTAAGAGATTCATCCCCTAAGGATACCAAAGCTTGGACAAAACGTCCAGCATCATCGCGGATGATTTTATCTATCTTGTAGGCATCCTTCACTAAAATGGCTGTGCCACCACTTTTATTGGTGTAACAAGAGGAGGCAGCGTGAAAGCCTGAGTTACGGAACCACCAACGAATGGATTCATGAGAAGGTGCATGCGTTTCCTGAAGACAGACGACATCCACCTTCATACAATGGAGCCAATCAATAAAGGCAGTTCTTTTTATATGATCATTTAGACCGTTAATATTAATTGATATAAGATTAAAATTCATTTTCTAAGAAATGAAAAACAGGCAATGTTGGAAACATTAACTGCGGGGCTCCGGTATCGCGAAGCGATTCCGGCGAACTAGATGACGCATTGGCATCAGTAACAGCACCTGCCTCCACACGAGGAGGAGCAGGGGAGATAGGTGCAAGATGACTTGTACCATAATTGGAAGAGGAGGAAACTGGTGGAGTGTCACTCCCTAAATTTATATCATTATTTTTATCATGACTATCTTTGTCATGATAAGGCACTATAGCTAAAGAGGAGACTGGCGGAATCTCACTCTCAGCAGATATATTATTATTCATTCTATTAGTCGACTGAGAAGAGGAGCCTGGCGGGGACTCACTCTCCACAGTCATACTGTATATATTAGTTGTGGTGGCAGAAAAGTCCTTTTGGTTATTGGGATTAGGCAGAGGGGAGGAATGAGGTTGGGCTGACGCCCAAGGCGCATACCCTTCTGCAAGGACTTCTACTGTAACTTCCTCACTAGATGGTACAGATGGATCTCGCGAGGCAACCGCAGAAGTTGCCAACGTGGGTGAGGAGGGAAGAGGAGGTAATCGCTCCAGATGAAGGAGTGGATCTACAACTGACGATCCTGTCAGACAAGAGTCTACGTCGTCTGATGGCACGGGCTCGGTGAGACGACGACGTTTTCGGCGGCGACGCTCCGCCAGCGAGATGTTATCGAGGTCAGTGTCCGTATCACATAGCAAAGCCTTCGCTCCAAAGGAACGGTGCTTGGCCGATTTAATAGGCTTTGCTGTAGGTGCAGTAAATGCCATGCGTGCATCAAAAGAGAAAGAGGGAGTAGCTGGCACAGTATATGTGCATAGTAGCCGTTCCCGGTAAAATGCTCGGGTGATGGATTGACTACGTACAAAGGAAGTTGTACAAGTGGCCTCTTGGCCAGCAGCGGATTGAGATCGCCGTGCCAGTACTTCGAATTGGTCCTCAGCTGAGGAAGAAGGAACATCTCCTAACTCAGATTGCGCCGATTTCGGGGGAAGATTAAACATCTGGCGCAACGCAGCCAGATGGGCAGCAGGAGGAGAAGTAGAAATAGAGCTGGTTCCTGGCCCGTTCAATTCTGGGGAGGAAGGAGCAGCGACAGTCGGTGATGTTATGACTGCCTGCTTCCCGTCCCACCTTGTATATCGTTCGCCTTTGGCACTACGGGACCGTCTGTTTGGAGGAGACGGAAAAGATTCAATCTCCATTAAGGCCACAGGAGCAAGAGAGGAAGTGGCCTCAGCCTGAGGCTCGACAGCGTTACCCTCACCTATTTGTTGCATGTGCTGACTCTGTGGCTCATCAGTCTCTATTTCTTGTTGAAGAGGAAGATCTATTGGGGCAGTGATTGCCACCTGGTCTTTAGGTGCGGCTTTAGCCGCCCGTTTAGCGTTTAATTTCATTCTTAAGTCTTCCTCTGACTTTTGTAAGGATGGCTTGGTTGTCGTGACAACCCGTGTTTGGCCATCAGATCGAACCTTCAGATTAGCTGTAGTTGAAGGTTTACTAGTGTTGTTATCATCCCTGGATGTATTGTTGTTGTTAACATCGTTTTTACTATTTTCGGCAGATTTCCGGGCCCTCCGCGACTTCGGACAGCCCCTGCCCGTATGCCCCACCTCCTGGCACATGAAACAGGTCGGTGGCTGCCCTCGGTAACGGAAGGACACCGAAAAACCACCTATATTTATATTGGCAGGGATGGGTTTAGTTATCACCATTGACACCCTACGCGTGCCGGATTTAACGGAAGGAAAACCCCTCACCGTCAGATGTTGAATAGAAATGACCCGACCGTAGGGCGCCAAGGTGTCGAATAAATATTGGTCCTGCATTTGTAGGGGAGCTCGATCCACAAAAACGGACTTAACTTCCTCGTACGCAGGAAGGGGGGTTAGTTGAATACCCCGAAAAGCAATGCCATTTATATCGGCAGCATGCCGATCTGATGAATAACGATATTCTATCCTATATCTCGTGGGGGACAAGGCTTGTATTGCAGTGACCTTGCGCACCCCAATGGCATCAATCAGTTCCTTTCTCAACTGCGGGATCTTCGATGTTTTGACTATACGGGATGGA
Source organism: Muricea muricata (assembly GCA_963855995.1). Lineage (NCBI taxonomy): Eukaryota > Metazoa > Cnidaria > Anthozoa > Malacalcyonacea > Plexauridae > Muricea > Muricea muricata. The sequence goes on along the minus strand of OY979716.1, from coordinate 44,575,911 downwards.
ATGTTCACCACCGAAGTGGTTTGATTCCATCTTTGGAAGTCCGCAGCCGAGAACTTTGTAATGTTGTTATTATCATGAGGACTAGTGTTATTATTATTTTGCTGGCTGGTAGCCATGGTTCTTGTATGATGGTAAAGAAGGGAATTAATAGAAAAATTATATACAAGATCCAGTACAACACACACTCTCTAAATAATTTTAGAGATAAACAAGAAATTACTGGATCAAAAACAAGCAAATTCCCAAAAGCAACAAAAACAAAAAACTTAGTACTTAAACAAAAAGTACTAAAAGAACCTACTATTAAAAGGCGCCGGTGCAATTGCGTACAATTGACCCACAGACAACTAAAAACCTTTTAATAGGCTACCGATAGTATTTACAAAATGCAAATACTATCAAAGACGCGCTCAAAACCTGAAGGTAAAAGATGACCAAGAACCCCAACAGGAAGCGACAAAGAAACCAGAAATAAAGTGATCCCTGACCTTTGAGCCACCTGGCTCGACCGGCCCAACCACTGAAAAACTAGTACCCTCTACCTAAAATGTATTTACACTATGTGCAAAAATGGAGGGAGTTGCCCTGCTAGTCAGGAACAACGGAAGAACCAGCGAACTGGTTAAGACAAGAAAAAGAGGGGGATTTGTTGCCAGTCGGACAAACTGAGGCTATGCCCTCAGCCGGACTGAACAACGGAAGAAAACTACAAGAAGGGAAAGCGGTGTGGCGTGTTTATACCCAAGCACAATGGGGGGTATAACTAGTAGAGTCCGGCACAGCTGTGTTAAGGGCTCCAATCCCTAGCATGGATCCACAACTGCCCGGTCGAAGGCACTGAACGCGAGTACAAGTGACTCGCGTCAGGTAAGTATGAGTTTGTTGAGCGCAGGCACTCACGTTTTATTCAGCCAAGAATGGAAACGGACGTGGTTCTGTCAGCACTCTAATTTGCATGTTTCTCCTTGGTTGGGTAAGTTTATACTTCTAAATTCGACATTGCCGTCCCGATTGAGGGATTGTGCAATGGCATGCCGAATTTCGGGGTGTGTACCCACACGCAAAACAACTGGGGAGTCGAGCCCCAACCCCGACTAAATGCCTGTTAAGCACACATTTAGCGCTAATGGACACGACAACACTCTGACGAACGGGACAGAAAACAAGGCAGAAAACAACATATAATTCGTGGAACATAAATAGCGCTATAAACCCCGAAAATTAAAATAACTAAAAGTTAAAAAATGTATATATATGTGTGTGTAATTATCTATGTGTACTTGTATTATGCCTATCTATATATATATACATGGACGGTGCACCATGGAAGATAGCACCGGGATACCACCAAGAAGGTTAAAAAGAAGAAAAAGAGGGAAGAGAGACACTTAGAAGGAAAAGACAAGGTCCGGACCCTCCAAGTGCCCCAAAGAACCGCGGCCAAGCCACTCCCGCTCAAACGCGCGAATTTGAGCAGGAGACTTGCACCGCTTAAATAATAAATTTAAAGTAAATTTAATACGCCGAATGGCTATATGTAACAGATTCGAAGCGATGGGTACCTTCTGACGAAATCGAAAGTCGCACCGAGCAACCCAAATGGCATGTTTCATGACCATCAGCATGAAAATAAAGATGGAAGGGATTGCCCGACAACGAGCTTCCGAAAACCCAAAGAGCAGCTCATCAACCGTAAACCGACCAGCGGTTGGGTTGATAGAATGTAAATACATGTACACCCAGGCCACCAAGAGGCGAGCCAGCTCGCACTCAAAGAAGAGATGTTCGAGCGTCTCGTCGGCAGTCGCACAAAAACAACGACTGTCGACTCCACGCATTCCAAACTTGATGGCCAAACGGGCACCGGTAGGAAGAACCCCATGTGCGATCTGCCAACTGAGATCGACCACCTTACGGTCCAGATCGCAAATGTGCAACTGGCGCCATGTCTCGGGCCAGTGCAAGGGACCGTAGGTGGGATGGAATTTCGTGATACAATGGGGTTCCTTGTAATTGTGTGCCCGTAGGAGGGTGTACGTGCGTCTCGAGGTGAGCTGCGAGATGTTGGTTGGGTCGTCAGAAGATACCCTAATGCCCAGCTCGTCGCTACCCACTATCACACCCCCATCCAGGGCCCGCCATACCCTGAACAGAAGCTGATAGAACGTGGGCAAAGAACGTAAAAGGCGACGAGGCTGGGCTGTTAAAAGAGCGCTGCGTGGCTCTAAATGAAAAGTGGATTGAAAAAAATAAACAAAAAAGGTCTTCCAACGCCCGTCGGAAGACACGAAAAAACGTTTGAGCCACTGCAGCGCGAATGCTTCGGCTTTCAGTCGAAAATTGTTGACCCCAAAGCCACCCTGTGCTTTGGGGAGAGTTACGGTGGTCCGGGCCACTTGGTCACGTTTGCCTGACCAAAAGAAGGTCCACACGGCTTTATCGATGCGCTTCCCCGCCCAACCTGGTATGGGGAAAACGTGACACAAGTGATAAATCTGTGATAGTGCTAGGGTGTTTATGACAACTGCCTTCCCCTGAAAAGACAGCTGTCGCCCGGACCACGAGGCAAGCCGAGTCTCCAAGCTGGAGACGACTGGCTCCCACGTTGGGGTGGTGTAATCACCAACGCTGAAGGTCGCACCGAGCAGTGGCAGTTGTTTTACCCACTGTAACCCATACGGGGTATCGGTGCGATCCTTCCAGGAACCAGCCCACATAGCTTTCGACTTGCCCCTATTTAATTGGGCGCCAGAGGCCCTCTCGTAGTTGGAATAAACTGAGAAGGTCTCCTCTATTGACCGCTCTGTAGTGACGGCTACGGTAGTGTCGTCCGCGTAGCCGGAGCACTTGTACCCCTCCACCGAGTGGGGGATGGTCACGCCCTCAATGGCCGGAGATGCACGAATGCATTCCGCCAGCACTTCGATGGAGAGGACGTACAATAGAGGAGACAGAGGGCACCCCTGGCGCACACCCCTAGTGGGGTGAAAAAACGAGGACATCCAGCCATTTATGATGACAGCTGACTGGATGTCCGTATAAAATAGACGGACCCAGTTGCAAAACTGGGGCCCGAAGTTAAACGTCTCGAGTATGCGGAGCAGGAATCCCCAATCGACGCGATCGAAGGCCTTCTCCTGATCGAGAGAGAGAAGGGCGAGGGGGATATCTTCCCGCTCCACATACTCCAATAGATCTCGCACCCCGGCGAGATTTTCACTAATGGTCCGACCCCTGACGCCACACGTCTGGTCTGGACCAATTATGCTTGACATGACACCAAGAAGGCGCCCCGAAATAGTTCTCGTAGCGATTTTGTAGTCTACGTTAAGTAAACTAATGGGGCGCCAGTTCTTGGTGTCGAGAGGGTCGTTCTTCTTATATAAGACTATTATCAGCCCCCGGCGCTGAGAGGTGGAAAGCTGGCCGGCCTCAAAAGCTGCATTGAGGACACGGACCAGATCAGCACCGAGGGACTGCCAAAAGGTTTTGTAAAACTCCATAGGGAGACCGTCCGACCCGGGTGTCTTACCGTGAGGCATGCCCGAAAGGGCGGCCCAGCACTCGGCAACGGTAAGACACCCCTCGCAACCAGCCCTCTCAGCCTGACTCAAGCGACGTGTCAGCTGAGAGAGCATGGTGTCCTGAGCGATGGGATCACACACCTGTGCGGTAAATAAAGTGTCGTAGTACGCCCGCCAGACCCCCAAGATCTCAAATGGGTCGTGGCGGACCAGTCCAGTTGCAGGATCGCGTATCGAGTACATCGTCTGCCGGGCATGATGTTTCGACTCCAGGTTCAAGAAGTAAGAGGAGGATGTCTCTCCCTCCTCTGCCCACTGACAGCGGGCACGAACCTGGGCCCCTTTGGCCTCGTACAGAGCGATGTCTCTCAACTCCTGCTGGACTGCGCACAGGCGTGTGAAGGCCGTTCGATCCCCCCGATCAAACGCCTCTTTAAGGGCGTGCATCTCTTTGGTGAGAGAGGCCTTCCTGCCGCGTTTGTCGGCGGCTTTTGCACGCTCGAATGTTCGGGAGACCTCTCTCAAATAGAACTTGCCCTGGTCCCACCAGTCCATCAGGGATGGAAAATCGGCGTGATTTTCCATGGACTGCCAGTGGGACCAGAACGAATTAATTAAATTAAGGTACTCGGGGTCCTGGAGGAGCGAAGCGTTCAGCTTCCACACCCCCGGCCCCGAGTCAAATTGTTGGTTGAGTGAAAATTCCACCAATAAATATTGGTGGTCAGACAGAAAGGACGGGTGGTACTCACACCCTGTGATGTTGTTGCTCATTGCTGTTGGAGCCCACACCATGTCGATCCGCGACGCCTGGGTGCCATCCCCGTGCGTCCATGAATACGCCGTGCACCCTGGATGTAATTGGCGCCACACGGGGTAGGTTTGCGTGAACGACATGAGGGACTCCAACGCAGGGATGCTTTCCCGTTGCTGGCCAGCAGGCCCAGCAACATATGATGGATCTCTCATCCTATCCTTAGCAGGATCCAAGACTGCATTAAAGTCACCGGCCACAAAGGTTGGCCGAGACAAGTCAATCAAGCCAGTTAGACTGGCGAAAAATACGTTACGCGCCGGGTTGCGGTTCGGCGCGTACAGTGATATAAAACTAGCCTGGCCTTCCCCGAAGTCCACAACGGCCTGAACGTAGCGGCCATCTTCATCCTTGATGATTTTCGTGATTTTATATTGGTCTTTAACAAGGATGGCGACGCCTGCACTCTTTGATGTTAATGAAGAGGAGGCGACGCGATAGCCGCTGTTAGCGAACCATCTTCTGGCAGACTTGTGCGAAGGGGAGTGGGTCTCCTGGAGGCACACCACGTCCACCTTCATGCACTTAAGCCAGTCTACCAGTGCGGTCCGCTTTAGATGGTCGTTCAGACCGTTAATGTTTAGCGATATGATCTTGAGATCCATTATTGGACTCCAAGGAAGGCTCAGGCAGCTCCATGAGAAGCTGTAGGCAGTGCGGATCGGTGAGGATCGCCCTGTTAATGGCGTCGATCGTGTCCAGCGGCTCCGGCTCCGACTGGGACACGGGGGCCACAGGGGCCCCACCGATCAATGCCTCAAACCTCCCCGTTGATGTTGCTGGGGAGGGCAAAAATTCCGGGGTGGAGAGCACAGAGCCAAACGGTGACTCCTCTCCCCCCACCACCGATGGAAACGAGCTGCTGTGGAACGGGGGTGGCGTTTGCCACCCCATGTTGGTATCCCCAGCAGCTACGCTCGAGGACAAGGAGAGGGAGTCCAACGTTGACTCTGTCTCCAAGCGAGATAGAGGGGAGGAGACTGGCGGAATCTCGCTCCCCTCAATTAAATTGTTATTATGATGTGTGAGGTCTGGGGTCAATGTGACCCCAGAACCAGGATTAATTAAGTTACTTGGGTCTGGGGTCGACGTGACCCCAGGTCCAGTGGAGATGTTATTCGTGGGATCGGAGGTCAGCGTGACCCCAGATCCGCTATTAGTGTTTATTGTGGGGGAGGAGACTGGCGGCATCTCACTCCCCTCAGCCGATGCGATGGTGTGGCAGGCTGGGTCAGAGACCAACATGGCCTCGGCCTCAGAATCAGGCTGAGGGGAGGAGACCGGCGGCATCTCCCCACCCTGAGCGATGGTTTGGCTTATCCAAGGGGAGGAGACTGGCGGCATCTCACTCCCCCCAACTGATGATAAAGCAGGGCAGGCCATATTGAGGGGGTCAACGACACTTGCCCCCGACAAACACTCGTCCACGGTCTCCAGCGTTGGTGGTAAATTCAAACGCCGTCTCTTGCGCTCCTTACACCGCTGCATTAAGGGTATGTCATCATCCTCCTGCAGCGAGTTGGTCTTAAATTTGCCAGGCCGTCGGGGGGGACAAGGGGGAGGGCACGAAGCCCCTTGATATGCCCTTGTCCACGCTGATGTTACTTTCGAGGCACTGGCATGTGTGGACGACGCAGAGACGGTCGTTAAAGTAAAGGAGAACCGCTCGACCGAGGGAGGGGCGACACCAGAGGCAACATGCTCTGGTGCGCTAACTAGGACCGACTTGGCCCTAGTTGATCTTAAACTACTCGGACGAGCAGAACCCTTGTATGCGAATGACGCTGGTGTGGCCGTGGCGAGCGTTGCCACATTGGCGATGGACTGTGCCTGTTGAGCCAGAGACTTGAAATCAGTCTCCGGCTCAGAATCTCTAATTTCCCCCGGCTCCAGATCGTCTGAGGGCGATGACATGCCGAACACCTGGCGAATAGCAGCCAGGTGATGAGCCGGGGGAGATGTTGATATTTTAGGGTTATTATGACGAAGAGACTGGACTGCTCTCGGACCAGCCTCGCCAGGGACGGAAGGGGCAACCTCATCCCGTGGATCCATGGCGGTTACCTTAACTCCCGCCCCCTTTGAAGACCGGCCCTTAGCTTTGCCAGCCTCTCGTTTGACTTTGGGAGGAGAAGGAGGAGAGCACGTATCCATGGGATCAGCCTCGCCCGTGACGCTATGGACAGCCTTGGCTGCCTCAGCTTTTGCCCCCTGTGAGGACTGATCCGTTAATGTGTCAACCTCCTTCTCCTTAGTAATGCTTACTTGCGAGGTGGATCTCGACGCGGCAGCTTTCGAGGGAGCCAACTTGGCAGCCCTCGACGCGTCGATCTTTTCACGGAGATCCACCTGCTGTTGTTTCTTCGTAAGGGCCGAGACAGTGCGCTCGGACCCTTGAATCTTAATTGTAAGGTCCTCCTGACCTTTTTTATTTTTCTGATTATTGCCACCCTGCTGTTGTTGTTGCTGGGCAGCTTTCTGGGCCCGCCGAGACTTTGGACAGCCCTTGCCCGTATGCCCCACCTCCTGGCACACGAAACAAGTCGGTGGCTGCCCGCGGTAACGGAAGGACACCAGAAAGCCCCCGATGTTAATATTCGCAGGGATGGCCTTTGTTAGCACCATTGACACCCTACGGGTGCCGGAGCGAACGGACTCGAAGCCCTTCACTTTAAGATGGTGAATGGAGATTACTCTCCCGTAGGGTGCCAAGGTCTCAAAAAGTATATTGTCCTGCATCTGCAGAGGGGCACGGTCGACAAAAATTGACTTGACCTCCTCGTAAGCAGGTAAGGGCTGCAAATGTACGCCCCTAAAGGAAACACCGTTTATGTCGGCGGCGTGCCGATCGGAACTATAACGGAATTCCACGCGATATTTATAGGGAGACAAGGCTTGCACAGCTGCAACCCTGCGCTCCCCAATTGACTGAATTAATTCTTTTCTCAGCTGCGGGATTTTACTCGATCTTATTAGGCGTTGTGGAATCGTAACCACCGAAGTGGTCTGATTCCACCGCTGAAAATCCGCAGCCGAGAAGGAGACTGTTTTTACTATGGTGTTGTTCTGGCTGGTAGCCATGGTTCTTAAGATAGAAAATAAGTTGGAGGGAATGAAAATATATACAAAATATCCAGTTCCAACACACACTTTCTCTAACAAAACAAAGTAGAGAAAGAAAACAAAAACAAGAGAAAATAACTGGATTCAAAACAAATTCCCAAAAATAACAAAACTTAATGAACCTAACCTACTATTAAAAGGCGCTGTGCAATCGAGTACGATTTCCACACAGCCTACTCCTGCCTTTTAATAGAATACTACCAGTATAGTATTTAACGTAAATACTATACAAAAGACGCGCTCAAAACCTGAAGGAAAAGATGGACCAAGAACCCCAACAGGAAAGCGTCAAAGAAACCAGAAAAAAGTTAGCCCTGACCTTTGAGTCACCAGACTCGACAGGCCCAACCACGGAAAAACTAGTTCCCTCTACCTATACACGTGTGGACTGTGTGCAATAAAAAATGCAGGGAGGTGCCCAGTTAAGCCGGTACACCGGAAGACAAGGTAGGCTAACCCTACCGCCGATCTCCGAAGAGACCGACAAAGAAAAGAAGTATGGGAGGTGCTGGCAGTCGTACCAACTGAGGCTAACCCTCAGCCCGACTGTCCCCAGCGGAAGAAAACTACGAGAAGGGTAAGAAATGGAGTGTCTACACCAAGCACAATGAAGGGGGTGTAGCTAGTTGAATCCGGCACAGCTGTGTTAAGGGCTCCAATCCCTAGCATGGATCCACAACTGCCCGGTCGAAGGCACTGAACGCGAGTACAAGTGACTCGCGTCAGGTAAGTATGAGTTTGTTGAGCGCAGGCACTCACGTTTTATTCAGCCAAGAATGGAAACGGACGTGGTTCTGTCAGCACTCTAATTTGCATGTTTCTCCTTGGTTGGGTAAGTGTGAGAATCGTTTGCCGTTCTCGCTTGCTGTAAAAAGAATAAGAGAAAAATATGTTAGAAGTGAGTCGCCTTCACAATCAATGTTTGCAAATTACTAAATTACTAAGCTAGAGTAGTCTCTGACTCTAGAGTCTGTCTAAATTCTCTATTACTCATTTCTTTAGAAAAGAGTTTCTTTCTCGTGAAAGTCATACGAGCTATTTCATTCTTAATGCTTTTATGCACGCTCTATCATGAAGTATTCGTGTCTACGGTGAGATCGCTAAGCCTTATGGGAAAGCAACGGAAAATTTCAGCGTGACACATAGCCCCCTTCCAAACTAAAACAACAAATATATAAGTGTACTATACATATAAATAGAGAAGACATACATACATATGAATGAATAAAGAAAGAAAGATCTATAATAAAGACATCAGTACTTCTTCTTCTAAGTGCATAGTATCTGTTCTCACTTTTGCCGCCGGAGCTGTTCATTTGCTCATAGTCGATTTCAGTTTTCATTTTATCTTTCATATTTCAAATTTTCAATGGTAGGTGGGCGTTTCTCGGTGGTAGTGCAATGACAGAGACAATCCGTGGCCAGGGCGAAGCAAGATTCAGTAAGATAAGTCCCATGGCCGAGCTCCAAAAATCAGTTTAATATATGAGTTAGGCATTGCCTAACATATCAGATATTAAGCTGATAAGAACAGAGTTCTTAAAATAAATGAGCAAAGTGATGGGACCAATCCAAATACATTATAATTCCACACCATCATCATACAAACAAAAAAGGTCACTTGTATAAAATCACATATAACACATAACAAACATAGATCTGGAAAAAGAAATGAAAAACATGTACCCACTTGTACCACGTAGGGTGAAAGAAAAAGAAAAGGCAAAAACTATAGGAAAGACAGGCAATATTAATGAACAATAGGACATATTGACGAACAAGAGGACATTTTGACGAACAATAAGACATATTGACAAACAATAAAACAAGAGGACATATTGACGAACAATAGGACATATTGACAATTTCGGATGACTGACGCAACCTACTACGGCATCCAAGAAGCAAGCACAAAGCAATACTCCTTCTACAGGTGGCAACAAAAGGGAGCACACCCGGCACAGGAGCGAGCGCAATGCTCAGCACCCGACAACACACAAATAAACACATATAACACACACAATGTAGCCTAAAGAGAAATCAAGCAGAAGATGAAACACCAGGGACCGAATCGTCACACCCAAGGTGGAGTCGATAGATATTATTGGATCCCTGGATGGCGTCGGAGCAACACAACTTGCGAAAGAGCGATTTATAACGACGCGTCAACCCCAACTTCTTTAATAACAGTTCGTTCTGCTTGTACCATGAGCCCAAGGCACCAACCACGAAAGGGTAAATCTCACAAGATGTCCTTCGACACGAAGAATTCCTTGAGAGGTTGGTACTTTAATACTTTCGGATTTGCTGCATCACTGAGGGCAGATGAGTCATTGTCGAAGGGGCAGGTGACATCAATTAGGAGAACTTGGCTACCCTCTTCAACAACCACATCCGGGCGCAATCGAAGATTGGACTCAGCAACAGACTGATCGGTCGTGATCTTACCAAACCGAATCGCGTTTGTAAGCTGGGACACGATGGAATTGTGACGATCCCGGATCTGCACCATATGTGGGCGCCAATGGCAAATCACATGGGGCAACGTTTTCGGCTGCAAGCAATGGCGACAAACAGGATCGACGTTGGAGTACCGGCTCTTGTTAGCATTTAGTGGAACAACATTTAACCGGGCACGATGAATAAATCTCCAATCTTTGAAACGTAAGTTCAAGCCAGTGCAGTGCCACGTAGACCCATTAGCATACTGGTCATCCGTCAAACAACGAGCCACTTTGCCTTGATCCTTAAGCTGCATCAACTCATCACCAAACCGGGATTGAACGAGACGGTGGAGAAAAGTGATGACTTGGCTAGATTTGATATGTTCAGAATCGTCCGCTGAGATGGTAACGCCAGCCGCGTCCTCTGAATAGTGTAACGATATACGAAGGCGCCTACACGCCTGTTGAACACGCGGCCAAAGACTGGAATATGTATAATTCAGTTTGTCCGTACGACGATCGGGGGTGGACGAGAGATAAATCGACAGGAGCTCCAGAGTCGGCTCAGACTGCGTGGATCTGCGAACGATATACTTCAGTTCATTACGAGCTATAGTCGCAACAGCAGGGTCAGAAGATGATAAGATACGAACCGCTTGAGCAACTGCCATAACGTCACATTCAGTACGTGGTTCCTGGAATGCCATCCCACCGCAGCGTTTGTGCGAAAAGAAGTAGGAGGCCACAGCACGGTTGGGGAGATTACAAATGTCACGGAGCGTGCGGACCAGCGTAGCCTTGTAGATGTCAAGCGATTGCATTTCCGGATTCCAAGCTCGAAGTACATAGGAGAGACACGGCTGGACAAACGTTCGCAAAGCGTCAACCTTCTGCCACGGCGCTAGCAACGAGGCACCAATGAGCTCGATATGCTTAATCAGTTGAGGAAGAACACTCGGGAGATCATCGATATTATGAATCAAACCAATAGGCACTCCAAGGTACCGGTAGGATTCCTCCTGGGCGAGGGCAGGGATGTGATTGCCCTGGATGGTGAAGTCTTCCGTGGTAACAAAGGTCGCACGCTGCTTGGTAGATGTTAAGGTAAGCGATGCACATTTATCCGGTCGGAACTGGAAACCAACGATGTGAGCTGCCTCAGAAGCAGCATCAAGCAACCGCTGCAGGGCGTCCTTACTCCGAGCTATAATGACAAGATCGTCCGCATAGGCGAGGCAGGAGAGAGCGGAGCCATAGTGGACACAGTTTCCCGACTTTAGCTTGGCGGCAGCAGCTTTAACGCGCCGAAGGATCAATTCAATACAGAGATTGAAAAGGATGGGACTTAACGGACAGCCCTGCTTCACCCCAGCTCGAATAGGTATAGCACCAGTGTCACCGTTGGGGGTCTTGAAAATCGTCGCAGCACCAGAATAAGCGTTCATAAAAAGGGATGTAAGTTCAGCCGGGACACCAATGTGGCGAAGGGTGTTAAGGATGGTGGCATGGGGAACGCTCCCAAAGGCGTTTTGAATATCAAGCCACGCCACGGACAACTTTTTCTTATTACGACGCGCCTGTCCCACCAGGGACTTGAGAATGAATGTGTGCTCATAACAGCCCTCAGTGGGCCGAGCACACTTCTGTTCAGGGGAGAGGATCCCCGCATCGATGGACCACCGCGTCAATCTCTTCGCAATGATACCCATTAACAGTTTGTAGATGCACGACATTAACGCAATAGGTCGAAAATTACTAATGTCGGAGGCATCGCCCTTCTTGTATATTAAAACAGTCACAGCCTGTTTCCAGATCATTGGCACATCTTGAGCCTGGAGGCATCGATTGAACATTGGGGTAAGGATCTTAGCGGAGGGGTCAATTCGTTTTAGGTGGGCATACTCGACTTTATCAAAGCCCGGAGCCGTATTCGCCGCCGATCGAAGCTTGGCAGCAACCTCGCTTGCAGACACCTCATTCTTTAGATCACGAGTGTTCACAGTGTCCTCGGCAGTAGGGACGTCCGCACGGAGGGCTTCACACAGGAGGTTAGCGTTGCAGGTCTTCTCACTCAAAACGTCCTCAAAATAGGTCTCAGCAGCAGCGACAGAACCAGAGTACTGAACAGACGTATCGCAAAGCAACTTGCGGGCAGCACGCTTACGGTAGTGGTGATACAGCCCCTGAATGCAACGGGCTTCCACAGGGTTGAATGGGCGGAAAGTACGACCGTGGGGAGGACGACGACGACGAGGAGGAGGTGAAGGTGGAGGATTGGGTTGACCAGCTGAAGGTTTCGGCGCCATAGGGTTGGACAAAGACTGAGCCAGTTCCTTGGTTTCAACAGCAAAACGTTCACACAGCACCGAGAACTCTTCCCAGGAACTATCACCATTAAAGCGCTCAATCCATAATGCACGGAACTCATTTAGCTGATCAAGTTCCGCCGGCTCAACGAGCAAGTCTTGAGACGTATCAAGATCGTCCAACGAATCAGGGTCAGGAGGAGGAGGTGGATCAGGGCGGGCGGGAGGATCAGCAGCAATGTCAGGAGACCTCGAACGACGGGGTTGGGCGGAGGGGATAGGGTCCAGCTCAGTGGCATCAGCGCAATTATTTTGATCAGTAGCCGCAACATTGTCAGTGTCAGCAGGAGGAGGAGAAGATGGAGGACTCTCTCTCCGAATTTGATTAAGTAGGCCAGCAACCATACCTGAAACAGACGGGCCAGGCACAACATTTGCAGCAAAGACTCGGCGATGGGAAGCAGGGTGAAACGAGGAACGAGCAGGATGGAGCTGCTTAGAAACAGGTGGAGGAGGGGCCACAGGGGATGATGGACGGGTAGAGGTGGAAGGAGGGTCGTCAAGTAGAATGGGAGACTCGGTCAACTTCTCACTGTTCACACTCGAATGGGCTAATCCAGCGGTAGAAGGAGCACGCGGAGGGGAGGGAGCAGGAGAGTGGTCGTAGAAGGTCTCACGGAGGACCTTTAATGCAAATTCAGCATTCTCAGCAATAGCCAAATTATCAGCTGGACATGGAGAGGAAGGTGATGAAGAGGGAACCAGAACAGGCGAGGGTGGTGGAGAGGAGTCTCGAATAACAATGCGACGGACATCGGCAGCAGGGGGTGGGGAAGGCGAGGGAGGAGGAGAGGTAGAACCACTATCCCGACAGACCGATTTCAACTTGACAATAAGGTCATGGTGGCCTTTCAAATAGCAGCTCCGAGAGTCAGCTTCAGCAACATCGCCAGCTGCATTACAAGGAACCGCGCCAGCAATTAGGCGGTGACGGAGGTCCGTTCGAGACAAACGCTTTCGAGGCAAACGCTGTCGAGACAAACGCTTAGTTGCAGGAAGGGAGGATTTCGAGGGAACCCGCCGGGGGAAATGCAGGGAGTGGGTAGGACGGCCAGACGGAGGATCCGCGTCAGGTGGAATAACCGCAGGCGGAGGGGATGGACCAATCAATAGTCGGTGCTGCAATGGCGAATCACTAGGAGAGACCGAGAGGCAAGAGGTAGGAGAGGTAGGAGGTAAATCAGGACTGACAGGCAGGTCCACAGGACAGGCTGCAGGAGGAGGTGTACAGAGAGGGTCGGTGGACAGAGGACCGCAAACTGCAGGGGATGAGTTAACAGCATCAGACCGATCCAACTGACTCACAGGTGGATAAGAGTCAGAATAGTTCGACGCCGGGGTACAGTCAACCAGAGGTCCGGACAAACACGGTGATCCAGCAGCTTTAGGTGGAGACACAGCAGCTTTAACCTCCGAAGAGGAAGGGCGTGGTGTAGGAAGAACAACATCCAATGCCGGTTGATGGGAGGGGAAACCAGGGGCAGGCGAGGGAGAAGGAGGGGTAGCAGTATCACAGACATCCAAAGGAACCTCAGCCGAGGAATCAAACGAGCTTGTCGGGGATATCAAACAAACAGATGAACTGGGAGGAATGTTGTAATCGGAAGTGCACACCGAACTGCAAGGGGATGAGCAACCGGCCTGAACCGGGCTCCCCGAAGGCTGAGGAGGAGGGAGTTGTGACGGAGGAGTAGACGGGATTGTTGATGGAGAGGCCAAACCCGGAGGAGAAGAGGGAAGACGGTACCGAGGATTGGGAGCCAATCGCAGCCCAACCGAGGTAGGTGGACTAGCAAAATCATCGCCAGCAACCAAGCTGACATTCACACCAGGTGAAACAGGATCAGGAGCACCATTCCCAGGAGCGACAGGACCACAAACGTGAGTCAATCTATCCTCAGCATCAACAGGACAGTCACACCCGGCACACTTGTATGTAAAGATAATGTCATGGGCAGGATGATCTTGCATAAAATGTCTAGCCAAAGAGCGGGTGGATGCTACACTCTTGACCAGGTAGAGGCAATGTGGGGACAAAACAACGTTTGTCTTGGTCGATCAATGAGAACTTCCAGCTCATAAACAGCGGGGACTTCTCTAGCACCAGGGGTACCAGAGGGATGTTGCTCACTCAGGTGGTCAATTAGGTTTAAGCGGGTCCGAAAATCCACGTCGCAGCGGTAACACCGTGGCATAATGAACGCAGTTAGAAAACCCGAAAAAATTCCAAATAAAACGCTGAAACACAGCGAAATTAGAAGAGAATACAAAATCTGAGCCCGCACACAGCTAGAACCCAGACAGCGGTCAGCAGCGCAAATTTTAAGTCAGACACCAAATTTGTAACAGTGGCACCAGTAAGAATGAACCCAGAGAAAATCAGCTCCACCAACGAAGGAGAGCACAAAATACACTCCAAGTCACTGAAGCGGCAATCCGCAAGTGGAAGCACCAACCACGATTACGGAATAACATAGATATATAAAATAAAGGCCAAAATAAGGGCCAAAATAAGGGCCAAAACACCGTCCAAATAATGCGATAACAAACAAAACAATCCCAGTATGATCCCAAGTAAATAAATATATACAAATGTCACGAAAATCTAAGGAAAATCGCTTCAATTAGATGCGTAAGAATTCAAATTCTTGTTGCCAAGCAACACGCAGCGACTAACGGTTTTATTGAAAAACGTCGATAATTCAAAAACGGCGAGGCTGACGATCACTAAACTTCGTGGGCAGCGAGATAGGTACAAGCAGCAACTACAGTCCAAAAATCAGATAGCGAGAACCCGTAAATTGACCAAAAACCGGCCCCAAAGATGGCCGCCGAATTTCGCCGATCGGCGCGAAATTCAAACACTCAAAACTCTTGTAAAATCACATAGTTGGTCTCCAAATCAAAAACATGATGAAATACCAGAAAAATAAAGCCAAAATAAGAATAAAGTCCAGATAAAACCAGCAGGAACCAAAAATATAGCCACCCAAAGATGGCGACCAGGAGTGACAAAATAACCAAATAAAATGAGCCAAAAATCTCAGAAATAAGCGGAGCCAACCAAAAATAAATTTCACAAAAAGGATCTTGGAACTCTTACGAGCAATTTCATGTATAATGAACCAGGTTTTGATCAAGTGCAGCACTGTCAAATCTATTAAGCTGATAAGAACAGAGTTCTTATCTTGACCGAAAAACAATTATGTCAGAGACTGTGTGAGGATAATTTTTTGCATGCACATTGGTCGAAAAGAGACGTATAGGCTCAGGGCGTCCTATAATCTCGTCGCAAGTTTGCCCTAGTGGCGTCCTAAGTTGGGGAGAGTCCTAATTGTATAATATGACAGAGGGATGTGAGATCAGGGTCCATATGGAGCGCTGTTGACACGTTCGTATCATAGGGCCTTAGTTGAGAGAGGTAAATGCAAAAAAAAATAAAAGAATAAGGTGCTTGGGGATAGCACAAATTAAAAGTATAAACAAGTGCGCATGTCCGCTAGTCGGAAAAATGATAAGCGTGAGGTGATATAAAACTGTCAAATCCTTAAAGGTGAAAAAATAAGAATGTCAAATCCTTAAAGACTGGAGGTAGTGGAAGAAAAAGGTTCAGTAGAGATATCATCGCAGCCCAGGTGCTTGCGATAGATATCGGAGGAGCCTTGGATGACATCGGTTACACAGAGCTTACTACGAAAAAGGTTTTTGTATCTATTCGTCATTCCAAGGGTGGCAAGGACACGATCGTTGCCGGGATGCCATGAGCCGAGAGTGCCAACCGCAAAACCGTATACTGAGCAAGTTTTGCCCTGTGCCTCAAAGTGGATTTTCAAGTGTTCATATTTAACTTCTTTACGAGCAGCGGCTTCCTGGATGGCTTCCTCACCGTTATCGAAGGGGCAACAGACGTCGATGATGTTTACGTGGTCATTGTCTTCAATAACGATGTCAGGGCGGACAGTGGAGTTGCTTTCGGCAACCGTTTTGTTGGTGGAAATGGTGCCAGATTGGACGGCATTGGTGAGACGGTCGACTATTCGGTCGTGGCGCTGGGTGATTGATGTCATGTTGGTGGGGCAATGACAAAGAAGGTGGGGAAGGGTTTCTGGTTGCTCACAATGTCGGCAGGTGGGGTCGCAGTCGGACCAGGTGCTCTTGACTGAGTTGGTGGGGAGGACATTCAGACGGGCACGGTGGACAAAACGAAGGTGTTTGAACCGGATGTTAAGGCTGGTGAACAGCCACGAGGATCCATTGGCGAAGCAGTCGTTTTGAAGGGATCGTGCTACTTTGCCTTGATCACGGAGGCTTTTCAATGCTTGAGCTTCTTCGTCGTGTTGAAGGTTGTGTAAGAAGCGACAAGCGTCTTTGGCAAGGACGGGTTCGGCATAGTCGACAGTGGAGATGCTGGGTGGGTTTGTGTCAGAGAGAGAGAAGCTGACAGATGTTGACTTGGTGGCCCGGCGGGTTCGCGTCCAGAGAGATCCTGTCCGACTTCGGATAGCGTCCAAGCGATGGTCTGCATGGTTCGATAGAAAGGCAGCGGAGAGAGCGGGGGTCGGGTCTGCTTGGGTCGCAAAGCGAACTGTTTGGTGGAGTTCTCGGGTGGCGATGGTAGAGACAACAGGGTCTGAGGAGGATAGCATCTTGAGAGCTTGTACAATTGTTTGTGTGTTGTTCTCTTTGCACGGGTCGGTTAATCCAAGGCCGCCAGCTTGCTTGCTCGCAAAGATATAGTGAATGGTGACACGGGTGGGGAGGTGGCATATCGATTGAACAGTGGCGAGGAGCTCTTACGGTACGCAAGGAGGGAGGTATTGGTTGGGTCAGTGGTGCGTAGAGCATAGGTGAGGCAGGGCTGGACAAACGTGCGTATGGCATCGAGTTTTTGCCACGGGCAGAGGAGGGACTGGCGAATCTTCTTCAGTTTGTCACGGAGGGTGTCGACGAGGGTGGTAATTTCAGATATATTTGGGATCAGCCCGATGGGGACGCCAAGGTAACGATAGTGCTCTTCTTTCGCCAAGGAAGGGATATGATTGCCTTGGACCAGGAAATTATGTTGCTGGATCCGGGGAGCGGTTTTGTTTAGGGACAGTGACGCACATTTGTCCGGGCGGAACTCTAGGTTGAGGGTGGTGGCAGTCGAGGAGACAGTATCTAGGAGGTGCTGGAGGCCTTGCGGGTTGCGGGCTAACAGAACGATGTCATCAGTGTAAGCGAGGACGGGAATGCTGAGGCCATGGTGTTTCAGTGGACCACGAGGAGATTGGGCTGCAGCGGAAATGCACTTGCGGATGACCAGCTCCAGTGACAAGTTGAATAGAATAGCGCTGAGTGGACATCCTTGCTTAACGCCAGAGTGGATGGGGATGGGAGGGGTTTTGCCGGTGGAGGTGAGGACTTCGGTGGTGGCACCAGTGTACACGTTTGTTATCATGCGGACCAGGTCTGGTGGGAAACCCATGTGTAGCAGGGTGGTGGACAGGGCACTGTGAGGGATGCTGCCAAAAGCGTTCCGGATGTCTAACCAGGCGAGGCACAAGGGACGTGGTTGATGGCGAGCATCGGACAGGACGGACTCAAGGATGAACGCATGCTCATAGCATCCTTCACTGGGACGAGCACTCTTTTGGGCGTTGGAGAGCAGGTCGTTGGTTATGGAGAACGTGGTCATGCGTTTGGCCAAGACAGCCATGAGCAGCTTGTACAAGCAGCTCATGAGTGCAATGGGTCGGAAATTGGCAGGGTCGGTGGTAGATTCTTTTTTATGGATCAGGATGGTGGTTGCATTCTTCCACGATGCTGGGACGTCCTTAGCAGAGAAGCAGTGTTTGAATAGTCGGGCAAGGATGAGGCACTTGGGGTCGAGCAGGCGAAGGTGGCGGTATTCGATCCAATCTTTGCCAGGAGCCGAGTTCGACATGGTTCGGAGCTTCGAGGCAAGTTCTTCAGGGCTAGGTGGGTCGAATAGGGTTTCGTCCACATCAGCAGAAGGGACGTGGGCATTAAGTTCTGCCTGGAGGGAGTCCGTGTTGCAGGAACGGGGGCCAAATGCGTTGGAGAAAAAGGTGGTGGCGTCTTCGGTGGTGCCATCAAAGCTGGGGCTATCATCGCCAAAGATTTTTCGGGCGGCTCGTTTTTTCGAGATTCGGTAAAGATGTTGGAGACGGCAAGCTGCCGAGTGGTCTGAGTTCGTTGGTCGGCGGTTGTCAATAGGTGGTCTAACACTGGGTCGGTCAGGTTGTCTCTGCGTAGGTTTGGGTCGTTGCTGACTGGACAACTCTCGAGCCAAAGTGAGGGCTTCTTGGGCAAACGAGTCAGCGAGGGTGGAAAACGTATCAAAGTTCATTTCTTCATCGAATTCATGCTGATATTTTGATATAGATATTGAGGGTAGAGGCTCGGTCTTGGGAGGGGGCTTGGGCATCTGGTGGGTGGTGGGGCGTCGGGTCGTGGGGGTGGTGATTGTGGGGAGTCATTCATCGGGAGGGATTCAATGGTGGGGGAGAAAAAATCAGCCGCTGATGGTCTAGGTCTGGTCGGTGGGGCTTGACGGTGGAGGTTGGGGGTGGCGATGATGTTAGCCATGAGAGGGAGGATTGGGGTATTAGGGATAGGGTTAGGGTTAGGGTTAATCGTGGTGGTTGGCGATATTTCAGCTAGTGGGAGTTGGTTTGGTCGGGTACAAGGAGTTTCACAGGAGTCCAGGAAGCGTTGCATCAGTGCAGCACCAGATGGCGAGGGTGAGAGACGTGGAGGCGAAGGTTGGGTTGGGGACAGCGGGTGTTGACTATCTGGTAGAGGACAGGAACAGTGGGAAATGTTCAAGGTTGTGGGATTTTGGTCTTTGGTACATTGGGTGAGGTTGAGGCAGAGCTTGAAGATACGTTGTCATCGGGGCTTGCAGGGTCATTCGTTGGGAGGAGTGTAGGGGTGAGGGCATACGTTCGTCAAGGTGGCGTTTCAGGTGGTGTTGAACATCATCGCTTGGCATAACTTCCGAGCATATTGAGCAGGTGTAGGCGACGCTCAGTCGGTATTGGCCCAGGTGGCGGGAGAAATGAGAGATAAAGCTTCGGGGTGACTTGGCGTTTTTAGATTTGAACTTGCACAGCGGGCACTTTATATTCTGGTGGCGTAGGTTAATGTAGAAGGGGACCGTGATGCGGATGGTGTCACTGACGGTGTGACTCGTTCTGAGCAGGTGTTCATGGCGTCCACGGATGGTTAGGAAAGTCTTTGGGCAGGAGCTGCAGGGGAAGCGAGGTTGTTCCGACGTGTTGTCGTGAGGCGTAGGCAACGGCGTAGAAGGGGAGCTCATGGCAAGATATTTAGGGTATACTTAGCCTAGGGGTATGGGAAAAAGAAACTTAAACAGCGTCTGGCGAGACCGTGGATGGTGGATGTGAATTTGAGAGTAGAAAAACAACGAAAAACGTACGTGTACCAGACTAGGGATAGCCCCTGACCACAACCAGTCAGTGCTATACAAATTGTATCAAACTCTGCAAGCACAGAGGACACCTACGTCTGGAAAGTAGCTCACAAGTATTTGCGATGACCGTAGTCGAGGCACGGATGTACCATTCTGGGTCGCAAGTACTTCGAATTAATCGTAGTGGGTCGAGGCCACACGTATAGTTGGCTGCCACTCAGAAAAATTCGGTGAAAACACAAAAGTGAGATACTTTTGAACTGAACGGAGTCTCAAACTTAGCCCGGGCTAAGGAGATGCTGTTAAAAACAAAACCTGGAGAGATCCTATTGCATAAGCGCGTGTGTCCTAGTTGCCTATCAAAAGATTTTGGCCGCAATCTAGGAGTAAACTCACTACAGCATAAGAGAGTTTACTATATACAACTCAAACCTTCGGAGAAGGGATGCCTAGATTGTGAGTGCAGTATACTTGGCAGGGTCAATATAACACGGCGGAGAAAAACCCCTCGGCCAGGGGAAAAAACACCGCGTTACACTAACACGTGTCAAGCAATACGAACACTAAGGATTCGATACTCAAACTCTGCCGTAGAACGGGCAGAGGAGAAATGTTGTATGAAAAGCTTAGAACGTTCAGGCCACTACACACGGAGGACAAGCGTTCTAAAAAGAACGGCCGTACGTAGCTAAAAACGAGAGCGCCTAGTAAATATCGATCAACCGCGGTCGAACGATATCTGCTAAACACACAACCTGTAGACTTAGATCCCCTACTTGACAAGGCTAACCGATATTAGCGAGCCAAGCAGGTTAAGGTTCTAAGCCTGCGCGGTCCTAGCTGCGGGGCCAACCAAATGGCGGAGTGAAGTGTCTCTAAAAGACCTCCCCACTGCGCATGCGCCGATGGTCGAATGGCTGGTTGCCTAATAATAATAATTATTATTGAGCTGGAACAACTGATTGCTCCCCGTTGCCACGAACGCTTCAAGAAAAAGCTACACTTGATCTTATTTTGGATGAAACGACAAGGGACTTATCGACTCCGACATAATTAAACCGACCCTAGATGGGGTGGAGTGCACTCATCTGGGACAAGAGCATCAAGCCGAGACAACAAAGGTACCAGCACTCCTCCAGCTAGCCACTCGTCCTAGTAAAAGGAGGTGAGAGTGATTCACTGTTGGACTCTCGAGACAAAACGGAACGTAGCTTCGATCTTCTCGACCAAGACCTGAGGATCTGGATCAAATTGCCACGCATTTCGTGTGACCCAAATGTAATGGCGCAGGGTTGCCAGCAGAAATTTAAATCCGGCCGGAATCCCGGCTGAAGACGGAAAACCGAACCGGACGTGTGCGTTCGAGAGGCGATGTTGTGGCCGTGATTGGGCCAGCAACCCCTCGAACCAGCGAACCGCATGCAATAGCAATGGACAATGTTCAAACAGATGTGCTTGGGACTCCTGGGCCCCACAATGGCACAGGGGCTGGCGTGTGACAATACCCCACCGCTGCAGGCGATCAGTCGTTGGTAAGATGCCATGCACGAGAAGAAAGTTCGTCTTCCAAATTGCTTTGTCCGTAAAAAAAGTTCTAAATCTTGCCAGATCGAAGACCAGTCGATGTGGTAGCCTACAGCGATGTTCAGGGAGACCTCGGAGTCGAAGATATGCACGGTGAGCTGTCAGTTCGTTGAGGGGTAACGACCCACTTTCAAATTGTACAACCCAAGAAGTTTCGACTAAGGTGGCCGACCCGAGCCTGAGCCAGGCGTCAAGGACTTGCTGGTAGAAAATAAGCAAATGACGCCTAGTGGATAATCCGACGTGTGTGAAGGTAAAAACTCGTTCGACTGGTTCGGAAAGAAAGGCGCAGCGAAGGAAATGCCTAAAAAGGCATTTCCAAGGATGTTCATGACCGACAAGGAAGCGCTTAACCCACATCACCCGGAGTGATGCTAGCTTCGAAGCAATATCAACTGTGCCCAACCCTCCACGGGAGGGAGGTAAAGAGGCCGAAGACCGACTGAGCCACTCCCTCTTGTAGTTTCATACGAAGGAAAAAACTGATGTGCTTATCCAAGGGGCCAGGTGAGAGCCCACAGGCACCGTGGAACCCAGGTACCAGAAACGCCAGCATGCATGCAACTAACGCGCGCCCCCAATATGTTAATCTACGGTGTTGCCAGGAAGCGAAAACCCCGTCTAGTGCCTTTAGCACAGGCTCCCAGTCTTGAGAACCATCCGGAGAGATTCTCGCCCCCAGGACCTCGATGTAACTAGACGACCATTTTAAAACCCCCAGGAGCGAAGTACGAGTTCGCCAAGGGCCGAGCAAGAGACCGCAGCATTTCCCTTGGTTCAAGCGCGCCCCACTGGCTCGTTCGTACTTTGCGAACAGGCCAAACAGCGCATGCAATGACGCATCGCTACACACAAAGCTTGAGATGTCGTCAGCATACTGCGACAGCTTGACTACGTTGTTCCCCCCGGAAGAGGGAAGCCGTCGATCTTAGGATCAGCGCATACCGCACATGCCAACGACTCCGTCACCAAGACATACAACAAAGGCGAGAGTGGACAACCTTGGCGCATCCCCCTGGTCACCGGAAAGAAATCCGTAAGGAAGCCATTCACGGATACAGCGGAGTGCACGTCGGTATATAGCAGCCTAATCCATGCTCTAAATGACGGGCCAAATCCCATGCGTTCTAGGACCTTCAACATGAATGAAATTTCCACCCTGTCGAAGGCCTTCTCTTGGTCTAAGGAGACGATCGCTCCTCCTATGTTGTTTTGATCCGCATAGCATGCTACGTCCAAAAGCAACCGCACGTTTTCTGCAGGGGACCGACCTAGGATGCCGCAGGATTGGTCGGGTGACACCACCGAGGCGATCACCTGCAGAAGACAGTTTCCTAAAGCCTTAGCGGCGATTTTGTAGTCAACACACAACAGTGTGATGGGCCTCCAATTCGCCGGATCAAGGCAATCCCCCCTCTTGTACAAAAGGGTGATGGCCCCATTCCTTTGGGATTTGCAAAGTCGACCATGGTGAAAACTGGAGTTGTATACTTCCACTAAATCTGGGCCCAACGTGTCCCAAAAACGCCGAAAAAATTCAGCAGGGAGGCCGTCTACCCCGGGCGATTTGCTGAAGGCATGTTCGAAAGAGCCTTCGAACATTCCTCAATGGTGAGATCCCCCTCACATAGCCTGGATTTTCCTGGAGTGAGCCTACGTTCGATGGAGTCGAGGAAGTGCCCTTGGTCACCTTCGGACAAGTCCTGCGACGAGAACAAACGAAAATAGAACTCACCCCAGGCCTCTAAAACGTCATTTGTGCCCGTGGCCACAGACCCATCACTCCGCCGAATGGCATTGATCAGCGCCTGTTGGCCACAAACTCTTTCCTTCCTGAGAAAATATGCCGTTGATCTCTCCCCTTCGACTGCCTCCTGGACCTGCGCCCGTAACTTAGCACCCTGAGCCTGAAGGGATAGATACTCCTCAAGCTCAGCCCTAACCTTTTCGCGAAGCACGGAGAGGTTTTCCCCACGATCAACCCGTCGATCTAAGTCGGCGAGCCTGGAATTCAACCCGGCAAATTCATCCCTGTCCTCCCGCGCAAGATTACACGAGAAATCAACAATAAACCAATTAGAAAGGAGAGAAAACCCCCCCTTCTCGCAGCGCCATTTGCACCAGAGCTCTTCTACCCCAGTACAAAAGGCCTCACGTTGCAGTAACGAAACGTTAAATTTCCACAGTCCGGGACCTCGCTCGACGCCCCAAGGGAAGTCGATCTCGAGATACACGCACTGATGGTCAGACCGAAGATACGGTGAAAATTCTATCTGCCTGACCAGGCCCAAATAACGCGCAGGTAACCAGATCATATCGATGCGCGAACCCTGGGAACCATTTGTCCTCCTCCAGGTGAACTTCTTGACGTTGTGGTGGTGAGCACGCCAAGCATCACAGAGTTCGAATGTACTCATCAACTGTCGATGAGTGGAAGCCCGATTGTTTGCCCAGGGGGATGCAGGATTGCAGCCAAAACGATCGATATGGGTGTCGACCGTTGTATTAAAATCACCACACATCACGATTGGGATGTTGGGATCTATCGATTGATAAAGGGACTAAAAAAATTGATGCCCTTCATCCCTAGAGTTCGGCGCATATAGGTACATGACTTGGAAATCGAAATTGTTGCCAGAAAATTCGACAACAATAAGACGTCCACAGTCATCCCTACGGACATGCCTAACCTTGAAAAGGGGGCGAAAGAGAATGGCAACACCCGAGAAGCGCGCGCTACCCGGTGAGCTTTTGCAACACAATTGCTTGTGCGGCGGGGCCCTAATATTATAATCCTCCAACCAGGAGGAGAATTCCTGGGTGGAGTTTGCATGCGTTTCTTGCACACAAAGGAAATCAATATCTAAACATAATACCCATGAAAAAAACAGTTCCCTAGCTGCCAGCCCATGCAAGCCCTGCACGTTTAAGGTGTGGATTTTAGTGGTCCTCATCGTGAGCAGGTGGGATGTTGACCTTGTCGGTTATCAGTGGTGCTTCGAGCCCGTAGTCGGGGGACGGGAGGGGGTGGTCCGTGTAGGGCCACTCCCGTGTATGGTGTCAGCAGAGCTCTTGTATGCTGGCATCTCGTGAAGATTTTTCGGGCCTTTCCCCCGCTTCTTTTGTATGCGATACTTTGTCCCCTCTTGGGCAACTGATTGAGACGAATCTGATGTTTCTGAAAAATCGTCTGGTCGTGGTCGGAGCACCGGGGGTGTGGACGCCAATTTTTGGAACAGCTTCTGCGTTGTTGGTAGGTGGAGCGATGGTGGGTCTACAGGCACCAAAGATGTAGCATCAACGATGTCTGGCTAAGGTTGAGTGTCCATATCGGGAGACTCATTCGTATCTTCTGCCGGCGGGAGTTGTGCATCACTGACAGGCGGGACGATCGTTGGGTCACTAGCGGATTTTAACTGCCCCATTTCGCTGGTCGGGACAGGCTCTGCAGGCGGAGCAGGTGGCGGCGGTGGAGGGGGCGGGTCAGGTAAGGACTCCGAAGCCGGTAGAGCCCCGGAATTCAACTCGGCAGTAGGCAGCTCTCCACGGTTGCTCGTCTCCACCGTAGAGAGAGGATCGCTGATGGGAGCATCAGACGCAGTGGGAACAGTAGATGGTTTCACCCCGGCCGCTATCTGTGCAAAGGAGGGCTGAGGATGATGGTCTGTAGGCGGGATAGGGGCACGTGCAGGGCCCCCCTTGTGTGGGCAATTTCTTGCTTCGTGACCAGCTTCCCGGCACACGAAGCAAGTCCTCGGTTGGTTTTTGTAAAACACATTTATAGGGTTACCCTGTACGTTAACCCTGCTTGGGACATCCTGTCGAAGCTCGATTTCGAGCCGCCACTTCGACATTCCGTAACCTTTATGGGTGATTTGTTTCAGACTAGAAATGGTGCCAAACTTTTCAAGAACAGCCGTGATGGCTTCTTTGGGTAAACCATAGGGCACCCAATCAAGCACAAGAATAGTCGATGACCTTACAGGGTCAATTTTCAACTGGTGGCCTCGGAACGTATACCCGTGGGCCACAAACTCGGGGACTTGTTCTGGTTTTGCCAGGTGTAAAAGAAAGGCTTTATTGCCATGCTGCATTATGTTGCAGATGAGCTTTTTCATGGCGTCGGCTCCAACTTGCCCCTCCAGGTCATCTAAAATGACCGCCAAAGTCGGAGTGGGATTCATTGCCAAGGCGGGAATGGTACAAAGTACCGCGCGTTTATGTTCATAAATCGGCATTTCCCCAATATAAATAAAAAAAGTTATAAAGTTACCAAAGTTGGCCCCAATTTGGGATGTGCCAACTATTAGAGTCCTCGATGAGCAGGGATCCTGTCCAAGCGAGACCACACACACACACACGAACCACACCAATATATACACGCGAAAGGTGGACCAGGCCAAGAAACAACACACACTGGCGGAACCACAAGATAAACCCAGGCCAAGGTGGACCAGGACCAACAGCAGGACCAGGGACCGGACCAAAGAACCAGGACCAGGCCAAAGGCCAGCCAGGACCAACAAACAGGACCAAGACCAACAAACAGGACCAAGACCAACTGCAACTGCCGGGCTCTTCAAGGGGGATCTTCGACAGGAACGTCAGCAACTTCTTCCACAGGTTCTTCAACAACGGGATCTTCTGACTTGCTTTCTTCTTCTTCAATCTATCACCAAAAAAGGATAAGTTAGATCTTATTTTGGATGAAACGATGAGGGACTTATCGACTCTGACGGTGCAATGGAGCTTGGACCCCGTGATATCGCCGTACCCAGGGGGGCCGCTACTTAGCAACGCAGACCTTCAGGGGGTATGATCCCCTCCCCCATGCCATGATAACAACCGTGAATGGCCCGAGCGATTGGACCAGAAGGGCCAGCCTGCCCGGGGGTCCCTAACCTATGGTGGTGAATGGCAAGGACAGATGGAACTGACGATTGTGGCGTCGACATGAACAGCACCCTTGGGAAAACATAGATCAATAAACATTTAAATCCGCCGCAGCCGCCGCAGCGCAAAACTGCGGCGACCCGGCAGTCAAAAATTAATGAAACCCCGGTGAAAACAGCAGTACAACCAATTAAGGCGACCCCCGCATCCCCGAGGCCAAAAACTCAGCTACGAACACACGCTGAGACGGGACGTTACAATCGAAAAATGAACTGCTGCAAAACCGAACAGATACTATGCTTCGGAGTGCATGCAATATTTGTAGGCTACTTTAAGTAAATACGTTAATAACAAACATACCTGACAAGGTGACAATGGACAGCACAGGACAAGTGCCCAGCATGCACCAGCAGTAACAACCACCTAAGGCGACCCCTGGGCATACCAAGCGGACCAAAACGTCACAACATTTAACAGAAAGGCTGGAAAATCGAAGAACCAGCAGCGACGCATGCGGAAGCGCTGTAAGCAAAACCTAACTAAAACATGCTGAGAGAGAGGAGAGCTCGGGTAGACCACTCCCCTCCCCGGGGATGAGGTAGCAAACCTCAAATACGGCAAAGATGCAGGAGGGAAGGGAAACAAACTTCCTCCGTCCCCCCCCGCTTAGATCCTAAAGGAGAAAATACAGCCTAAAAACGCCTCCCCCTAACGGCGAGGCGTTGCTCGTGAGGCATCCCCCCTCAGGAATGCTACATAATTAGAATGCGAAGCAGCAGGCCTGTTGCCAGACCACTGAGCCAACTATCCATGATTAAACCGACCCTAGATGGGGTGGAGTGCACTCATCTGGGACAAGAGCATCAAGCCGAGACAACAAAGGTACCAGCACTCCTCCAGCGAGCCACTCGTCCTCGTAAAAGGAGGTGAGAGTGATTCGCTGTTGGACTCTTGAGACAAAACGGAACGTAGCTTCGATCTTCTCGACCAAGGCCTGAGGATCTGGACGAAGTCCCTCAGATTGCCACGCATTTCGTGCGACCCAAATGTAATGGCGCAGGGTTGCCAGCAAAAATTTAAATCTCGCCGAAATCCCGGCCAAAGACGGAAGTCCGAACCGGACGTGTGCGTTCAAAAGGCGATGTTGTGGCTGCGATTGAGCCAGCAAACCCTCGAACCAGCGAACTGCGTGTTGTAACAGGGGACACTGTTCGAGTAGGTGTTCTTGCGTTTTTGTATCCCCACAATGGCATAGGGGCTGATGGATGGCTATCCCCCATCGTTGGAGACAGTCTGTTGTCGGTAGTATCCCATGGGCCACTAGAAAGCTAGTTTTCCAAATGGATTTATTGATGAAGTAGTCATCAAGGTCACGCCAAATTGAGGGCCAGTCAATATTGTAGTCTTTAAATTTGGTAATACAACGGTGTGTGGGAAAGCCACGCAACTGCAGATAAGCGCGGTGAGCGGAAAGGTCTTTCAACGCAATGTGCTGATGACGTTTGCAATAAACTATCCATTCCGTGTCAACCGTTGCAATAGTCCCAAAACGGAGCCATGAGTCTAAAACTTGCTGGTAAAAAACTGGTAATCGTCTCATAGTTGATGGGCCGATCTTAGTGAATGCAAAAACACGTTCGACTGGTTCGGAAAGAAAGGCGCGGCGAAGGAAATGCCGAAAAAAGCATTTCCAAGGATGTTCGCGACCAACAAGGAAGCGCTTAATCTACATCACCCGAAGTGATGCCAGCTTCGAAGCAATATCTATAGCACCCAACCCTCCTCGGGAGGGGGGTAAAGAGGCCGAAGACCGACTGAGCCACTCCCTCTTATAGTCCCATATGAAGGAAAAAACTGTTCTGCTTATCCTAGGGGCTAGGTGAGAGACCACAGGCACTGTGGAATTCAAGTACCAGAATCGACTAACACCCAGCATGCATGCAACTAACGCGCGCCCCTGATATGATAATCTGCGGTGTTGCCAGGAAACGAAAACACGGTCTAGTGCTTTGAGCGCAGGCTCCCAGTCTTGAGAACCATCCGGAGAGATTCTCGCCCCAGGACCTTGATGTAACTAGACGTCCATTTTAAATCCACCGGGAGCGAAGTACGAGTCCGCCAGGGGCCGAGCAAGAGACCGCAGCACTTGCCTTGGTTCAAGCGCGCCCCACTGGCTCGCTCGTACTTCGCGAACAGGCCAAACAGCGCATGCAAAGCCACATCGCTACACGCAAAGCTTGAGGTATCATCAGCATACTGCGAGAGCTTCACTACGTTGTTCCCCCCCCCCCCCCCGGAAGAGGGAAGCCGTCGATCTTTGGATCAGCTCGAACCGCACATGCCAACGATTCCATCGCCAGAACGTACAACAAAGGCGAGAGTGGAGAACCTTGGTGCACCCCCCTGGTCACCGGAAAAGGCTCCGTAACGAAACCATTCACGATGACAGCGGAGTGCACGTCGGTATAGAGTAACCTAATCCATGCCCTAAAGGACGGGCCAAATCCCATGCGTTCTAAAACTTTCATCAAGAATGAGATTTCCACTCTGTCAAAAGCCTTCTCCTGATCTAAGGAGACGATCGCTCCTCCTATGTTGTTTTGGTCCGCATAACATGCTACGTCCAAAAGCAACCTAACGTTTTCAGCAGGGGACCGACCTGGGATACCACAGGACTGGTCGGGTGAAACCACCGAGGCGATCACCTGCAGAAGATGGTTCCCTAGGGCCTTAACGGCGATCTTGTAGTCCACACACAAAAGAGTGATGGGCCTCCAGTTCGCCGGATCAAGGCAATCCCCCTTCTTATACAAAAGAGTGATGGCCCCATTTCTGTGGGATTGGCAAAGTCGACCGTGGTGAAAACAAGTGTTGTATACTTCTACTAAATCTGGGACCAACGTGTCCCAAAAACGCCGAAAAAATTCGGAAACCGTCTACCCCGGGCGATTTAGCTGATGGCATGTTCGAAAGGGCTTTCGAACATTCCTCAATGGTGAGGTCCCCCTCGCACAACCTAGATTCGGCTGGAGTGAGTCTGCGTTCGATGGAGTCGAGAAAGAGCCCTTGGTCACCTTCGGACAATTCCTGCGACGAGAACAAACGAAAATAAAACTCACTCCAGACATTCATAACGTCAGTTTTGCTCGTGACCACAGTCCCATCACGCCACCGAATGGCATTGATCAGTTTCTGCTGGCCTGGAACTCTTTCCTTCCTGAGGAAATATGCCGTTGACCTCTCCCCTTCAACAGCCTCCTGGACCTGCGCCCGTAACTTAGCACCCTGAGCTAGGTGAGATAAAAACTCCTCAAGCTCAGCCCTAGCCTCATCTAGAAGCGCGGAGAGATTTTCACCACGATGAAAAAGGCCAGCCAACAACAGCAGAAGACACCATGACCTCTGGATGACTCTTGAGACTGCATCTTCTTAGTTGGATCTTCTTAGCTGGGTCTTCTTAGCAGGCTCTTCTTCACAGGTTCTTCACAGGTTCTTCACAGGTTCTTCACAGGTTCTTCACAGGTTCTTCACAGGTTCTTCTTTCTTCTTGCTTGAATATCTATAATCAATCACCAGAGGATTAGTTATATTCTTTTTATTTTAATGAATGACACAATAGCTAGTTACATATCAAACGTGCTATGATACATAAGCTAATAAACTGGTAATAAGATCATCAGTTACTTTACAAAAAACAGGTTAATTATATCCGGTATAAAAACTAGTCCATGTCAATGTCTATTAGATTGTCCATTGCATTGTCCCAGTCTATGGGCGATTCCATTAGGATGCATTCCTCTGCGACTTTACGCCAGTATTCGTCTTCCAACAAGGACAGGTGAGCCGGGTGCTGCAAAACAAAATTTACATTGTAAGCCAAAAAAAGCTTTTCGTCAATTTGTTCGAGACGGTCTGATGCCGCCTTAGTCCAGGATGGTTGTTGTTGAAGCGTCTTTGGAAATCTGGCAGCAACAAAACGACGAAGGATGAGCTTTTCAAACAAAATGTAAGAAAGTTCCGGATCTTCCTCACAACCTTCAGGAAGTGAGGGGTGGATGAATTCGGTGTCTGACAAATCTTCAAGATTACCAAGTGGATACACCATACGATCATAATAATCTAAAAAAGGACGTAGATCTGCTGCTTTGGCGTGGCGGGGTTGGCGGTATGTGAAAGTACGGTCGTATCTGGCTAACTTATCAGGATCAATTAAAGCCTTGTACTTCTCCAGGTCGCCACCGTTAAAATGATCGGGATAGGCGTTGCAACTGGCTCGAAAACGTTCGTAAAACACATAGTCGCGGGGCCAACCTGCGATTGTTTCGTCCGAAACAACGGGGAGAGGCTCAGAATCTTCTGGTGAGGCAGGCGATGAGGTATTATCAACAGGGTCTTTTGGTGGAATAACAGACTCAGTATCCATAGGAGCAGGTGGCCGGGGAACACGATTAGGAGGGTAATCCTTCTTGAGACGTTTCCCAGGAGCTTTTTCAACGAATGTAGACTCAGAAGATTTTTCGGATACCGGAGAATCAGACGCAGGAAGTGGGAGATCAGACACAGGAGGTGGAGGATCAGGCAATTCTGTAAGAGGTGGAGGCAGGTCCGAAACCGGGATGGCATTTTCGGGAGGAACTTTAGACGGATCGGTAGAAATTGCATGGGGGCCAATAATGCGAGAAGGGACTTCGGTTGGCAAGTTACGTCGAAAAGGACAATGACGGGACAGGTGACCAACTTGCTCGCAACGAAAACATTGTTGTGGTTGGCCTCGGTAGAAGACATTAACTGGTGCATGGTTGAGAATGATTCTGGATGGGATTGGCTTCTTTAGATCAATTCGGACGGAATAAACCGATATTCCGACACCGTGAATCTTTTCTTGACGGATGTGGTAGACAGTACCAAAATCCGAAAGCTTGGATTTAATCACTTCTTCTGAGGTACCGTAGACGACTCGGGTTAGTTTTATCCATTGTATGTTGCTGGCAGGTTTGAAATCGATCTGAAAGTTGCGGAAGGTGAAACCTATTGCACGGGCTTCTTCAGCGAGCAGCGGGGTATGACAGTGCATCACGAAAGTGGTGGAACCAGTTTGCATAACATTCTCAATGAGTCGGGAAACGGGATCTTCTTTCAGTTGAAGTTGGAAATCGTTGAGGATCGCCTTTAACGTGATCGGTTCGGGCTGATTCAGCACGGCAGACGGGATAGTGCCCACCAAAGCGCGGGCCGCATGAGGAACACCAGCCATTGGAGGAGGGCAAGGACCAACCAAGACCAAGAACACCAACGGCCAGCAAAAGGACGCAGACACCAAGGCACAGGAACGGACCAAGGAGGCTGCACCAAACTTCTTTCTTGACCAGAACTTCTTCCTTGAAACGACTGTTCTCCTTTCTTCAAGTCTTCTTTCTTCAAGTCTTCGTTCTTCAAATCAGCGATCAACTGCAATGCTTATCTTAGCCAAAAGGCAGAGAAGCGATACCGTGGCTGTCGCGTTCGGCAAGCCTTTATTGCGCTCGCTTTGGCGTGCGTGCACGCGGTGCTTTCGTGAGTTTGCATGAGTTGCTCGCGGAGCAGCACGCGAGCAGGCCGTTTCGAGCATGCAGGTCACGTCATGCATATGGCGTGTGCGCCGTCGACGGCTTTCCCCCTCGTCATCACGCGCAAACTTTTCCGGCGTTGATTCAACAACAGCACGATTTACTTACTTACTTCGTAAAAAGCGTACCGAGCAAAGGCAGACAGTCCGAGACAGACACATAGTACTGTGCTATACAGTAGTGTCACGCTATCCATCATTCTATAATAGCCTCTGCTGTCTCGGTCTGTTTACCTTGGCGGCGAGCGCATTCTATATAAATAAGCTATTCAAGTTCTTTCATAAGGTCAGACAGAAGGGGACGAGCGCAAACGCAGGTCCCCACTAGCAGAAATTATATGCTCGAGTTACCCACATTAGGGGTAATCGCAGGAGTCAACCCAGTCTCTTAGTGCAATGAAAGGGCCTCATCCCGAGAGGACCTCCTAGTTGATCAAGGTGCCTCTCGCGTCAGGTAAGTTTATATTTTAAAGATGACGATTCCGTCCCTACTGAAGGAACGTGCAATGGAATGCCATATTTCAGGGTGTGCACCTGCACGCAAACGACTGGGGAGTCGAGCCCCAACCCTGACTAAATATGTGCACCGGCTATTTAGTTTCTTTTCAGCGACGCGGCACTGGCAACATATTTAGCGCTAACATTCAAGACAAAAGGACATATTGATGAACAGGACAGTAAACAGGACAGAAACCAACATAATCACAAAACAAACAAAAAATGCATGCCTAATTCGATTATGATTACATGCCCCTACAATTAAAAAGCTAAAATAAGCTAACTATACTAAGACCGTGGACGGAGTGACACACTAAGGTCACACCGGGATTAAAAAGAGGATAAAAAAGGACACTCAGAACGCAAAGACCAATTCCGTGCCCTCAAAGTGCCCCAAAGAACCGCGGGCAAGCCACTCCCGCTCAAACGCGCAAATTTGAGCAGGAGACTTGCACCGCTTACTGAGAAGACCCAAAATAAATTTTACTTTGGCTATAGCCTGACTAAGGCATTTTGAGGCGACTGGCATCCTCTGACGGAACCGGAAGTCGCAACGGGCAACCCAGATGGTATGCTTCATGACTAACAGCATGAAGATGATGATAGATGGGACTGCCCGCCGACAAACTTCCGAAAATCCGAACAGCAACTCCTCCACAGTGAAACGACCAGCGATGGGGTTGATGTTATGTAATTGCTGGAACACCCATGCAACTAGGATTTGAGCTAGTTGACACTCAAAAAAGAGGTGTTCCAGCGTTTCATCCCCTGCCTTGCAAAAGCATAGGCTGTCAACATGTGCCATATGGAAACGGTGCGCCAAGCGAGCCCCAGTGTACAAAATGCCGTGGGCAGCCTGTCAATTTAGATCTATTACCTTACGGTCCAGATCGCAGATGTGCAGCTGACTCCAAGTTTGGGGCCAATGCAACGGACCGTAAGTTGGCAGGAATTTGTCTACACAATGGGGCTGCTTGTAGCTGCGCGACCGTAATGCGTCGTAGGTGTTTCTGGAGGAGAGCTGCTCAAGTGGGATAGGATTGTCAGAGGATGCTAAAATGTTTAACACCTCACCAGTCACTTCGCCCCCATCCAAGGCCCGCCATACCTTGAACAGGAGCTGGTAAAAGGTGGGGAGAGTTTCAATTAAAAGGCGAGGCTGTGCAGATAGAAGCGCAGCCCGTGGCAGTAAATTAAAAGAACAAAAAACAAAATAAACAAAAAATGATTTCCATTTGCTCCTTGAATGAGCAAAAAATCGCTTCAGCCACTGGACCGCGAAGGCCTCAGCTTTTATTGAAAAGTTAATGACCCCAAAACCACCTTGGGGTTTGGGGATGGTTACAGTGGTTCGACCAACCAGGTCTCTTTTGCCCGACCAGAAAAAGGACCAGATGGCGTTGTTTATCCGCTTCTTTGCCCATGAAGGGATGACAAAAACATGGCAGAGGTGCCATATCTGGGACAGGGCCAAGGTGTTTATGATGAGTTTTGCCCTGAAAGGACAGTTGCCTGCCCAACCATGCCGTAAGGCGTTTCTCTAATTTAGCAATGGCTGGCTCCCACGTTGGGATGGTGTAATCACCAATGCTGAAGGTCGCACCGAGCAACGGGAGTTGTTTCACCCAACGCTACCCATGAGGGGCGTCGTAGCGATCCTTCCAGGAACCAGCCCATAGTACTTTTGATTTGCCTCGGTTGAGTTTGGCCCTGGAGGCCATCTCATACTTGGCATATATACTAAAGACCTCCTCTGTGGA
This sequence comes from Muricea muricata, assembly GCA_963855995.1. Taxonomy (NCBI): domain Eukaryota; kingdom Metazoa; phylum Cnidaria; class Anthozoa; order Malacalcyonacea; family Plexauridae; genus Muricea; species Muricea muricata. The sequence continues at coordinate 44,541,862 of OY979716.1, read as the reverse complement.
GTCATCTGTGGTGACCGCAACAGCCGTATCGTCGGCATACCCTGTGCTCCTAAGCTCCTCCAAAGAATTTGGAAGTGCTATACCCGTGAGCTTCGGAGACGTCCAAAGACAGACAGCAAGCACTTCAATAGTGATGACATAAAGCAGCGGGGATAACGGACACCCTTGCTGCACCCCGCGAGTTGGAGAGAAAAAGGAGGAAGTCCAACCGTTGATGACTACGGCCGACTCAATATTAGTGTAAAATAACCTGATCCAATTAATAAAATCTGGACCGAAATTAAAAGAAGAGAGTATGCAGATGAGAAAACCCCAATCGACCAGATCAAAAGCCTTCTCTTGATCTAACGACAAAAGCGCGAGCGGGAGGTTTTCTCGATCCACATACTCAAAAAGATCTCGAATCAGGGAGAGATTCTCTAAAATGGTGCGGCCAGGAACACCACACGTTTGGTCCGGACCCATGATGGAGCTCGGGACCCCTAAAAGACGACCTGAGATGGCACGGGTAGCTATTTTATAGTCGACATTTAGAAGACTTATAGGCCGCCAGTTCTTGGTCTCCAAAGGATCGTCTTTTATATAAAACTATAATAAGCCCTCGACGCTGAGAGGTGGAGAGCTGGCCGGTCTCAAACGCATGGTTGAGAACACGGACCAGATCAGCGCCGAGAGCATCCCAAAAGGTGAAATAAAACTCCATGGGAAACCCATCGGAGCCAGGTGTCTTACTGCGACTCATGCCCATAAGAGCCTGAAAGCACTCGTCCACAGTAAGACACCCTTCACATGAAGCTCGTTCAGTTTTGTCAAGGCGACGCGTCAACTTGGCCAGAAGTTCGTCCTGGGCCACAGGGTGACACTGTGTGGCAGTGAAGAGATCTTTATAGTACGTCCGCCAGACACCCACGATGGCAAAGGGGTCGTGGCAAACAACACACCCGTGTTGGGATCCCTGATTGACCGCATGACTTGTTTTGCATGCTTCTTTGTGGCCAGATTTAAGAAGAAAGAGGAAGAAGTCTCTTCTTCCTCCGCCCACTGACAACGAGCACAGACTTGGCCTCCACGAGAGTGCAATGCGACGGAGTTCCTGTTGAACTTGGCATAGCGCTGCGAAGGAGGCCTGATCACCGGCCTCAAAAAGAGCTTGCAACTCTCGCATACGTTTAAGAAGTGAGGCTTTAGTGCTGCGTTGTTGTGCAGCCTTGGATTTAGAGTATGATCGAGTAACCTCACGAAGGTAGAATTTTCCTTGATCCCACCAGTCCAACAAGGACGCAAAATCCTCATGATCTTTATATGTCTCCCAGAAGGACCAAAACGATTTTACTAGTGAAACGTACTCTGGATCTTGGAGTAGGGAGGTGTTCAATTTCCATACCCCCCATCCAGCAATTATAGGATCACGAAAATTACACTTAACGAATAAGTACTGGTGATCCAAGAAAAAAGAAGGAAAATAGTTGCATTCTTGGATGCAATCTTGCATGACAGTGGGTGCCCATATCATATCGATACGTGACGCAAATTCGCCAGACCCATGCGTCCACGAATAGGCTATGCACTGTGGGTGAAGGGTGCACCATAGCGGGTATGTCTGCGTAAAAGACATAAGGGCCTCAAGAGCAGGGCCACTCTCTTGGCCGCGCGCACTCGCACTGTCAGTAAATGAAGGACGGCGCTTGCGATCCAGAGCGCTGTCTAAAACAGAATTAAAATCCCTCGCTACAAAAACAGGTCGCGTGAGATCAATAAGAGCCGTTAGCGATGTAAAAAAGGTGTTGCGTGCAAGATTTCGATTAGGTGCATATAATGAGATGAAACTAAGAGATTCATCCCCTAAAGATACGAGAGCTTGGACAAAACGTCCAGCATCATCCCGGATGATTTTATCGATTTTGTAATTATCTTTTACTAAAATGGCTGTGCCACCACTTTTGTTTGTGAAACAAGAAGAGGCAGCATGAAAGCCAGAGTTACGGAACCACCAACGAATAGACTCATGGGAAGGTGCGTGCGTCTCCTGGAGGCAAACGACATCCACCCTCATGCAATGGAGACAATCGATAAAGGCAGTCCCTTTTCTATGGTCATTAAGATCGTTAATATTAATAGATAAGACGTTAAAATTCATTTTCTAGGAAATGAAAAACAGGCAATGTTGGAAACATTAACTGTAAGGCATGAGTATCGCGGAGCAATTCGGGCGAATTTGATGACTCACCAGAGTCAATAACGGCACCTGCCTGGACAGTAGGAAGAGCAGGGGAGATAGGTCCAAGAGTACTTGGATCATGAATTGGAGAGGAGGAAACTGGTGGAGTGTGACTCCCTAAATCAATATCATTTGTGTTATCATGACCATCTGGATCATGATAAGGTACTAAAGCTAGAGAGGAGACTGGTGGAATCTCACTCTCAGCAGATATATTATTATTATTTCTATTATTTGACTGAGAAGAGGAGCCTGGCGGGGACTCACTCTCCACAGTCGTACTATATTTATTATGTTTTGTGGCAGAAAAGTCCTTTTGAACGTTGGGAACAGGAAGAGGGGAGGAATGAGGCTGGGCTGATGCCCAAGGTGCATACCCTTCTGCAAGGACTTCGATATTAACTTCCTCACTAGGTGACACAGATGGTACCTCCAAGGCAACCTCGGAAGTTGTCAACTTAGAAGAGGAAGGAAGAGGAGGCAGATCTTCAAGGTGAAGAAGCGGATCAACAACAGATGATCCAGTTAAACAAAAATCAACGTCGTCAGATGTAGACGGCTCATTGAGATGACGACGTTTCAGGCGGCGACGCTCCGCCAGGAGGATGTTATGGAGATCATCGTCGAATAGTAAGGCTTTGCCTCCAAAGGAACGGTGCTTCGCGCATTTTAAAGGCTTTGATGTAGATGCAGCAAACGACGTGTTTGCATCAAAAGTGAAAGAGGGAGTAGCTGGCACAGTATATGTACATAGTAAACATTCCCGGTAAAATGCTCGGGTAATGGATTTATTACAAACAAAAGAACTTGTACAAGTGGCCGTATGGGCAGCAGCTGATTGAGATTGTTGTGCCATTACTTTTAATTGGTCCTCAACAAAGGAAGAAGGGATGTCTCTTGTCTGTGATTCTTCTGATTTTAGAGGAAGATGAAACATCTGGCGCAGCGCAGCCAGATAGGCAGCAGGAGGAGACATGGACATAGAGGCTGGTTCTGGTCCATCAGGATCTGGGGAGGAAGGAACAGCAACAGTCGGTGACAATATGACTGCCTGACTCCCATCCCACCTAGTGTAGCGTTGGTATTTGGCATTCGAGGACTGTCTATTTGGAGGAGATTCAAAATGTTCTATCTCCATTAAAGCAACAGATGAGAGGGAGGAAGTCGCCTCAGCAATTGGCAATTTCTTTTTGTGGAGGAAGACTTTTGTGGACAGGGGTTTCCACCTGATCCTTAGGAGTGGTTTTGGCCACCCGTTTATCGTTAAGTTTTATGCGTAGGTCTTCCTCTGATTTGGATGATGGCTTAGTTGTCGTGACAACCCGTGTTTTGCCATCTGATTTAACCTTCAGAGAGGTTTCAACTGAAGGTTTATTTAGGTTACTATCATCCCTGGTAGGATTTTTATTATTAATATTCTTATTGTTGTTATTTTCGGCAGATTTCCGGGCCTGCCGCGACTTCGGACAGCCCCTGCCCGTTTGCCCCACCTCCTGGCACACGAAACAGGTCGGTGGCTGCCCTTGGTAGCGAAAGGAGACCGAAAAACCACCTATATTTATATTGGCAGGGCTGGGTTTAGTTATTACCATGGACACCCTACGCGTGCCGGATCAAACGGAAGGAAAACCCTTCACCTTCAGGTGTTGGATAGAAATGACCCAACTGTAGGGCGCCAAGGTGTCAAAAAGATGCTGATCCTGCATTTGTAAAGGAGCTCGGTCTACAAAAACGGACTTAACTTCCTCATACGCAGGAAGAGGGGTTAGTTGAATACCCCGAAAAGCAATGCCATTAATATCGGCAGCATGCCGGTCCGATGAATAGCGGTACTCAATCCTATATCTAGTGGGGGACAAGGCCTGTACTGCAGCGACCTTGTGCTCCCCAATGGCATTAATTAGTTCTTTTCTCAACTATGGGATCTTAGATGTTTTTACGATACGGGATGGAATGTTCACCACCGAAGTGGTTTGATTTCATCTTTGGAAATTCACAGCCGAGAACGTTATTGTGTTGTTTGAACTAGATGTGGTGTTACTATTATTCTGGCTGGTAGCCATGGTTCTTGTTATGATGTAAGGGAGGGAATTAATATACTATATATACAAAATCCATTACAACACACACTCTCTAGTAAATAAATTAGAGAAAAAAACAAAAGAAAGTCACTGGATTAAAACAAACAAAAATTCCCAAAAGCAACAAAAACGAAACTTAATGCTTAAAAAGCACTAAAAGAACCTACTATTAAAAGGCGCCTGTGCAATTGCGTACAATTGACCCACAGACAACTACTACCTTTTAATAGACTACCGATAGTATTTACCTAATGTAAATACTATTAAAGACGCGCTCAAAACCTGAAAGTAAAAGATGACCAAGAACCTCAACAGGAAGCGTCAAAGAAACCAGAAGAAAGTGATCCCTGACCTTTGAGTCCCCTGACTCGACCGGCCCAACCACAGAAAAAACTAGTTCCCTCTACCTAAATGTATTTACACTATGTGCAATATATGGAGGGAGTTGCCCTGCTAATCAAGAACAACGGAAGAACCAGCGAACTGGTTAAACAAGAAAAAGAAGGGGATTTGTTTCCAGTCGGACAAACTGAGGCTAACCCTCAGCCGGACTGTACAACGGAAGAAAACTACAAGAAGGGTAAGCGGTGTGGCGTGTTTATACCCAAGCATAATTGGAGGATATAACTAGTTGAGTCCGGCACAGTCATGTTAAGGGCTCCAATCCCTAGCATTGACGTCCACAACTGCCCGGTCGAAGACACTAACGCGAGTACAAGTGACTCGCGTCAGGTAAGTTTGTATTTGTAAAAACGACATGTCCGTCTCTACTGAGAGATCGTGCAATGGAATGTCGTATTTCAGGGTGTGCACCGGCACGCAAACTACCAGGGAGACGATCCCTGACCCCGACTAAATGTGGACACCGGCTATTTAGATTCCTTTCGGCGACGCGGCGCTGGCCCACATTTAGCACTAACATAAAGGACAAATGGACATATTGACGAACAATAGACAGTCACAATCCTAGCACGTAAAAGAACGAACGGGACATATTGACAATCCTAAACATATACGGGAACCCCTACCGATTAACAATTAATTAGAATTATCTAACTAATAATAAAAAGAAAGGACGATGCAACACGCTAAGGTCACATCGCGAATTTAATAAAAGGACGACACTTAAAAGGAGAAGACAAGCTCCTGGCCCTCCAAGTGCCCCAAAGAACCACGGGCAAGCCACTCTCGCTCAAACGCGCGTATTTGAGCAGGGCTCTTGCACCGTTTAAATAATAATGGTAAAATGAATTTCAACTTTGCTATAACTTTGTTTAAACATTCACTTATAATTGGCTTCTTCTGACGAAATCGGAAGTCACAACGAGCAACCCAGATGGTATGTTTGACAACCAACAACATGTAGATGATGATTGTAGGAATTGCTCGACGTCGTGCCTCCGAAAAACCAAACAACAACTCCTCAACGGTAAACCGACCTGCGGTTGGATTGATTGTATAGAGATTAAAGTATACCCATGCAACCAGGATGCGAGCCAGCTCGCATTCGAAGAACAGGTGCTCCAGAGTCTCGTCATCAGCTCGACAAAAACAGAGACTCTTGATGTGGCGCATGCCAAAGCGATGCGCAAGACGAGCACCTGTGTAAAGCACACCGTGTGCTATCTGCCAGTTAAGATTGATCACTTTACGGTCAAGATCGCAAATGTGCAACTGACTCCAGGTTTGAGACCAGTGCAACTGACCGTAAATTGGCAGATATTTCTGGATGCAATGAGGCTCTTTGCTGTTACGAGCCTGCAAAAGGGCATACACATTCCGTGAGGAGATTTGTTCTAAACCAAGAGGTACATCAGAAGATGCATTTAAACTGAGCACATCGCCATTTGCTACGCCGCCACCCAGGGTCCGCCATACCTTATGGATGGTTTGGTAGAAAGCAGGAAGTTGTTTCATCTGCTGGCGATAGTGCTCAGATAATAACGCATTGCGTGGCTGCATGTCAAATGCCGACATGTAAAAGTGCGTAAAAAAGGCTTTCCATTTGCCCTCAGACGGGGCAAGGAAGCGCTTCAGCCACTGCAATGCGAAAGAGTCAGCCTTGTCTTTGAAATTAATAACCCCAAAACCACCTCGGGCTTTGGGAAGGCTGACCGTTGTACGTGCCACAAGATCTCGTTTGCCCGACCAAAAGAACTTCCAGACCGCCATATTGATACGTTTTCCGGCCCAAAATAACACCGGAAAGACGTGGCATAAATGCCAAACCTGGGACAAAGCCAGGCTGTTGATGACGACTGTCTTTCCTTGGAAAGACAGTTGACGGCCTGCCCAAGCAGAAAGTCGCGTTTCCAAGCTGTTCACTGCCGGTTCCCATGTTGGCGTGCTGTAATCGCCAACGCTGAAGGTCGCTCCGAGCAGGGGTAGTTGTTTCACCCACTGCAACCCATAAGGGGTATCTTGGCAACCTTCCACATTCCTTTCGACTTTCCGCGATTTAGTCGGGTGCCTGAGGCACGTTCAAATTTATTATAGACGTTGAACGTTTCCTCGATAGATTAATCGGTAGTCACGGCTACGGTAGTGTCGTCAGCGTAGCCGGAGCATTTGCATGGGTCTATCGAGTGCGGGATGGTAACGCCGGTGATCCTTGGTGACTTTCGAATACACTCGGCGAGCACCTCGATGGAGAGCACATACAAGAGAGGAGACAATGGACACCCCTGTCGAACACCCCGCGAGGGGCGAAAGAAGGAAGATGTCCAGCCGTTGATGACGACGGAAGATTCAACGTCTGTATAGAATGACCCAGTTCAGAAAATCTGGGCCAAAGTTAAATGTTTCAAGTACGCGATGCAGGAAACCCCAATCAACTCGATCAAATGCCTTCTCTTGGTCTAAAGAGAGAAGGGCCAGGGGGAGGTTTTCCCGTTCGACATACTCGAGGAGATCTCTGATCGTAAATAGATTCTCGCTAATGGACCTGCCACGTACGCCACACGTTTGGTCAGGTCCAATTATTCCGAACTTTCGCCCCCGTGCCAGAATACGAAAATTTGTTTGTATTCTTTTAATTAAACAACATATTTACACAAATCCTTATAATATCGCCCACTGTGGTTTTCTCTCTCTCTTCGCACATGTTCGTATGTCCCTCTTATCCTTCATGTTCCTAAATGTTCTACGTAATACACATATATACTTATTTTACGCAAATTTCAACACAATAATGCTTCCCATGACACCAAGTAATCGTCCAGATATAGCCCTAGTGGCGATCTTATAATCCACATTCAAGAGACTAATCGAACGCCAATTCTTGGTGTCCAGTTTATCGTTCTTCTTGTAAAGAACGATAATCAAACCCCTGCGCTGTGATGTGGAGAGTTGGCCGGTCTCGAAAGCGACGTTGAGAACCCGGACCAAGTTGGCGCCAAGGGTTTGCCACAATGTGTTGTAAAATTCCATTGGGAAGCCATCCGAACCTGGGGTTTTACCCTTAGGCATACCCTTGAGAGCCTCAAAACACTCCTCAAGAGTAAGTTTGCCTTCGCAGCCAGCTCTCTCGGCCGTACTCAGACGACGATGGAGTTGAGAGAGCATTTCGTCTTGCGCAACAGGATCGCAATCCTGTGCCGTAAACAGGTTCGAATAATATGAGCGCCACACACCCAGGATCTCGAATGGGTCGTGACGAACGAGTCCAGTTTCCGGATCGCGTATAGAGTGCATCGTCTGTTGGGCTTTATGGTGTGTTTTTAAATTCAAGAAGAAGGAAGACGAAGTCTCTCCTTCTTCGGCCCATTGGCAACGAGCGCGCACCTGTGCCCCTCGTGCCTCGTGCAGAGCGATGCCTTCCTGCTGGACTTCGCATAATTTGCCAAATGCAGTTCGATCCCCCCGGTCGAACGATCTTTTTAACTGATGCATTTGGCGTGTGAGAGAGGTTTTCTTGCTGCGTTGGTCGGCAGCTTTCGAACGAGAATACGAACGTGTAACCTCTCTCAAATAAAATTTACCCTGGTCCCACCAGTCCATAAGCGAGGCAAAATCCTCGTGATGTTCGAGGGACTGCCAATGGGACCAGAACGAGCTCACCAGGCTGACGTACTCGGGATCTTTCAGGAGGGATGTGTTGAATTTCCACACTCCTGGGCCCGAGTCTATCTTTGGCAAAAGATGGAATTTTCCTAAAAGATATTGATGGTCCGTGAGGAATGACGGATGGTATTCACATTCCTCGATCGAGTCAGCCATAACCGTTGGAGCCCACACCATGTCGATTCGCGACGCACGATCACCCGATCCGTGCGTCCACGAATACGCTATGCGTCCTGGATGTAATTGACGCCATAGCGCGTAAGTTTGCGTGTATGACATGAGCGACTCCAAAGCAGCAACACTCTCACGCTTGTGATCAAAGCGATTAGGTGCGTGAGAAGTATCTCTCATTCGATCCACTTCTGGATGGAGAACAGAGTTAAAGTCGCCCCCGATAAAGACGGGGCGCGATAGATCAATTAAGTCTGTTAGCGATGTAAAATAGCGATTACGCTCCGGGTTCGTGTTCGGAGCGTATAACGAGACAAAACTTAATTGATTCTCCCCAAAGTCTATAAAGACTTGTATAAAGCGGCCATGTTCATCTTTGATAATCCTAGAGATCTTGTAGGTATCTTTCACTAATATGGCGACGCCTGCACTCTTTGATGTAAATGAAGAGGAGGCGACGCGATAGCCGCTGTTGGCGAACCACTTCCTGGCCGATTCGTGCGAAGGGGTGTGCGTCTCTTGTAGACACACGACATCAGCCTTCATACACTTTAACCAGTCGACCAGGGCGGTTCGCTTAGTGTGGTCATTAAGACCGTTGATGTTGACTGAAATCAAATTCATCGTTTGATTCCAGCGTTAAGGGGAGAAACTCCGGTGAGAGAGGGAGCTCGGGACTGGACAACTCTGTAAGGAGTGCCCGGTTAATTTCGTCGATGGTGGTGGGCTCGTGCGCAGATTCGATGGCGTCAACAGGTGCGCCACACACCAATTGATCGAACAACCCCTGCGACGAAGCAGGGGAAGGCAAAAAATCAGTTGACGAAGCAACCGAGCCTGGCGGCGACTCATCCCCGTCAACTGAAGGTCTATAAAAGACCGGCGTGTTTATTTGCACAGGAGAGGAGATCGGTGTCACCTCCCCCCCCCCCCCCGGCGGCGATAATGGGACCACTAACGGGTCGTAAATCAACGAGGGATCTGGGCCGATTTCACCGGGCTCCAAGATCCCTATCTCAACTCCAATTAGGGGAGGGGTACCTCGCGGGTCAGGCGCGACCTCCGAGGCCCAAGATACCTCCCCTTCATCTCTAACTTGGATGAGGATTTCTTCCTCCTCTTGCATTAACGCCCCAAAGGGCGTTGCCATGGGGTCGAGCGTGACCTCTGGCTCTGGTCGTGCAACATCTAATGTTGTCACGACCGGCGCTGTTGCTGGGATTGCCAGTGTCCCATCCAATGGGACTAATGACATATCCTCAGCTGATTGTTGTTCTTGTTGTTGTTGTTGTTGAAGTGCTACATCCGATGTGGCACGACCATTGACACCCTACGCGTGCCAGATCGCACGGATGGGAAACCCTTAATTGTTAGATGTTGGACGCCAATAACGCGTCCGTAGGGTGCCAATGCTTCATATAAATGTTTGTCCTGCATTTGAAGAGGTGCTTTCTCAACAAAAACTGACTTGACCTCTTCGTATGCAGGCAATAACGTTAATTGCACGCCTCTAAATGCAATGCCGTTGATTTCGGCGGCGTGCCGGTCCGATGATCTTTTGAATTGTAAATTGTATTTAATGGGAGACAAGGCCTGTACAGCAGAAACCTTGCGCTCCCCAACGGCATTGATTAATTCCTTACGCAGCTGCGGAATTTTGCTATTTCGTACTAAACGCGATGGAATATGGACCACCGAAGTGGTCTGATTCCAACGCTGGAAATCCGCAGCTGTGAACTTAATGTTAGTGCCAGCATTGATGTTGGTTTTGCTGGCATTTGCATAGGTGTTGTTATTATGCATATTTTAATTTGTGTTCAGGCTCGTAGCCATGGTGATTTTAAACGAACTAGAATAATCAAATATATACAATAAAAGACTGTAGAGTCGCACACGAAGGCTCTATTCCAAATCGAGTCCTTCAAAACAAACAAGGAAATGACTCTAGGTCTTCACTAAAACACAATTGTCGCCTAAAACCTACCTACTATTAAGGGACGCTTACGCTGGCACGTACTCCAAATGCAAGACCTGATCTAAAATAATGTCCCTTAATAGAATACAGCAAGGATCGAAACGCTGACCCTTACTGTGACTACGAAGAGTACTTCAATCGTATGAAGCACTCCAAAGACGCGCTCAAAACCCGAAGTAAAAAGCGAGAAGTCCAAGAACCCCGACAATGAAGCGTCAAAGATACCTGAAAAAGATCACCTGGTGGCCTTTGAGTCTCCTCGACTCGACGAGCCCAACCACGGAAGAACTATTAACCACTACCTAAACGTGTCCACAATACTCTATGGTGTAGTAATTATGTATGGAGGTGCCTAGTTAAGCCAGGACACCGGAAGACAAGGTAAGCTAGCCTTACCCACTGATCTCCGAAGAGACCAGCAAAGAAAAGAAGGGGAGTTGCTGGCAGCCGTACCAACTGAGGCTAAACCTCAGCCCGACTGTCCCCAGCGGAAGAAAACTATGAGAAGTTGTAAAGATGGATATGTCCGTGTCAAGCACCTGACTAAATATGTGCACCGGCTATTTAGTTTCCTTTCGGCGACGCGGCACCGGCAACATATTTAGTGCTAACATTTAAGACAAAAGACATATTGACGAACAATCCTAACAACAAAAAGGGACATATTGACAATCCTAACATATAGATAAACGAACGGACATATTGACAATCCTAAACATAGAAGTACATAAGGGACATATTGACGAACATGTACGGGAACCCTTACCAATTAACAATTAATTAGAATAATCTAACTAATAATAAAAAGAATGGACGATGTGACACGCTAAGGTCACATCGGGAAATTAATTAAAAGGACTACACTTAGAAGGAGAATACAAGTTCCTCACCCTCCAAGTGCCCCAAAGAACCACGGGCAAGCCACTCTCGCTCAAACGCGCGAATTTGAGCAGGACTCTTGCACCGTTTAAATAATAAGTTTAAAATGAATTTTAGCTTTGCTATGACTTTATTTAAGCATTCGCTAAATTATTGGCGTCTTCTGACGAAATCGGAAGTCACAACGAGCAACCCAGATGGTATGTTTAACAACCAAAAGCATGTAAATAATGATTGTTGGAATTGCTCGTCGTCGTGACTCCGAAAACCCAAACAATAACTCCTCGACGGTAAACCGACCTGCGGTGGGATTGATGGTGTTTAAGTTAAAGTATACCCATGCAACCAGGATGCGAGCCAGCTCGCATTCGAAGAACAGATGCTCGAGAGTCTCGTCGTCAGCACGACAAAAACAGAGACTCTCAATGTGGCGCATGCCGAAGCTATGCGCGAGACGAGCACCTGTGTATAGCACGTCGTGTGCTATCTGCCAGTTGAGATCGATAACTTTACGGTCAAGATCGCAAATGTGCAACTGACTCCAGGTTTGAGACCAGTGCAACTGACCGTAAATTGGCAGATATTTCTGGATGCAGTGAGGCTCTTTGCTGTTACGAGCCTGCAAAAGAGCATACACATTCCGTGAGGAGATTTGATGTAATTCTAAAGGACAATCAGAAGACGCATCAAGACTGAGCACATCGCCACCCGCCACGCCACCACCCAAGGTCCGCCACACCCCACGGAAGGCCCGGCAGAATGCAAAAAGCTGCTCCACCCGCCGGCGACAGCACCCAGACAACAGCGCACTGCGTGGCCGCACGCCAAAGGCCGACACGCAAAAGTGCGCGAAAAAGGCCCCCCACCCGCCCCCAGACGGGGCAAAGAAGCGCCCCAGCCACCGCAACGCGAACGAGCCAGCCCCATCTTTGAAACCCACAACCCCAAAACCCCCCGGGCCCCGGGAAGGCCGACCGCCCCACGCGCCACAAGATCCCGCCCGCCCAACCAAAAGAACTTCCAGACCGCCATATTAATGCGTTTTCCGGCCCAAAATGGCACCAGAAAAACGTGGCATAAATGCCAAACCTGGGACAATGCCAGGCTGTTGATGACGACTGTCTTTCCTTGGAAAGACAGTTGACGGCCTGCCCAAGCAGAAAGTCGTGATTCCAAGTTACTAACTGCCGGTTCCCATGTTGGCGTGCTGTAATCGCCAACGCTGAAGGTCGCTCCGAGCAGGGGTAGTTGTTTCACCCACTGCAACCCATAAGGGGTATCTTGGCGATCCTTCCACAAACCGGCCCACATTCCTTTCGACTTTCCGCGATTTAGCCGAGCACCTGAGGCACGTTCGAATTTATTATAGACGTTGAACGTCTCCTCTATGGACTGATCGTTGGTCACGGCTACGGTCGTATCGTCAGCGTAGCCGGAGCATTTGCATGGGTCCATCGAGTGCGGGATGGTAACGCCAGTGATTCTCGGTGACTTACGAATACACTCGGCGAGCACCTCGATGGAGAGCACATACAAGAGAGGAGACAAAGGACATCCCTGTCGAACACCCCGCGAGGGGCGAAAGAAAGAAGATGTCCAGCCGTTGATGACGACGGCAGATTCAACGTCCGTGTAGAATAATTTGACCCAGTTCATAAAATCAGGGCCAAAGTTAAACGTTTCGAGTACGCGATGCAGGAAACCCCAATCGACTGGATCAAATGCCTTCTCTTGATCTAAAGAGAGAAGGGCCAGGGGGAGGTTTTCCCGTTCGACGTACTCGAGGAAATCTCTGATCGTAAAAAGATTCTCGCTAATGGACCTGCCACGTACGCCACACGTTTGGTCAGGTCCAATAATGCTTCCCATGACACCGAGAAGTCGTCCAGATATAGCCCTAGTGGCGATCTTATAATCCACATTCAAGAGACTAATCGGACGCCAATTCTTGGTGTCCAGTTTATCGTTCTTCTTGTAAAGAACGATAATCAAACCCCGGCGCTGTGAGGTGGAGAGTTGGCCGGCCTCAAACGCAGCATTGAGAACCCGAACCAGATCGGCGCCAAGGGTTTGCCACAATGTTTGATAAAATTCCATTGGGAAGCCATCCGAACCTGGGGTTTTACCCTTAGGCATACCCTTGAGAGCTTCAAAACACTCGTCAAGGGTAAGATTGCCTTTGCAGCCAGCTCTCTCGGCTGTACTCAGACGACGATGGAGTTGAGAGAGCATTTTGTCTTGCGCAACAGGATCACAATCCTGTGCCGTAAACAGGTTCGAATAATACGAGCGCCACACACCCAGGATCTCGAATGGGTCGTGACGGACGAGTCCAGTTTCCGGATCGCGTATAGAGTGCATCGTCTGTTGGGCTTTGTGGTGTGTTTCTAAATTCAAGAAGAAGACGAAGTCTCTCCTTCTTCGGCCCATTGGCAACAAGCGCGCACCTGTGCCCCTCGTGCCTTGTGCAGAGCGATGCCTCGCAATTCCTGCTGGACTTCGCATAATTTGCCAAATGCAGTTCGATCCCCCCGATCGAACGATCTTTTCAACTGATGCATTTGGCATGTGAGAGAGGTTTTCTTGCTGCGTTGGTCGGCAGCTTTCGAACGAGAATACGAGCGAGTAACCTCTCTCAAATAAAATTTACCCTGGTCCCACCTGTCCATAAGCGAGGAAAAATCCTCGTGATGTTCGAGGGACTGCCACTGGGACCAGAACGAGCTCACCAGGCTGACGTACTCGGCATCTTTCAGGAGGGATGTATTGAATTTCCACACTCCTGGGCCCGAGTCTATCTTTGGCAAAAGATGGAATTTTACCAAAAGATACAGATGGTCTGTGAGGAATGACGGATGGTATTCGCATTCCTCGATCGAGTCAGCCATAACCGTTGGAGCCCACACCATGTCAATTCGCGACGCACGATCACCCGATCCGTGCGTCCACGAATACGCTATGCGTCCTGGATGTAATTGACGCCATAGCGCGTAAGTTTGCGTGTATGACATGAGCGACTCCAATGCAGCGACACTCTCACGTTTGTGCATAAAGCGATTAAGTTCGTGGGAGGGATCTCTCATTCGATCCACTTCTGGATGGAGAACAGAGTTAAAGTCGCCCCCGATAAAGACGGGGCGCGATAGATCAATTAAGTCTGTTAGCGATGTAAAATAGCGATTACGCTCCGGGTTCGTGTTCGGAGCGTACAACGAGACAAAACTTAATTGATTCTCCCCAAAGTCTATAAAGACTTGTATAAAGCGGCCATGTTCATCTTTGATAATCCTAGAGATCTTGTAGGTATCTTTTACTAGTATGGCGACGCCTGCACTCTTGGATGTAAATGAAGAGGAGGCGACGTGATAGCCGCTGTTGGCGAACCACTTCCTGGCCGATTCGTGCGAAGGGGTGTGCGTCTTTTGTAGACTCACGACATCAGCCTTCATACACTTTAACCAGTCGACCAGGGTGGTTCGCTTAGTGTGGTCATTAAGACCGTTGATGTTGACTGAAATCAAATTCATCGTTTGATTCCAGCGTTAAGGGGAGAAACTCCGGTGAGAGAGGGAGCTCGGGACTGGACAATTCCGTAAGGATTGCCCGGTTAATTTCGTCGATGGTGGTGGGCTCGTGCGCAGATTCGATTGCGTTAACAGGTGCGCCACACACCAATAGATCAAACAACCCCTGCGATGAAGCAGGAGAAGGCAAAAAATCAGTTGACGAAGCAACCGAGCCTGGCGGTGACTCGTCCCCGTCAACTGAAGGTCTATAAAAGACCGGCGTATTTATTTGCACAGGAGAGGAGATCGGCGTCACCTCCCCCCCCCCCCCGGCGGCGATAGTGGGACCACTAACGGGTCGTAAATCAATGAGGGATCTCGGCCGATTTCACCGGGCTCCAAGATCCCTATCTCAACTCCGATTAGGGGAGGGGTGCCTCGCGGGTCAGACGCGACCTCCGAGGCCCAAGATACCTCCCCTTCCTCTCGAACTTGTATGAGGATTTCTTCCTCCTCTTGCATTAGCACCCCTAAGGGCGTTGCCATGGGGTCGAGCGTGACCTCTGGCTCGGGTCGTGCAACGTCTAATGTTGTCACGACCGGCGCTGTTGCTGGGATTGCCAGTGTCCCGTCCAATGGGACTAATGACATATCCTCAGCTGGTTGTTGTTCTTGTTGTTGCTGTTGAAGTGCTACATCCAATGTAGCACTTGGCGCCTCTAATGCGGGCAGCGATGGTGTTTGCCCGAAGGAAGAAATTGGCGTTGTTTGCCAATACTCGATAGCAAGGGGGTCGATAACCGATGACCCTGAAAGACAATAGTCGAGTTCCTCATCTGGAGGAGTTGTGGAGTTGAAACGGCGTCGCTTGTTCTTACGCAACACGGCGAGGGGAATATCATCCCTGTCTATTTCTGCCTGTGTTGCAGTGACCTTAGCTCTACCCCCCGTCGGCCCTGTCCACGTCGATGTTGTGATCGTGGAGCTCTATCGAGAGGTTGATGTTGTTACTGTGGCTGGTGTTATTGCCTGAGAAGGGCCACTTCGACGCCTACGCACCCATAGTGTGGTTATCGTGCGCACGGCGGTGCGCACTTGGCCAGATTTCGCGGCAGCAGCCTGTTGTTCGGCCTCGATGATACTGGCCGCGAAATCTGCCTCCGTAATTCCCTCTGACTCGCTAGCCGATGTTGCTGGCATGTTGAATTGCGATCTTAACTGTTTCAATTGCTGAGTCAGAGGCGGTGAAGTCGAGTGAGACTGAACTCTCAATGGACTGTCAGCCTCACTCTTTAACTGGATGGATTTGGTGGCCCCATCCAGTTTGGTCTTCGGATCAGCGTGATCCGAAGATCTCTCATCATCCATTGACTGGATGGATGATGAGTCTCTGATTTCTCCCGGCTCTAATTCGTCGTCCGATGGTGGTGGAACGTTAAACATCTTGCGTAAAGTGGCAAGATGTTGAGCCGGGGGCGATGTTGTTAGTACAGAAGTCTCCTGTGAAGGCTGAGTATCCATCAACTCAGCCACGACTTTGGGGGATCGAGCGACCTCGTCTTTAGAATTTACGTCATCAGTAGCACTCGATCGACCCTTTGACAATGACTGGCCTTTGGCACGGCCAGCCTTCGATTTGGATGGGAGAGATTTTGAAGCAGGAGCCTGTTCTGTCTCCGAAGATTTTAACATGGTCTCCTGCTTTTTATTTAATTTATTACGTAAATCTGTCTCCCCCAACGGAGACTTCTTTTTATTTTGTGTTGTCTGGACCGTGCGCTTGGCACCGTCCAGTTTTATTTTGAGGTCGTCGTGACCTAAGGCAGGCTTGGTGTTATTTGCCTTATTTATGCTCTGTTTGGTGTTATGTTGAGCTTTATTTTTTCCCGTCGTTTTGGGGAGGTTTTGTTGTTGTTGTTGTTGACTTAATCTCCTCCCCTGTCTTGAATTTGGGCAGTCCTTGCTCGCATGTCCCACCTCTTGACATACGTAGCATTGCGTGGGCTGCCCACGGTAATTAAACACGACGGGAAATCCCCCGATGTTGATTATGCGTGGGATGGCCTTAGTCATGACCATTGACACCCTACGCGTGCCAGATCGCACGGATGGAAATTCTTTAATAGTTAGGTGTTGGACGCCAATAACGCGTCCATAGGGTGCCAATGCTTCATACAAATAGTTGTCCTGCATTTGAAGGGGAGCCTTCTCGACGAAAACTGACTTGACCTCTTCATATGCAGGCAACGGCGTTAAGTGCACGCCTCTAAAACTAATGCCGTTGATCTCGGCGGCGTGCCGGTCCGATGAATGTTTATATTGGACATGATATTTAATGGGAGACAAGGCCTGCACAGCAGAAACCCTGCGCTCCCCAACGGCATTTATTAGTTCTTTTCTCAGCTGCGGAATTTTGCTGTTTTTAATAAGACGCGATGGAATATGGACCACCGAAGTGGTTTGATTCCAACGCTGGAAATCCGCAGCTGTAAATTTATTGCCAGCATTGATGTTGGTGTTGCTGGCATTTGCATACGTTTTGGTGTTATTATGCAGATTAGTACTATTTTTCAGGCTCGTAGCCATGGAGATTTCAAACGATAATAATAAAATATATACAATAAAGACTTAGAGTCGCACACGAAAGGCTCTATTCCAAATAGAGTCCTTTAAACAAACACAGAAATGACTCTAGGTCTTGGTAAAACACAAATTCGTCTAAAACCTACCTACTATTAAAGGACGCTTACGCTGGCACGTACTCCAAGCGCAAGACCTGATCTTAATAATGTCCTTTAATAGAATACAGCAAGGATCTAAACGATGACCCTTACTGCGACTACGAAGAGTACTTCAATCGTATGAAGCACTCCAAAGACGCGCTCAAAACCCGAAGTAAAAAGCAAGAAGTCCAAGAACCCCGACAATGAAGCGTCAAAGATGCCTGAAAACATCACCCCGTGGCCTTTGAGTCTCCTCGACTCGACGGGCCCAACCACGGAAGAACTAGTAACCTCTACCTAAAACGTGTCCACAGTACGCTATGGTGTGATAATTATGTATGGAAGTGCCCAGTTAAGCCGGACACCGGAAGACAAGGTAGGCTAACCCTACCGCCGATCTCCGAAGAGACCGACAAAGAAAAGAAGGGGAGTTGCTGGCAGCCGTACCAACTGAGGCTAACACTCAGCCCGACTGTCCCCAGCGGAAGAAAACTACGAGAAGGGTAAGAAAGGGAATGTCCGTGTCAAGCACCTAGGGGGCACGGCTAGTTGAGTACCTTATACCCGGAGTTAGGGCGACCACTGCCCAGCATCGATAGTCCTCAGGTATAAGGACGAAGGCACTGAACGCGAGTGCAAGTGACTCGCGTCAGGTAAGTTTGTATTTGTAAAAACGACATGTCCGTCTCTACTGAGAGACCGTGCAATGGAATGTCGTATTTCAGGGTGTGCACCGGCACGCAAACTACCAGGGAGACGATCCCTGACCCCGACTAAATGTGGACACCGGCGATTTAGATTCCTTTCGGCGACACGGCGCTGGCCCACATTTAGCACTAACATAAAGGACAAAGGGACATATTGACGAACAATCCTAAACATATAAATTGACGAAGGGACATATTGACAATCCTAAACATATAAAGACGAATGGGACATATTGACGAACAATCCTAAACATATACGGGAACCCCTACCGATTAACAATTAATTAGAATAATCTAACTAATAATAAAATAATGGACGATGTGACACGCTAAGGTCACATCGGGAAATTAATAAAAGGACGACACTTAGAAGAAGAAGACAAGCTCCTGGCCCTCCAAGTGCCCCAAAGAACCACGGGCAAGCCACTCTCGCTCAAACGCGCGAATTTGAGCAGGGCTCTTGCACCGTTTAAATAATAATTGTAAAATAAATTTTAGCTTTGCTATGACTTTATTGAGACATTCGCTAATTATCGGCGTCTTCTGACGAAATCGGAAGTCACAACGAGCAACCCAGATGGTATGTTTAACAACCAACAGCATGTAAATAATGATTGTTGGAATTGCTCGACGTCGTGACTCCGAAAACCCAAACAACAACTCCTCGACGGTAAACCGACCTGCGGTTGGATTGATGGTATTTAAGTTGAAGTATACCCATGCAACCAGGATGCGAGCCAGCTCGCATTCGAAGAACAGGTGCTCCAGAGTCTCGTCGTCAGCACGACAGAAACAAAGACTCTCGATGTGGCGCATGCCGAAGCTACGCGCGAGACGAGCACCTGTGTATAGCACGCCGTGTGCTATCTGCCAGTTGAGATCGATAACTTTACGGTCGAGATTGCAAATATGCAACTGACTCCAGGTTTGAGACCAGTGCAACTGACCGTAAATTGGCAGATATTTCTGGATGCAGTGAGGCTCTTTGCTGTTACGAGCCTGCAAAAGGGCATACACGTTCCGTGAGGAGATTTGATGTAATTCTAAAGGACAATCAGAAGACGCATTTAAACTGAGTACATCGCCATTTGCTACGCCGCCACCCAAGGTCCGCCATACCTTATGGATGGTTTGGTAGAAAGCAGGAAGTTGTTTCATCTGCTGGCGATAGTACTCAGATAATAGCGCATTGCGTGGCTGCATGTCAAAGGCCGACATGTAAAAGTGAGTAAAAAAGGCTTTCCATTTGCCCTCGGAAGGGGCAAAGAAGCGCTTCAGCCACTGCAATGCGAACGAGTCAGCCTTATCTTTGAAATTGATAACCCCAAAACCCCCTTGGGCTTTGGGAAGGCTGACCGTTTTACGTGCCACAAGATCTCGTTTGCCCGACCAAAAGAACTTCCAGACCGCCGTATTAATGCATTTTCCGGCCCAAAATGGCACCGGGAAAACGTGGCATAAATGCCAAACCTGGGACAAAGCCAGGCTGTTGATGACGACTGTCTTTCCTTGGAAAGACAGTTGACGGCCTGCCCAAGCAGAAAGTCGCGATTCCAAATTACTAACTGCCGGTTCCCATGTTGGCGTGCTGTAATCGCCAACGCTGAAGGTCGCTCCGAGCAGGGGTAGTTGTTTCACCCACTGCAACCCATAAGGGGTATCCTGGCGATCCTTCCACGAACCGGCCCACATTCCTTTCGACTTTCCGCGATTTAGCCGAGCACCTGAGGCACGTTCGAATTTATTATAGACGTTGAACGTCTCCTCTATGGACTGATCGTTGGTCACGGCTACTGTAGTGTCGTCAGCGTAGCCGGAGCATTTGCATGGGTCCATCGAGTGCGGGATGGTAACGCCGGTGATTCTCGGTGACTTACGAATACACTCGGCGAGCACCTCGATGGAGAGCACATACAAGAGAGGAGACAAAGGACATCCCTGTCGAACACCCCGCGAGGGGCGAAAGAAAGAAGATGTCCAGCCGTTGATGACGACGGCAGATTCAACGTCCGTGTAAAATAATTTGACCCAGTTCATAAAATCTGGGCCAAAGTTAAACGTTTCGAGTACTCGATGCAGGAAACCCCAATCAACGCGATCGAATGCCTTCTCTTGATCTAAAGAGAGAAGGGCCAGGGGGAGGTTTTCCCGTTCGACGTAGTCGAGGAGATCTCTGATGGTAAATAGATTCTCGCTAATGGACCTGCCAAGTACGCCGCACGTTTGGTCAGGTCCAATAATGCTTCCCATGACACCGAGAAGTCGTCCAGATATAGCCCTGGTGGCGATCTTGTAATCCACATTCAAGAGACTAATCGGACGCCAATTCTTGGTGTCCAGTTTATCGTTCTTCTTGTAAAGAACGATAATCAAACCCCGGCGCTGTGAGGTGGAGAGTTGGCCGGCCTCAAACGCAGCGTTGAGAACCCGGACCAGATCGGCGCCGAGGGTTTGCCACAATGTTTGGTAGAATTCCATTGGGAAGCCATCCGAACCTGGGGTTTTACCCTTAGGCATACCCTTGAGAGCTTCGAAACACTCGTCAAGGGTAAGATTGCCTTCGCAGCCAGCTCTCTCGGCCGTACTCAGACGACGATGGAGTTGAGAGAGCATTTCGTCTTGCGCAACAGGATCGCAATCCTGTGCCGTAAACAGGTTCGAATAATACGAGCGCCACACACCCAGGATCTCGAATGGGTCGTGACGAACGAGTCCAGTTTCCGGATCGCGTATAGAGTGCATCGTCTGTTGAGCTTTATGGTGTGTTTCTAAATTCAAGAAGAAGGAAGACGAAGTCTCTTCTTCTTCGGCCCATTGGCAACGAGCGCGCACCTGTGCCCCTCGTGCCTCGTGCAGAGCGATGCCTTGCAATTCCTGCTGGACTTCGCATAATTTGCCAAATGCAGTTCGATCCCCCCAGTCGAACGATCTTTTCAACTGATGCATTTGGCGTGTGAGAGAGGTTTTCTTGCTGCGTTGGTCGGCAGCTTTCGAACGAGAATACGAACGTGTGACCTCTCTCAAATAAAATTTACCCTGGTCCCACCAGTCCATAAGCGAGCCAAAATCCTCGTGATGTGCGAGGGACTGCCAATGGGACCAGAACGAGCTCACCAGGCTGACGTACTCGGGATCTTTCAGGAGGGATGTATTGAATTTCCACACTCCTGGGCCCGAGTCTATCTTTGGCAAAAGATGGAATTTTACCAAAAGATATTGATGGTCCGTGAGGAATGACGGATGGTATTCGCATTCCTCGATCGAGTCAGCCATAACCGTTGGAGCCCACACCATGTTGATTCGCGACGCACGATCACCCGATCCGTGCGTCCACGAATACGCTATGCGTCCTGGATGTAATTGACGCCATAGCGCGTAAGTTTGCGTGTATGACATGAGCGACTCCAAAGCAGCAACACTCTCACGCTTGTGATCAAAGCGATTAGGTGCGTGAGAAGGATCTCTCATTCGATCCACTTCTGGATGGAGAACGGAGTTAAAGTCGCCCCCGATAAAGACGGGGTGCGATAGATCAATTAAGTCTGTTAGCGATGTAAAATAGCGATTACGCTCCGGGTTCGTGTTCGGAGCGTATAACGAGACAAAACTTAATTGATTCTCCCCAAAGTCTATAAAGACTTGTATAAAGCGGCCATGTTCATCTTTGATAATCCTAGAGATCTTGTAGGTATCTTTCACTAATATGGCGACGCCTGCACTCTTTGATGTAAATGAAGAGGAGGCGACGCGATAGCCGCTGTTGGCGAACCACTTCCTGGCCGATTCGTGCGAAGGGGTGTGCGTCTCTTGTAGACACACGACATCAGCCTTCATGCACTTTAACCAGTCGACCAGGGCGGTTCGCTTAGTGTGGCCATTAAGACCGTTGATGTTGACTGAAATCAAATTCATCGTTTGATTCCAGCGTTAAGGGGAGAAACTCCGGTGAGAGAGGGAGCTCGGGACTGGACAATTCCGTAAGGATTGCCCGGTTAATTTCGTCGATGGTGGTGGGCTCGCGAGCAGATTCGATGGCGTCATCAGGTGCGCCACACACCAATCGATCGAACAACCCCTGCGACGAAGCAGGGGAAGGCAAAAAATCAGTTGACGAAGCAACCGAGCCTGGCGGCGACTCGTCCCCGTCAACCGAAGGTCTATAAAAGACCGGCGTGTTTATTTGCACAGGAGAGGAGATCGGCGTTACCTCCCCCCCTGGCGGCGATATTGGGACCACTAACGGGTCGTAAATCAACGAGGGATCTGGGCCGATTTGACCGGGCTCCAAGATCCCTATCTCAACTCCAACTAGGGGAGGGGTACCTCGCGGGTCAGACGCGACCTCCGAGGCCCAAGATACCTCCCCTTCATCTCTAATTTGGATGAGGATTTCTTCCTCCTCTTGCATTAACGCCCTAAAGGGCGTTGCCATGGGGTCGAGCGTGACCTCTGGCTCTGGCGCTGTTGCTGGGATTGCCAGTGTCCCATCCAATGGGACTAATGACATGTCCTCAGCTGTTTGTTGTTGTTGTTGTTGAAGTGCTACATCCGATGTAGCACTTGGCGCCTCTAATGCGGGCAGCGATGGCGTTTGCCCGAAGGAAGAAATTGGCGTTGTTTGCCAATACTCGATAGCAAGGGGGTCGATAACCGACGACCCCGAAAGACAATAGTCGAGTCCCTCATCTTGTTGAGGAGTTGTGGAGCTGAGACGGCGTCGCTTGTTCTTACGCAACACGGCGAGGGGAATATCGTCCCTGTCTATTTCTGCCTGTGTTGCAGTGACCTTAGTCCTGCCTCCCGTCGGCTTTGTCCACGTCGATGTTGTGATCGTGGAGCTCGATCGAGAGGTGGTTGTTGTTACTATGGCTGGTGTTATTGCCTGAGAAGGGCCACTTCGACGCCTACGCACCCGTAGCGTTGTTACCGTGCGCACGGCGGTGCGCACTTGGCCAGATTTCGCAGCAGCAGCCTGTTGTTCGGCCGTGATGATACTGGCCGCGAAATCTGCCTCCGTAATTTCCTCTGACTCGCTAGCCGATGTTGCTGGCATGTTAAATTGTGATCGTAACTGTTTTAATTGCTGAGTCAGAGGCGGTGAAGTCAAGTGAGACTGAACTCTCAATGGACTGTCAGCCTCACTCGTTAACTGGATGGATTTCGTGGCCCCATCCAGTTTGGTCTTCGGATCAGCGTGATCCGAAGATCTCTCATCATCCATTGACTGGATGGATGATGAGTCTTTGATTTCTCCCGGCTCTAATTCGTCGTCCGATGGCAGTGGAATGTTAAACATCTTGCGTAAAGTGGCAAGATGTTGAGCCGGGGGCGATGTTGTTTGTATAGAAGTCTCCTGTGAAGGCTGAGTATCCATCAACTCAGCCACGGCTTTGGGGGATCGAGCGACCTCGTCTACAATTACGTCATCGGTAGCACTCGATCGACCCTTAGACAATGACTGGCCTTTGGAACGGCCAGCCTTCGATTTAGTTGGGAGAGATTTACTAGCAGGGGATGGCTCTGTCTCCGAGGATTTTAGCACAACTCCCTGCTTTTTAGTTAATTTATTTCTTAGATCAGTCTCCCCCAACGGAGACTTCTTTTTGTTTTGTGTTGTCTGGACGGTGCTAAGCGCACCGTCCAGTTTTATTTTAAGGTCGTCGTGACCTAAGGCAGGCTTATTGTTGTTAATGGCCTTTTTAATGCTCTGTTTGGTGTTATTTTGAGCTGTGTTTTTTCCCGTCGTTTTGGGGAGGTTTTGTTGTTGCTGTTGTTGTTGCAATTTCCTCCCCTGTCGTGAATTGGGGCAGTCCTTGCTCGCATGTCCCACCTCTTGACATACGTAGCATTGCGTGGGCTGCCCACGGTAATTAAATACGACGGGAAATCCCCTGATGTTGAGAATGCGTGGGATGGCCTTAGTCACGACCATTGACACCCTACGCGTGCCAGATCGCACGGTGGGAAAACCTTGATTGTTAGATGTTGGACGCCAATAACGCGTCCGTAGGGTGTCAATGCTTCATACAAATAATTGTCCTGCATATGAAGGGGAGCCTTCTCAACGAAGACCGACTTGACCTCCTCATATGCAGGCAATGGCGTTAAATGCACGCCTCTAAAACTAATGCCGTTGATCTCGGCGGCGTGCCGGTCCGATGAGTGTTTGTATTGAACGTGATATTTAATGGGAGACAAGGCCTGCACGGCAGAAACCTTGCGCTCCCCAACGGCATTGATTAGTTCTTTACGCAGCTGCGGAATTTTGCTGTTCCTAACCAAACGCGAAGGAATATGAACCACCAAAGTGGTTTGATTCCAACGCTGGAAATCCGCAGCTGTAAATTTTGTATTATTGCCAGCATTGGTGTTGGTTTTGCTGGCATTTGCATAGGTGTTATTATTATGCAAAATTTTGGTATTAATCAGGCTCGTAGCCATGGTGATTTTAAACGATAATAAAATAAAATATATACAATAGAAGACCGTAGAGTCGCACACGAAGGCTCTATTCCAAATAGAGTCCTTCAAAACAAACAAAGAATTGACTCTAGGTCTTAACTAAACACAATGTGTCGCCTAAAACCTACCTACTATTAAGGGACGCTTACGCTGGCACGTACTCCAAACGCAAGACCTGATCTAAAATAATGCCCCTTAATAGAATACAGCAAGGATCGAAACGATGACCCTTACTGCGACTACGAAGAGTACTTCAATTATATGAAGCACTCCAAAGACGCGCTCAAAACCCGAAGTAAAAAGATAAGAAGTCCAAGAACCCCGACAATGAAGCGTCAAAGAAGCCTGAAAAAGTTCACCCGGTGGCCTTTGAGTCTCCTCGACTCGACGGGCCCAACCACGGAAGAAACTATTAACCACTACCTATAACGTGTCCACAATACTCTATGGTGCGTTAATTAAGCAAGGAGGTGCCCAGTTAAGCCGGTACACCGGAAGACAAGGTAGGCTAACCCTACCGCCGATCTCCGAAGAGACTGACAAAGAGAAGAAGGGGAGTTGCTGGCAGCCGTACCAACTGAGGCTAACCCTCAGCCCGACTGTCCCCAGCGGAAGTATACTACGAGAAGTGTAAGAGGGAAATGTCCGTACCAAGCACCTAGGGGGCACGGCTAGTTGAGTACCTTATACCCGGAGTTAGGGCGACCACTGCCCAGCATCGATAGTCCTCAGGTATAAGGACGAAGGCACTAACGCGAGTACAAGTGACTCGCGTCAGGTAAGTATGAGTTTGTTGAGTGCAGGCACTCACGTTTTATTCAGCCAACAAGAATGGAAACGGACGTGGTTCTGCAGCCAGCCAGCAGCACTCTAATTTGCATGTTTCTCCTTGGCCGGGTAAGTGTGAGCATCGCTTGCCGTTGTCGCTCGCTGTAAAAAGAACAAGGGAGAAATATGTTAGAAGTGAGTCGCATTCACAATCAATGTTTGGAAATTACTAAAACCTGACTACTAAGCTAGGGACTGACTCTTGAGTCTCTCCAGTAAATTCTCCATTACTCATTTCTTTATAATAGAGTTTCTTTCTACTGATTGTTGAAAATCATACGAGCTATTTCATTCTTAATGCTTTTATCAACGTTCTATCATGAAGTATTGCTGTCTACAGTGAGATCGCTAAGCCTTATGGGAAAGCAACGGAAAATTTCAGCGTCACCCATAGCCCCCTTGCAAACAACGAGAAAAATATACTAGACGATATACCATGTGCTGTGCTGTGCTGTGCTGTGCTGTGCTGTGCTGTGCTGTGCTGTGCTGTGCTGTGCTGTGCTGTGCTGTGCTGTGCTGTGCTGTGCTGTGCTGTGCTGTGCTGTGCTAGAAGAATAAAGATCTATAATAAAGAGATAAGTACTTATTTTTCGAAGTGCGTCGTAGTATCTGTTCTCGGTTTTGCCGGAGCTGATTTCACATAGTTCATTTGTCATTTTATATTTCATAGTTCAAATTTTCAAAATTTTCAGTGGGCTGTTCTCGGTGGTAGTGCAATGACCGAGACAACCCGTGGCCAGGGCGAAGGAAGCTTCAGTAAGATAAGTCCCATGGCCGAGCTCCAAAAATCAGTTTAATATATGAGTTAGGCATTGCCTAACATATCAGATATTAAGCTGATAAGAACAGATTTTCCTAAAATAGATATATATATATATATATATATATACATAAAGAGTTTCCTTTTTAACTAGTTGAGTTCAAATCTTAGTTCTATTTGAGTCCAATGCTCTATAACTAAACGCCCATGATGTTCTATATAGTAACTAATTTACTATAAAATCTTTCAACTAGGCAAAACTACTAAAGTTTATTAAAAGTAGTAAGGTTACTGTTGAACACCAGTTAGATGCTCAACATAGATGTTTCTTGAGCCTTTGATTGCGTCAGAACAGCAAAGCTTTCTGAACAATGTACTATACCGCATAGACATTCCAATTTCATTTAGGACTTGTTCATTTCCAGGAAACCAACCACCTAACGCACCCACAACAAAACCATACACCTTAGCACGAACATTCTGCGTGGCGAAGAAGTCCATCAGATAGTTATACTTGTCTTTTTTACGCTTATCAGCCACGGACAACGCAGATTTTCCATTCTCAAACAGGCACGTGACATCAATTATGAGAGCTTTATCACCGTCACGAACCACAATATCAGGACGATCTTCACCTGGAGCACCTGGAACAATCTGGTCTATCACCACATCACCCTGCTTGATTTCATCAGCTAATCCCTTCAAAACAGCATCATGTCGGCTTGTTATAGTAACCATATTAGGTCGACAATTACATATAATATGCGGGAGAGTTTCCGTATCCATTTCACTACCACATCTACGAAACATTGGAGAACATTCATCTGACCATCTACTCTTAACGTCATTAGTAGGAAGAGTATTTGTTCTTGCTCGATGAATAAACCTCCAATCACAGAATCTTATACCAGTACCATCGTAGCACCAACCATGAGTTGAAGAAACCTTATTATCTTGGAAACAACGGGCCGTTTTACTTTGGTCTGGAAGATCTTTTAATTGTTTCTCATGTTGTTTCAGGCAGTGGCGATGCAAGTAGTACGCAACACTCTTCTGATCAGCCGAGGATGTAAAGTTATCAACAGAAATCACAACTTTTTCATTCGCCGAACGAACTCTAACTTTCATCGCTCTACAGGCAATTCGACATCTCGACCACAACGTTTGACTATTATTTGCTTTACTATGGTTACTTAATTCACCATCCATGGAACCAGATAGAAAATCATCAATTTCATCATTAGTTGGATCTTGATGGAAACATCTGTACACCACCGATTTAAGTTGGCTTTTAGCAATGTTGTTTTCTTTTAGCAATCAGTTGCAGATAGAATTTTTACCGAGTGAACAATGGATTGGACATGTCTCTTGTCAAAAGGATCTTGGAGTCCAAGTCCACCAACTGATTTATCAGCAAAGAAATAGTGTGTAGACGATCTTTTCGGAAGATGACAGATAGAACGGAGAACGTCAATTAACTTTCATCTGTAGGTCTTTAGAGATTCACGTGTCACAGGACAAGTTCGTAAAACATATGTCAAACACGGTTGTATAAACGTTCTAATTGCGTCTAATTTTTGCCACGGGGCGAGTAGAGAATCACGAATCTTTTCAAGATCTTTAATTAATTTGTCCGTAATTCTTAACATATCATTCGCATCGTATAGCAAACCAATCGGGACTCCCAAATACCGATATGACTCCTCTTTAGCAAGAACAGGGATGTTACGTTCTTGTACAGAAAACACCGTACCACCAACACAGGATGGTTCACGTTTGCTCTTACACGTTAATGAGAGGGAAGCGCACTTATCAGGATGAAAGGATAGTTGAAGGATGTTGGCAGCTACCGAGACGTCATCTAATAAGGTTTGAAGACCATTACGAGTGTGACTCACCAAAACCAGATCATCAGCATACGCGAGAACGTACACTGGGTTACCATGTAACTTAAAGGCGATGTCGGAGTTTTCACTACACCGAGATTGAACAGAACGGATGAGAAGTTCCGTGGTCAAATTAAATAATATCGCGCTTATTGGACAACCTTGCTTCACGCCAGCATTCACCTTGATTGGATTGGTTTCATGGTCTTTCGACAATTTAACGACCGTTTTGGCGTCTGTATAGGTATCTTTGACCAAGTTAATAAAACGCTCAGAAAATCCCATATGCTTAAGCCTAACATAAATGGCATCATGTGAGACGCTACCAAACGCATTGCGGAGATCTAGCCAGGCAAAGAAACAGTTCTTGCGATTCCGTTTACAATCCGCTACAACAGACTGTAGGGTAAATGTATGCTCACGGCAACCTTCCGAAGGTCTGGCGCTCTTCTGCTGCGACAATAGCAAGTTATTATTGATGGCGAAATCCGAGACACGGGCCGATAAGATGGACGTAAATAACTTATACAAACAAGACATTAACGCAATAGGTCTAAAATTGCTAGGATCATCACCAGGACCTTTCTTGTGGATGAGGATGGTGGTAGAATTCTTCCACGTCACTGGGATCCTACGTTCACGAAGACACTTGTTGAAGATGGCGCCAAGAACTTTACAGTTTGGGTCAACAAGTTTTAAATGTCTATATTCCACTCCATCTTTGCCGGGGGCCGAGTTGGACATTGACTGAAGTTTCGACTTGATTTCTTTCTGTGTCATCAGGGCCATTATCAAAGGATCTTCTGCAGCAGAAGGGACATGCACACTTAAAGAAGCTAAAAGTTCATCCAAGTCAACAGTCAGAGGTGAAAAAGTGTCATTGAAATACTGTTCAGCACGATCTTCAGTGCCAGAATAAGGAGTGTTGTTGTCCTTCAAGACCTGACGAGCTGCTCTCTTCTTAGATAACCAATAAAGAATCTGAAGTCTCTTAGCATCTCTTGGATTAAACTGCAATGGCCGACGGTTACGGTTTGGTACTCTCCCATAAGGTCGATTTCTGTGGTTCGGAGCAGGTCTACCACGAGAGTTGCCAGACATGTCTTTACCTTTCGTAACCACCTCATCTGCAAACTGACCACAAGAGGCCGAGAAATCCTCAAACGAAGCAGCCAATGAAATTCGGTCATACCAATGACAAACGAACTCTGACTCTTTCCCACGGGCATTCTGCGACGGTGAATTACTAGTAGTAGCGTTAGAATCATCACTATCCCCAACAGTGCAACCACTTAAGCGACCGGAGGTTCAAGATTTGATATGTTGTTAGGGTTATTAGCAAGGTTATCAGTGGGATTAGAAGGGTTATCATGTACCAAGGAGCAACCATTAAGAGTACCGTGACTTGATTGGACCAAACATGACTCAGCAGTACAACCAACAAAGGCTACCCCTGGATCAGCAGATGGTTGATGGAACACAGTCGGACTGGGGATGTTGATGGAATTGGAATCACCAGTTAGCGGTATCTCAGGGATACATGAAGTAGGCGATTGTACAGCACCACGCATTGATTGAACTGTACATGACTCAGCAGTACAACCAATAAAGGCGACCCCTGGTTCAGATGGATGACTAGGCTCACTCGAACTGGGAATAAGGATGGAATCAAACTCTCCAGTAAGTGGTACGGAAACACGGTCAGGGGAGCAGGAATAACGAGGTCTACGAGGATAGGTAAAGGGGTCATTATCTTCGTTGGGATCAATGTCCGAAAGGATAGGTGCAGGAGTATCACTACAACTTTCAATAAAAAGGGGTCGTGGAGGTGGAGATGTAATATCAGGGGCGGATTGACGAGGGGAGATTTGGATAAGGGATCTAGAAAGTGATAGGTTAATATTCTGCATGTCAAGCAAGACATCTTCATGGAAAACTGACGAAGCGCACTGTGACGGGCAGGTTGTAATGCCAGACAGTTGAGAATGGGTTAAAGATACTCTTCTTGACCTACGACTTTGCGTGGATGATGATATGGAAGAATCATTTTGTGATAGAGTGTAATCAACAAATGACATTACAGGCGAAGGAGAGAGAGGGTATGGATCATCTTTACCAATATGATAGGCACGTCGGACGTGGACACCAGCACCACTTGATGTAGGAAATTCGCGGTCACATATTAAGCACTTCGCAGAGATATTAAGGGATATTCCTTTATGGGTGGTGGAGAAATGACGCTTGAAATTAGGGAACGAAGCAATGATATTGTTACATAGGCAACAGTAGTGGGATTTGCCTTCAGGGAAAAGACAAACGATATTCACCGAAGTGATGTTATCAGAAACTATAGTTTTGTGCATCTTGGACCTATGTATACCTAAATGACCCTGCGACGAGGAAATAAAGCTACAATCAGGACACTGGACGAACGGAGACTGCAACATAATGAGACAGTACTAGACACGTACGCACGCTATATAATAGACGACAGTACAGCGACAATACGTAATACGGGAATTCCCCATGCTCTGAAAATATAATCCAAGGACAGTTGACCGTTGAGAAATTAAAATAACAATAATTTAAAAACCACGAAAGCCAACAACACCAAACTCGACAATCTTGGAGATATACAGGACAACAACGACTGTACAAAATTCCAAATTAATAAGACAAATGGATCCAAAATAACAGGACACAATAACGATACGGCCACAATGTAAACAGTATATACGATATAATACACTGCAAATCCAAGATCACTGATTCACATGGATAAATGAACGAAACGGGGCAAATAACATATCAAAATGATCCAAATACAGATTGCAGTCCGGATCCACCATGAAAAAAAAGCCAAGACATGTAAATAAACCAAAAATCCAATAAAAGATATCCAATTATATATGCAAAAATTCAAATTAATACCAACGGTCAAAATATACGGGACCGAATAACCCCAAAACGGGACGACAAGACGACTTGAAACTTTAACAGGACAGAACAACCATAAAACACAGTTGGCAGGCCAAATTTGAACAAAGGACACCAAGCCAAACCAGAGGAATACGTATATCCAAAATCAAGCGTATAGAATAATAAATGAGGACACACGGGCCCTCAAAAACATTAATAAAATGATCCAAACAGTGTAAATAAAATCCAAAAAGTATGCAATAGATGCACGAAGCCTTTACAAATGATTTAAAAACAAAATAAAGACAAAAAACAACTGAAATATGCTTCAACAACGACCTTTTTACGGAGCACCCTACTTTTTTTGTTTTTCAAAGATTTATTCACAAAATTTACACTATTTACAACTCCCTTTTTCCTAGTTAGACTATTCAATTCTGTTCAAGACTCTCAGGTCATGTTCTTAGATATTAAACACTAATTTTCCGTCCGTTATTTGAGCTAAAAGTTTTTATAGTTCCAAAACAGTTCCACACGTTGGGGGTTCGTCAGATAGTCCGCTTGGATCCGTTTTTTAATAACCGATGTAACGTGTTGCTTTCCATCACCCGGTTGATAGGTATTTTTGTATGTTTTTCGGTTCCGAGTGTCCCAAAGGATTTGCACTGCCGTCGCTATAATGTAGTGACAAATCTCTTCTGCTCGTGCATTTTTCGGTAAGTTATGACAAAAGACCAGTGTTTCCAAAGTGATCGGGACATATTGTCCCGCAATTGCTGTCAATAACCACTGTAGGTTAGTCCACATTGTCTGTGCTCTCTGACACGCGATGATAGCATGATGAATGTCTTCAGGGTATTGACAGAATGGGCACAAGGGGTCGACGCTCATTCCCCACTTCCGTAGGTAGTCCTTCGTTGGCAGAACCTGATGCGTGAGTTTCCAGAGGAACTCTTTCGTGATATTGTCACTTTTAGCTGCCCATAACGTCTTCCAGATGAACTGTGGTCGTGGAAGAAGATATCGATGCCATATAGCCACGCAGAGAGGTTGATGTCTCCTGTTTTCTGATAGCATGTCCCTAAAAGATCTCGTTGACAGAGTGTTAATGTCAATCGATGCCAACGTTCCTTTTTGCTCCATGGCAAAGGTGATAAGTTCTGTGTACCATATTGGTGCCGTATCCGGGTCCGTATTGGTGCCGTATCCCCATGGGGCTTTAAGTTTGAACGCAGCCATTGCCACTCGTTTCTGATGCAGCCCAGTGCTTGCCCCGTCCAATACCAGCCGTATGCCAGCCAAACCGCCGTCTTCTTTCTGTTAACAATCGATTGTAACCATTTAATGATACTCAACCGCCGGATGATGTGAATGTCAGGAATTCCAAGCCCTCCCTGACCCAAGGGTAAGTGGCATGTTTTGCGAGATACTAATTCATTTTTATTTCCCCACAGGAATCCGAAGCTGGCACAATGTATTCGGGTAATGTAACTCTCTGGTATTGGGAAAATGCTGGCCAAGTAAACGACAGTTGCAAGTGCATACGTCCGTAATATTACCGCTTTTCCTTTAACCGTTAAATGTCTTTCGGTCCATCTCTTTAGAGTGTTTTCTACCCTTTGTGTTGGTTTTTCCCAGTCTTGTGCAGCCTTGTTACCGATATTTGTCCCTAGTATCCGTATACTATCCGTTTTCCACGTAATTGGAATTGGGCCTTGGTCTCTGCCGGCTTGTAGACCCACATAGGTGCCTTCCATTTTGCGTAGATTCAGTTTGCTCCCGCTCGCCTCCTCAAAGATTTTAATCTGTTCGAAAGCTGCTATAACTGAAAGATCGTCCTTGAGTGTCAACGTTCCGTCATCCGCGTACGCGATGATCTTGCTCTGTTTCCGAGTTCTTGGTACTTGAATGCCTATAATTTGTGGATTTGCTCGAATTGCATTTGCCAAAGTCTCGATGACTAAGGTGTATAGAAGGGGCGATAGCGGGCAGCCTTGACGGACTCCCCTTTCCAGGTCTATGGGTGCCGACTTCCAACCGTTATTGATGATCCGGCAATTTTCCCCCGTGTGTAAAGTTTGTAACCATCTGATAAAGTTGGGCCCATAGTTGAGACGTTTCATAATCTGAAAAACGAACTGTCTATCCACTCGCTCAAAAGCTTTCTCTTGATCGAGGCTAATTAAAATAAGATTAGTGTTCTTACTGATAGCTTCATGTGTCAGATCTCGTAACTGGAGAACGCTGTCGAAGATTGTTCGTTCTGGAATCCCGCATGTTTGATCTTCATCAATCACTTCTGGGAGAGTGTATCGTAAACGATTTGCCATCACCGTCGCCAGTAGTTTATAGTCACTGTTAAGAAGGGAGATCGGTCTCCAGTTGGTTAATAGTTCCTTTTGATCTTTCTTAAATAGGAGTCTCTGTGTCGATTCTCGTTGCGTAAAGGACATTTCTTCCCTCATAAAGTTGTAATTAAAAAGGTCGGCAAGATCACTTTCCAGTTCATCCCAGAATGTGAGATAGAACTCGGTTGTCAGTCCATCTGGTCCCGGGGATTTGTTCTTGTTCATCCAGTTTATAGCGGCTGTTACTTCAGCTGTCGTCAATGGTTCTTTGCATGCTTTCTTTGCCTGTTCACTCAGCCGACTGCCCATTTGCTTCAGCAACTCGTCTTGTTTACCCGTGTCAACCGGCTCGCGCTGATATAGCCTACAATAAAAGGACCTCGCCTCCTTCAGGATGTCCTCGTCCGCCGTAAAATGGCCATTTTCTGTGAGTAGTTTGGTGATACAAGCTCTCTCTTGTTGTTTTTTCTCAAGATTGAAAAAGAATTTTGTGGGCTTTTCACCCTCCTCGAGCCATGTTGCCCGGCTACGTATTTTAACCCCGTCTATTTTCCGCATTTCTAGGTCCTTCAACTGCCGTTCGATGTCTTGAATACGTTGAATGTTCGGTTGCGTGCTCTGTTTCAACGTACTTAGCTTATTGATAAGGTTTGCTATTTCTGTGTCACTGTTCCGACTTTTCCTAACGGCATGCGTAATTGCAATTGCCTTGTAATGTTCCTTACCATCGTCCCACCATTCTTGCAGCAATTCGTACTCGGTTTTTCGGCCTCACCAATATTTATGGAACGCTCTAATGTCTCGTTGGAAACTGTGATCATCAACTATGCGCTGATTTAGCTTCCAGGTGTCTTTCCTCTTGCCTTGCGCCGAATTACCGTCCAGTCTAATTCCACGACCGAATGGTCCGAGTAAGGACATACCCGTATCGTAGAATGTCTGTCCGATCCCCTGCGCACGTACCACCGGTCGAGTCTCGACCGTTGAGAATAATCCTTACTGTACCATGTGTAGACCCGATCGTTTGGATGGCTCGTATGCCAGGCGTCGTGAAGGTTATTGTCGTCAACGAATTGTTTTAATGCAGCCATACCCTGTTTGCCAATGTCTGAGTTTCCCCCGTGTCTGTCTAATTCGTGCCTTTCCACACAATTGAAATCTCCCGCGAGAAACAGGTTGGCGTCACCAGGTTTATATTGCCATAAGTTATGAAAAAAGGTGTGCCGTTCGCCAGGGCTGTTTGGTGCATAAATATTCATCACGTTTAGCTGTGTATCTGTGTCTGTGTCGTTTAAGGTTGCGGCTAGCACCCTTCCTTCTGTGTCTTTCCGTATGTTGCTAATAATCATGGTGGAGCCGCGAGGTAACAAGATTGCTACCCCTCTGCTTTGGTTCGTCCCCCTATTCCATAGACATCTTCCTCCCCATTCCATTTCCCACCGTTGCTCATGCCCATGATTGTCATTATGTGTTTCTTGTAATAAGTACATATCTGCCTTAATATTTTTCAGAAAATTAAATATAAAATCTCATTTTCGTTGTTCGCCCATGCCGTTTACGTTCAAGCTTATAAACTTGAATGTTTTATGTTGAAAAAGGGTTCCGGTTTTTTCCCCTGGCCACCATAATAGCCAGGTGTTTACCTTTCACCTTCTTGTCTTTCTTGTCCTTCTTGTTAGATCATTGTCCCTGTTGAATCGTCGCTGTTTTTTGGTTTTTTTGGGTTTTGGCGGGGGGTTCATCTTCTCCTCCGGATGAGACAGTGGAATTGGTGGAATCATGTGGGAGGGGTGGTAACGGGGGTCAGTAACTGAGGCTTCCCCGCCAGAGGGTGATATCTCCATCTCTATGGTAACCTGTTCATGGTGTTGCTGTATGCCACTGTCGGATGAGTCTTGGGTATGTCGAATCGCAGCTGTGTCTTTCAGAGGTGGTCTGGTTTCGGTTTGGGTGGGTGCGGTCTCGCCCCCCCCATCCTGTCAGTGGGTCGTCAGTGATGGAGGTAATCAGTGGGTCTGTTTGGTTGCTGGAGTCGGTGTTCGTGAGGGTAATGGGAGGGTCTGTTTGGTTGCTGGACTCTGTGTTCGTGAGGGTAATCGGAGGGTCTGTCTGGTTGCTGGACTCAGTATGCGCGAGGGTAATCGGAGGGTCGGTTTGCTCGCTGAGCTCCATGGTTTCCTCTAATGGAGGAAACGCTTGGCGGTATTCAGGACATTCATTGATCTCGTGCCCTTTCCCTAGACACTGGAAGCACACTTTCTCTAGACATTCGGCTTTGGTGTGACCCGGTTCGCCACACTGCTTACATACGCGGCCAGCATTGCAATCCTTCACCTCGTGACCTTGCTTATGGCAATTCTGACAAGTCTTTATTTGCCCACGGTACGCCGTGCGTACTCGGTGACGGCCAACGTGTATGAACGAGGGTATATTCCCTTTCAGGCTCGAGAACTGTGCCAATTTTACGCCAGTTTTTATTTGAAGACGTCCATCCATTTCATCAATAATGGAAACCAAGTCCCCGCATAATGACATCGTTTTCTGGAGATAGTTACTGTCCGTATCCAAAGGGTAACCGTACAGTCTAACCCACGTGTACACGATCCGTGGGCGTTGATAATCAGCACTTGCAAGCGAGTATGTTTTTTCATATAACTCGATTTCCGTTCCCATTACTGCTGTTTTCGCAACCCTTGTTTTAAACACAACATACCAAGTAGTCTGGCTAAAACATTCGATGCTTTCCACTGTATCCATTTTAATACCTCCGTCTTTTAGACTATTATAAATCACCTTGCGTAGGACCGCCGGGCCATCAACGGTGGCCTCTGCGGGTAGACCTACTAGGTTCAGCAACAACAATCTTGGTCTCGTCATCATCACCTCACGTCTCGTCACGCATGTAGTGTTCACAGCGGCAGGCGGTCCGCCTATCCGGGCCTCGGGTGGAGTCCCGGGAGATAAATCCCTCAGGTCCTGGCCTTGGGCTTGGGAACGTTCCGCCCACATACCTACCCTTTGCGACGTCTTCGGGCTCCTGCCCCTTGGTCCGCTTGTCTTCGTGTCCCACGTGCGTTGCACTTCGTCACGGTCTTTCAATAACCGATGCGTACCGTAAGCCTTACACCAAGGATGCAACACATAAAAGTATGAACACTAAATGGAATCACTTCTCCTTTAAATCACAGCTTGCACTTGATCTTATTTTGGATGACACGACGAGGGACTTATCGACTCCAACGGTGCAATGGAGCCTGGACCCCGTGATATCGCCGTACCCAGGGGGGCCGCTACTTAGCGAAGCAGACCTTCAGGGGGTATGATCCCCTCCCCCGTGCCATGATGACAACCGTGAATGGCACAACCAGTAACAACCACCTAAGGCGACGTCACAACATTTAACAAAAAGGCTGGAAATCGAAGGACCAGCAGCGACACACGTGGAAGCGCTGTAAGCAAAACCTAACTGAAACACGCTGAGAGAGAGGAGAGCCTGGGTAGACTGCTCCCCTCCCCGGAGATGAGGTAGCAAACCCCAAATACGACAATGACGCAGGAGGGAAGGGAACAAAATTCCTCTGCCAACCCCCCTCCCCGCTCAAATCCTAAAGGAGAATATAAGGCTTAAGAGTGCCCCCACTCTAGCGGCGAGGCGTTGCTCGTGAGACATCCCCCCGTAGGAATGCTACATAATTAGAATGCAAAGCAGCAGGCCTGTTGTCCAGACCACCAAGCCAACTAACCATAATTAAACCGACCCCGGACGGGCTGGAGTGCGCTCATCTGGGACGAGAGCATCAAGCCGAGTCAACAAAGGTACCAGCACTCCTCCAGCAAGCCACTCGTCCCTGTAAAACGAGGAGAGAGTGGCACGCTGTTGGACTCTTGAGACAAATCAGAATGTTGCTTCGATATTCTCGACCAAGGCCTGAGGATCCGGACGAAGACCCTCAAATTGCCATGCATTTCTGGCGACCCAGATGTAATGTCACAGGGTTGCCAGCAGGAATTTGTATCCGGCCGGAATCCCAGTCGAAGTCGGAAAACCGAACCGGACGTGTGCATTCGAATGGCGATGTTGTGGCCGTGATTGAGCCACCAACCCCTGGAACCAGCAAACCGCGTACAGTAGTAGCGAACAGTGTTCAAACAAATGAGCAAGAGTTTCGAGGGCCCCACAATGACAAGATGGCTGATGTGTCGCGATGCCCCACCGCTGAAGGCGATCAGCTGATGGCAGAATACCATGGGCAAGTAGGAAATTTGTCTTCCAGATCGGCTTGTCGATAAAATACAGTTCAAGGTCGTGCCAGAGCGATGGCCAGTCGATACCATAATTGTAGAAGCGCTGTACACAACGAGGTTCAGGGAGGCCACGTAGGTGGAGATAAGCTCTATGAGACGACATTTCTTTGAGAGCAAAGTGACCATTTTTGCAGTGCACGACCCATTTTTCGTTTGTCACGAAAGTGGCTGTCCCGAGCCGGAGCCAAGAATCTAGGACTTGTTGGTAGAACGTGGGCAACCGGCGCCGAGTGGACGTCCCAACTTGATGGAAAGCAAAAATCCGTTCGACTGGTTCGGAAAGAAAAGCGCGGCGAAGGAAATGCCGGAAAAGGCATTTCCAAGGATGTTCACGGCCAACAAGGAAGTGGTTAATCCACATCACCCGGAGTGATGCCAGCTTCGAAGCAATATCTATAGCACCCAACACTCCTCAGGAGGGGGGTAAAGAGGCCGAAGACCAAGTGAGCCACTCCCTCTTGTAGTCCCACATGAATGAAAAAACTGATCTGCTTATCCCAGGGGCTAGGTGAGAGTCCACAGGCACCGTGGAACCCCAGTACTAGAATCGACTAACACCCAGCATGCATGCAACTAATGCGCGCCCCCGATATGATAATCTGCGATGTTGCTATGAAGCGAAAACCCGGTCTAGTGCTTTGAGCGCAGGTTCCCAGTCTTGAGAACCGTTCGGAGAGATTCTCGCCCTAGAACCTCGATGTAACTAGACGACCATTTTAAATCCACCGGGAACGAAGTACGAGTCCGCCAGGGGCCGAGCAAGAGACCGCAGCATTTGCCTTGGTTCAAGCGCGCCCCACTGGCTCGCTCGTACTTCGCAAACAGGCCAAACAGCGCATGCAAAGAAGCATCGCTACACACAAAGCTTGATGTATCATCGCATATTGCGAGAGCTTCACTACGTTGTTCCCTCCCGGAAGAGAGAAGCCGTCGATCTTAGAATCAGCTCGAACCGCACATGCCAACGATTCCATCGCCAGAACGTACAACAAAGGCGAGAGTGGACAACCTTGGCGCAACCCCCTAGTCACCGGAAAGGGCTCCGAAATGAAGCCATTCATGACAACAGCAGAGTGCACGTCGGTATAGAGTGACCTAATCCATGCCCTAAAAGACGGGCCAAATCCCATGTGTTCTAAGACCTTCATCAAGAATGAAATTTCCACTCTGTCAAAAGCCTTCTCCTGATCTAAGGAGACGATTGCTCCTCCAATGTTGTTTTGGTCTGCATAACATGCTACGTCCAAAAGCAACCTAACGTTTTCTGCAGGGGACCGACCTGGGATACCACAGGACTGGTCGGGTGAAATCACCGAGGCGATCACCTGCAGAAGACGGTTCCCTAGGGCCTTAGCGGCAATTTTGTAGTCCACACACAAAAGGGTGATGGGCCTCCAATTCGCCGGTTCAAGGCAATCTCCCTTCTTATACAAAAGGGTGATGGCCCTGTTTCTTTGAAATTGGCAAAGTCGACCATGGTGAAAACAAGAGTTATAGACTTCTACTAAATCTGGGCCCAACGTGTCCCAAAAACGTCGAAAAAATTCGGCTGCGAAACTGTCTACCCCGGGCGATTTAGCTGATGGCATGTACAAAAGGGCTTTCGAACATTCCTCAATGGTGAGGTCCCCCTCACACAACCTAGATTCGGCTGGGGCGAGTCTACGTTCGATGGAGTCGAGAAAGAGCCCTTGGTCACCTTCGGACAATTCCTGCGACGAGAACAAACGAAAATAGAACTCACTCCAGACATTCATAACGTCAGTTTTTCTCGTGACCACAGTCCCATCACTCCGCCGAATGGCATTGATCAGTTTCTGCTGGCCTCGAACTCTTTCCTTCCTGAGGAAATACGCCGTTGACCTCTCCCCTTCAACAGCCTCCCGGACCTGCGCCCGTAACTTAGCACCCTGAGCTTGGTGAGATAAGAACTCCTCAAGCTCAGCCCTAGCCTCCTCCGGAAGCGTGGAGAGATTTTCACCACGATGGCTCCGTCGCTCCAAGTCAGCAAGCCTGGAATTCAACCCGGCAAATTTGTCGCCGTTCTCCTGCTCAAGATTACGCGAAAAGTCGACAACAAATCGTCGCAATCGTACTTTGCCGGCTTTGTACCAATTAGAAACCCCCCTCTCGCGGCGCCAATTGCACCAGAGTTCTTCGACTCCGGTGAAAAAGACCTCGCGTTGCAGTAACGAAACGTTAAATTTCCACAGTCCGGGACCCCGCTCGACGCCCCCAAGGGAAGTCGATCTCGAGATACACGCACTGATGGTCAGACCGAAGATATGGTGTAATTTCTATCTGCCTGACCAGGCCCAAATAACGCGCAGGCAACCAGATCATATCGATGCGCAAACCCTGGGAAGCATTTGTCCTCCTCCAGGTGAACTCCTTGGCGTTGGGGTGACCAGCATGCCAAGCGTCGCAGAGTTCGAATGTACTCATCAACTGTCGATGAGTGGAGGCCCAATTGTTTGCCCAGGAGGACACAGGGTTGCATCCAAAGTGATCAATATGAGGATCGACCGTTCCATTAAAATCTCCACACATCACGATTGGGATGTCTGGATCAATTGACTCAAAAAATTGACTCCCTTCGTCCTTAGAATTTGGCGCATATAGGCACATGACTTGGAAGTCAAAATTGTTGCCAGAAAATTCAGCAACAATGAGGCGTCCACAGTCATCCCTTCTAACATGTTTAACCTTAAAGAGGGGGCGAAAGAGAATAGCAACACCCGAGGAGCGCGCGCTACCCGGTGAACTTTTGCAACACAATTGGAGTTGGACGGAGTTGGCATGCGTTTCTTGCACACAGAGAATATCAATATTTAAACATAATACCCATGCAAATAATATGTCCCTAGAGGCCTGCCCACGCAAGCCCTGCACGTTTAGGGTTAGAATGTTAGTGTTCCTCATCGATAGTGTCAAGGGGGGCGAACTGGTTGGCGGAATGAAGCTTCTTCATGCCTGCGTGAGTTGGCCGGGTCTTCTTGCGTCCGCTCCCGTGGATGGTTGTAGGAGGCGAGGACTTGTAGGATGTTTTAGGTTGGTGCATTTTTACTCGTTTACTCTGCAGAGGTTGTTTCCGACCTTCCGTCGCAGATGGAGGCGAGTCCGACCATTCGATTGCGTCACTAGGACGGGGGCGGAGGGAAGGTGGCGTGTTGTCGAACTGTTGGAGCAGTTCCTGCGTTGATGGTTCTTCAGTCATCGATGGCTTTCGGTTGTCGAGGACTGGCGGGGGGTGAGTATTACTGTGGGTTTCTTCAGTCGACGGGAGACACACGTTCTTGTCGCTGGCTGGCGGTATGACCGTACGGTCGCTGGAGGGGTCTGGATCAACGGCCGGCAGGGTGGGTGGGACCGGCGGTACGGGTGGAGGAGGTGGTACCGATTTACCCTCCATAGGCGGGGCAGTCTCTGATGCCTTAGGGGCAACCGATTCTTCCACGGCCATCGCGGCCAGATCATCTTCGTTTGATTTCGGTCCAGATTCAACTGTCAAGGGAGGGTCAGGGAGGCTCACTCAAGGGAGGGTCTTGACTGGTTTAGCCCAATGCTGCACTTCATTATTATTGAGTTGCAATGAAAGGGCCTCATCCTGAGAGGACCTCCTAGTTGATCAAGGTGCCTCTTGCGTCAGGTAAGTTTGTATTTGTAAAAACGACATGTCCGTCTCTACTGAGAGAACGTGCAATGGAATGTCGTATTTCAGGGTGTGCACCGGCACGCAAACTACCAGGGAGACGATCCCTGACCCCGACTAAATGTGGACACCGGCTGTTTATTTTCTTTTCAGCGACGCGGCACTGCCCCACATTTAGCGCTAACATCAAGACAAAAGGACATATTGACAAACGGGACATATTCACAATCCTAACACATATAGTAACGAAGGGACATATTGACAATCCTAAACATAGAAATACGAACGGGACATATTGACAATCCTAAACATATACAGGAACCCCTACCAATTAAAATTAATTAGAATAATAATTTTCTAACTAATAATAAAATAATGGATGATGTGACACGCTAAGGTCACATCGGGAATTTATTAAAAGGACGACACTTAGAAGGAGAAGACAAGCTCCTGGCCCTCAAAGTGCCCCAAAGAACCACGGGCAAGCCACTCTCGCTCAAACGCGCGTATTTGAGCAGGGCTCTTGCACCGTTTAGCTAATAATGTGAGAATGAATTTCAGTTTAGCAATTACTTTGTTCAGACATTCACTAATAATTGGCGTCTTCTGACAAAATCGGAAGTCACAGCGAGCAACCCAGATGGTGTGTTTAACAACCAACAACATATAAATGATGATTGAAGGGATTGCTCAACGACGTGCTTCCGAAAACCCAAATAATAACTCCTCAACGGTGAACCGACTAGCGGTTGGATTGATGGTATATAAATTAAAGTATACCCAAGCAACCAGGATGCGAGCCAGCTCGCACTCGAAGAACAGGTGCTCAAGAGTCTCGTCGTCAGCTCTACAATAACAGAGACTCTCAATGTGGCGCATGCCAAAGCGATGCGCAAGACGAGCACCTGTGTGGATGGTTTGATAGAATGCAGGAAGTTGTTTGATCTGCTGGCGATACTGCTCAGACAATAACGCATTGCGTGGCTGCATGTCAAATGCGGACATGTAGAAATAAGTGAAAAAGGCTTTCCATTTGCCCTCAGACAGGGCAAAGAAGCCCTTCAGCCACTGCAATGCGAACGAGTCAGCCTTTTCTTTGAAATTAATGACCCCAAAGCCACCCTGGCCTTTGGGAAGGCTGACTGTTGTTCGTGCCACAAGATCTCGCTTGCCTGACCAAAAGAAATTCCAGACCGCCATGTTAATGCGTCTTCCGGCCCAACTTGGCACCGAAAAGACGTGGCATAAGTGCCAAACCTGGGACAAAGCCAGGCTATTGATGACTACTTTCTTTCCTTGGAAAGACAGTTGACAGCCTGCCCAAGCAGAAAGTCGTGATTCTAAACTATTCACTGCCCGTTCCCATGTTGGTGTGCTGTAATCGCCCACGCTGAAGGTCGCTCCTAGCAGTGGGAGTTGTTTAACCCACTGCAACCCATAAATAAGGGGTATCTTGGCGATCCTTCCACGAACCGGCCCACATTCCTTTCAACTTTCCGCGATTTAGTCGAGCACCTGAGGCACGTTCGAATTTACTATAGACGTTGAACGTCTCCTCTATCGATTGATCGTTGGTCACGGCTACGGTCGTATGTTCAGCATAGCCGGAGCATTTGCATGGATCCACCGAGTGCGGGATGGTAACGCCAGTGATTTTAGGTGACTTACGAAAATACACTCGGCGAGCACCTCGATAAAGAGCACATACAAGAGAGGAGACAGAGGACATCCCTGTCGAACACCCCGCGAGGGTCGAAAGAAAGAAGATGGCCAGCCGTTGATGACGACGGCAGATTCAACGTCTGTATAGAACAATTTGACCCAGTTCATAAAATCTGGGCAAAAGTTAAATGTTTCGAGTATGCGATGCAGGAAACCCTAATCGACTCTATCAAATTCCTTCTTTTGATCTAAAGAGAGAAGGGCTAAGGGGAGGTTTTCCCGATCAACATACTCGAGGAGATCTCTGATGGTAAAAAGATTTTCGCTCATGGACCTGCCACGTATGCCACACGTTTGGTCAGGTCCAATAATGCTTCCCATGACACCAAGAAGTCGCCCAGATATAGCCCTAGTGGCAATCTTGTAATCCACGTTTAAGAGACTAATCGGACGCCAGTTCTTGGTGTCCAGTTTATCGTTCTTCTTATAAAGAACGATAATCAAACCCCTGCACTGTGAGGTGGATAGTTGGCCGGCCTCAAAAGCAGCGTTGAGGACGCGGACCAAATCAGCGCCAAGGGTGTGCCACAATGTATGATAGAATTCCATTGGGAAGCCATCCCAACCTGGGGTTTTACCCTTAGGCATACCCTTGAGAGCTTCAAAACACTCCTCAAGAGTAAGGTTGCTTTCGCAGACAGCTCTCTCGGCCGTACTCAGACGACGATGTAACTGAGAGAGCATTTCGTCTTGCGCAACAGGTTTGGGGTTTGATCGAGCGACCTTGTCTTTTGAATTTACGTCATTAGTACGACTCGATTTACAATTTACTAACAATCGATTTACGTGCCTTTGGCACGGCCAGCCTTCGATTTTGTTAAGAGAGATTTGTTAGCAGGAGCCTGTTCTGCCTTCGAAGATTTTAACCTGGTCTCCTGCTTTTGATTTAATTTATTTCTTAGATCTGTCTCCCCCAACGGAGACTTCTTTTTATTTTGTGCTTTCTGGACCGTGCGCTTAGCACCAACCAGTTTGATTTTGAGGTCGTCGTGACCTAAGGCTGGCTTGTTGTTGTTATTTGCCTTATTTGTGCTCTTAGATGTTATTGTTTGAGCTTTCTCTTTTCCCGTCACTTTAGGGAGGTTTTGCTGTTGTGTTTGCTGATTCTGTTTCCTCCCTTGCCGAGAATTAAAAATGACAGGGAATCCCCCGATGTTACACAGCAAAAAATTATTTTCTTATTTTAAGAAAAAAAATCTTGTTTTGAGAAATATTTTCTCAAAACAAGAAAATTTGGATTGGGAGAATAGCAAGAATTTTTTTCTTGATAAGAAATTTTCTTAAGAAATATTTTCTTAAAACAAGTAATATTTTCTTTTTTTCAGAAAACATTTCTTAAAGCATGTCTTATTCTAAGAAATATTATCTTGTTTCAAGAAATGATTTCTATAAGTATTTCTTGTTTTGAGAAATAATTAGAAATATTTTCTTCTTTCAAGAAATAATTTCTATAAACATTTCTTATTTTGAGAAATAAT
This sequence comes from Muricea muricata, assembly GCA_963855995.1. Classification (NCBI taxonomy): domain Eukaryota; kingdom Metazoa; phylum Cnidaria; class Anthozoa; order Malacalcyonacea; family Plexauridae; genus Muricea; species Muricea muricata. The sequence continues at coordinate 44,497,180 of OY979716.1, read as the reverse complement.
TTCTTCCTTTTAGGAAATATTTCCTTGTTGTAAGAAAATATTTCTTGAAGGAGTTCTTATTTCAAGAAATATTTTCTCAAGATATATATTTTCCAAATATATTTTTTTGCATAAAACATGACAACATACAGTATAGCACAGAAAGAAAACCAAAATTTATTTATAATACAGTAGGTATATCACAATATTATATTTCGATAGAGAAGCTGGTGTATAAGTTAAACAGTATAACAGCAACATGCTATTGTATATGCAAGTTCAATTTGTTGAAATAGCACAAAGTAACTAATGAGTAAAAACCTTTACCAGCAGACAATTTAATAAATATAAGAAAAAACATACTCCGAAAAACAACATCTTGTAAACTCAACAGTTTATTCTGGTTTGACAATGCCTTTAAAATAGAGTCGAAATATCACCATAAAACTGTTGTCTTGTTGTTAACAGATCATATCTTGAGTTTACAAGATGTTGTTTTTCAGAGTATGTTTTTTCTTATAACTAATGAGTAACTTCATGCATTTTTGCTGAAAGAATTAAATGATCCTAACGCACTTTCAAATGATGCAGTAATATCCTTCGGTATGTTCTCATCTTGGAAAGTGATTCGTTGCAGAATACATAAGCCAACTTCACATGACTTTGGATAATCAAAGTCAAGTAAATAGAATGATGCCAGGTATGCGACGGTTGCTTCCCCAATATTCTCTATACTAGTGCTGAATAACATCTTGTTCCCCACAGTCACATGGACCATTTCCCCATCAATGACCATTATTGGTATGTTACCAGACTGTTTAGCACACCAAAGAGTAGCATTTTCATAATTCTATAATAGATAGAGCAATTTTACAATCTAAACAAACTAGATATAAAGCTTTAATTAAACTGTACCCAGTAACGAAGCCAGCCTGACAGTTTAGTTATGCTAGTCAAATTTAAATCATTATCATCATGCATTTCGTTGGAAATTGTTTCCTTTTACAGTCTATAAACACAGAAATACTAGCATAGCATGACCAATTTGTCGGGCGGGCTTTGCTACTGACTGTACCACTCAAATTTAGTTCTAACAGATATTAGTAGAATCATACTAGTATTCTACTGCAAATGCTGTAATTTGATTGGTTACTCTACTCGCTATCTATTCCTCGATAGATAGCGAGTAGCGAAACAATCACCTTCCTATAGAGATTTCTTTTAAAAAAATTGCTTAAAAATCAAATTTTTTGTTGAATATTCCATGTTTGACCTCTGATTCTACTAAAACAATAGCACTTATGCAGGTTTTCCTTAAGCCTATTGTTCTTACCACCAAGCCTCGCATTGACGCAATACATTCTCTGCACATCTAAGCGAGGCTTGGTGGTGAGACAGTAGCCTTAGGGAAAACCCGCATAAGCGCTATTAGATTACTCGCTCTCGATTTCTATGCGGTGATAGTTGATTCGGGCTTTGCTCTCATCAACTATCACTGCATAGAAATCTCGAGCTCGTAATCTAATTGTTAAATATATAGTACCAAGTACCTTTAGTTCATGGATAAGTTCAACTTTTGCTTTGATTGTTTTCTTTCCAGGGAAAATAACTCCCAGATTAGACAAAACATAAATAATCTTGCTACCTGTAAAGGTAAATTAAATGACTCTGATTAGGTATACCATATACATATTATAACCGACATCAAAGCTTTTCCAAATAATCTTATGAACATTATTAATTTCTCGATAAATCAATGGCAGATATGTATGCATTATACAATTCACATGATTACTTAAAATTTTAAAAAGTTCATTAAAATGTTCACAACTTCCTGTTTATTGACCAATCAGAATGCTCACCATAACAAAATAGCATTCTGATTGGTTAATTAACAGGATGCAGTGAATCTCAAAATTTTGAGGAATTGATTGAAGGAACTGCTAAACTTGAGCAAATAGATTGGTCAAATATTTTCGAAACGCTTCAATTGCCGCAACTGTACATACCCAACAAACAATTGCTATGCAGTCAACAAAGCATATTCATTGAAGGAACAGATCGAAATGACCACATTAGAGCTGTCCATGATATATTTTTACAAAAATAAGACGACAGAACCTGACGTACCCATAACAGAAAGGTACCAGTATTATAGTCTAGACATATGTGCAGTACAGGGAGGTACCGCTAAACTGCACTTTAAACTTACTTAATCTTGGGCTTTTAGGATGTTTTAATCCTTTATGAATTCCAAAATAGAGCATCATCTCGATTTCTGCCAAAAGTCTCTTGGTGCACTCCTTTCCAAAAACACTGTGACCAGTATTCTCAACTTGCAACACTCTACGTGCTTCTTCTATAACCTAGAAAAAACATACAAAGATACAGTAGGTTTAGCCCACATAAAATTTTTCCACCCCTCGTGTGAAAAAAATAAATATCCGCCCTTGAGACAAGTTAAACAAATCCTTTCAAAAAATCGACAGCTAATGACTTCTTCATTTGTACCCTAAATGTTTTGAATGAAATTGATTTTGATTACAGCAGTTTGATCAATTTACAAAAAACTACCTCCAAGTGATCTTTAAAGCAAGGATACTTGGCCAACAACTTCTGGCATCGATCTTCTGCAGGGATCAATAAAAGCCAGCTGCGTCTGGCGGGGTATTGTTTATCAAGGTAGACATTCACCACCTCTAAGTTTGAACAAGTTTTGTTCATTTCTTTTTGGAGTGCCTTGAAATGCCTTTCCATTATTGATGGATCAGGGTCCTGTTCATCCTGTTTGTCATCATCAACAGATTCTATATAAACAAGAAAAAAATTAAAGTGCAGGGCTCAAATCTACAAACTGTTACATTACATGTAGAGTAATTTTAACTTACCATTATTTTGTGAATGTTCCCCTTGTACTGGAGGGTGAATTGGAAAATTACTGTTCTCAGTTTGGTCAGAAATATCTGAATCACAAAGAATACTTGTATCTGTTTTTTTGGATGCCCTTCTCTTCTTTGGACATGGACCCTGTTTGCTTTTAACAGGCTGTACATTACTCAACCTCCTTTTCAACTGCTTAAGAAGGACAGCCTGAAATTAGAAGTTAATATGATATAAAAATGAGACTATAAAAATGAGACTTCCTTTAAAAGAAAGACTAAAATATGTCTTTAGTTTGGCTATTGTTAAGCATAATTTTATGCCATAAATCGTGCATGTTTCATTCACATGTTTAAAGTGGCTCGATAGTCTAAATTATGGCACACTGTACTTCTTTCGCCATAGAGTCTTTTATACTGCACATGTAAAGCTTAGTTTAGGCCATTGCATAGTTCTACTGTTTGTCTTAATAATTGGAAAAGTTTTCTATGGTATGTTCAGGCACAGTTTGAAGAAACACTTTTTTAAACACAGAGAACAGTGGTATACAACTGTGCAATGAACTAAAATGAAACTTAAGCAATCACTAAAAACATTTTATAGTGGAATGATAAAATTTCTAATGAATTCTGACTACCAAGCCACTTTAAGGTTGAACATACATGTACCTATATAGAATATTTCACAGCGGCATGGGGAGATGGATTTTATATTTGAGTGGGCACTGAGGCTATATCTTATGAGTGACTCCAGGAAAGAAGTGGACACTCAAGCATCACAAATAGTGGCATTAAGATTCAACGAGTGTTTTATTAATTGTCACTAAAATACCCCCTCTCAAGTATAACAAACCCAGTTATCAAAGAAAAAATATGTGAAAAAAAAAAACATTGCTTACATGTCCAGTCTCAGCATCTCTCAAGCAGGGGTAAGTTATTACCAAAGATTTGGCCATTTCTTCTATCTCGGAGACATAGGGAAGACGATTAAATGGAGCACAAGAAGCTATCATGTTGTGCATTGTTCCTCTTATAAGTCGGTGTCTAACTTCAGTAGATATACTCCCAGCTTTACTTCCACTGATAATTTCAGCATCTGCATAAATGGTATACTCAGGACGTTCCAATTGCAACTTATTTGTGGAACGTTTCATAGTTGGTATGTTAGACAATACAGGTGATGGAGATGCAGGTTCACTGGTAAACGAATCATTTGAGGGACTGCTAGTGTCAAGGCACATTGAGGAAGAGGATGGTGATGGACTTGCACTTCTTGTTGTTGTGCTGCTAGTAGCCTATTAAATACAGAATAGACAGGAACTAGTATTTCAGCCAATCATTTTATTACCATACACATTGACCTTTCAATACTGTATTAACCCAAGAGAACTTGAGATGATTCAAAATTATGCAATTATTGATTATGGTCAAACTCTGTGATACAACAGCATTGCCAATTGTTCTCTAAGCATTTTCTTTTTGCAATATGATGATTTTGAAATGATGAAGTTAGTAAATATGTTATGTATCATTATTAATACTATTAATACTCACATTTATAGATGCTTGTATAATTTTCCATACTTTAGCTCTCTGAAGAATCCTTTTGCCACCCCCAGGACAAATGTCTTTCAGTGACTCATAACAAAGGGCCTTTATATCCTCGTCCAGAATGATTTCAGAATCTATATAAATTCATCGATATTAATTATGGTAACAATAACAGTGAATGATTGTTGAGAAAGTTGTGTATTGCCAAGCTAATACGGCGGTCTATTCAAATATCTTAAATATCACAAATGGCGCCATTTTATGGCACTGGCACATGGCACATAACGTTGCCAAAATGTAATAAACAATTTTTGATAACGTACTGACACTACTACGTTTAAATTGTCCTCTTAGATAACTCTTTTAAATAACTAACATTGAATAAGCTGGTCACTTTATACTCTGAATGTATGTAAATGAATTGCTCCCCACATGTTTAATACACATAATTATATTTTACATAAATAGCGTTAAAAGAAGTCTTACCTTCAAGCAGCTCGCCAATTTCTCTGTCTGCGTTAAGTATCTGCTTCAAAAGCGTGTTTGATTTGGTAGACATCTCAAATTCGTTAATAAAGTTTAGTTGAAACCAGTTGAATTAAAAAACCTTCAAAAAAGCCTTTGTGCTGTTGGCCTAAACGAATTTTCGAATACAAAATACCAATTTCGAACAGCCTCATGGGATATCATGTAACCTTGTCTCGCGATTGATTGGAAATTTCCTTAAAACAAGGAAATCTACACGTTTCTTGGGAGAAAAACTAAGGAAATAAATCTGCTAAGGAAATTTTCGAGGCAATTTTATGACTTCGGACTAAGAATTTCGAAGGAAATCTAAGGAACTTTTTTAGTTTTTTTTAGACGATCTAAGGAATTCTGAAACGTTGTTCAATGTGAGTGAGAGCAGCCCTTTCGAGAGTGTTTTAACTTGAGAAATGGAAAATCAAACACAAGGGCCAACATGGAAATGTTTTGCCTGTGTCACGTTCGTTGCACTCACACTCAGAGCGTTAATGAACCATTATTACTCGGTGCACAGTAGCAATCCAAATTTTTTCGTTCGATGTGGAGTGGATGATTGCCCAGCAACTTTCACACGATATCACTCTTTTTATACAAACACGTGGTAAGAAAACACAATGAAAAGTATGAAAAAAGATTGGAAGAAATATTGGATCCCCCTTCTGAACCTCCTGAAGATATGGACGAAGATGTAAATGATCAAATTCATGATAATGGTAGTGACCAAGATATTCCTGAATCCATGTCCTATGGCATTGACTCTGACAGTGATAGTGCTGAATCATTCATACAAGAGGCTGAGGAAGAGGTTGAGGTAATAACAACTATTTCTGTAAACAGTAGTGAGAGGTTTATGACTATAACTCATCCTGAGGAGACCCATTGCCGACGAAGGGTTAAAAGTAGTATTTTACTCTGGGTAATGCCCAGGTGTCAAAAACATTTTTAGTGCCTGGGACTGCATCTGCACAAAAAAGTGGCAAGCATTGAACCATTCCCCTTATACACCGAGTTTTAATTGGGCAAGAAGAACAAAATCTATTGCCACAGCTAGAAAGAGTATCTTAAAATCAGAATGATTGGCTGAAAGGCTGGAAGGTTCCAAAATGTGATTCCGAAATGTGATTGCACGAAAGTTATCCATTCTGAAATGTGCCTATGATTGATGGTCCCTGCAGTCTTGACTTTTCAATCTCTACTGTTATGCCAGATGATATTAATATTTGTCCACAGAAGACCCATTGACGACAAGGGGTTGATAACCGATTACAACCTGTCAATTCTCAGTAATTATTAGGGAATGTATATAGGTGCATTTCTATATATGTGCTCTTAATTTTTTTGTGATTTTTCTAAATTTAAAACTAAATATTAAAATTAAGCAGCAAATGTACTGTAAAGTTTACAAAGAATAATCTCAATAACTTTTTTACAGATTGACATGCCTGATTTGCAGAAGACTGCTGCTCTATATATCTTGAAAGTAAAAGAACGGAATAAGATAACCCAGGTTTGTTGTCCATTGTGCCATAGTTATTAGTTTATTAGTTACTCAGTTTGTATAAATCCAATGAAGGAAGTGAGTCAGTGCTATGGCATCATTTTTCTGCAATTTAATTTCTATATTCATAGGTTGCAATGGACCATGTCAAAGAATGTACTTCAATGTTAATTAAGAATGTTCTGAGTGCTACCGAAAAGAGTTTGATTAGTGCTTGGGAAAATCAAAATGCCAATGAAGATTTTTCCACAGAAATAGCAAAGGCTTTTGAAAAAGTGCAGAATCCATTTGCTGGGTTGGAGACCAGTTATCTTCAAACAGAGTACATGAAAAAGAATCTTAACTATGTGGGTTACAGAGAAGAGGTACAATATTGCAATATCCATATTCCTTATGTACTGGTGGTACTGAACTGTATATACTGTACTCAGTTAAAAAAAATCAACTGACATAGTCATATTGGTATTATGATTTACCGGAAATTTAATGAAGAATCTTTTCCTTTCTCTGTTCATGCATTGTTCTATCTTTTGTTTGATTTATTTGGTGTCATCATATGTATAGGACATCGATAATTGAAAAGTTAAGTCATGAAATGTATCTCAAATATTAGTTCCTTTGGTGGTGTAGTATATGACAATGCATTTCAGAAAGATTAATATAATTCATATCTAAACTACAGCACATAAATATTTACATTTATTCCATAGATTCTTGGATCAGTAATTTGCAGAAAAAAGAAAGGAAACAAGATGGTGCTTACTGAGAAAGAAGAGACTTTCATTTACATACCCATTCTTGAAAGTTTGCAACAGCTACTTTCAAATAACAAAATTGCAAAACATATTTTGAAAAATCCACGCTGTGCAGAACCTGGTGTGTTCTATGACATATGTGATGGTCTGATGTTCAAGAATGATCGATTGTTCAAGGACAAGCCAGATGCACTACAGATTATCATTTTTCATGACATGGTGGAAGTCAGCAATCCTCTTGGCAGTCATGCCGGTACGCATAAGGTAGATATGTTCTACTATTCCTTGGGAAACCTTAACCCTAAATTGAGATCCAAGCGATGTGCAGTTAGATTGCTTGCCATAGTAAACGGAAAATTGGTCAAGAAGTACGGTTATAATGCTGTGCTCAAACCAATCTTGTCTGACATTAAGATGTTAGAAAGTGGCCATCCCTTCAATGTTCTCGGTGAAATCAAAATCGTGTGTGGTAAAGTTGTTGAGCTGTGCTGGAGACAATGAAGGTCAACATGAGTGGGGTGGCTTCAAAGTTGGTGTAGGGTTTGCATTTCAAAAATGTAGGCACTGTCACTGTACATTTTTTGCTATGCAAAACAAATTCCTTGAAGATGATTTTACTTTGCGGACCAAAGTTACTCACAAGCAGCAGTGCGCAGAAATTAGAAATGCCCCAAATGATGCAACCAAGAATGACCTGAAAGTGACATATGGTATCAACCATGAAAGTTTGTTGTGTGAGTTGGATAACTTTGATTTGACAACTCAATTGGCTCAAGACATAATGCACACTTTACTAGAAGGTGTGGTACAGTACGAGCTACGTTACCTGATCTTGTACTATATTGATCATGGTGACTTCACCCTTAGTCAATTAAATGCAGCAATCATTAACCTGCAGTATGGCTACAGTGAAATTGCAACTAAACCAAGCCCACTAAAGGAAACAGTTTTTCGGGGAGAGGAGAGATACAAGCTGAAGTACAATGCTGCCCAAGCCAGATTGTTTCTTCGTTTATTGCCATTCATGCTTTGCGACCTTGTTGAAGATGATGATGAACACTATTTGTTGTTGAAACAACTCATAGAAATTGTGAACATCGTTTTTTCACCCATTATTAGTCTGGAGACCACCAATTTGCTCAAATTATTGATCGCAGAACATTTAAGTAAATTCAAGCAATTGTTTCCACATGTCAATATTACTCCCAAGCAACATTACTTGGTCCATCTTCCTATGATGATTAAACAACTTGGTCCACTGGTTAGGCACTCCTGTTTTGTGTTTGAATCTGCACACAATTACTTTAAGGAATTGGCAAGAATACAGAATTTCAAAAACTTGCCAAAATCTTTGGCTGAGCGGTGTCAGTTGCAGGAATGTAGCAGTTTTTGTGATACAAATGAAGGTGGTACATCGCATCCCTTGTTTTCATCAGAAAAAGATTTTGGTGTCATTACTATGGCCGATGAGTCTGCCAAAAGAAATTTCAGACACAATTTGGATAATTGTGGATTATTGCCTGGTGTTCACCTTCTGAACGTGTATAAATGCAGCTGGGTTACAGTCCATGGAACAAAGTTCTGCAAAGAAGGTGTAATTGTGTGTGGCATCGATGAATCTAGAATGTTGCCTATTTTTGCAAGCATTACACAAATTTGGATTGTGAGTGACTTCATTTACTTTGAATGTTCGCAGTTTGAGACACTTTGTTTCAGTGACACCTACCAAGCATACCATGTTCGACAACTTGGACATCAGTCAGGGCCCGACAAACATATCTGTCCTTACGAGAGTCTTGTAGACTTTAATGTTCTGCATGTTCACAAAGGATGCTCAGGCGAAATGTATGTTCCCACCAAATATGACATAGACGATTTAATTGTGCAACATCTCAATGAAACCAATCCATTGAAGTTTTGATTGTTTAATATAGGCACAGCATTGTTAATTAATATGTAATCATATAATAATGCAAAGATACTGTCAAGTTCATTAGCAACAATCCTGTATACTGTATTTTTTTAAAATAGAAGAATCTAGGGGTTTTTCGTACTTTGCTTCTTAATGCAGCATTTTGGCTTTAGGATAAGTATAAACGCAATAAGCCCAGTCTCAAAATTTTGTGTTGAAATCTCAAGACTGAAAAAAAGTTTACGTTTAATACCTATATAATAAATGAATTAATATTAAACAAAAACTAAACCGAAAATCAAAGACATCTTGTAAAAACTCAAGATGTCTTTACACAGCTACAAGATGTCTTTAATTTTCGGTTTAGCATAAATGAATTAACTCTTTCTGAAAATTATTTCTTATGGTAAGAAACAAATTCTCACTTTCAGAAAAAAATTCTTGCTAAAAGAACGTTTAATACATAAGAAAATATTACTTGCCTCAAGAAAATATTTCTTGCCTCAAGAAAATATTTCTTGCCTTAAGAATTTTTTCTTGGCACAAGAAATATTTTCCTATTTTAAGAAATAATTTCTTATGTTAAGAATTATTCTCTTGTCAAGAAATTTTTTTTTTGCTGTGTAATAGTGCGTGGGATGGCCTTAGTCACGACCATTGACACCCTACATGTGCCAGATCGCACGGATGGAAATTCTTCAATTGTTAGATGTTGGACGGCAATAACCCGTCCATAGGGTGCCAATGCTTCATATAAAAATTTGTCCTGCATTTGAAGAGGAGCTTTCTCGACGAAAACAGACTTGACCTCTTCGTATGCAGGCAATAATGTTAATTGCACGCCTCTAAAGGCAATGCCTCGGTGGTAGTGCAATGACCAAGACAACCCGTGGCCAGGGCGAAGCAAGCTTCAGTAAGATAAGTCCCATGGCTGAGCTCCAAAAATCTGTTTAATATATGAGTTAGGCATTGCCTAACATATCAGATATTAAGCTGATAAGAACAGATACTTTTTTTTTTGGTTTTTGAAAGTCTTTATTCACAATATTTACATATTTACAATTGGTTCAAATCGTTCATAGGTCTTGCGGAAATGTCTGTCCGCTTAGGAGTCTTATTTTACACTTACAATCTTATTTACATACTAACTAGTTACTTCTCAAATATGAATGTTAACTGTTCCGTTTGCATATGCACACAGTATATCTCGGTAATTCCACATGTATGACATTCGACTTTCGTTAATGAGTGTTTCTTTCTTCGTTCGAGATCTAATTGTGTCCATCAGTTGTTCGTATAGGTCACGTTCCTGATACTCTTTCTTCCAGATCTTTTTGTTACGGTTTTGTCATAAGCGAGGGTTAGAAGGTAAAAACACAATGCTTTCGTCTCGGCGTTATTTGGGAGGTGATTTCCAAGTGCAAGTGTGTCAACGAGGATGGGGATCCGAGATCCCGCGATCCTCATCAGCATAGGCTGAAGCTGTTCCCAAAGGCGGTGTGCACGATTACAACCAATGAGGGCATGATGGATATCCTCGCGGCCCGGACAGTATGGGCACCTTGCATTGATACGCACACCCCAGCATGCAATGTAACTTTTTGTCGAGAGAACTCTGTGCATTAGTTTCTAAATTGTTTCTTTAGTCCTATTATTTGCAGCAGATGCCCATAGGAATTCCCATTTGGTCGCCATGTAGATTGGGGTACGGACGTAACACCTCCATTCCCCAACACACCGTGGTTCCCGGTAGTCAGCTTGCCAGGACATAAAGGTTCTCGTTGACAATTGCTGCTGTTCGATATTGGCTAGGCGGGCACGATAGGTTTGTGCCATGTTGATAACGATCATATACCATGTGGGCATATTGTTCGGGTCCCTGTGTGGGGTCAGGTTTTATCTCAGCCATGCCCATCCAGGTTTTATAAGCCCTAGGGATAGGCCCGTCCAGTACCGACCATATCGAATCCATATTGCGTCCTTATTTGAGTCGGTAATTGTGCGAATCCATTTTGCCAGCAACGCTTGTGCTGCCAAATGAAGGTCTGGAATTCCCAGTCCCCCTCCCGAAACGGGCAAGTTGCTCTTGAAATCGGTTCATTCTTTTTGTTCCATAAGAACTGGAATATGATCTTGTGTATATTACTGGCTACTTGGTCCGGGAGGGGGAATATCGAAGCAAGGTAGGAAATAGTCGCGAGCCCGTATGTCTTTATGAGAACTGCTTTCCCGCAAACAGTGAGGTGACGTTTTTGCCATCGCTCGAGTGTTTCAACAAGTTTCTTGACTGGTTTAGCCCAATCCTGCACTTCATTATTACCGAATTGTCCGCCGAGGATAGTTAATGTATCCGTTTTCCATGTAATGGGGACAGGTCCTGTTATGCGCCCTGCTTGTCTGCCGATGTAAAGCCCTTCGGTTTTGGTTTTGGTTGAGTTTGCTCCCGCTCGCTCGTTTGTACTCCTCTATGGTATCAAAGGCATGTATCACGGAGGTGTCGTCTTGGAGCATCAAGGTTGCATCATCCACATATGCGTCGACTTTGTGACCGTCATTGTTTCCTGGGGTACTAATGCCGTGTATTCGATAGTTTTTCGTTAAGGATACAAGAAGGGTTTCGATGACTATGACATACAGGAAGGGTGACAGGGGACAACCCTGCCTCACTCCCTGATGCAGGGTTACTGGTGCAGCCAGGTGGCCGTTATTAATGATTTGACAACTTGCTCTGGCGTAGAGTGTACGTATCCACTTCTGAAAGCTAGGTCCGTAATTCAATGTTTCCAGGATGCACGCTAGGAACGGTCTGTTAACTCTATCGAATGCCTTCTCCTGATCCAAACTTATCAGCATTCCATCCGTGCCTCATGATCTAATGTCGTGGATGATGTCCCTCAATGTCAGGGTGGTATCAAAAATTGTCCGTCCAGGAATCCCACAGGTTTGGTGGTCTTGAATCACCTGCGGAAGGGTGGGTCGGAGTCGATTGGTTATAGTGGTGGATAAGATCTTATAATCCGTGTTAAGTAACGCAATAGGTCTCCAGTTTCGTAAGAAGTGCCGTTCCCCTTTCTTAAACAATAGCCTTAGAATAGATGTCGTTTGTGAATCGGACATCCGTTCTTTTTCATGAGTAGTTGCTGAGTTATAAATATCACACAGGTCGTCAGCCAATTCGTTCCAGAATGTCCGATAGAACTCTGTGGTTAGACCATCTGGTCCCGGTGATTTATTCAGGTTCATTTTCTTGATAGAGGCGTCCAGTTCCGGCCCTGTCACCGGTCCTTCACAGGTTAGTTGGTCACTGTTGCTTAGGCGCTTGTCTAACCGGTTCAGTAATTTATCTTGCAGGGCTATATCTACCGGTTCATCTGTATACAATTCTTGGTAGAACGCTTGTGCTACGTCAAGAATGTCTCGGTCGAGACTAACAGTTCTGTTTCCGGATATCAATTTCGTAATACACACCGCCGATTGTTTTTTCCGTTCAAGGTCGAAGAAAAACCTCGTTGGTTTCTCACCGTCTTCCTCCATGCCACCTGGCTTCTGATTTTAGCCCCTTCAAGGCGTTTGTTTATTGTATCTATGAGCTGTTGTTCTAGTGAGTCGATCCTCTTTTTGTCCGGGTTTGACATATTTTTCAGTTCGGTAATATCGCGCGTTAATTGCGCTTCTTGACGTCGACGGTTTCTGTTCGCCCTGACCGCATGGATTATGGCAATTTCTTCGAATTGGACTTTTGCTTTGTCCCACCACTCGTGAAGGTCCTGGAATTCGCTTTTCTTGTCCTTCCAAAACTCGAGGAATGCACGGATTTCGCCGAGAAATGCTCCGTTCGTTAGCGATGCATTGTTGAGTTTCCACACTCCTTTACCTCGGACGTTGTGGTCATCCAGACTCAGAGTTACCTCCGCCACCGAATGGTCCGAGTGTGGACAGGCCCTCACACACAAATCAGCCTGCGGATGCACACTCCTCGGCACGTACCAACGGTCCAGACGGGATCGCAGCGTAAAATGTTTACTATGCCAAGTATATACACGATCTTGCGGGTGGCTCTTTCGCCATGTGTCAATAAGATCATTACTGTCCACGAACTGGATTAATTCCGTTATGCCTTGCAAGCCACCGGACGGATTGCCCCCTTGTCAATTAAAGTCCCCTGCGAGAATTAGATTCGTCTCTCAGGGCTTGTATTGCCATAGGTTTTCAAAAAAAAACCTGCCGTTCTGGTGGGTTATTCGGTGCATACACGTTAATAATGTTAATCTGTGTGTCTTTGTCCGGGTCTGTCAGGGTTACTGACAGCACCCTTCCCTCTGTATCTCGTCGAATGTTATTCACATGCATGTTGGAGCTGGGCGGCAGCAAAATTGCCACCCCTCTGCTTCTATTTGTTCCCCGGCTCCACATGCATTGCCCTCCCCATTCCGTTGTCCATTGCGTTTCGTGTCCGTCCGTATCGTTATGCGTCTCTTGCAACAAATAAAAGTCAGCTTTAAAGTCAGCTTTAAAGTTCCTGATAAAGTCAAAAATTCGATCTCTCTTTGGTTTTTCCGCTATGCCATTAACATTTAGACTGATACCCTTGTACGTTAAGAGGCGGTTCCTCTTCTCCATCCGAGGATTCCATTGTGTCGTTCGGCAGTGCTGGTAAATTTTGCGTGGCTTCTCTCTGTGTGGCTTCCCCGCCGGAGGGGGGATGTCTCCATTGCTGTTGTAGGAGTCGGGTCACTAGGATGAGAGGTCGCTGCTTGGGTGGACGTAGTGGTCTCCGTTGCCGGGGTAGACGTGGTTGTCTTCGTCGCCGAGTTGTCGTTCTCGGTCGTAGGGGAGGAATCGGAATTGAGGGTTCCGGGGGCCTGATTGTTGAGTTCGGTGAGGTTGGGTTCGATTCCGTCTTCTGCCTGGTGGTTCTCTGAGTGGGGTAATGTGGACGTTTCTGTGTCCATGTTGTGGGTTGTTGTTTGCTCCGAGGGTCTCCAGTCTTCATCGTTGCTACCCCATTCCGTGGATTGTGGAGGGTCGAAACGATTTGCACTGTCTTCTACTACAATTGAAGATACGGTTTCATTGTTGCCGCTGATGACGCTTGGAAAGACTGTTTGATACTTTTCACTATGCGCTTGCTCGTGGCCTCTACCCTTACAGTAAAAGCAACGCCTTTCCGGACAGTCTCCCTTGTTGTGATCGGGTTCCCTGCATGTGCGGCAAACCTTACCCGCGGTACAGTCTTTTGCGATGTGTCCCGTCTTTGAGCAGTTCCTATGTGTTTTCGGGTGTCCTTGATACGTCATCCGGACGTGGTATCTCCCCGCGTAGATAAAAGACGGTATCACTTCCTTTAGACTCACAAATCTTGCCGTTTTAACGCCCGTTTTAATGTTAATCGTATGATCTACATCGTCCCGTACTTCGAGCAACTCCCTGTAAACGCCTACACTCTTAGACAGTATTTCCGAGTCGATATCCAAAGGGTAGCCAAAAAGTTTAACGTAAATAAATCTTGGTTTCGGTGGTCTAGGTCTTTCTGTGGACTGGAGTCGGGCAGTTTTCCCATGCACTGTAATCTCTTTATCGGTAGCCATTCGCATATCTTGACTCTTTTTGAACACAATGAACCATAATTTCTGGCTGAGGCACTCAATGCCGTCGATGTCTTCCTGTTTTAGACTTGTGTCTAGTGAACTGTTGAAAATTGTCACTCTGAGTGCGGCCGGTCCATCTGCAGTGGCCTCCAGCGGTAAATCATTCAGAGTAAGTTGTAGCGAGCGTGGTCTCGCCATGCTTTCCCGAGTAAGGTATGGGTCGGCGGATTGGTTATATGGCTGAGGGGGAGTGCCACTCGGTCTCCTAAAGGTTCCTTGTGGTCCCTGCCCTGCAGCTAGTACTCGCACCACCGTCCACACTCACCCACTAGTTGTCTTCGGCTGCTCTTGGTCTCATCACTCTCCCGTCACGCTTTCGTCACGTAAGTCAAAAAACTTTTCCAAGCTCATCCCACAAGCCGTACACCAACTGCGTAGCATATAAGAGCAGACCAGCTTTGAAAACACTTCTCCGAATCTTCGTTAAAAGATCTTATTTTGTATGAAACGACGAGGGACTTATCGACTCCGACAGTGCAATGGAGCCTGGACCCCGTGATATCGCCGTACCCAGGGGGGCCGCTACTTAGCGACGCAGACCTTCAGGGGGTATGATCCCCTCCCTCGTGCCATGATAACAACCGTGAATGGCCCGAGCGATTGGACCAGAAGGGCCCGCCTGCCCGGGGGTCCCTAACCTATGATGGTGAATGGCAAGGACAGATGGAACTGACGATTGTGGCGTCAACATGAACAGCACCCTTGGAAAAACCATAGATCGATAAACATTTAAATCTGCCGCCGTCGCCGCAGCGCAAGACTGCGGCGACCCGGCAGCCAAAAATTAATGAAACCCCGGTGAAAACGGCAGTACAACCAATTAAGGCGACCCCCGCATCACCGAGGCCAAAAACTCAGCTACAAACACACTCTGAGACGGGACGTTACAATCGAAAAAATGAACTGCTGGCAAACCGAACAGATACTATGCTTTGGAGTGCATGCAATATTTGAAGGCTACCTCAAGCAAACACGTTAATAACGAACATACCTGACAAGGTGACAATGGACGGCATAGGACAAGTGCCCAGCATACACCAGCAGTGACAACCACCTAAGGTGACCCCTGGGCATACTAAGCGGACGAGACGTCACAACAAAAAGGCTGGAAATCGAAGGACCAGCAGCGGCATATGCGGAAGCGCTGTAAGCAAAAACCTAACTGAAAACACGCTGAGAGAGAGGAGAGCCCGTGTAGACCACTCCCCTCCCCGGGATGAGGTAGCAAACCTCAAGTACGGCAAAGTGCGCGGGGTGGGGGAACGAATCTTCTTCCCCCCACCACCCCCCGTTTAAATCCTAAAGGAGAAAAAAGGCCTAAGAACGCCTCCCCCTAACGGCGAGGCGTTGCTCGTGAGACATCCTCCCTCAGGAATGCTACATAATTAGAATGCGAAGCAGCAGGCCTGTTGCCAGACCACCGAGCCAATTATCCATAATTAAACCGACCCTAGATGGGGTGGAGTGCACTCATCTGGGACAAGAGCATCAAGCCGAGACAACAAAGGTACCAGCACTCCTCCAGCGAGCCACTCGTCCTCGTAAAAGGAGGTGAGAGTGATTCGCTGTTGGACTCTTGAGACAAAACGGAACGTAGCTTCGATCTTCTCGACCAAGGCCTGAGGATCTGGACGAAGTCCCTCAAATTGCCACGCATTTCGTGCGACCCAAATGTAATGGCGCAGGGTTGCCAGCAGAAATTTAAATTCGGCCGAAGACAGAAATCCGAACCGGACGTGTGCGTTCAAAAGGCGATGCTGCGGCCGTGACTGAGCCAGCAACCCCTCGAACCAGCGAACCGCGTATAGTAGTAGGGGACACTGTTCGAATAGATGCGTTTGTGTTTCCAAATCTCTGCAGTGGCATGTGGGCCGGTGGATCGCTATCCCCAACCGTTGGAGGCGGAGGTCAGTTGTGGGTAAGATCCCGTGGGCCAGCAAAAAATTGGTTTTCCAAATTGGTTTGTCAATGAAATAAATATCAAGATCGTTCCAAATAGAGCGCCAGGCGATATTATAGCCCTTGAATGTGTTGACACAACGAAGTATAGAATACCCTCGAAACTGGAGGTAAGCACGGTGGGCAGAAAGATCTTCCAGTGGAATTTGGTAGTGGCGGTTGCAGCAAACCATCCAATCGGTTTCAACCCGAGTTATTGTCCCTAGTCAGAGCCCCGTGTCTAGGACTTGTTGGTAAAAGGGTGGGAGTCGTCGCATAGTGGATGGGCCCACATTGGTTAAGCCAAAAACACGTTCAACTGGTTCGGAAAGAAAAGCGCGGTGAAGGAAATGCCGGAAAAGCATTTCCAAGGATGTTCGCGACTGACAAGGAAGCGCTTAATCCACATCACCCGGAGTGATGCCAGCTTCAAAGCAATGTCAATAGCACCCAGCCCTCCACGGAAGGGGGGTAAAGAGGCCGAAGACCGACTGAGCCACTCCCTCTTGTAGTCCCATATGAATGAATAGGCTGATCCGTTTATCCTATGGGCTAGGTGAGAGTCCACAGGCACCGTGGAACCCAAGTACCAGAATCGACTAACACCCAGCATGCATGCAACTAATGCGCGCCCCCGATATGATAATCTGCAGTGTTGCCAGGAAACGAAAACACAGTCTAGTGCTTTAAGCGCAGGCTCCCAGTCTTGAGAACCATCCGGAGAGATTCTCGCCCCCAGGACCTCGATGTAACTAGACATCCATTTTAAATCCACCGGGAGCGAAGTACGAGTCCGCCAGAGACTGAGCAAGAGACCGCAGCACTTGCCTTGGTTCAAGCACGCCCCACCGGCGAACAGGCCAAACAGCGCATGCAAAGCCGCATCACTACACACAAAGCTTGATGTATCATCAGCATACTGCGAGAGCTTCACTACGTTGTTCCCCCTCGGAAGAGGGAAGCCGTCGATCTTTGGATCAGCTCGAACCGCACATGCCAATGATTCCATCGCCAGAACGTACAACAAAGGCGAGAGTGGACAACCTTGGCGCACCCCCCTGGTCACTGGAAAAGGCTCCGTAACGAAGCCATTCACGACGACAGCGGAGTGCACGTCGGTGTAGAGCAACCTAATCCATGCCCTAAAGGACGGGCCAAATCCCATGCGTTCTAAAACTTTCATCAAGAATGAGATTTCCACTCTGTCAAAAGCCTTCTCCTGATCTAACGAGATGATCGCTCCTCCTATGTTGTTTTGGTCCGCATAACATGCTACGTCTAAAAGCAACCTAACGTTTTCTGCAGGGGACCGACCTGGGATACCACAGGACTGGTCGGGTGAAACCACCGAGGCAATCACCTGCAGAAGACGGTTCCTAAGGGCCTTAGCGGCGATCTTGTAGTCCACACACAAAAGAGTGATGGGCCTCCAATTCGCCGGATCTAGGCAGTCTCCCTTCTTATATAAGAGTGTTGGCCCCGTTTCTTTGGGATTGGAAAAGTCGACCGTGGTGAAAACTTGAGTTGTATACTTCTACTAAATCTGGGCCCAACGTGTCCCAGAAGCGCCGAAAAAATTCGGCTGGGAAACCGTCTACCCCGGGCGATTTAGCTGATGGCATGTTCGAAAGGGCTTTCGAACATTCCTCAATGGTGAGGTCCCCCTCACACAACCTACATTCAGCTGGGGTGAGTCTACGTTCGATGGACTCGAGAAAGAGCCCTTCGTCACCATCGGACAATTCCTGCAACGAGAACAAACGAAAATAGAACTCACTCCAGACATTCATAACGTCAGTTTTGCTTGTGACCACAGTCCCATCACTCCTTACGTTGCAGTAACGAAACGTTAAATTTCCACAGTCCGGGACCTCGCTCGACGCCCCAAGGGAAGTCGATCTCGAGATACACGCACTGATGGTCAGACCAAAGATACAGTGAAATTTCTATCTGCCTGACCAGGCCCAAAAAACGCGCAGGCAACCAGATCATGTCGATACGCGAACCCTGGGAAGCATTTGTCCTCCTCCAGGTGAACTCCTTGACGTTGGGGTGACGAGCACGCCAAGCATCGCAGAGATCGAATGTACTCATCAACTGTCGATGAGTGGAGGCCCAATTGTTTGCCCAGGGGGATACAGGGTTGCATCCAAAACGATCGACATGAGGATCGACCGTTGCATTAAAATCCCCACACATCACGATTGGGATGTCTGGATCGATAGATTGATAAAGGGACTCATTGACGCCCTTCATCCCTAGAATTCGGTGCATATAGGCACATAACTTGGAAGTCAAAATTGTTGCCAGAAAATTCAACAACAATAAGGCGTCCACAGTTATCCCTTCGAACATGTTTAACCTGAAAGAGGGGGCGAAAGAGAATAGCAACACCCGAGGAGCGCGCGCTACCCGGTGAACTTTTGCAACACAATTGCTTGTGCAGCAGGGCCCTAATATTATAATCCTCCACCCAGGAGGAGAATTCCTGGATGGAGTTTGCATGTGTTTCTTGCACACAAAGAAAATCAATATTTTGGCACAAAATCCATGCGAATAACATGTCCCTAGAGGCCTGCCCACGCAAGCCCTGCACGTTAAGGGTTAAAATATTAGTGTTCCTCATCGGGGTTCTTTGGGAGGGAGGTCTGTTTGGCGGTAGAGGATTTCTTCTTCTTGCCACTGGTGGCCATGGAGGGGTGAGTCTCGTTGCGTCCACTGCCATGTAGAGTGCTACCCAGATGTTTAAGAGATAGTTTACGCTTCGTAGTTTTAGACCGTAGACTCTTCAACGGACTGGATGTCGCCGTATCGGTGGCAGATTGGGAAGGATCTGACTGTTCGAGGACGTCACTTGGACGTGGTTGGAGTGATGGTGGCGTGTTCTTGAACTGCTTGAACAGCTCTTGTGTTGATACAACTTCAGGTGACGAGGGCTTAGGGTCATCTAGGACTGGCGGGGGGAGTGTATCCATGTTGACGGGTTTTTGTGATTCTACAACCGGAGGGAGACTCACGTTCTCGTCGCCGGCTGGCGGAACGACCGCATGGTCACTTGCGGGGACCGACTCAACATTCGGCTATACGGATGGTGCAGGTGGCTCGGGTTGAGGCTTGACTTCCGAAGGCTGGATGGTCTTTGGGGTTACGACGGCAGCGGACTCTGCGTCGACCATCGATAGCGGCTCGTCGACTTTGGGTGGCTGCCTAGGCTCCTTCGTCGGGGGAGGATCTGCGCTGACTTCGCCTGTGTGTAGAGGGGCGGCAGGTGTTTTTGCCCCGGCCGTAATTGCCGCAAAGGAGAGTTGGCCCGTTTGTTGGTTGGAAGGACGTGCAGGACCCGTGGAGGAGGAAAGTTTATATTTTAAAGATGGCGATTCCGTCCCTACTGAGGGAGCGTGCAATGGAATGCCATATTTCAGGGTGTGCACCCGCACGCAAACGACTGGGGAGTCGAGCCCCAACCCTGACTAAATATGTGCACTGGCTATTTAGTACCCTTTCGGCGACGCAGCACTGGCAACATATTTAGCGCTAACATTCAAGACAAAAGGACATATTGACGAACAGGACAGTAAACAGGACAGTAAACAACATAAGCACAAAACAAACATAAATTGCGTGCCTAATTCGATGATGATTACATGCCCATACAATTAAAAAGCTAAAATAAGCTAACTAAACTAAACCCGTGGACGGAGTGACACGCTAAGGTCACACTGGGATTAAAAAGAGGATAAAAAAGGACACTCAGAAGGCAAAGACCAATTCCGTGCCCTCAAAGTGCCCCAAAGAATCGCGGGCAAGCCACTCCCGCTCAAACGCTCGAATTTGAGCAGGAGACTTACACCGCTTACTGAGTAAACCCAATATAAATTTAACTTTGGCTATAGCCTGACTAAGGCATTTTGATGCAACCGGCATCCTCTGACGGAAACGGAAGTCGCAACGGGCAACCCAGATGGTGTGTTTCATGACTAACAGCATGAAGATAATGATGGATGGGATTGCCCGCCGACGAACTTCCGAAAATCCGAACAGCAACTCCTCCACAGTGAAACGACCATCAATGGGGTTGATATGATGTAATTGCTGGAACACCCATGCAACTAGGATTTGAGCTAGTTGACACTCAAAAAAGAGGTGTTCCAGCATTTCGTCCCCTGCCTTGCAAAAGCAAAGGCTGTCAACATGCACCATATGGAAACGGTGCGCCAAGCGAGCCCCAGTGTACAAGATGCCGTGGGCTATCTGCCAATTGAGGTCGATTACCTTACGGTCCAGATCGCAGATGTGCAGCTGACTCCAAGTTTGGAGCCAGTGTAACGGACCGTAAGTTGGCAGGAATTTGTCTACACAATGGGGCTGCTTGTGGCTGCGCGACCGTAATGCGTCGTACGTGTTTCTGGAGGAGAGCTGCTCAAGTGGAATAGGAGAGTCAGAGGATGCTAAAACGCTTAGTGCCCCACCAGTCACTTCGCCCCCATCCAAGGCCCACCATACCTTGAACAGGAGCTGGTAAAAGGTGGGGAGAGTTTGTACTAAGTGGCGAGGCTGTACCGATAGCAGCGTAGCCCATGGCTGTAAATTAAAAGAACCAACAACAAAATAAATAAAAAACGATTTCCATTTGCTCCTTGAAGGAGCAAAAAATCGCTTCAGCCACTGGACCACAAAGGCCTCAGCTTTTATTGAAAAATTAATAACCCCAAACCCACCTTGGGATTTGGGGAGCTTTACAGTGGTCCCAGCAACCAGGTCTCTTTTGCCCGACCAGAAGAAGGACCAGATGGCTTTGTTTATCCGCTTCTCTGCCCATGAAGGGATGACAAAAACATGGCAGAGGTGCCATATCTGGGACAGGGCCAAGGTGTTTATTATTACAGTTTTGCCCTGAAAGGTCAATTGCCTGCCCAACCACGCCGTAAGGCGTTTCTCTAATTTAGCTACGGCTGGCTCCCATGTTGGAATGGTGTAATCACCAACGCTGAAGGTCGCACCGAGCAACGGGAGTTGTTTCACCAAACGCAACCCATGAGGGGCGTCGGTGCGATCCTTCCAGGAACCAGCCCATAGTCCTTTCGATTTGCCTCGATTGAGTTTAGCACCGGAGGCTCTTTCATATGTGGAGTAGATATTAAATGTCTCCGTTATGGAATCATCAGTGGTAGCCGCGACAGTTGTATCGTCTGCGTGCCCTGTGCTCCTAAGCTCCTCCAAAGAATTTGGAAGCGTTATACCTCTGAGCTTCGGAGACGTCCGAAGACAGGCGGCAAGCACCTCGATGGTGATTACATACAGTAGTAGGGATAGCGGACACCCTTGCCGCACCCCGCGAGATGGAGAAAAAAAGGAGGAAGTCCAACCATTTATAACTACGGCCGACTGTATATTACTATAAAAAAGCCTGATCCAATTAATGAAGTCAGGGCCAAAATTAAAAGAAGAGAGCATGCGGATGAGAAAACCCCAGTCTACGCGATCAAAAGCCTTCTCTTGATCTAGTGACAAAAGCGCGAGCGGGAGGTTCTCTCGATCCACATACTCCAAGAGATCTCGTATCAGCGAGAGATTTTCTGAAATGGTGTGCCCCGGAACACCACACGTTTGGTCTGGACCTATGATGGAGCCCAGAACCCCTAGAAGCCGACCCAAGATGGCACGGGTTGCGATTTTGTAATCAACATTTAGAAGGCTTATAGGCCGCCAGTTCTTGGTCTCCAAAGGATCGTCTTTTTTATATAACACTATAATAAGCCCTCGACGCTGAGAGGTAGAAAGCTGGCCGGTCTCAAACGCAAGGTTGAGAACCCGGACCAGATCAGCGCCGAGAGCATCTCAAAAGGTGACATAAAACTCCATGGGAAACCCATCGGAGCCTGGCGTCTTACTGCGACTCATGCCCAAAAGCGCTTGAAAGCACTTGTCCACAGTAAGACACCCTTCGCATGAAGCCCGTTCGTTGGAGTCGAGGCGTCGTGTCAACTTGGCCAGGAGTTCATCCTGGGCAACAGGGTCACACTGCGTAGCAGTGAATAGATCTTTATAGTAAGTCCGCCAGACACCCACGATGGCAAAGGCGTCGTGGCAGACTTCACCCGTGTTGGGGTCCCTGATCGACCTCATAACTTGTTTGGCACGTTTTTTGGTGGCGAGATTGAGGAAGTAAGAGGAAGAGGTCTCCCCTTCCTCCACCCACTGACAACGAGCACGGACTTGGGCTCCACGAGCTTCATGGAGTGCAATGCGACGGAGTTTCTGTTGCACTTGGCATAATGCTGCAAAGGAGGCCTGATCACCGGCCTCAAAAAGGGCTTGCAACTCGCGCATACGTTTTAGAAGTGAGGCTTTGTTGCTGCGTTGTTGTGCAGCCTTGGATTTCGAGTAGGATCGAGTAACCTCACGAAGGTAGAATTTCCCTTGATCCCACCAATGTAACAAGGACGCAAAATCCTTGTGCTCTTTATATGTGTCCCAGAAGGACCAAAACGATTTGACTAAAGAAACGTACTCTGGATCTTGCAGTAGGGAGGTGTTAAATTTCCATACCTCCGGTCCAGCAATTATAGGATCACGGAAATTGCACTTGAGGAATAAGTACTGGTGATCCGAGAAAAAAGAAGGAAAATAATTGCATTCTTGCATGCAATTTTGCATGGCAGTGGGTGCCCATATCATGTCGATACGTGATGCAAATTCACCAGACCCATGTGTCCACGAGTAAGCTATGCGCTGTGGGTGAAGGGTGCACCATAGCGGGTATGTCTGCGTAAAGGACATAAGGGCCTCAAGAGCAGGGCCACTCTCCTGGGCACGCGCACTCGCACTGTCAGTGAACGATGGACGGCGCTTGCGATCCAGAGCGCTGTCTAAAACAGAATTAAAATCACCTGCCACAAACACAGGACGCGTCAGATTAATGAGACCCGTTAGGGTTGTAGAAAAGGTGTTGCGGGTAGGATTTTTATTCGGTGCGTATAATGAGATGAAGCTAAGGGATTCATCTCCCAAAGATACTAGAGCTTGGACAAAACGTCCATCATCATCACGGATGATTTTATCTATTTTATATATATCTTTTATTAAAATGGCTGTGCCACCACTTTTATTGGTAAAACAAGAGGAGGCAGCATGAAAGCCAGAGTTCCGGAACCACCATCGAATAGACTCATGGGAAGGTGCATGCGTCTTTTGAAGACAGACAACATCCACCTTCATGCAATGGAGCCAATCAATAAAGGCAGTCCGCTTTCTATGGTCATTAAGACCGTTAATACTAAGAGATAAAACGTTAAAATTCATTTTCTAGGAAATGAAGAACAGGCAGTGTTGGAAACATCAGCTGTAAGGCACGAGAATCGCGCAGCGATTCGGGCGAATTTGATGACTCATCAGAGTCAATAACGGCACCTGCCTTGACAGTAGGAAAAGCAGGGGAGATAGGTCCAAGAGTACTTGGATCATAATTGGAAGAGGAGGAAACTCGTGGAGTGTCAGTCCCTAAATCAATATCTTTGTTGTTATCATGACCATCTGGATCATGATAAGGTACTAGAGCTAGAGAGGAGACTGGTGGAATCTCACTCCCAGCATGTAAATGATTATTATTTGGCTGAGAAGAGGAGCCTGGCAGGGACTCACTCTCCACAGCCATACTATATATATTAGTTTTTATATCAGGAAAGTCCTTTTGATTAATGGTATTAGGCAGAGGGGGGGAACGAGGCGTGGCTGATGCCCAAGGTGCATACCCTTCTGCAAGGGCTTCTACCATAACTTCCTCGCTAGATGGTTCAGATGGATCTTGCGAGGCAACCTCAGAAGTTTCCAACATAGGTGAGGAAGGAAGAGGAGGCAAATCCTCCAAATTAAGGAGTGGATCAACGACTGATGATCCAGCCAGGCAAAAATCTACGTCATCAGATGGTATATGATCAGTGAGACGACGACGTTTCCGGCGACGGCGATCCCCCAACGAGATGTCATCGAGGTCAGCGTCCGTGTCGCAAAGTAAAGCTTTCGCTCCAAAAGAACGATGCTTGGTGGATTTAAGAGGATTTGCTGTAGCTGCAGCAAACAACGCATTTGCATCGAATGTAAAAGAGGAAGTAGCTGGCACAGTATATGTACATAGTAGACGTTCCCGGTAAAATGCTCGGGTGATGGATTTACTACGGACAAAAGAACTTGTACAAGCGGCCCCGTGGGCAGCAGCTGATTGAGATTGTCGTGTCAGAAGGGGTGTCTCCGGTCTCTGATTCTTCCGATTTTAGAGGAAGGTTAAACATCTGGCGCAGCGCAGCCAGATGGGCAGCAGGAGGAGACATGGAGATAGTGGCTGGTGCTGGTCCGTTAGGTTCTGGGGAGGAAGGTGCAGTGACAGTCGGTGACAATATGACTGCCTGACGCCCATCCCACCTAGTGTAGCGTTGGTATTTGGCATTCGAGGACCGTCTATTTGGAGGAGATTCAAAAGGTTCTATCTCCATTTTATCTACAGATGAGAGAAAGTCGCCTCAGCCTGTGGCTCTACATCATTACTCCCACCCTCTATCTGCTGACTTTGTGGCTCGCCAGCCGCTATTTCTTTTTGTGGAGGAAGACTTGTGTGGACAGGGGTTTCTACCTGATCCGTAGGAGTGGGTTTGGCCACCCTTTTAGCAGTAAGTTTTATTCGTAGGTCTTCCTCTGATTTGGATGATGGCTTAGTTGTTGTGACAACCCGTGTTTTGCCATCTGATTTGACCTTCAGAGTAGTTTGAACTGAAGTTTTATTTAGAATTTGATTACTACCATCCCTGGTAGTATTATTGTTGTTCTTATTTTCAGCAGATTTCCGGGCCTGCCGCGACTTCTGACAGCCCCTGGCCGTATGCCCCACCTCCTGGCACACGAAACAGGTCGGTGGCTGCCCTCGGTAGCGGAAGGAGACACAAAAACCACCTATATTTATATTGGCAGGGATGGGTTTCATGATTACCATGGACACTCTACGCGTGCCGGATCTAACAGAAAGAAAACCCTTCACCTTCAGATGTTGGATAGAAATGACCCGACCGTAGGGCGCCAAGGTATCAAATAAATATTGATCCTGCATTTGTAGAGGAGCTTGATCTACAAAAACGGACTTAACTTCCTCATACGCAGCAAGGGGGGTTAGTTGAATACCCCGAAAAGCAATGTCATTAATATCGGCAGCATGCCGATCCAATGAATAGCGGTACTCAATTCTATATCTCGTGGGGGACAAGGCTTGTACTGCAGCGACCTTGTGCTCCTCAATGGCATTAATCAGTTCCTTTCTCAACTGTGGGATCTTAGATGTTTTTACAATACGGGATGGAATGTTCACCACCGAAGTGGTTTGATTCCATCTTTGGAAATCCACAGCCGAGAACGTTATTGTGTTGTTTGAACTAGATGTGGTGTTACTATTATTCTGGCTGGTAGCCATGGTTCTTGTTATGATGTAAGGAAGGGAATTAATATACTATATATACAAAATCCAGTACAACACACACTCTCTGATAAATATATTAGAGACAAAAAACAAGAGAAAATCACTGGATTAAAACAACCAAATTCCCAAAAGCAACAAAAACAAAACTTAGATAGTGCTTAAACAATAGCGCTAAAAGAACCTACTATTAAAAGGCGCCTGTGCAATTGCGTACAACTGACCCACAGACAACTACTACCTTTTAATAGACTACCGATAGTATTTACCTAATGTAAATACTATCAAAGACGCGCTCAAAACCTGAAGGTAAAAGATGACCAAGAACCTCAACAGGAAGCGTCAAAGATACCAGAAGAAAGTGATCCCTCACCTTTGAGTCCCCTGACTCGACCGGCCCAACCACAGAAAAAACTAGTTCCCTCTACCTAAATGTATTTACACTATGTGCAGTATATGGAGGGAGTTGCCCTGCTAATCAGGAACAACGGAAGAACCAGCGAACTGGTTAAAAAAGAAAAAGAAGGGGATTTGTTGCCAGTCGGACAAACTGAGGCTAACCCTCAGCCGGACTGTACAACGGAAGAAAACTACGAGAAGGGAAAGCGGTATGGCGTGTTTATACCCAAGCACAATGGGGGGTATAACTAGTTGATTCCGGCACAGCTGTGTTATGAGTACCAAACTCAAGCATGGATCCACAACTGCCCGGTCGAAGCACTGAACGCGAGTACAAGTGACTCGCGTCAGGTAAGTATGAGTTTGTTGAGCGCAGGCACTCACGTTTTATTCAGCCAACAAGAATGGAAACGGACGTGGTTCTGCAGCCAGCCAGCAGCACTCTAATTTGCATGTTTCTCCTTGGCCGGGTAAGTGTGAGCATCGCTTGCCATTGTCACTCGCTGTAAAAAGAACAAGGGAGAAATATGTTAGAAATGAGTCGCATTCACAATCAATGTTTGGAAATTACTAAAACCTGATTACTAAGCTAGGGACTGACTCTTGAGTCTGTCCAAATTCTCCATTACTCATTTCTTTATAATAGAGTTTCTTTCTACTGATTGTTGAAAATCATACGAGCTATTTCGTTCTTAATGCTTTTATCAAGGTTCTATCATGAAGTATTGCTGTCTACAGTGAGATCGCTAAGCCTTATGGGAGATGCACATGAATCAAATTGGTTTTATTTGGTCAAGGCGTTCTCAAGATATTTGCTAGTTTTGATTTGAAACATTCGTTGTTGTTGTTGTTCATATTTTAATCCCTGACCTTGGTATATTCTCATGTCTCACAAGGAAGATATTCAAGTTCATTGGACAGTATACACATCTTTTGATTCCTCTCAAGATTCTCTACATACTCATCTTTATTTCATCGCATTTGGTTCACGCGTTACGAAGATATATTTGCAAGTTTCACTTTATTGTGTACGGATTTATAATTACTGTATGCTATATATTACGACCTGGTTATATTTTCAATCTATACGTAGAAGATATGCGTCGTATTCGGACATATTATATCTCGTTCGATTCCTTGGACAATTATCTACAATTCTGTCTTTACTTCGTGGCATTTGGTCAAGAATTGGCACACTTATTATCAACTTTCTGTTTAAACGTAGCCTGCGAAGCAGGCTCAATTTGGGGGAGGGAAGAGCCTGCAGTTGCCTACGATAATCTTTCATGCCACCCCTAGTTATGAATTCTAATTCGATCTACAAATTGACCAATCAAATCATACAAAAATTTTTTGTTTACTTCCGGTGAAGTGTCAGTCTCGGAATTACAGTAATAATTATATTACAAAAATGTGATCGTTCTGTTACAGTACTGTATCAATTTTTTAAGTAAACACTACAATGAACGATGTATGCCAGTTGTGTAACTGTAATTTGAAGGTATTATACGGAACTAGTGTATCCAAAAAATCTTTTATAAATATTTTAAAGCCTTCGTCAAGACAAGAAACTTTCGGAACTGTTTGGGCTGAACGTCTGTCACTTATTGGAATACGTGTTGAGAATTCAGTCAACAACTCAACATTTGTTTGCAACATTTGTGGAAGAAAAATAAAAAATCTATGTGAACTCTTCAGTTTTGTTTCAAACGGATTTGGTGGTAAAGAAAACGGTCTTGTTGCTCAAGCATCTAACGAAAAGAGGAAGGTTTCGGCACTGACCTCTGAAAAATTGAGTCCTGCAAATCGAAAGTGTCAACGAATTGGTTCTCCTCTAACAAAGCGAGCTGAAGGACATGTAAATGCGGCTAAGAAATCGCTCTCGTACTCAAGTAATCAAAATGTAGACACCCATGAAAATCAATTGAACGATAGTGTTATATCGAACTTAAGTATTGACGACTTAGACACTACAAAGTCATCTGCTTTGAAAGTCGTAATTGCATATCCCAATGGGCGAGTTACTGTTAAACACAGTTTTGACGAAAACGCTCTTACAATAATAAGAGGCATTTGTCTGTCTCAGTGGCAAACAGTAGTTAATGCATTTCTTCGCCGGAACTACTCGGAGCATTGGAGCGAGAAGTAAATCATGAATGCAAAAATTACTGTAAGTGAGACAGCTGCTTGAAATCTAAGAAACCTGACCAACTTTCTGTTTTCGCAAACGTAAATGTGTGTAGAGAAATTAAAGTTTATTGCCCAATTCTAAGTACTGTCTTAGAGAGTGCTTGTGACTTGAAAAATTTGAATGTAAATGAAAATGAGCAAGCAATCAACGCCATTGCTTTAGCAACCTCTACGCTTATCCGATGTAGAAATCCCACAATGTCTGCCATTGCATACAGAATGTCCACCATACTATTTCACAGTGGAGTAAGTTATCAGGATGTTATTAGACTGAATCACTTAGGAGTTGGCATGTCTCCTAAAAGAATGACTGTCTTGCAAGACGAAATGGGACTCACTGCTGATTACAAACTAAAAATATGGAAGAAAACGATAGAAAATAACAAGTGTTCCACATTGCTTCTCCAAGAGGTTGTGCAGAAACAAATTTCAAATAAGGAGGAAGACGACATGGACCTTGATGTAGATCTAAGTCGACAAGAGAGTATTAAAGACTATCAGTGGTACAGACCAGATATCTATGAAATCACTATGAAAAATGTAGAAGAAGTTCGTGAAATAATGAACGAGCAAACCTGTAACGAAGATGTTGTTAAAGAAACGTTAAAGCAACTGAAAAGTGAGAAACTACCTTATTACAAGTAAGTTGATTTCAATAAATTTATAAATCATTGAAATGTACTGTGTACATGTCATTTGAAAATCAATTTGATTCGAGCAACGATTTAACGCCGTAACAGTTATAAAGTAATGCAAATCAGACATCAAAGCTGGACATCATAACAATAGTATACGTCGACATAAAAATTACAAAATTAGATGTTATTTGTGTATTACTGTATTTATTTATCTTGCAATAGAATAGTTGCTGATAACATTGATCACAACGTGTATGCTAGAATGCAGACTAAAGATCACACAAATCGATCGATTCATTGGACACACCAATTTGCTGTTTTGGACAAAGTGGTAGATCCAGCCCTTGATCACTCAAAACCTCAAAAAGCTGTGAAAGATCTTCAGTTGATAGAACTTCTGCCAGGCGAAGACGTCCAGAACAACTTTGTTTGGCGATCGGCGGTTTTAGTTAGCAGAGTAATTACAAAATACTTACCTGCCTTCAAGTGTTTGCAGTCTGAAGTCGTTTGCCACGTACCCCACAAGTATTCTGATGAAATGGACAGAAAGTCTGACATAGTAAGTTTAAGTCTGCAAATACTATTTGCATCTACACCAAAGTCTAATATGATACATTGGTGTCAAAATAGTTAATATAATTGCAAAATTTTGTTCATGCATGTAGTGTTCTCTTGGTATGGAGTTTCACAATTCCAATGTTGCAACTGAAATGGCTCAAATACTAAAAGACTACCAGCTGAATTATGTTCCTTGCTTTGAAAATTCCATGGGAAAAAGACTGTTTTGGCTTATATTCCAGTACATGGGGATCAGCTGTTTGAGGAAAGAGTGAGAAATGTTGAGTGGGCATTTCAGGATGGGGAGGACAAGTATGAAAGGCTTGAAAGCCTTTTACCAGAACATGCAGACTGGCATGCTAAGGTTACATTATACAAGGTATACTAGACTTCCTATTCAACCTGAATTGATAGTACTAAAGTGCAGAGATAGTAAAAGATTGTGTGATCAAAATTTTCCAGTTGGTGTTTAGTGTATGACGTTAACCCAAAATTGTCTTAGATAAAAAAAAGTAGGGTGCACTGGGGTACATTTCAACACAGACATTTAAACCACTCATGTCATAATTAAGTCAAAAGCTTTGTTTGACATTTCACTAAAAAGACCTCATTCTTTGTTATTAAATAATTAGATCGAGTATGATATGTTTGTAAAAGACGAGTCAGCCAAGGAGCTAGTTACGTCAAGAGCAAGCATGAACCGAACAGGCATGACAAATGCATCGAAAGGAGTGCACAACCACTACAACGAGTACAAAGATTTCCATTCCAGAGAAGTTGAAGCACATATATGTGCTTCTTTCATGGAAATGTGTGGAATGTCCAAAATTGATGGTATGTTGTACTTTGAATATTATTACCATTATTCTAGCTTATAGGAATTAAGTAATGACCATGTCTGCTAGGTTAAGATTATGCTGTAAAGGAAAGAAATTGCAATAATTCATTTTTATTACGATATTAATTAACAGATAAACCAAATGTTGTCATGCCAGCTGGAAATGCTGATAAAAAAACAAAGATGAAATGGTTACTTGACCAATGCAGGAAACATGTGGAGAATTATGTAGTATAATCAGAGGTTTCTACCTTGGTGCAACAAACAGAAAACTTTGAAAAAGCTTCTGCAGATAAATTTCATTGACGTGTGCATGACTGTGACAAGTCATTTAAACTACACTCCAGAAGAGTTATTTAAGTATGATAGAAAATGAAGTTCACTGATAAATTTATAAATTATAAAATATAAATATAAAATCTTACCATAATGTTATAAGCAAGGTACTTCACTATCATTTAAAATATTTTAAAATGTCGTTTTATTGTTCAGCCATGACTTGGATGGACACAACATGAAATACCAAGTTTATTTAAATGATGACAAAGATGAATTTGGTTATTACTTTTGTCGAGATAATTGTGGTCATGTTTTCAGTACCAAGTCTACCAGAAACAGGTTTGCTCCCTTCCACTTTTCTTTGCAATCAAAGGTTCTATAATTAACAAAGTACAGTAATTATGTTGTATTTATTTTATATTTTCCGACAGGCATGAAAAAAGGTACCACCCACAGTTTGTGCCATCCACAATTTGTACCACCACCCCAATACAGAAAGATGACAGCCTGTACAACTACCATCAACGTAAGCTAAGCTTTGGTTTAATACTTATGGCATTTGAAGATGCTGTTAGAGAAGGTGACGAGCAATGCCTGTATGAAGTATACAAAATCGTACTTTTAATTTACAAGGCAACAAAGCATACTAAGTATGCTTATGTCATTCTCCTTTACCTTACCAAGATTTGCGCATTACTGTCGGAGTGGGAAGCAGAGTGATTTAAATGGAACCGCTTTGTGAATACTCATGCTGGGAAAGGTTGCAATATTTCACTTGATCTACGTAAAGAACACCAAAACCATTTCCTAAAGGTTATGTGGCGTGCCCTTGGACCAAACTTAAATGAGGCTAATGCTGCTAGAATTGCAGGCACTGTTGATCAGGTGGAATCAATCATGCATCGTGTAGATGAAGACTGCAAATTATCACGGAGGTCATCACATCGATCAGTTAAAAGCACTGAAGATACTGTACAACAGATAATAACTGATCTACTGTCAATATCAGCTTTTAAGCACATAGAAGGAAGAGAAGGGCATCTATCTTCTCCAAAGTTTAGTTCTAATTTATTTGCAGGATTGGATTACAGAGATTTACATATGTGGATGAAGGAAAAAGTTCAAGCATGGGGATCAATAAGCGAACAGCCTAAGAATGTTAATAATAAGTAAATCACTCTGAACAATTTTTGCAGATAGGTAGCATATTCTGCAGAATACAGATTCTGTAAGCAAAAAAATCTGTCTGTAATCTGTTTGGTGTTGTGAATATAAAGTTCACAAGTGTGACAGCTGTAATGAAACATTTTAATATTTTTTTGCAAATATGAAATTGTATACAATTAACAATTACAAACTTACCAGATAAGAACTTCTGGTAGTTCATCTGAACTTTCTCACTATAATTATTATTATTATTATTATTAATGGTTTATTTGCATATTATCGCATTAAAATGAATTACAATATGCTTACATTGGAATATATTAAAATTTACAAAAATGCTAAAATATGAATTGCTATATCTAATATATATGAATGTTAAAATCTAATATACAAGTTCTTGAAAGATGTAACCAGTTCCAATTGTTGATCATTAATGTATAATGGAGTATTGTTATCGCTTCGTCGTAAAAAGCTGACAACCATTTCCTTGCATTTCAAGCCATTCAGTTTCATATCATTCTCACACGCCCGTTGTTGGAGTTCATTAAGTTCGGTTTGTAAGCACGATTCCTCAGTTGCTTTTATAACCTCAGAAATCGTTACATCGTCAACGTATTTCCAATGAGAGGAGTTTAGGGACTTCATTTTCAGATCATTAATCATAACTAAGAACAAGACAGGGCCAAGTTTTGTTCCTTGAGGGACACCACCATTTACATAAACCCACTCTGAGCAAGACTCATTAATCTTCACTGCCTGACGACGATTTGAAAGAAAATCACATACCCATGGGATCAAACATCTTCTTATTCCAAGGGCTATGAGTTTTGCAATCAAGATGTTATGATTAATTCTGTCAAAAGCTTTGGAGAAGTCCAAAAAACAAATACGTAGATACCGTTTTGGGCTATCCAGTGCCTGCAACCAATTGTTAATCATATCAATAAGGGAGAATGTTGTGGAAGATCCTCTTAAGCTACCAAATTGCTTTGGATCAATTTTGTCTTTGACATCATCAATCATCCAGGTAACAACAAAGTCTTCCAAAATTTTTGACAGAGTGGCAGTGAGGGCAATTGGACGGGTCTCATCCTCACACGTTATTGGTTGGGCTTTCGGGATTGGGACGATGTTAGCATCTTTCCAAGGTATAGGGAATTCAGAGTGCAATAAAGACTTGTTCAAGATTTTGGCCACCGGATCAGCTAACTCCTGAGCATATTGACTAAGCACTCGATTAGGAATACAATCAGGGCCGTTGGATTTAAATGCCTTTATTTTGAGTAGTTTAGAACAGACCTGTGCAATTGAGATAGATGGTGGGGGTTCGGGAGCTGGGAGATACGCAGGCAAATTACCAAGGTCAGGAGGAGGAAGGTCGGCGCTGGCTGATAAAAAGTGCTCATTTAGTTTACCACACAACTCAAGATCGGACATTGATACCCCATCGCTGGTAATGTCAAAATTAGGCGTTGACTTTTCCTTGCCGGTGATCTGTTTAATGTAATTCCACCATTGCCTTGGGTTGCTATTTTTTTAAATTTTGAATCTTCCTGGCATAATACATACGCTTTTGTGATGAAATTTCTCTTTGTACCTTATCCCTATGATGTAACCAAACTGCACGGTCACCGCTGTGGAATGCACGCTGTCTTTGAATAATCAACTGTCAACATTGGAGTCATCCATGGTTTGTCAGTCGCATGAATCTTGCTAGTTTTAGTAGGGAAAAAGAGGTCAATGGCAGAGCTAAGTTCAGATGTAAAAGAAGACGCCAAAGCTGTGGCAGAATCGAGATACTGAACATCAGAAAACCATACGTGGCCACTGCACCATCTTCCAAACGCTGCACACAATGACTGGGTAAAGCGACGCACCTTACGTTTTGTTATTCCTTTCTTTATCAAACAAGCAGCACTGTCAGTATTTCTACTCCAATTGATAACATGATGATCAGATCTGCCCAAAGGTGCAGTTACCGTAGGAGTGCTGTAGAAGTGGGACATATTGGTTATTATTAAGTCCAAGATGTTATTGCCACGTGTTGGTTCCCGAACTACTTGTTTTAGATTGTGACTGGAAAGGAGGTCAGCAACGTTTAACATGTTGAAGTTTCCAGTAATTACAATGCCACAGTCGGGAAATGCTGAACAAACCTGGTCTAGACTGTCAATGATATATTCTATTAAGTCTGACCCTTCCTGCACAGAAATACCTGGGGGACTGTAAACAACCCCCAACATTATGCCTGACAAGGTGCGGGGAAGGCCAGTTGGGCGAAGCCAGACCCACAAGCATTCAAAGACTGCATTTTCAAGATCTAGCCTTTTTTTACTAGGGATATCAGATGATATATAAGCGCAAACACCACCACCTCAACCAAAGGCTCTGTCCTTTTGGTAGATGTTAAAACCTTCAATAGACAGTAAATTATCATCAATGTCCTCACTTAACCAAGACTCTGTAATAGCTATAACATTTGTACGTTGGCAAGATATGCGCGCAGAAAGTTCGTCGATCTTCGGTAATAACGAGCGAACATTCATCAAACTAAACCGAGGAATTTTCATTTTGGAATAACAGCTATTATGGTTTTGTTCAGCTTCAGTGCCGTTGATTGTTCTCGTAGTTGAAACTTGGATATGTAATAAGTTCGTTCAGTTTACACCGTATTGCTTTGAAAAAACATGTCCTTTACGTCGTACGAACGGTTCTATACCGCTAATAAACATACCATTAGAGTGTCTTAGATGATTACCACCTTGTTGACCTCTTACAGGGCGAGTACGAGTGCTCTTCGAAGCATGAAGTTTTAATTCGCATCGTTGGTGATGAGTTTGAATATTCAGCTTTCTGGCTTTCAACTTGTATTTTACAGATTTTCCACTTCTACATCCGCGAAAAGGCTTTAAAATATCCAAATTCTTTAAATCACAGTATACGTTCTTAGTTATAGTCCATGGGCAATTAAGATCTTTCAAAGTTCTTGCATTATAAACACATCGGGATGCACCCTTCTTCGTTTCGTCACGCCTAGGTTGACACAAGAATACATCTGAAAACGGCAGCATCTTCCAAACGCTGTGTGCCAAAACAAGAAACTGATTGGACCCAAAACTTCCAGCATTGTAAGTAAGAACTTTATTCCGAAGAAGTATTCCCAAAGATTTTCACGAGACATCAAAGAGCAGACTTTAAATTAAGATAATATTGAGAGTTGTTAAAAAAGCGTGCAGCCATGACGGCGCATACATATATGCAATTACAAACAGCATCCAGATCACTCTGTTCCAACAAATGTTCTAAACTGTGACAAACTGTTGGTATGTTATTGCCATCTTGAAACAGGCTCAATGTTTCATCAAAGTTAGGTATATCCATAAAAATCTCCTGGATAATTTTTAAAATCTTTAGAGCATGTAGGAGTGAAAAAACAGGACACAACTCCAAAATGTCACTTATTGTGAAGATTTGATGGCAATTCATTAAAAAATCTTGAATCAGGTGTTCTGAAAAGCCATGACTACAACTATTATCAAACAATGTAGGTGCTGAAGCCATATTACTTCTCAACTCGTTTAAAGCATTTTCTAAATCCATTTTGTCATCCTCATTTACTGGCCTTGTCAATTTCACCTCTTCACCAACAACAGTACAAGTACTTGCAACATCTTGTTCAAACGGCAATGAATGTTCAATGCAAGACGGTTCACCACATTCACAATTTCTAGTGCAATATGTACAGCAATTATGTCCTGGTTTTAAAGATGTTATTGTATCATCTAGTGACTCATATGCAGCCATGCGTAGACAACTTTTAGCATTTACAAATTTCCTTACTTGCTCTTGACACTGACTTAGTTGATTACCATGATAAATAATAATGTTGTAACTTGGCAAACCATCCCTTCCAGCACGTCCTGCTTCTTGGTGTTGGTCTAGAATGTTACGAGCTGGTCCCCAATTGATTATAAAACGTATGTCAGGAAAATTGACACCCATACTCAGGGCTGTTGTGGCAATGACGACTCTTAGGATGCCTTGTCCTTTCAATGAATGGATTACCCTTTCTTTAGATTGCTGCCAGCTACTTGAATGGTATATTCCAATGATGCAGTTTGTTGCAATACAACAATTCTTGTCACAGTAAGCAGCTCTTCCAAGCTTCAGCATCAAATAATTTACAACACTAGCAATGTCATTTATTGTATTACAAAATATAATTGTTTTGTCAGATAGCACTCCCTTTTGCTTCACCATTCCAACCAACCAATCAAGTTCGTTAAATATATTGTCTTTTGTAGTCTTCTTGACTGAGAAACACACATTTTCTCGATGTGGACTAACATACACAGTCAGTGGATCTTTCAACAACAGTTGGGATGACACAATTGAACAAGTCTGTTGATCAGCAGTTCCTGTCAATGCTGCCATTGGTGTGCCTTAAAAAAAGCCACATGTTACAAAACAGCTTCTTAGTTATTTATAAATAAAAGCCACTCACAGACACACATTCAACAATGATAACTGACCTCGTTTAAGAAATGAGCGTAATACAGATGGCTTTCCGTAAGCGGCACGAAACGCCGAGGTTATCTTGCTTTTCTTTGCCTTTGCATCCCTATTGAATTATTCACAATTCATCACAAGGAATATATCTTATGTATGAAAGTGTCAATAGTAAACATCCTACCTTAAACCGGTCCATGTTTCCAATGTATGTGATTCGTCAACAACGCATGCCAGAACACCACGAGTGAAACAGAATCTTTTTTTAGTACACAGAGAAACCTCTCATCAAGTGCACTTTCCGCGGAAGTATAAACAATTTCATAGTTGCCCCCTTCAACTTCGTCTATTTTGTCTAACTTTTCGCTTAAATTACATGCAGTCAAACCCATTGACTCTGCTTCATTAATTTGGTCGCATACAATGCTCACCAAAGGGCAAACAACAAGGAACTATGTCTTTCAGTCGGTGAGCATTTTTTTGTATTCTTCAGCATTAGTATTTGGAAGATTAAGCTCTTGCCGTATCCTGTGGGTAACACAGCTAGGAGATCTCTCCCCTCATATAGATGTCGTATTGCTTTCATCTGTTCGCTTTTTAAATTTAGCTTGAATCCCTTTTCTTGTAGTCCATTTAGCACTCTTTGGATACATTCTTCGAAAGCATCACAAGTACTAACCGCCATATTGAATGTTGACACTATTATTAACATATGGCTATTAATTTGTGTTAGCCAATGAAATTGCAGCGTTCGCAGGCGAACGCTATACATGAAAGATTATTGTAGGCAACTGCAGGCTCTTCCCTCCCTCAAATTGAGCCTAGTTTAAACGATTCACTTGCTTATACTGTGTGATACTTCATGTTATGGCCAATTTTGGACTACTTCCAACTCTCCTCAAATGAACTCCAATAACCCTAATCACTTTGTTAAAACATCCTTTTTCCCCTAGCCGTACCAAGCCATACATATCATTGAAAGTCTGGAAATCAACTCGTCTCCCACTTGGCTCCTAAATGTATCTAAAGGTAGTGTCAATTTCAAGATTGAATGGGATGTTATAGACAAACCAAAACCACTCAACTCAGTGGACACTTTTTCCAAATCTGTTATTCAGTCCCTCCCTACATATAATGTTTGGGAACCAGTGTGGTCTACCTTGCTTAGTAACAAGAAGATCTGCCTGAAAATTGATTGGAAAATCATGGACTCTAATCAATCATCTCCTCAATTTAATCCCATTTCTCCTACTTACTCTCCAACATCTTTCAACACAGCAAGCATGACACCGTATCCCCCAAACAATGATTCTGGTTATTATTCTCCATCCAGCCCAAGTTCCCTTCAAAACCCTCGTGTCTATTCTAATCCACAATCCCCATTTCCACCAACTACCTTGTTCCATACTCCCAAATTTCGACCTCATCGACAAGACATCTACGCCAGCCCCACAAAACCAAAACCACAGCACATCAACTCCCATAAAGTTAGTATAAAGAAACCACCTACTTTATCAGATAATTCAAATACCCATTCCCAATCTGATATGAAAACTTCACCTGACACTACATCAACACATTCCCCTTCCCTTTACCCTGTATCCCCCATTAATACTAACTTTACTGATAACCCCTCACCCTTATCTCAATCTGACATGAAACCCCCTCCTGACATAACATCAACATCTAATTCCTCCTCCATTGACCCTATACCCCCCCTCTTAGCATTAACCCTTCTGACAACCCTACACCCTTACCATCCACTCATGGAAATCCTAACACTGCCACCTCTGTTGGCCCACCTCTGTCCCTTGATTTTAAATTACCTGCTACTCATTCCTAACCTGTTATCCTAACTTTACCTGACACCACACCAATACCTATTCCATCTTCTATTGTTGTTTCTGGTAACCCTACCACAAACCCCACTATCCCTCCTGCCCCTTTAGAGTCCCCACCCTCTCCGGATGCTTATTCCACTTCCTATCCTCTTCCTCAACAATACTTACCTTCTCAACAAGACTCCTGTTCACAATTCAAGAAACCTAGGAAAAAGAAAAAGGGAAAGGAAAAAATCACCAAAAGTTATGTTGGGTTAACTTCAAACGAACATTCACTCTCACCTCCTAATTCCACCATTATGGTACCTGCTGACCCCAAGTTTGTTGTCCATGAAGATTCAACGGATGACCAAATTATGTTAATTCCTGATCCACTTAACGAAGATGCCAACCTGTATGATAATCTCTTTATTAAAACTCCTGATGACCTAAAGGTTGATGACTGTGGTTTGCTCGATGCATCAGTCAAAGCTTGCTAAGTGGATCTTAAGGGTCGCTGTAGAATGTGTGATGCAATAGTTAAGTCTTATGATGTTGATGAACATGTATTCAAATGTAAGAAATTTAACGATAATGACTTAACATCTTTAGTTTGTAAAACTGCTAAAAACATCCGTGCAGATCGAGATGATGTCAGTGATCAAGTAGAGAACTATATTCAATTCGAACTTGAGGAAGAGTATGTCAATCAAGTATTTCCTACTATAGCATCATATAAACACTTTGTAATAGACGTTGAACAATTTCTTAATGATAGAGCTACAATAGTTTTCAAAAAATGTAAAATTTATGGTTCCCAAAGTCGTTCTAATATCCCTTAACTTCAAATCCCAATTGTAAAAACATTGGGTACATCCTCTTTCCTTTATCCACCTCTTCTATTTCTTGTTTCTAAACATCCTCCTAGTCCTTGAACTATAAGTGTATATAACTCATTGTTGTATAAGCTAGATCTAACATTTATTCTATATAATGTAAACGTGATTCTTTATATTTTAATAAAAATTTCTGTTCTTATCAGATTAATATCTGATATGTTAGGCAATGCCTAACTCATATATTAAACTGATTTTTGGAGCTCAGCCATGGGACTTGCTTCGCCCTGGCCACGGGTTGTCTTGGTCATTGCACTACCACCGAGAACAGCCCACCACTTTTAGTAAATCAAATGAAAAATGAACTATGAAATCAACCGTGAGAAGTCCTCCCTGCTGCCTGCTCCAAAAGAACAGATACTATACACTTAGAATTGCTAATGCGTTTACTCTATACATATCTTGATTCATGTGCATGTCCATAGACTATAATATATATACTTTGTTGTTGTTTGCAAGGGGGCTATGGGTCACGCTGAAATTTTCCGGTGCTCTCCCATAAGGCATAGCGATCTCACTGTAGACACTAATACTTTGTGACAGAACATTTATAAAAGCCCAAAGAATGTACTAGTTCGTGTGATTTTCAAAAATCAGTAGAAAGAAACTCTATTACAGAGAAATAAGTAATGCCCGAGAATTTGGATTGAACTAGTCAGACTGTGGCTTGGTAATGTTTCAGTAATTTCCACACATTGATTGTGAATGAAACTCACTTCTAAAATATTTCTGCCTTATTCTTTTTACAGCGCTGGAGCAGCAACAGCAAATGATTCTCACACTTGCTGAATTTGGGCAGGCGAACCATGCAAATTAGACTGCACAACTACCACGTCCGTTTCCATTCTTGTTGGCTGAATAAAAGGTGAGTGCCTTTGCTATTGAAACTCATACTTACCTGACGCGTTTGGTTTGGGTTTTTCGACTGTATGGTTAGCCCAGAAGGCACCTTATACTGCATGGTTCGCCCAGCAGTTTTTCCTCCTGTATGGTACGCCCAGCGGGTTGTGTTTTTTGTTCTCCCTTGGGAGATTTAGCTAGTGCGCTTAAAGGCGTGCTGGTTTCGCGCTCTGGGAGGTGCGATGCCTGTAGCGGGCTTTTCTTCACGGAAAAGTGCGGTTTCGCAAATGGGGGCCTTCCAAGTTGCATTCACCCTGCGACCATTGCACAACCCTATTGGTGTCGGGAGCAGGCCTTGCAATAAAAACTTACCTGACGCGTTTGGGTTAAGTTTTTCGTCTGTATGGTTAGCCCAGCAGGCACCTCATACTGTATGATTTGCCCAGCAGTTTTTTTCCTCCTGTATGGTACGCCCAGCAGGTTGTATTTTTTGTTCTCCCTTGGGAGATTTAGCTAGTGTGCTTAACGGGGTACTAGTTTCGCGCTTTGGGAGGCGCGGTACCAGTAGCGGGTTTTTCTTCACGAAAAAGTGCAGTTTCGCGAACGGGGGCCTTCCAAGTTGCATTTCATTCTGCGACCATTGCACGACCCTATTGGTGTCGGGAGCAGGACTTGGAATAAAAACTTACCGGACGGGAGTCACTTGTACTCGCGTTAGTGCCTTCGACCTTGTGTTTGAGGGTTCGATGCTGGGTTATTTGGAGAGCCCTAACACGAACATAAGGATTCAACTAGCTGTGCTCCCTTGGTGCTTGGCACAGACACGCCATACTGCTTACACTTCTTGTAGTGTTCTTCCGCTGGACAATCCGGCTGAGAGTTAGCCTCAGTTTGTCCAGCAAAGCTCCCTCTATCCTCTTGTTTTGACCAGCTTGCTGGTCCTTCCGTTGTCCCTGATTAGCAGGGCAACTCCATACATAGTGTGGACCATAGTGCAAATAGCTGACATGTAATAGGTAGCGGTAAATAGATTTTCCGTGGTGGGCCCGTCGAATCAGGGATTCAAAGGCCACCGAGTTATCTTTTTCAGGCATCTTTGACGGTTCATTGTCGGGGTTCTTGGACTTCTTGCTTTTTACTTTGGGTTTTGAGCGCATCTTTGGAGTGCTTCATATAATTGAAGTACCCGTCATAGTAGGGGTCATTTGCATCGAGTCTTGCTATTATCTATTAAAAGACACCATTAAGATCAGGTCTTGCGCTTGGAGTACGTGCCAGCATAAGCGTCTTTTAATAGTAGGTAGGTTTTAGACAAAAATTTGTGTGTTGTAAAGACCTAGAGTTAATTTCTTTGCTATTACAAGTCTCTATTTGGAATAGAGCATTCGTGTGTGACTCTTAGGTCTTTTCTACAGGGTGTATAAAAAAAAGTAGACTATTTTGAAACGGCACTCAACCTCGCGAAGCGGCTTGAAGTATGAAGTTTTTATTGATATACATTGTTTGGGTACTTACGGTGTAGAATAAATCAAAATATCCTGAAATTTAAGTGTTTTAAACCCAGGGGTGTGCGTATTTTGAAGCGCATTAAAAATGGCTTGCGCACAAAATTTAAAGGCTTAAAAGTAATTTTGAGTTGGTTGGTAGAAAGTATGTTAGGTGTTTTCTTGCTGTTCAAAATTTCAAGAAATTTGATTGAGTTTAAGCCAGTCAAAACGTCGCGCGAACGTATATTTTTTCTCAATAAGAATCGTTTTTCTGAAGAAATGTTCCAATTTTAATTAAATGTCCCTTGGGAGTTGTATGCAAATTAAGTAAATACATAAATTAAACATGCACAAACTAATTTTGCTAAAAATATGAAAGTTCGTGCGACGTTTTGAACGGCTTAGACTCGAGCAAATTTTCTGAAATTTTTTACATCAATACAACACCCAACAAATTTTCCATCTACCAAGACAAAATTACTTTTTAGCATTTAAGTTTTGTGCGCAAGGCATATTTATATTGCCGTAAAAGACAGAACCTCCCCGGGTATTGAAGTTTTAAATTTCTTATTTGGTCGGTTTATTCTAGATTATAAGTACCAAAACAATCTCTTTTAATAAAAAAACATCGTATATTGAGGCGCTTTGCGAAGCAGAAAGCGATTTCAGATTTGTCTACTTTTTTTTATACACCCTGTAGTGTATATTTCTTAGTATTATTGTCGAAAATCTCCATGGCTACGAGCCTGAAACAAAATTTGAATAACAAATCCTATGCGAATGCTAGCAGCAATAACAACATGACTGCTAGCACGAATATAAAATTTACAGCTGCAGATTTCCAGTGTTGGACTCAAACCACTTCGGTGGTTCATATTCCATCGCGCTTGATTAAGAACAGTAAAATTCCGCAGCTGCGAAAAGAACTTATTAATGCAGTTGAGGAGCGCAGGGTCATTGCTGTGCAAGCCTTGTCTCCCATAAAATACAACATCCAATATAAACACTCATCGGACCGACACGCCGCCGAAATCAAGGGCATTAGTTTTAGAGGCGTGCATTTAACGCCATTGCCTGCGCATGAGGAGGTCAAGTCGGTCTTTGTTGAAAAGGCTCCTCTTCATATGCAGGACAATTATTTATACCAAGCATTGGCACCCTATGGACGGGTTATAGCCGTCCAACATTTAACAATCAAGGGTTTCCCATCCGTGCGATCTGGCACGCGTAGAGTGTCAATGGTCGTGACCAAGGCCATCCCATGCACTATTAACATCGTGGGATTTCCCGTCACTTTTAATTACCGTGGACAGCCCACACAATGCTTCGTATGCCACGGGGTGGGGCATGCAAGCAAGGACTGTCCAAAATCAAGACAAGGGAAGAAACAAACTCAACAACAACAGCCTAACCTCCCTAAAGTGACGGGAAAACAAAAAGCTCAAAATACCATCAATAAGAGCAAAAATACAAATAATAACAACAAAAAGAAAGCCTTAGCTCACAATGATCTTACAATCAAACTGGACGGTCTCAAGCGCACCGTCCAGACAACAACAAATAAAATGAAGTCTCAGTTGGGGGAGACAGATCTTAGGAATAAATTAAACAAACAGCAGGAGACCAGAATAAAATCCACGGAGACAGAGCAGGCACCTGCTAAATCTCCCTCAACATTATCGAAGGCTGGCCATGCCAAAGTCCAGTCATTGTCAGGGGGGTATCGGGTACGACTGATGGCGTACTGGACGAGGTCGCCCATCCCGCTCAGGTCGTGGCTGAGTTAATGGATACTCAGCCTTCACAGGAGACATCTTTTAAACAAATATCGACATCGCCCCTGGCTCAACATCTCGCAGCAGCTTTGCGCGAGATGTTTAACGTACCAGCTCCATCTGATGATAAATTTGAGCCGGGGGAAATCAGAGACTCGTCATCCATCCAGTCAATGGATGATGAGAGATCTTCAGATCACGCTGATCTGAAGATCCAACTGGATGGTGCAGCAAAAGCCATCCAGAAAACTACTGAGGCAGACAGTCCTTTGAGAGTTCAGTCTCACTCGACTCTCACACCTCTGACTCGACAGTTGAAACAACTACGATCTACTTTTAATATGCCATTAACATCGGCAAGCGAGTCAGAGGAAATAACTGAGGCAGATTTCGCCGTCAGTATCATCGCGGCCGAGCAACATGTTGCTGCGAAATCTGGTCCTGTTCGCGCTGTTGTGTGGAAAATTACCACACTACAGGTTAGTAGGAATCGAAGTGGCCGTTCTCAGGCAACATCAACATCAACAACTACCTCTCGCTCGAGCTCCACGATCACAACATGGACGTGGTCAAAGCCGACGGAAGGGGGGGGGGTAGAGAGGTCACAGCAACACAGGCAGAGATTGATAGGGATGACATCCCACTCGCCATGTTACAAAGCAACAAGAGACGCCGTCTCGACTCCTCAAGCGATGAGGAACTTGATTATTGTCTTTCGGGGTCGTCAGTCATTGACCCCATAGCAATCGAGTATTGGCATACAACGCCAATTTCTTCCTTTGGGCAAACGCTATCGCCTGCATTAGAGGCGCCAAGTGCTACATTAGATGTAGCACTTTTAGAACAACAACAACAAACTGAGGGTTCGCCATTAGTCCCATTGGATGGGACACCGGCAATCCCAGAGAAATCGCAGGTCGTGACAGCATTGGATGTTGCACAACCAGAGCCAGAGGTCACGCCTGACGTCATGGCAATGCCCACCGAGGCACTAGTGCAGGAGGAAGAAATCCTCATAGAAATTAGAGAAGGAGAGGTGTCTTGGGCCTCAGAGGTCACGCCTGACCGACAAGGGCCCTCTCGCCTAATAGGAGTTGAGATAGGGATCGTGGAGCCAGATAAAACCAGCCCCGATCCCATTTTAATTTTTGACCCTGTAGTGTGTCCACTCTCGCCGCCGGAGAGAGAGATGTCGCCGATCTCCTCTCCCGCGCTTATTAACACCCCGGTCTTCTACAGACCCTCATTTGACGAGGTAGAGTCACCGCCAGGCTCGGTTGCCTCGTCGACTGATTTTTTACCTTCCCCTGCTTCTTAGCAGGGCTTATTCGATCGTTTAGTGGCTGGCTGGTTTGTATCCGATTTGGAATCGGAACATGAGCCCAGCACCATCGACGAGATTAACCGGGCACTCCTGACGGAGCTGT
The DNA here is from genome assembly GCA_963855995.1 of Muricea muricata. Taxonomy (NCBI): domain Eukaryota; kingdom Metazoa; phylum Cnidaria; class Anthozoa; order Malacalcyonacea; family Plexauridae; genus Muricea; species Muricea muricata. The sequence continues at coordinate 44,452,215 of OY979716.1, read as the reverse complement.
CCAGTCCTGAGCTCCCAATCTCTCCGGAGTTTCTCCCCTTAACACTGGAATCAAATGATGAATTTGATTTCAGTCAACATCAACGGTCTTAATGACCATACTAAGCGAACCGCACTGGTAGACTGGCTAAAGTGCATGAAGGCTGATGTTGTGTGTCTCCAAGAGACGCACACGCCTTCACACGAATCTGCCAGAAAGTGGTTCGCAAATAGCGGCTATCGCGTCGCCTTTTCTTCATTTACATCCAAGAGTGCAGGCGTCGCCGTATTAGTAAAGGATACCTGGAAGATCTCCAGGATCATGAAGGACGATCATGGCCGCTTTATACAAGTCTTTGTTGACTTTGGGGAGAATCAATTAAGTTTTGTCTCATTATACGCTCCGCACACCAACCCGGAGCGAAATTGCTATTTTACATCACCGACAGACTTGATTGATCTATCGCGCCCCGTTTTTATTGGGGGTGATTTTAACTCCGTTCTTCATCCCGAAGTGGATAGAATGAGAGATCCTTCTCACGATCCTGGTCACTTTGCGCACCGACGTGAGAGTGTTGCTGCTTTGGAGTCGCTCGTGTCCTATACACAAACCTATCCGCTATGGCGTCAATTACACCCAGGATGCGTAGTGTATTCGTGGACACACAAATCGGGTGATCGCGCATCACGAATAGACATGGTGTGGGCTCCAACGGCTATTGCTGACTTGATTGAGGAATGCGAATATCATTCATCACAGACCATCAATATTTTTTGGTAAAATTCCATCTATTACCAAAAGTCGACTCAGGTCCAGGAGAGTGGAAATTCAATACTTCCCTTCTGCAAGATCCCGAGTATGTCAGCCCGGTGAGCTCTTTCTGGTCCCATTGGCAGTCCTTAGATGATCATGAAGACTTTTCCTCCCTTATGGACTGGTGGGACCAGGGTGAATTCTATTTGAGAGAGGTTACTCGTTCCTATTCTTGTTCCAAAGCTGCCGACCAACGCAGCAGGAAAACCTCTCTCACATGCCAAATGTACAAATTAAAAAGATCGTTCGACCAGGGGGATCGAACTGCATTTGGCAAATGATGTGAAGTCCAGCAAGAATTGCGAGGCATCACTCTGCATGAGGCACGAGGGGCACAGGTGCGCGCTTGTTGCCAATAGGCCGAAGAAGGAGAGACTTCGTCTTCCTTCTTCTTCAATTTAGAAATACACCAAAAAGCCTGACAGATGATGCACTCTATAGGCGATCCGGAGACTGGACTCATACGCCACGACCCATTTGAGATCCTGGGTGTGTGGCGCTCGTATTATTTGAACCTGTTTACGGCACAGGATTGCGATCCTGTTGCACAAGACGAAATGCTCTCTCAGTTACATCGTCGTCTTAGTACGGCCGAAAGAGCTGGCTGCGAAGGCAATCTTACTCTTGATGAGTGTTTTGAGGCTCTCAAGGGTATGCCTATGGGTAAAACCCCAGGTTCGGATGGCTTCCCAATGAAATTTTATCAAACATTGTGGCAAACCCTCGGTGCTGAATTGGTCCGCGTCCTCAACGCAGCTTTTGAGGCCAGCCAACTTTCCACTTCACAGCGCTGGTGTACGTGGCAGGTCCTTAAGCGAGAATCTATTTACAATCAGAGATCTCCTCGAGTATGTTGGTTGGGAAAACCTCCCCCTAGCCTTTCTCTCTTTAGATCAAGGGAAGGCATTTGATAGAGTTGATTGGGGTTTCCTGCATCGCATACTCGAAACATTTAACTTTGGCCCAGATTTTATGAACTGGGTCAAATTATTCTATAGGGACGTTGAATCTGCCGTCGTCATCAATGGCTGGACATCTTCTTTCTTTCACGCCTCGCGGGGTGTCCGACAGGGGTGTCCTCTGTCTCCTCTTCTGTATGTGTTCTCCATTGGGGTGCTCGCCGAGTGTATTCGAAAGTCACCAAGAATCACTGGCGTTACAATACCACACTTGATGGATCTATACAAATGCTCCGGCTACGCTGACGATACGATCGTAGCCGTGACAAACGATCAATCTATCGAGGAGACGTTCAACGTCTATTCAAAATTCGAACGTGCCTCTGGCGCTCTGCTAAATCGCGGAAAGTCGAAAGGAATGTGGGCTGGTTCGTGGAAGGATCGCCAAGATACCCCTTATGGGTTGCAGTGGGTTAAACAACTCCCACTGCTTGGAGCAACCTTCAGCGTTGGCGATTACAGCACACCAACATGGGAACCAGCACTTAGTAATTTGGAATCGCGACTTTCCGCTTGGGCAGGCCGTCAACTGTCTTTCCAAGGAAAGATAGTCATCATCAATAGCCTGGCTTTGTCCCAGGTTTGGCATTTATGCCACATCTTTCCGATGCCGGGTTGGGCCGGAAAACGTATCCTAACGGCGGTCTGGAATTTCTTTTGGTCGGGCAAAAGAGATCTTGTTGCACGTACAATGGTCAGCTTTCCCAAAGGCCAGGGTGGCTTTGGAGTAATTAATCTTCGAGAAAAGGCTGACTCTTTTGCATTGCAGTGGCTGAAGCGCTTCTTTGCCCCTTCCGAGGGCAAATGGAAAGCTTTCTTTACACACTATTACATGTCAGCATTCAACATGCAGCCACGCAATGCTCTTTTAGCTGAGCACTGTCGCCAGCAGGTAAAACAACTTCCTGATTTCTACCAAATCGTCCATTGGGTATGGCAGACCCTGGATGGTGATGTGCTGAGCCTTAAAGCGTCTTCTGATGTTTCTCTAGAATTAAACCAAATCTCCTCACGGAATACGTATGCCCTTCTGCGGACTCGTAATTATAAAGAGCCGCACTGCATCCAGAAATATCTGCTAATTTACGGTCAGTTGCACTGGTCTCAAACCTGGAGTCAGTTGCACATTTGCAACCTCGACCGTAAAGTCATCGATCTTAACTGGCAGATAGCACATGGTGTGCTATACACAGGTGCTCGGCATGCACCACATTGAGAGTCTCTGCTTTTGTCAAGCTGATGACGAGACTCTCGAGCATCTGTTTTTTTAGTGCGAGCTGGCTCGCCTTCTGGTTGCATGGGTATACTTCAATCTATATACCATCAATCCGACCGCAGGTTGTTTTACTGTTGAGGAGTTGTTGTTTGGGTTTTGGGAGGCACGTTGTCGAGTAATTCGTGCAATCATCATTTACATGTTGTAAGTTGTAAAACATACCATCTGGGTTGCTTGCTGTGACTTCAAGCCGATTTCGTCAGAAGACGCCAATAATATCAGAATGTTTGAATAAAGTAATATCCAAATTAAAATTCATTCTCACATTATTATGGAAACGGTGCAAGAGCCCTGCTCAAATTCGCACGTTTGAGCGAGAGTGGCTTGGCCGTGGTTTTTTGGGGCACTTTGAGGGCCAGGAGCTTGTCTTCTCCTTCTGAGTGTCGTCCATTATCTTATCATTAATTAGATAATTATCATTCTAATTAATTTTAATTGGTAGGGGTTTCCGTATATGTTTATATGTTTAGGATTGTCAATATGTCCCATTCGTAACTATATGTTTATATGTTTTGGATTGTCAATATGTCCTGTTCGTAACTATGCTTGTCTTGTAAAATTAGCGCTAAATGTGGGCCAGTGCCGCGTCACTGTCAAAAGAAATAGCCGGTGCTCACATTCAGTCGGGGTCAGGGATCGTCTCCCTGGTCGTTTGCGTGCCGGTGCACACCCCGAAATACGAAATTCCACTGCACGTTCTCTTACTAGGGACGGAAATGTCGTCTTTGAAATATAAACTTACCTGACGCGAGAGGCACCTTGATCAACGAGGAGGTCCTCTCAGGATGAGGCCCTTTCATTGCACAACTGCGATTACCCCTAATGTGTGTAACTCGAGCGTAGAATTTCTGCTAATGGAGACCTGCATTCGCGCTCGTCGCCTTCTCTTGAATCTAATAACTGAATAGCTTATTTAGACCATAGTCATTGCATTGACTAGAATGCACCGCCAAGGTAAACAGATCGAGACAAGAGACTATTATAGAATGGATCGCACGACACTATTCAGTAGTGACAGTGAAAAGCAGCAGTCACAGCTATATACAGTACTATGTCTATCTCGAACTGTCTGCCTTTGCTGTACACTTTTAACGAAGTAAGTCATGTTGTTGAATCGCCGGAAGTTTGCGCATGATGAAGAAAGCCGTAGACAGCACACACGCCATATGCATGACGTGACCTGCGTGCTCGAAACGGCGCGTTCGCGTGCTGCAGCGCGAGCAACTCTGATGCAAACTCAACTCAACGCACGAAACTACTCACCACGTGCACGCACACCAAAGTGAGGGCATAAAGGCTTCTCCCAGTCAAGGTATCGCTTCTCGGCCTTTTGGCTAAGAAACAGCTTCCTTCTTGAAGAACAACGCAAGTGTGAAGATTGAAGTGCAAAGATTGAAGAATGAAGGTTGAAGATGGAAGATAGAAGAGCAGAGATTGGATCCCGAAGTTAGCAGCTGGTCGTTCCTTGGCAGCAAGATGTCCTTTGGTGAAAAAAAGTTAGCTGGTCTTGCTCTGTTGTTTGGCCATTGGGGCCCTGGTCCGCCTTTTGGCCCTTGGCTTGCTGTTTGGTCCTCGGCCTGTTGTTCAGTCCTCGGCCCGCTGTTTGTTCATTGGCCTGCTGTTTGGCCCGTGCTTTGCTGTTTGGACCTTGACCTATTTATTTGGTACTTTAGTACTACTGTGTGTACGCGTGTGTTTCTCGCGTGGTGGACTATTAATTGAGTTCATCCCAAATAGGGGCTCAATTTTGGTATATTTTTTCCTTATTTACGAAGATATTTTGTATACAATCTGTATATATATTTGGGGTACGGGTGTGCCTCTCGTGACAATGGACTAACTAAGATATTTTGTATACAATACCTAGTGGCTTGGTGCTTGACCAACCCTAGTAGCCTGGTTCTGGTTTTTCTTTTTGGGGTGTTAGTGTTGCACTTTATTTAATTATACTCATTCTATTGTCTAATTATTATGATTATTCTATTGTCTAACTACTTTATTCTGTGTATTATGATTCCATATATTAATTGTACGGTAGATATTAATTTGCATCCGACTATTGAGGCTCGCGAAATTCATGTGCGTGAAATGATTGACGAAATTAGGTCTCAGTTGGAAGCCTTTGATGAGAATGTGGAGGCCGTAGTTCAGATTAACCCAGGTCATTTTCGTTTAACGGCAAAAAGCTCCCGTAAACTTGAGATTGTTGAAAACACTGATTTTTTATTGCGCGGTTACCCCCTCACCTTCCAACCTGTTTCCACAGCTAAGTGGGTCAATATTTCGAGGTTGTCTTATGGGGTGCCCGATGCAGAAATTGTTAAAGTTCTTGAACCGTATGGCAAAATTCGCCTTATTAAGAGCGAGGTGTACTCTCGGGTGTACACAGGGGTTAGAAATGTTCCTATGGAACTTTCATCTCATATTCCGGCACATGTTCGTATTGCTGGTCATGCTTGTATTATTCACTACAAAGGCCAGCCAACCGTTTACATTTATACGGACGCTGAAACAGTAGTTAAGTTATCGAAAGATCAAGAAACCAATCCCATTCATGTTAATACAGAGGTAAAACAAGGGTGTCCTATAAGTCTGATCCTGTTTAACCTTACTACCGAGTTATTAATCAGAGTGGTTCAATCCCGGTGTAATGAGAACTCGGACATTGCGTTCAAACTTTATGGAAACCCAATTTATGTTCTGGCATATGCTGATGATTTGGTACTAGAAAGTAGTACATGTGACGGTCTACAAACTTTGTTGGATGACGTCTCAGCGGCAGCTAACATCTTGAATTTATCATTTTGACCTGATAAATGTGCCTCATTGTCATTGACTTGTGGTAAACGTGAATTATATCGAGTCAGTAATTTAGTGTTTTCAGTACAAGATGGTAACATCCCACTTATAGAAGCAAGTTATAAATATTTGGGTGTACCTATTGGGTTATTATATGATGCGACAGACATGAATACAATAACTAATAAGCTGGTTAAAGATCTGGAGAAGATTAGAGATTCACTGTTGGCCCGTGGCAAAAACTTGATGCTATCAGAACCTTTATCAAACCCTGTATAACATATGCACTTGGAACATGTCCTGTCTTGCATGAATCTTTGAAAATCTATCGCTCCAAATTAATAGATGTATTGAGATCAATCTGTAACCTGCCGAAAAGAGCAACTACTAACTACTCTCCACTGCAAGAATGGTTGGTGGTTTAGGACTTCAAGACCTCTTTGATGAAAGACACGTTCAATCTATTGTGCATGCGGTTAAGATTTTATCAGCTTCTGACCCCCTCATCAAAACTATCTCCAATGGCCAACTTACCTCGGTGGCAAATAGATGTTTTCATCGCCAACCGTCTGACGATGAAGTTGATGCGTTCCTGTCTGGTTCTCTAGATGATGAATTGAGTAATCATAGTGCATCAAATAATAGCCAGACACTGCGGTCAAGATGTCGTATCTCCTCTCATGCGTTGAAAGTCAAAATCAAATCCGCAAGAGTAAATGTCTCTATATCAACTGACAATTTTCAATCAGCAGCAGATCATAAGAGTGTTGCCTATCATCTACATCAACATTGTTTGAAGAAACATGCGGACCTCTTAAAATCTACCGGATCAAGGAAAAACGGCTCGGTGTTTCCAAGAAAATAATATCTCTTCTGGCTATAGTTGGTGTTTTGACGGCACTGGTATGCGGTTCTGCGATTGGAGATTTATCCATACGACAAAAACGAATACGTTGCAAACAAATGATGTCAAAAGTAGATAGAAAGGGGACTCTAGCCCTACATGTAGGAGGTGTCATAGTGATATTGATACCGAAACTTTGCCTCACATTATCTGTAATTGTCGCCCCAATATGGTCTCGATAGATAGAATAGAGTTTTAGACAGACTTGTGAAAGAAATCAAACAAGGTGAAACATCAATCGATAAAGTAGTTCCTGACGCACCTGGTGAAGATCGTCTCGATATCGTTGTACGTGATGGTAATAAAGCTTTAATAATTGGTATCACGTGCCCATTCGAGAATGACAAAACGGTGCTAGTGGTTGCGGATAACAGGAAAAAAGACAAGTATGGTTATTTGATTGACTTTTTTAAGACCAAGAATGTTAGTGCAAAAGTATTTGGCTTTGTTGTTGGCGCTTTGGACAGATGGTATCCTGGAAACGAAAAGGTTCTAAATGAAATTAGAATGTCGTTACGTTACAGAACTTTATTTCGTAAATTATGTTGCTCAGATGCGATCAAAGGATTGCGAAACATTTATGTTTAACACCTGACAGGGGTTCAGCAGTAACATTGTTGTTGTTTGGTTTTAAAATGAGCATTGAACTCATTTCGTTTATTTGACTCATATTAAAATGAGCAGAATGTATATATATACCAGTATGAGATGAACTCTCTTATAGAACTGAGAATAAACTCAAATAGAATTGAGAACAACTCAAATATTTTAAAAGAAAGAACTTCAAATTTACTATAAGAAACTCTGTTCTTATCAGCTTAATACCTGATATGTTAGGCAATGCCTAACTCATAAATTAAACTGATTTTTGGAGCTCGGCCATGGGACTTATCACTGAAGCTTGCTTCGCTATTGCCACGGGTTGTCTCCGTCATTGCACTATCACGAGAACAGCCCACCACTTTTAGTAAATCAAATGAAAAATGAACTATGAAATCAACCGTGAGAAGTCCTTGCTGCCTGCTCCAAAAGAACAGATACTATACACTTGGAATAGCTAACTTGTTTACTCTATACATATCTTGATTCATGTGCATGTCCATAGACTAATATATATATTTTGTTGTTGTTTGTAAGGGGGCTATGGGTCACGCTGAAATTTTCCGTTGCTCTCCCATAAGGCATAGCGATCTCACTGTAAACACTAATACTTCATGATAGAACATTTATAAAAGCCCAAAGAATTTACTAGTTTGTGTGATTTTCAAAAATCAGTAGAAAGAAACTCTATTACAGAGAAATAAGTAATGGCCGAGAATTTGGATTGAACTAGTCAGACTGTGGCTTGGTAACGCTGCTTAGCAGCATATTCACCCTGCATGGTTTGCCCAGCAGGTGTTCTTGCTCCTTCGGGAGCAATTAGATGGTGATGCTTCACGGCACATCGGCCTTCCTCATGTCTGGTTCACGCCAGCATGTTGTACCTCTCCCTTGGGAGAATTAGCTAGTACGCATGCGTACTAGTTTCGCGCTTTGGGAGGTGCGGTACCGGTAGCGGGCTTCTCCATTAAGGAGGAGTGCGGTTTCGCAAACAGGGGCCTTCCAAGCTTGCATTCACCCTGCGACCATTGCATCGTGCCCTTAGGGGCACAGGAAGCGAGCATGTAAGTATAAACTTACCTGACGCGAGAGGCACCTTGATCAACTAGGAAGTCCTCTCAGGATGAGGCCCTTTCATTGCACAACGAGACTGGGTTGGTAACTCGAGCGTAGAATTTCTGCTAGTAGGGACCTGCGTTCATGCTCATCCACTTTTCTTGAATCTAATAACTGCAGTGACTTAAATGCGCCGCCAAGGTAAACAGACCGAGACAGAGACTATTATAGAATGGATCACGTGACACTATTCAGTAATGACAATGAAAAGCAGCAGTCACAGGTATATACAGTACTATGCCTGTCTCGAACTGTCTGCCTTTGCTGTACGCTTTTAATGAAGTAAGTCATGTAGTTGAATCACCAACACCACCCCCATGTCCTGATGCTCTACCACCCACCAGATGTCCAAGCCCCCTCATCAAAGACCCCTCCTCACAACACTTTCCCTCCCAAGACAGAGCCGCTACCCTTGAATCTTTTTGCCTCAAGTACCAACGCGCTTTTGATGAACCCATAAACTTCGCCTTCTTTCCACCCTCACTGACTTATTCGCATAAGAGGGCCTTACCCTTGCCCAATATCCCAGCATCGACCAAAACCTGCTCAGAGACGACCCGGCCGACCCAGCGCCAGACCACCGATTGACAACCGCCGCCCAACCAACACAGACCACTCGGCAGCATGACTTCTCCAGCACCTATATCATAGATCCAAGAAACTAGCTGCCCGGAAAATCTTCGACGATGACAGCCCTGGTTTCGATGGCACCACTGAAGATGCCACCACCTTCTTCACCAACGCATTTGGCCCCCGAAACTGCAACCCGGATTCCCTCAAAGCTGAACTCAACACTCACGTCCCATCTACTGACATGGGCAAGTCCCTCTTCGACCCACCTAGCCCTGAAGAACTCGCCTTCAAACTCCGCACCATGTCAAGCTGCGCACCTGGCAAGGACCGCATTGAATACCGCCACCTTCGTCTCCTTGACCCCCAAGTGCCTGGTCCTCGCAAAACTTTTCCAACACTGTTTCGCAGCCCAAGACATCCCAGCATCGTGGAAAACTGCAACCACCATACTGATCTACAAAAAAGAAGCCACCACCGATCCCGCCAACTTTCGTCCCATAGCACTCACGAGCTGTTTGTACAAGCTACTCATGACTGTCTTGGCCAAACGAATGACAACGTTCTCTATTTCCAACGACCTGCTCTCCAATGCCCAGAAGAGTGCTTGCCCCAGCGAAGGATGCTATGAGCATGCCTTCATCCTCCAATCAGTCTTGTCCGATGCTCGCCGTCAACCATGTCCCTTGTGCCTCGCGTGGTTGGACATTGGAAACGCCTTTGGCAGCATCCCCCACAGCGCCCTCTCCACCACACTCCTACACATGGGTTTCCCACCAGACCTGGTTCGAATGATCACGAATGTTTACACTGGCAGCACCACCGAGATCCCGACTTCAACAGGCAAAACCTCTCCCATCCCCATCTACTCTGGTGTAAAGCAAGGATGCCCACTCAGCACTATTCTGTTCAACCTATCGCTAGAGCTGGTCATTAGAAAATGTATCTCCGCTGCAGCCCTATTTCCTCGTGGTCCACTCAAACACCACGGCCTCAGCATCCCTATTCTCGCCTACGCTGATGACATCTTTCTGTTGGCCCGCAACTCGCAAGGCCTCCAGCACCTTTTAGATGCTGTCTTCTCGGCTGCCACCACCCTAAACCTGAAATTCCGCCCGGACAAATGCACCTTGCTATGCCTCAACAAAACCGCTCCCCGGATCCAGCAACACGAACTCCTGGTCCAAGGCAAACGTATCCCTTCGCTAGCAAAAGAACACTACCGCTTCCTTGGAGTTCCCATCGTGCTGATCCCTAACATAACCGAAATTGCTACCCTCGTCGACACCCTCTGTGATAAACTCAAGAAGATTCGCCAGTCCCTCCTCTCCCCTTGGCAAAAACTCGACGCTGTATGTACTTTCGTCCAGCCCTGCCTTACCTGTGCCCTATGCACCACCGACCCAACCAATACCTTCCTCCTGGCATATCGTAAACAGCTCCTTACAAATGTCCGCTCGATATGCCAACCGTCGCACCACTCACTATATCTTCACGAGTAAGCAAGCCGGAGGCCTTGGACTAACTGACCCGTGCAAAGAGAACCATATCCAAACGATCGTCCAAGCTCTCAAGATGCTGTCCTCTTTAGACCCTGTTGTCTTCACCATCGCCACCCGAGAGCTTCGTCAAACAGTCTGTTTCGCGACCCAAGCAGACCTGATTCCTGCTCTTTCCTCTGCTTTCCTGTCAAATCATGCCGACTGTTGCTTGGAATTTCTCCGAAGTCGAATCGGATCTCTTTGGACACGAACCCGCTGGGCCACCAAATCAACACCTGTAAACTTCACACTCTCCGATACTAACCCACCCAGCATCTCCACTGCCGAACCTGTCCTAGCAAAAGATGCTTGTCGCTTCCTTCCACCTCCAACGTGACCAAGAAGCTCAAGCGTTGAAAAGCCTCCGCGACCAAGGCAAAGTTGCACGATCCCTCCAAAACGACCGCTTCACCAATAGGTCCTCGTGGCTGTTCACTGGCCTTAACATTCGTTTCAAAGACTAGCGTTTCGTCCACCGTGCCCATCTGAACGTCCTCATCACCAACTCAGTCAAGAGCACCTGGTCCGACTGCGACTGCACCTGCCGTCATTGCAAGCAACCAGAAACCCTTCCCCACCTTCTTTGCCATTGTCCCACCAATATGACATCCATCACCGAGCGCCACGACAGGATAGTGGACTGCCTCACCAATGCCGTCCAATCTGGCACCATCTCAACCAACAAAACGGTCACTGACAGCAACTCCACTGTCCGCCCTGACATCGTATTGAAGACAACGATCACGTACCTGTCATCGACGTCTGTTGCCCCTTTGATAACGGTGAGGAAGCCCTTGAGGAAGCTGCTGCTTGCAAAGAAGTAAAGTACGGACATTTGAAAAACCACTTTGAGGCACAAGGCAAAACTTGCTCCGTATACGGTTTTGCGGTTGGCGCTCTTGGCTCATGGCATCCCAGCAACAAACGTGTCCTTGTCGCCCTTGGAATGATGAATAGGTACAAAAACCTCTTCCGTAAGCTTTGTGTAACTGATGCATCCAAGGCTCCTCCGATATCTATCGCAAGCACCTTGGCTGCGATGAGATCTCTGCTTAAAACTCTTTTTTCCATTACCTCCAGTCTTTAAGGATTTGACAATTTTATTTTTTTCATCTTAAGGATTTGACAGTTTTATGTCCTCTCACACTTACGATTTTTCCGACTAGCGGACATGCACACTTGTTTTTACTTTTAATTTGTGCTATCCCCAAGCACCTTATGATTTATCTTTTTGCATTTACCTCTCTTAGCTAAGGCCCTATGATACGAACGTGTCATCAGCGCCCCATACGGACCCTGATCTCTCGTCCCTCTGTCATAGCATACAATTAGAACTTCCCCCAACTTAGGACGCTACTAGGGCAAACATGCGACGAGATTATAGGACGCACTGAGCCTATGCGTCTCTTTTCAACCAGTGCGCATGCAAAAAATTCTCCTCACACAGTCTCTGACATAATTGTTTTTCGGTCAAGATAAGAACTCTGTTCTTATCAGCTTAATCGCTGTTATGTGCTACACTTGATCCAATCTTGGCTATCTACACGTCAAATTAAAGCTAACGAGCTCAAGAACCTCACTGGATACTTTGTTCTTGGTTGCCACCTATTATTTCTGTGATTTTTGGTTGTTTCTATTTATGTATTTCGTCACTCCTGGTCGTCATATTTTGGTTGCTGTATTTCTGGTTTTAATTCGTGTTCCTGTGGTTTTATTCTTATTTTGGGCTTATTTTACTATTATTACATTATGTTTTTAATTTGGCAGGCAACCATGTGATTTTGCGAGAGTTATTCACGTTCGAATTTTGCGCCGATTGGCGAAATTTGGCGGCCATATTTGCGGCCGATTTTTGGATTTTCTACGCATTCGCGTCATTTGTTATTTGGCTTGGAACTTCCTGGTTCTGGTATCTCGCCGCCTGTGAAGTTTTACGTTCATCGAAGTTACTGTTTTTGAATTATCGCCGTTTTTGAATTATCGCTGTTTTTCTAAAAAACTGTTGGTCGCTTTCGTGTTGCCTGGCAACAACTATTTGAATTTTCAGCGAGGGCAGCCACCAACCTGTTTTGTGTGCTAGGAGGTGGGGCATGCGGGCAGGGGCTGTCCGAATTCGTGGCAGGCCCGGAGAACTACCAAGAACAGTAAGAATACCAACAACAACAATAATACTACCAGGGATGATAGTAATAACATCACTAGTCAACCTTCAACTCAAGCTAACTTGACGGTTAAATCTGATGGCCAAAAACGGGTTGTTATGACAACCCAGCCATCATCAAAGTCGGAGGAAGACTTAAGGACAAAATTAGATGCCAAGCGGGCGGCCAAACCTGCACCCAGGGATCAGGTGGAAACCACCGCTCAAATTTACCTTCCTCCACAAAAAGAAATAGAGGCTGATGAGCTACAAGGTCAGCAAATAGACAGAGAGGGTGGAGTAACGATGTAGAGCCAAATGCTGAGGCGACTTCGTCCCTTTCATCTGTTGCCTTAATGGAGATAGAACCTTTCTCATCTCCTCCCAATAGACGGTCCATCAGCGCCAAAAGCCAATGATACACTAGGTGGGACGGGAGTCAGGCAATCATATTATCATCGACGGTTGCTGTTCCTTCCTCCATAGAATCTAATGGACCAGAAACGGTCTCTATTTCCACTTCTCCTCCTGCTGCCCATTTGGCTGCGCTGCGCCAGATGTTTAATCTTCCTTCAAAATTGGAAGAATCTGAGACAGGAGACGTCCCTTCTTCCTCAGTTGAGGACCAATTTGAAGTACTGGCACAACAATCTCGAGCTGTTGTTGGCTACGATGCCACTTCTACAAGTTCTTTTGTTTGTGGTATGTCTATCTCCCGCGCGTTTTACCGGGAACGTCTACTTTGCACATATACTGTGCCAGCTACTCTGTCCTTCGCATTTGATGTAAATGCGTCGGTTGCTGAACCCACATTAAGCCTTTTAAATCTGCCAAGCATCGTTCTTTTGGAAGCAAAGCTTTACTCTTTGATTCAGACGCTGACTTAGATGACATCTCGTTGGCAGTGCATCGACGCCGGAAATGTCGTCGCCTTACTGAGTCTGTACCAACTGAGGACGTAGATTTTTGCTTGGCCGGATCATCAATTGTTGATCCACTCCTTCATTTTGAAGACTTGCCTCCTCTTCCTTCCTCCCCTATGTTGGCGACTTCTGCAGTTGCCTTGAAAGTGCCATCTAAACCATCTAGTGAGGAAGTTACGATCGAAGTCCTTGGAGAAGGGTATGCACCTTGGGCATCAGCCCAGCCTCATTCCTCCCCTCTGCCTAGTACCAATGACCAAAAGGACCTTAACGCCAACGAAAATAATTAGTACGACTGTGGAGAGTGAGTCCCCGTCAGGCTCCTCTTCTCAGTCAAATAATAATAATATGTCTGCTGAGAGAGAGATTCCACCAGTCTCCTCTCTAGCCTTAGTTCCTTATCATGATCAAGATGGTCATGATAACAATCAAGATATAGATTTAGGGAGTGACACTCCACCAGCTTCCTCCTCTTCAATTCATGGTTTAAGTACTCTTGAACCTTCTTCCCTTGCTCCTCCTAGAGTGGAGACAGGTGCTGTTATTGACTCCAGTGAGTCATCCAATTTGCCAGAATCGCTTTGCGATACTCATGCCCTACAGTTAATGTTTTACATGCCCTACATTATCTGTCTTTCATTTCTCAGAAAATGAATTTTAACATAATCTCAATAAATATTAACGGTCTTAATGATCATAGAAAGCGAACTGCCTTCATAGATTGGCTCCATTGCATGAAGGTGGATGTCATTTGTCTTCAGGACACGCATGCACCTTCTCATGAATCTATCCGATAGTGGTTTCGTAACTCTGGCTTTCACGCTGCCTCCTCTTGTTTCACTAATAAAAGTGGTGGCACAGCCATTTTAGTAAAAGATACGTACAAAATTTATAAAATCATCCGTGATAATGCTGGACAGTTTGTCCAAGCTTTAGTATCTTTAGGGGATGAATCCCTTATAGTCTAGGTCCTGTATAGGGTTTTGTATGCGTTTCATTTACCAGAGATAATCTCAACTGTTTTAGGGTAAAATGACCATGTCGGTCAACATGGCATATGTGCCAAAACCTGAATCCGGGACGAAAGTCCTCAAAATGACCCCGCCCTAAAACGGCAGTGTCGACATAGCTCTAACTTCAGACCAATGCAAGCAACAGCCTTTCTGAAGTGCTTATAGTGTTTAGAAGGGTTGCTTGTAGGGGTGGTTATTAGAAGCAAAACATTGCCTAACTATAATATATTCCAAGAAAATCACCATTCAACATGCCAGGTCAACAGCTAATTATGCATAAAATCACTAAAATCGCTGGCAGAAATTAAATTTACATATTTCCTACAAAAAATTATTATAACATGAAAAACCATGTTCAATTGAATCCAATTATTGCTGATTTCAAAAGGATTGACATTATCTTGTTGATATACAAGGCATAGTATTTCACTTACCCCCCGCAAAAACACGATTTCAGCCATATTTTCCGTGTTGTTTGCTTTTTTATCGCTGAGTAGCCGAAGTCTCATACAATTCTTTTACTTTTCCATAATCACAAATGCCAAAGTACAGCTCAGCCCATTTTTTACTTGTTCTGAGACTGTGCCGTCTACTTTATCTTCGATTTGGTATCCTCGACAATTAGCCAAAATTGCCGCCATTGTGAAGTCCTGCCGCTTTTGTGTCCGATAAATGTGACTTCTTCGTCTTCCTGTGTATTTATATTATGTAATCCAACAGTACTTTGTACTATTGAATTTCTAAAGGTGATTTCGTAAACTTCTATTAAATTTAAATATAAAAATCCACCCACATAAAATCGAGTGTCTTCAAGCTTCGAAATAATTTGAAAGTCACGCGCAATCATCACGTAAATTCCTCGTGGGCAACCATACCGGGGGGAGTGAATATTTTCACGAATACGTTTGGTTGTTTCCACAGCAAGACAAGTAAACATTTCATATTATTATATTTTCATGTATATTTGCGTATTGCTTTGTTTTTTAGCTTTAACTACCAGAAAATCTGACAGACTTAAGTATTTTTCACATTTTTATGCAAAGGGCAGGTTTTTATTATGCCAAAGTAAAACATAACTAAGCATCTAAGCTAATAAAAGCCACTATTATTTTAAAATTGAAACGTACGTATTGTCACTGCAGTGACATAGCCCTCAAAATTAAAATAGAGGAAATGCAAAACTGTCAGATTTTCTTGTAGTTAAAGCTTAAAAACAAAACAACACGCATATATATATATGAACAAGCAAACGTATTCGTGAAAATATGCACTCCCCCGGTATGGTCGCCCACGAGGAATTTTCGTGACAATTGCGCGTGACTTTCAAATTATTTCGAAGCTTGAAGGCACTCGATTTTACGTGGGTGGATTTTTATATTTAAATTTAATAGAAGTTTACGAAATCACCTTTAGAAATTCAATAGTATAAAGTACTGTTGGATTACATAATATAAATACACAGGAAGACGAAGAAGTCACATTTATCGGACACAAAAGCGGCAGGACTTCACAATGGCGGCAATTTTGGCTAATTGTCGAGGATACCAAATCGAAGATAAAGTAGACGGCACAGTCTCAGAACAAGTAAAAAATGGGCTGAGCTGTTCTTTGGTCATCTGTGATCATGGAAAAGTACAAGAATTGTATGAGACTTCGGCTACTCGGCGATAAAAAAGCAAACAACACGGAAAATATGGCTGAAATCGTGTTTTTGCGAGGGGTAAGTGAAATACAATGCCTTGTATATCAACAAGATAATGTCAATCCTTTTGAAATCAGCAATAATTGAATTCAATTGAACATGGTTTTTCATGTTATAATAATTTTTTGTAGGAAATATGTAAATTTAATTTCTGCCAGCGATTTTAGTGATTTTATGCATAATTAGCTGTTGACCTGGCATGTTGAATGGTGATTTTCTTGGAATATATTATAGTTAGGCAATGTTTTGCTTCTAATAACCACCCCCATAAGCAACCCTTCTAAACACTATAATCACTTCAGAAAGGCTGTTGCTTGCATTGGTCTGAAGTTAGAGCTATGTCGACACTGCCGTTTTAGGGCGGGGTCATTTTGAGGACTTTCGTCCCGGATTCAGGTTTTGGCACATATGCCATGTTGACCGACATGGTCATTTAACCCTAAAACAGTTGAGATTATCTCTGGTAAATGAAACGCATACAAAACCCTATACAGGACCTAGACTATTAGTTTCATATCTCTATATGCACCGAATTGAAATCCTTCCTGCAACACCTTTTTTATCTCATTAACGGGTCTTATTGATCTGATGCGACCTGTTTTTGTGGCTGGCGATTTCAATTCCGTTTTAGATAGCGCTCTGGATCGCAAGCGCCGTCCCTCATTTTCTGACAGTGCGAGTGCGCGTGCCTAAGAGAGTGGCCCTGCTCTTGAGGCCCTTATGTCTTTCACTCCGACATATACGCTATGACGCGCCCGTCACCTGCAGCACATAGCCTATTCGTGCACGCATGGGTCTGGCGAATTTGCGTCCCGCACAGACATGATTTGGTCGCCAACTGCATGCAAGATTGCATCCAAGAATGCGATTATTATCCATCCTTCTTCTCAGATCACCAGTACCTACTGGTTAAGTGCAGTTTCCGTGATCCCATTATTGCTGGACCAGGGGTGTGAAAATTCAACACCTCCCTCCTCCAGAACATGTTGACTGAGTAAAATCGTTTTGGTCCTTCTGGGACACGTACAAAGACCACGAGGATTTCGCGTCCTTACTAGATTGGTGGGACCAAGGAAAATTTTAACTTCGCGAGGTTACTCACTTTTACTCCAAATCTAAGTCTGCACGAAAACAAAGTTCAGCAGGAACTTTGCAACATTGCTCTCCATGAGGCTCGAGGCACCCAGGTCCGTGCTTGCTGTCAAGGGGCGGAGGAAGGGGAAACCTCTTCCTCTTTTTTCCTTAACCTGGCCACCATAAAGCACGCCAAACAGGTCATGAAGTCTATCAGAGACCCCAACACGGGTGAAGTCTGCCACGACCCTTTTGCCATTGTAGATGTCTGGCGGAATTATTACCAAGACCTCTTCACTGCTACGCAGTGCAACCCTGTTGCCCAAGATAAACTTCTGGCAAGATTAACGCGTTGCCTCGATCAAACTGAACGGGCTTCATGTGAAGGGTGTCTTACTGTGGACAAGTGTTTTCAAGCTTTTATGAGCATGAGTCGCAGTAGGACGCCGGACTCAGACGGATTCCCCATGGAATTCTATGTTGCTTTTTGGTAAGCTCTCAGCGCTGATCTGGTCTGTGTTCTCAATCTTGCGTTTGAGACCGACCAGCTCTCCACCTCTCAGCGTCGAGGGCTTATTATAGTACTATATAAAAAAGACGACCCTCTGGAAACAAAGAACTGGAGGCCCATCAGTCTTCTAAACGTAGATTATCACTCGTTCCATCTCGGGTCGTCTTTTAGGAGTTTTGGGCTCTGTGATTGGTCAAGACCAAACGTGTGGTGTTCCTGGCCGCACCATTTCTGAGAATCTCTCTCTAATACGAGATCTCTTGGAGTATGTGGATCGGGACAATCTCTCGCTTGCGCTTTTGTCTCTCGATCAAGAGAAGGCTTTTGATCGAGTAGACTGGGGTTTTCTCATCCGCATATCCTCTTCCTTTAACTTCGGTCCAGATTTCATTAAATGGATCAAATTATTTTATAATAATATAGAGTCAGCCGTCGTCATTAACGGTTGGACTTCCTCCTTTTTTTCTCCTCACGGGGTGCGACAAGGGTGTCCGCTATCCCCCGCTTCTTTATGTATTAGCAATTGAAGTGCTTGCCGTCTGTCTTCGGACGTCTCCAAAACTCACAGGCATTACACTTCCTAATTCTTTGGAGGAGTTTAGGAGCTCAGGATATGCCGACGATACGACTGTTGCGGCTACCACCGATGACTCTCTTGCAGAGGAGTTGCAGATGACTCTCTTCCTGGAAGGCTCGCACCAACACCCCTCATGGGTTGCGATGGGTTAAACAACTCCCGTTGCTCGGTGTGACCTTCAGCGTTGGTGACTACACCATTCCAAAGTGGGAGCCAGCCATAGCAAAACTAGAAAAGCACCTCACGGCGTGGTCAGGCAGACAGCTGTCTTTACAGGGCAAGACAGTTATCATTAATACTTTGGCCTTATCCCAGATATGGCATTTCTGCCACGTGTTTACTATTCCTTCGTGGGAAGAGAAAAGAATCAATAAAGCTATCTGGTACCTCTTTTGGTCGGGCAAATGAGACTTGGTTGCCCGGACCACAGTAAGCCTCCCCAAATCCCAAGGTGGGTTTGGGGTGATTAATTTTGCTCTAAAAGCGGAATCTTTTGTCATACAGTGGCTCAAGTGATTTTTTGCTCCTTCGGCAAGTGAATGCTGGGGTGTTAAGTATTGCGGCATCTTCTGGCATGCCTATTCCAGTTGAACAGCTCTCCTCTCGCATCACATATGAACAATTGCAGTCGCGTTGATATAAACAACCTCATTGTATTAGCAAGTTCCTGCCAACTTACGGTCCGTTGCACTGGCCCCAAACCTGGAGCCAGCTGCACATCTGTGATCTGGACCGTAAGGTAATCGATCTCAATTGGCAGATTGCCCACGGTATTTTGTATAACGGGGCTCGTTTGGCACATCGCTTTCACATGGCACATGTCGATAGCCTCTGCTTTTGAAACTTTTTGATGAAACTCTCAAACACCTGTTTTTCGAGTGCCAACTGGCTCGACTCTTGATTGCATGGGTGTTCCTCCAATTAAGTGCCATCAACCCAATTGCTAGTCGTTTTACCGTTGAGGAGTTGCTGTTCGGATTTTCAGAGGTTCGTTGGCAGGCAATCCCTTCTATCATCATCTTCATGCTGCTAGTCATGAAGCATACCATCTGGGTTGCCCGTTGTGACTTCCGTTTTCGTCAGAGGGTGCCGGTCGCATCTAAATGCCTTAGTCAAGCCATTGCAAAAGTCAAATTTATTTTAGGCTTACTTAGTAAGCAGTATAGGTCTCCTGCTCAAATTCGCGCGTTTGAGCAGGATTGGCTTGCCCGCGATTCTTTGGGGCACTTTGAGGGTACAGAATTGGTCTTAGCCTTCTGAGTGTCCTTTTTATTCTCCTTTTAATCCCGGTGTGACCTTAGCGTGTCACTCCGTCCACGGTTTTAGTTTAGTTAGCTTTTTTAGCTTTTAATTGTAGGGGCATGTAATCTTAATTCGAATTAGGCACGCATTTTATGTTTGTCTTGTGGTTATGTTGTTTTCTGCCCTGTTTACTGTCCCGTTTGTTCATTTTATGTTGGCGCTAAATATGTGCCAGTGCCGCGTCACTGCAAAAAGAAATAGCTGGTGCAGATATTTAGTCAGGGTTGGGGATCGTCTCCCCAGTTGTTTGCGTGCGGGTGCACACCCTGAAATATGGCATTCCATTGCACGTTTCCTCGAGCGTAGAATTTCTGCTAGTGGGGACCTGCGTTCGTGCCCGTCCCCTTCTCTTGAATCTAATAAGCCTATTTAGACCATAGTCATTGCAGCACGCTTGGCATAAAATGCAGCGAATTCGGCCAAGTTGGACTGTCATTGCGTTCAGCGGTTTCGCCATTAGCATACATTAGCATAATAAAAATCCAAGATGGCGCCGACCAGGGGTAAAGAATATTGAACATTTAGAAGCTAATTTTTTATCTCGTTTGTGGGAATCAAAACGTACCAGCTCGCAACATCATCGAAAAACAAATTGTCTGAGAATCGGCACGATAAATGATGTAATTTTTGATAGAATCTGGCCCTTTTGGCTAATTTTATATCATTGTATTTGTGTGAGTTGTGCTCTTATTTGGAAATATTATATCATGATCTACCCCCTGTCCATATTAATTTGTATTTATTGGTGTCATTGCAAACATCTATGATATTCATGATGCAAAAACAAGTTACCAGTACTATAAGGTTTTCACAAGGTACACGTAGTGCAAATGTAATGTCTATATGCTTTGAAACAGCTCAGCAATTACATGCACTATTCTTCAGGTGCCAAATAATGTATCTGACTCTACATACATGGTGTCCATAGAATGCATTATAGCTTGACCAGTTATATTCAGAGTAATTGATACTGGGGGCATATATTGTCATTGTAGTTAACAGTATTATACAAATAAAATAAAATAAATTGCATTGTGTCTATATGTATGCAGAGGTGTATGTATCTTGATAGTATTTGTTGTATTAATAAGTTAGTTAATCTAGTTAAATCATACAGACGAGAGTGGTGTCTAAGTGTTTCAAGAAATTTACACTGTTAGTGAGTTTACCTTTGTAATGAGTACAGAATGAAACTGGATGAATGTCTGATAAAACAAAGGTACGCTTGTTTTTCAAACAAGTATAAAGAAAACATATTAAGTAAACAAGCACAGCTTTGATTTTTCATAACATTCACCACCTATTTCAATAAAAGAGTATCCGCAACACAGTAGTGGATTAATTCATAGTACAACCCTTATTGAACTCCTCTTTAATTGATAGTACAACCAACATGAATCTTAATTATTAACAGCATAAATACTACACTGAACCAAAAGCTTACATACAATATAGTACAATATCACAGATTCATTTCAAAATCAGTAACAACTCATATCACTAGATATACATAGTGTAAATTTTCAGTGCACATGTTGTCCATCATTAATACAATTGCATCTGAAGACCTAAAAGAAATATGTCAAGAGTGAAGATACAGGTACAATATATTTTGAACAGGGTTGCAGGCTACATTCCCAATGAGATGAAAAATACCTTCCCTCTGTATCCCAGAAAAAACAAACATATATGTATGTACACACTTATGGGAAGCTCACACCATTGAGCCACAGTTTCCCCTTTGGCGGGCAACATTATCCAGTGTACACAGCCTATTTAGACCACAGTGGGAGGTACTCCAGCTTAATGGGATAATCTGCAGCAAGGGCTATGGACCATCAGTTACACATGGCAGTGTCAAAATTATACCTCATGCATAATACAATACATAACTAAGATGCTGCCCTTCTTGGTGAATAAACAAGATTGAATATTTGCATATGAAAAAGCAGAGTAAACAACCAGAGTCAGATAACAATGTGACTGGATGAGTTATTGCATTAATAACACCACTTCCCCCTCGCTCCTCATCCTAGAAAGTAACAAATATCCTTCACATTAGAAAAGATCAATTAATATATCATGTATACCCATGCTATGCAGGTGGCATGATCATCATATAGCTGACTGACCTCCCTTTATTGTATATGTTTCAAAATTGAATGTTTTCAAGCAAGTGTAATTAACCCAATGTAAAGAAAAATTATGATTACAAGCAACTAGGATACCAAGCACATCTTGATTTCAATGTGTCTTGGTTGTCGCAAGACTTGAATGTCTTCAACAATTGTTTTGAAGCTATGATTTTCTATACCAGGTATATTTTTGCACATCTACACAATCCTACACAAGTAAAGAACTATTATGTGGTCTATTAAATTCTACCACACAATATACAACTCAAGATACAGTACTCAAGATGCATGAAAAAATATCTTGTGTTATTACAGAATTTAGGTAGACAAATACACGCATCTATTTGTGAAAAGCTTTGTGAGTATGTAATCTTTGTTCCAAGATTATATTGATGCACATAAATGATGAAGTCGATTATACGATTATGTACTTTAAATAATAAACAAATTCAGTTATTTAGCAAAATAAAAAGCAAAATACAATTGAGATACACACCTTTTCGTAAATATGTCCGTTTGTCTTGGATTGGCTTACTTTTCGCCAGTTTCTCCCTCAGTAACGGTGGCAGAGTACATCGAATATTGTTTCATATTAAACTGCGACTTTGTGAGAATACGCATTTCACCCCCAAATTCAACTGCTTATTTTACAGTGATACGAAAGTAATCGAAAAAAATAAAAAGATACGAATTTAAGTCATAATCACAGCTTTCTTTTAAATATCAAATCACCACATAATAACATAAAATAAAAAAGTTATAACTAGCCAAAAATGCCCAAATTTTCCTCAAAATAAACAACGCGCCACAAAGCCAGAAATGCTTGAGAAAGGATGTGTTAGTTCGAGAAGGGATTAGTAGCAACATAAGTGAATTTGGTATCATTATGATCCCCAAAATCCCCTCCATTGATCCCACTAATACTTGTTTGTATGAAGGGAATCCACAAGCACCCTCAATCGTTTTAAAGTGGCGCAAATTTCAAAAATTAATTTTGTTACCATGCCCTGAAAAAACACGCACGTGGCCGCGAAAAAAATGTCACACTCGTGTTGGCCGGATTCGCTACATTTTATGCCAAGCGTGCAGTGACTAGTATGCGCTGCCAAGGTAAACAGACCGAGAGACTATTATACAATGGATCGCGTGACACTATTCAGTAGTGACAATGAAAAGCAGCAGTCACAGCTATATACAGTACTATGTCTGTCTCGAACTGTCTGCCTTTGCTGTACGCTTTTAACGAAGTAAGCCATGTAGTTGAATCGCCGGAAGTTTGCGCGTGATGAAAAAAGTCGTACACCGCGCACACGCCATATGCATGACGTGACCCGCGTGCTCGAAACGGCCCGTTCGTGTGCTGCAGCGAGAGCAACTCTGATGCAAACTCAACTCAACGCACAAAACTACTCACCGCATGCATGCATGCCAAAGCAAGGGGCATAAAGGCTTCTCGTTCCCAATCAAGGTATCGCTTCTTGGCCTTTTGGCTAAGATAAAGTGTAGTACGGAGCTCCGTAAAAAGGTCGTTGTTGAAGCGTATTTCAGTTGTTTTTTGACTGTCTTTTGGTTTTAATCCATTTGTAAGGGCTACGTGCATCTATTGTGTATTATTTGGATGATTTTTATACTTTTTGGAACGTTCTATTGCTGTTTTTTGGGGATTGTTGTGCCCTAATGTAGTATTCTGTTCACTTGATATTGGATATACTCATTTCTCTGGTTTGGCTTGGTGTCCTTAGTTCAAATTTAGCCTGCGAACTGTGTTTTATGGTTGTTTTGTCCTGTTAAAGTTTCGAGTCGTGTTGTCGTCCCGCTTTGGTGTTATTTCGTCCCATATATTTTGATCGTTGGTATTAATTTGAATTTTTGCATACATAATTGGATATCGTTTATTGGATTTTTAGTTTATTCACAAGTATTGGTCGTTTGTCCTCGTCGGATCTGGATTGGAATCTGTATTTGGAACATTTTGATATATTTTTTGTCCTGTTTCGTTAAGATATTCATGTGAAATAGTGATTTTTGATTAGTAGTGCACTATATAGTATATATTGTTTACATTGTGGTCCTGTCATTATTGTGTCCTGTCATTCTGGATCCGTTCGTCTTCTTTATTTGGAATTTTGCTCAGACTTGGCCATCATGTATATCTTTAAGATTACTAAGTTTGGTGTTGATGACTTTTATGGTTTTTGAATTATCTTTATTTTAATTTCTTAATGGTCGATTGTCCTTGGAATATATTCTCAGATTATGGGGAATCCACGTATTACATATTGTCGCTGTATTGTCTTTTATTAACGGTTGTGCGTATTGGTGTAGACCTGTCCCATTATGCCTCAGTCTTCGTTTGTACAGTGTCCTGATTGTAGTTTTATTTCGTCCTCGCAAGGCCATTTGGGTATTCATCGATCTAAGATGCATAAATGTTCCATCCCAGAAAACATCAAATCCGTGAATCCGTGTTCGTCTTTTCCCTGAAGCAAAACCTTATTACTGCTGCCGTTGCCATAATACCATTGCGTCTTTCCCCAATTTTAAACGCCATTTTTCTACATCCCACAAAGAAATTACCCTGAATGTATCAGCCAAATGTGTCATTTGTGATCGTGAGTTCTCTAAGCCGATGGTGCTGGTGTTCACATCCAACGTACGCATAAGATTGGTAAAAATTATCCTTACCCTCTCTCTCCTTCGCCGGTGAGGTCTTATGTTGATTATCCTTTTACTCCCGTAGCTCCCTTCCTGCAAAGTCGTAGATCGCGAAGAATATCTTTGGTGAACTCTCCACTGTCTGGCATTACCACCAGCTCCTTGCAATGCTCCACCTATATCAGCGATGACCATGACACGTTTGAGTCTCGGTATGTTAACCCTGTTTCCCCCAGACCTACTAATCTGATTTCCAATGGTCCTGATGTCCTTTCTTTCCTTAATTCCCAATTGCCACCTTGACCCTATCGAACAACTAGCTTCATCATCTAGCTCCCTATCCACCTCCCAATCGAACAACTGTGATTCCGTATCATTGCACATATTGATATGTAAATAGCTATTGTGTTTTTCATTAAAATAAAAAAATCAAGTGTAGTATCTGCTCTTATCAGCTTAATATCTGATTTGTTAGGCAATGCCTAACTCATATATTAAACTGATTTTTGGAGCTCGGCCATGGGACCTATCACTGAAGCTTGCTTTGCCCTGGCCACGAGTTATTTCGGTCATTGCACTACCACCAAGAACAGCCCACCACTTTTAGTAAATCACATCAATGACCACGCAGTGTAATTTAGGGTGGGGGAGCCCATGGTTAAAAGCCAAAGCTGCGATCCATCAAGAGAGGTTCGAACAGATTGGCCCCGGGAAATTTTGAAGATTGGGATTTTGGAAATGCAATTTCCTGCAATGCCCCTCCTGGCCAGTGGCCAATGCTACAACGTTGAGTCTCACCAATGCCTTTTCGGTACGTTTAGGTCCGACCAATGCCTCTTCAGTACGTTCAGGTCTGACCAAAGCGCCTTCAATATGACTGCTGCCCCTTCAATACGACTATTGCCCCTTCAGTATGACTGCTGCCCCTTCAGTACGACTGCCGCCAGATATGACCAATATCTTCCCAGTACGACTTACGACCTAGCTATGCGACAATTTTGTCCCTTATACCCCTCCATAATATTAACACTTTCAGACCCAGTCCTAATTTCAATGGTGTGCATGTTGCAAATCAGCTGCATGAAGATAAAACATTGGCCCAATTCAATGACATCTTAACTGCGCTCCAAACTGCAATGAAGTCCAGATTTAGCGATAGTGGAAAATCCAAAATTAAAAAAGAATATTCAATCCTAACTCCAGTCACTCCCAAATAGCATTATTGTTACCCATTTGATTACAAAACAATGACCTCATTTCATTGTAGATTATGGTGATGCAGAAGTGGCCAAGCTTCTCAACCACTTCCATCCATATTTATCTGCTGTTTGCAAAGATGTGGAAGACTTTGCTGGCAAAGCTCTGATGGAGTGGGATGATCTTAAGTCACAAGTCTATGCACAGTGGGTCTTTCGTTGAGCAGAAAACATCCTTTTTAGGCTTTGATACCTTAAACTTTAAATTTAATTTGTCTACATTTGATTATTTTACTTTTTAATTTTTAGGTTTGGTGGTAACAAAATAAGCAAACAATTAGACTGGGAGCAGATCAATATCCAACTCAGGGATACTGCTCCACACTTCTTGTTACTTGTTGACCTGCCCTCACCATTCCTGCACACTCATCAGAGTGTGAAAGAAGGTTTTCGCTTATCAAATTAGTGAAAACTGACTGGAGAAATTCTCTATCAGATGAAGCTTTTATCGACCTAATTAGACCCTGTGCGACACGACCTGTGCGTGGAGGATGTGGAAATATTGAAAAAAGATGTTAACCACTACAATTGTCCGATTTTTCTTGAGTCGTTTCATTCAGTAAAAGACAATAGAGCTACTAATGAACACAAAACATTCCCGCTTAACGCTTATGAACATGATGTAAATCTTGCATAATCACAGCTATTTAAGAACCGTTTTCAGTTACTTCCCACATATTTTTTAACTCTGAAGAAGGTCGCAGTTAGCGACCGAAAATTTAGTTTTTTATTGTATATACTATTTTTTATTGTATACAACAAAAACATGAATCATGTCATTTACTGATCGCACTATCAACAATAATTATATATGTACCACTTTCTCACCAGATAAACCATCATTGTCAAGTTTCGAATCTAGAATGTCATTTATTGCATCATTGATATTCTCATTTCTTAATGCAGCCACTGGTCAACACTTCGGCATATTTCCCAACACATAGTTGTTTCCCTGAAGCAAAACCTTATTACTGCTGCCGTTGCCATAATACCATTGCGTCTTTCCCCAATTTTAAACGCCATTTTTCTACATCCCACAAAGGAATTACCCTGAATGTATCAGCCAAATGTGTCATTTGTGATCGTGAGTTCTCTAAGCCGATGGTGCTGGTGTTCACATCCAACGTACGCATAAGATTGGTAAAAATTATCCTTACCCTCTCTCTCCTTCGCCGGTGAGGTCTTATGTTGATTATCCTTTTACTCCCGTAGCTCCCTTCCTGCAAAGTCGTAGATCGCGAAGAATATCTTTGGTGAACTCTCCACTGTCTGGCATTACCACCAGCTCCTTGCAATGCTCCACCTATATCAGCGATGACCATGACACGTTTGAGTCTCGGTATGTTAACCCTGTTTCCCCCAGACCTACTAATCTGATTTCCAATGGTCCTGATGTCCTTTCTTTCCTTAATTCCCAATTGCCACCTTGACCCTATCGAACAACTAGCTTCATCATCTAGCTCCCTATCCACCTCCCAATCGAACAACTGTGACTCCGTATCATTGCACATATTGATATGTAAATAGCTATTGTGTTTTTCATTAAAATAAAAAAATCAAGTGTAGTATCTGCTCTTATCAGCTTAATATCTGATTTGTTAGGCAATGCCTAACTCATATATTAAACTGATTTTTGGAGCTCGGCCATGGGACCTATCACTGAAGCTTGCTTTGCCCTGGCCACGAGTTATTTCGGTCATTGCACTACCACCAAGAACAGCCCACCACTTTTAGTAAATCACATCAATGACCACGCAGTGTAATTTAGGGTGGGGGAGCCCATGGTTAAAAGCCAAAGCTGCGATCCATCAAGAGAGGTTCGAACAGATTGGCCCCGGGAAATTTTGAAGATTGGGATTTTGGAAATGCAATTTCCTGCAATGCCCCTCCTGGCCAGTGGCCAATGCTACAACGTTGAGTCTCACCAATGCCTTTTCGGTACGTTTAGGTCCGACCAATGCCTCTTCAGTACGTTCAGGTCTGACCAAAGCGCCTTCAATATGACTGCTGCCCCTTCAATACGACTATTGCCCCTTCAGTATGACTGCTGCCCCTTCAGTACGACTGCCGCCAGATATGACCAATATCTTCCCAGTACGACTTACGACCTAGCTATGCGACAATTTTGTCCCTTATACCCCTCCATAATATTAACACTTTCAGACCCAGTCCTAATTTCAATGGTGTGCATGTTGCAAATCAGCTGCATGAAGATAAAACATTGGCCCAATTCAATGACATCTTAACTGCGCTCCAAACTGCAATGAAGTCCAGATTTAGCGATAGTGGAAAATCCAAAATTAAAAAAGAATATTCAATCCTAACTCCAGTCACTCCCAAATAGCATTATTGTTACCCATTTGATTACAAAACAATGACCTCATTTCATTTTTTTGTAGATTATGGTGATGCAGAAGTGGCCAAGCTTCTCAACCACTTCCATCCATATTTATCTGCTGTTTGCAAAGATGTGGAAGACTTTGCTGGCAAAGCTCTGATGGAGTGGGATGATCTTAAGTCACAAATCTATGCACAGTGGGTCTTTCGTTGAGCAGAAAACATCCTTTTTAGGCTTTGATACCTTAAACTTTAAATTTAATTTGTCTACATTTGATTATTTTACTTTTTAATTTTTAGGTTTGGTGGTAACAAAATAAGCAAACAATTAGACTGGGAGCAGATCAATATCCAACTCAGGGATACTGCTCCACACTTCTTGTTACTTGTTGACCTGCCCTCACCATTCCTGCACACTCATCAGAGTGTGAAAGAAGGTTTTCGCTTATCAAATTAGTGAAAACTGACTGGAGAAATTCTCTATCAGATGAAGCTTTTATCGACCTAATTAGACCCTGTGCGACACGACCTGTGCGTGGAGGATGTGGAAATATTGAAAAAAGATGTTAACCACTACAATTGTCCGATTTTTCTTGAGTCGTTTCATTCAGTAAAAGACAATAGAGCTACTAATGAACACAAAACATTCCCGCTTAATGCTTATGAACATGATGTAAATCTGCATAATCACAGCTATTTAAGAACCGTTTTCAGTTACTTCCCACATATTTTTTAACTCTGAAGAAGGTCGCAGTTAGCGACCGAAAATTTAGTTTTTTATTGTATATACTATTTTTTATTGTATACAACAAAAACATGAATCATGTCATTCACTGATCGCACTATCAACAATAATTATATATGTACCACTTTCTCACCAGATAAACCATCATTGTCAAGTTTCGAATCTAGAATGTCATTTATTGCATCATTGATATTCTCATTTCTTAATGCAGCCACTGGTCAACACTTCGGCATATTTCCCAACACATAGTTGTTTCAACATCTCAAATATCTTAGTTGGAAGGATGGTTGGTATAATTAGGAACATCAACGCTTTCTTGAAACAATGTACTTGGCTCCTTGTTAAAATCTGTTGTAGGGGACAGTGCTGGTAGGCATGTTGTGGCAGGAATTTCAACTTGACTATTTCCTTCGTCATCACTCATGACATCTTGTTACTTATCTCGAGCAATTCATCATCCAAAGTCTCCTGCTCTAAAAACAGATTACTACACTGTATTCAATTGTGTACCAGTGCAATTGTGGTGACACAAATTAAAATTTTTGGCTAAATTTCTACAGTTTTCAAATTTTAGAAAGACAAGGTGAATGTTTGTAACTGTCATGGTAATACAATTATTGCAACATCAATGCTGTTGCATTACTTGTTCAGTGCCAATGCTCTCAAGTAAACATGTCCTGTGCCCATAATGTGTTTTAGCATTTTACCATCCAATTGCTGTCCAAGTGGAAGGTTGATTAGAGCAATGCTTGTGCCTGCAGCTTTTACAAATTCAAATCTATTTAAAAATTTAGACAATAATTATGACTGGTATTCCAGGGTATTGCCCGAATGAGTACTACCTAGTAAATCGGGGCAAAGCCAAAAGGGGCAATTTGTCTTCACCCCAGCAAAAATGGGCCCCAAGTCAAGTAAAAATAATCACGAATAGTCATCCATAATTACACGATTTTGGCAATTTTTAAAAAAATTCCCTGAAACGATGCCTAGTAGACACTTGAACACCCAAACCATTGTTTATCCTAAGCCCCCACTAGTCTCTGGGCAGCCATAAAGGCAATAAATGTATTTAAAAATTATGTTGTCCTGTTCTGTTATCTGATAACGATCATAACATACTAAACAGTGGTAGTCAGTGGTATTAAATAGCTAGTCACTAACAAGATTATGGGTTTGTAGAAACACTTTCTTTTCCCTTTTGGGCACAGTCGACCACGTGGGGCTTGGACATGTTCTTCAGGTATGTTTCGTCACCATCGTTTGTTTGTGTTCAATTACGCTTCCTTGATTGTGTCACAGATTGTCTAATAACTTGACGTTTTCTTCCTGTGTCTGATTTCGAGCATAATTTTGCCGAGAATTGAAGTTTCTGGCAATATTTGCTTCAGCATTTGGTGCAATATTCAAATTGATGCTATCTGGTATATTTTCAGGTGAAGTCCTACATGGAATGCGAAAGCTATTATTCAATCCTTGATCGATACTCTCATATCTGTTGCCCGATGTGTCGGAAGTAGTTGCTTCTAAAGGTGCATTCTGCTTCTGGAACATTAAATCTGCAACTATACTTCATACTAAGCATTGAATATCCCCTTGTTTGGCCATGTTGCTACAAACATGCCAAAATTTATGTAATTATTATGCAAACTTATGAGTGGCAATTTTTTGACTCGATATATGATGGTTTGTTTCGTCATATTTCGACTTGATTTTTATGTAATATTTGACTTCGATTTTGATATTTTGACTTTGGTACTTATATTTCGACTTTGGTACTTATATTTCGACTTTGATATATTGAACATCACATTTTTGTCCATTATGGGCAAGCACAGATTATTGACCGAGCATGAGGTCTGTATCGTGAACCGAAGTCTAATATTTACAGACCGAACAAGCGAGGTCAATGAACTGTTTTTCATTATATGGCTTGCAGTCATTTTCAGAGTCAGTGTGACAATTTGTATTTAAATTATGTCAATTGTGGTTTTGTTAATTAGAATACAAAAAAGTTTAACATGACAAAACTTTATTTTTTACACATAACGTTTTCGAACATATCAGTAAAACATTGATTTCATTAATAAGTATATTGCAAGCAGTAAAAAGTGCGATTAAAAACACTGGGAAAAAGCCTGGTTCAAATATGGGTTTTTACGGACTGCACATCGACCAATCAGAATGCAGGATTCCTCAAACCTATAATAATATGAAATATTTACTTGGGTTGCTGTGGAAACAAGCAAACATATTTGAAAAAATTCACCCCCCCCATGATGTTTGCACATGACTTTCAAATTATTTTGAAGCTTGAACTTTCAATTCGGACACTTGATTTTGCATGGGTGGATTTTTATATTGAATTTTATCAAAGTTTACAAAATTACCTTCAAAAATTCAATATTATAAAGTACGATTGGATTACATAATATAAATACACATGAAGATGAAGAAACCACATTGGCTAAAGATAAAGTAGACGGTACAGCTTCAGAACAACTTGAAACTGGCCTAAATTGTTCTTTCATCATCTGTGATTATGGAAAGTACAAGAATTGTATGATACTTTTAATTTCTGCCAGTGACTTTATTGATTTTATGCATAATTAGCATGTTGAGCATGATTTTGTTGGAAAATATTATAGTTAAGCAATGTTTTGCTTCTAATAACCACCCCTATAAGGAACCCTTCTAAATGCTATAATAGGCACTGCAGAAAGGCTGTTGCCTCCATTGGTCTAAAGTTAGAGCTATATTTTAGGTCATTTTGAGGACTTTCGTTTTGGATTTGGGTTTTCGTACATATGCCATGTTGACTGCCATGGTCATTTTACCGTAGAACAGTTGACACTATGTCTGGTAAACAAAACATGTACAAAACCCAACACAGGACCTAGACTTAAAGGTTTGTGAGGGTCTGGTAATAGCCTGCTTGAACATTACTGTATTCTCTCTATTTAGCCCCCCCCCCCTTATTCATTTCAGGACCTTTTGAGGGGGGCTTCTTGGAGAGAGGGGGGGGGGGTGTTTAATTGAGGGTGGCTTATTTATTCATCCAAAAAACAGCAATGGAGATTATTTCTTTGAACTGCAATAACTCAAAATCATTACACAGTATACATCATATAACAAAAACATTTATATTAACAATATAACAACATATAATATATAATATAACAACATATAATGCATTGTATGTTGGTGAACTGTGCACCATTTTCATAAGCGCATTTCTGAACACATGGGTATTTCGGCCTTTACTAGTAAACCTCTCTCAAAACCTCCTTTCTCTAATATTTGTGATCATCAGCCTTCTGGTCATCCTATCTCTCCTGATGATTTCTCCGTTCCCTCCACTTGTTCTTCATCCTTTGAACTTTTATTAAGAGAAAGTTCACTCATCTTTAAACTTAAACCCTCACTTAACGCCAGTCTTACTTCTATGCCTTTAACTTTGTATAATTGATCCTACTATTAACCTTGCATGACCTTTGTATATATCTTATGTTGTATCTTGTAATGTTATATGTCTTTAGTGTCGTTATTGTTAAATAACTATGATTCGCTTAGCTTAAGTCTTTAACCATTTTTTGTAACCTTAGAATATTTCGCTTTATATAAAGCTTTTGTACATATTGTAATACCTTTATTGCTCTGAAGATGTTGCAAGTATAGCAACGAAACGTTAGCTCTATTAAATATTTTTTAAAATTTGTTTCTGTTGAATATGTTATGGCTCTATTTAAAGCTGTTGTCTGGGCTTTAATATTTTTGACTAAGCTGAGATTTCCGCCCGGAGTATCTATTGCTATTGTTTTGAAACAACATATGTTCATACGAATCAGTGATTTGTGGGCATTACATGGATGAGTGATTTGTGGATGTAATATACATGTTAATATTGTATAATTTATTTTAATGACTGTACAAAAAGGACACAACGATTAAGTTAGGGATATAGATTTTCATAACTATGCAGTAAGGTGTGTTACAAACTGTGAAGAATAAAGATTTTAAAACCGATCGTTTGATTTAGTTCAATTCGAATGTTAGTCAAAACAAATTGGTACCGAAACCCGGGATTGTAGCTATGAGCTGGAAGA
Source organism: Muricea muricata (assembly GCA_963855995.1). NCBI lineage: Eukaryota > Metazoa > Cnidaria > Anthozoa > Malacalcyonacea > Plexauridae > Muricea > Muricea muricata. The sequence continues at coordinate 44,419,185 of OY979716.1, read as the reverse complement.
ACTATTTAAGCAATGCTGAAGGTGGTTTAAATTGCAAAAACAATGATTTGTACGGTACCCGAAGTAATGTAGGTTGGTGGACTGATTTGGGGAACATTCAGGCAAAGAAAGCCACTAGAAGAGGCAAGGTGGCACATGTTAGCAAGATTGTGAACAATATATATAAATTGATTGAAAATCCGCTAGCTGTCAGAGAAGTCAGAAGTGCAATCCTTTTACTCAAAGAAGCGTTCAATGGCTTTGTAACTCGCCATGAAGAATATGTCACCGTTCTGAAAGACGATATAGACATAGAACTAGCCACAGATAAGTTAGCAGATTATATCCTAGATAAGTTAGAAGATTATACCGTAGCTCAACAGAAGGAAATATCGTCGCAAAGTCAGTGCTCGAAAGAACAGAAATGTTTGATCTCTGCTTCTGCACCATCTAGCATATCGCCATCGAGCAAGAAGAGTATCGACTCGTTTTTGAAAGATAAGCGAGAATATCAAGCTAGAAAGAAATTAGACGGAATCAAAGAGCGACAGTATTATGAAAAACAACTACAAGATTTAAAAATCGAAACATTGAAGTGTGAAATAGTGATTCGACGGGAATTAGAACTCCGTGAAGCAGAACTAGAAGAAAAGAATCGTTTAGACGAAGCTCAGACAAACAAATCGTTGAAATCAATTGATCGATTGTTCCAAGAAGAAAAGAGTCGTTTAGACGAAGTTCAGACAAACAAAGCATCGAAATCACTTGGTTTAGATCAAGTTAACTCGGCGCAACAAATTAATATGAACACTCGTAATGAAAATACAGCCGCAACCACGACTTATGAAATACCTAAGAGGGCAATACCTTTTGCCTTTGGTGAAAAAATTGTACCACTGGGATCATTTGATGGCAAAAAAGAAAATTGGCTCCGTCTTACACAAACCTTTAAAGCAGTGGTGGACAATCAACATTATGAAACTGTTATAAAACTGGTCATACTGGAACAGCATTTAACTGGCCCTGCGAAGGACTGCATCAAGCGATTTCCATTTACCGAAAATTCGTACCAACTGGTTTTGAAAACCTTACAGGATCGATTTGGCAGTGAAGATGATCACGCTAGCTTCTATCTTGAAGCTATAGACAATCTTCCAAAGATAAAATTTTCAGATGCATTGGGACTTCGAAAGTTCTACGATGACTTGAATGCAAATGCTCAAATTATTGAAAATATGGGCCCAGAAGTTGCTATGCATCTTAACAACCCTAGAAGAATGAAGTTATTGGCGTCCAAGTTACCACGTAACCTTGTGGTTGCCTGGGCTACGTATCAAGAAGACCATACGGTTGGTGCAGATATGCATGCCTTTGCCAAATAACTACGAAAAAAGGTGAAAATTTTGGAGAAGGTCGAAGTTCAAGTCAGTACTGACTTGGGTGAAAAGCGAGTGGCAACAAAGCCAATATTTAAGCCACATTTGCGTATGGCAACACGAGACGAAGTCACTCAAACTCAAAATACAGAAAAGAAATTTCCTGTTAAGAAGGGAAACTGTTGGGTATGCTGAGGTGGTAACCATTGGCCAAGCGAGTGTACAGTTTTTGGGAAAATGACGGTAGATGAAAGAAAGCAGTTGGTCCAACAGAAAGGAGCCTGTTTTAAATGTTTGCTTCGAGGACATTTGATCAAAATGTGCAAACGAAAACCAGGCTGTTCGAAAGAGAACTGCAGAGGAACTCATCATACATTGTTACACAGAGATGAAGTCAAAGAATTGCTGGATCGCAAGCGGAAAACAATATCCCTGAGGAATCAAGTGAAAAGAGTGAATATAAAGAAAACTCCACAACCAAAAACACTTGTACAACAACAAACACCAACCTGAATTCTCCGAAAAGAAAAGTTGTGGCACTATCTGTTAAGAAGGTTGATGTTCAAAATGGCCACGATCAAAGAGTAACAATAAATTGTTTAGAAGATAGTGGAAGTCAAGTGACCTTAGTGACCAGTCGTTTGGTCGAGAGCCTCGGATTGAAGAAAAGATGAAGTAATCAATTAACCCTTTCGGGCGTTGGAGATAAAAATGTTAAATTGAATTCGGATGTTTCACTGTACCTACATGTCAAAGATGAAGAGATGTCCTTTCCCATTACTGCCTATGTCATTCCGAAGATAAGAAACTATTCCCCTCCTATCGATATAGAAGATATCAAGGAAAAGTTTCCTTACCTAAAGGATGTAGACGTGACAGTGGATTGTGAAAGTGTTGATCTATTGCTGGGTCAAGACTATCCCTTTTCCTTAGACAGTTGGAGACTCGTTATGGAAAACCTGATGAACCATATGCTGTGTGAACGGTATTGGGTTGGAGCATTGGTGGTCCAGTTGAAGAAACAAGCAATGGAAGTTTATCAACGCATTTCATTTCATCCCTATCTCAACCTGAAGATCAAATCAAGAATTTTAATTTCAAACAGTTTTGGGAAATAGAGAAAATACCGTCTACGGAACCCTCACCATTCACCCCTAAAGAACAGAAGATCCTTGACGAAACCGACAACATGTAGAGTTAACAAAGGATGCCAGGTTAAACTCCCATGGAAACAAGATGTAACCCACGTTCCAGATTCTTACGATGTAGCTTTACGACGTCTCGAATCTACTGAGAGAAGATTAAACAAGCAGCCGCCTTTAAAAGAGAGATACAGTAAAGCAATTGAAGATTCTGTCACCGACGGTTACGTAGAAAAATTACCCAAAAAACCTCCTGACGTCGGTTGGTACCTTCCACATCACCCCATAATTTCAGAAGAAAAGAATACCAAATTACGGATCGTTTTTGATTCATCTGCTAAAACCAATGGAATTTCATTGAATGATTTGGTCGACAAAGGACCCTGTTTATTGAATGATCTCACTGGAATACTGTTACGCTTTCGAAGATACGACATTGCCATTGCAGGAGATATCTTGAAAATGTTCCTGAGAGTTCTACTTGATCCTGACGATTGTAAATACCACAGGTTTCTGTGGCACACTAATGAAGATAAAGACCCTGACATTTACCAGTTCAACTGCGTTATCTTTGGAAATCTGGCTTCACCATTTTTAGCAAGTTACGTGATCAAACGAATCATTAAGGACTATGGAATTAACAAACCGGAGGCTTGTGATGCTTTAGAGAAGGACTTGTATATGGATGACCTGATACGTAGTTGTAAAGCTACTCTTGAAGCACAGAAGACCGTACAAGACGTCTGAAATGTTAGACGAAGGCAAGTTGAAGATGCGAAATTGGATTTCTAATCGACCGTGCATCCTCAGCGGTGTACCAGATCGAGTTAAAGATGGCCTTCTTTAATTGGATCAATCAAAAGAAAAGGTCCTAGGAATGACGTGGGATGCACACGCTGATGAGATCCAATTATTCTCAGTCCTAGAAAATGTCTCCTGGACTAAGCGCGGAGTTCTAAGACAGCTGACAAGAATTTTTGACCCAATGAGCTTGTTAGCTGCATTTTTGGTGCGCGGTAAGATTCTAATGAAAGAATTGTGGATAAGTGGAAGAGATTGGGACGATCCTCTTGAACCTGACGTGAAAGGATCTTGGTCAACATGGTTCAACCAGTTCGCAGACTTGGCGAGCATTGTAATTCCACGTTTGGGCAGAAGAAAACATAGAACTGCATCTATTTGCGGACGCATCACAACGTGCTATGAAAAATGTCAAATGTCAAATGTGAAATGTCAAATGTCAGCAGAATGATGAAGTTAAGATATTCCTGTTGATGAGCAAGACACAAGTGGCACCTTTAAAGAAATTGTCTATTCCTTGACTGGAACTCCAAGCTTGTCTCCTAGCAGTACGCCTGGCAGAATATGTAACGAAAGAAATGGAGTTCAAATGTATTAAAGCGATGGTGCTGTGGCTCTTTCACGGTCTGATAGTGCTGTGGCTCTTTCATGGATAAAAATGGAAAGCCGATTACTTAAGGAATTCGTGGGTAACCGCATAGCAATGATTCAAGAAAAGAACGACGGTTCCCAGTGGCATCATGTTTCCGGTCATAATAATCCGGCAGACTTGGCCACAAATGGTGTCGACCTGAAAGAATTGATAAATCTGGATAACATATGGTTTTCTGGACCTAGTTTTCTTCAAGAAGAAAAATATCCAAGAAGCATATTGAATGCTGAAAAAAGAAGCGTTGAAGCTGAGAAAAGGAAATTAAAAGGTCAATGTCATGTTCAAAACTGCGAAGCAGAAGAGTTTCTAAAGGTTGAACATTTCTCATCGTTTCAGAGATTGAGGAAAAGAGTTGCTTTCCTTCGACGACCGTTTCGTAGTTGGCTACGCAAGAAACATTTAACAACTTCAATCCCACCTACGACGAGAAGTTCAGTAAGAAAGAATATCCAGCAACTTATTGAACCATTGACCGCAGACGAACTTCACGAAGCAGAAGTTTGGATTTTAAAATGAGACCAAAAAAAGTTTTTCGCAAAAGAGATTGACATCCTTAGAAAACGACAAGAAGATAGACATGGAATTAAGAAAAGGAAAACGTTTGTTCCAAAATCGTCACCTTTATACAGTCTTTCCCCCTTTCTTGATGAAGAAGGACTTTTACGAGTGGGAGGACCAATCGAGAGATCCCCAATGTCCTTTGATATCAGACATCCTATAATTCTTGCCAAAAATTCCTATGTGACTGGTCTTTTAATTCGACAGGCGCATGAGAATGTAAAGCATTTTGGAGTAAACTCTGTACTTTGCCAGTTGAGGCAACGTTATTGGCCAATACAAGGACGTGAACAGGTGAAAAAGATCCTTGGAAGCTGTGTATTGTGCAAGAAGTGGCGGGGTAATCCAGGTGTTCAAAATATGGCTGACCTTCCGGCATCTAGAGTCGATTTCCCAAACCCTCCATTTACATTTTCAGGTATTGATTATTTTGGTCCCATCACAACGAAGAGTGGCTATCGAGGAGGTCGACGAGAGAAGAGATATGGAGTGATTTTCACATGTCTTCAGATGAGAGCTGTTCATTTGGAGATATCTCAATCTTTATCAACAGACGACTTCTTTAAAGCTTTTTCCAGATTTGTGGCAAGGCGATCAAAACCGAAAAGAATGTTTTCAGACCAAGGTACAAACTTCATCGGTGCGGAGAGAGAGATGCGTGAGATAGTGCAAGAACTAAATCATGATCGTGGTCTTAAAGAGAAACTACAGCAAGAAGGAATGGAATGGACATTTAATCCTCCATTTGCTCCTCACATGGGAGGAGCATGGGAGTCAATGGTCAAGTTAGCTAAACGTGCAATAACCGCTACAACAAATGGAGCGCAACTTACTGATGAAGAACTGATAACTGTTGCAGCCGAATGTGAAGCTATGTTAAATAATTGGACTGTTGACCTACGCGGTAGTGAACCTGATGACTTGGAACCTTTGACTCCAGCACACTTCCTAACTACAAGACAAATAACCCCTCTTCTATCTAGTCAAATCCAAATTGAAGATGTCTCATGAAAATGAAGGTGGTTATTTCTCCAGTCAATTATTTTAAAGATTTGGAAAAGGTGGCAGAGTAAATATCTTCTGTGTCTTCAACGTCATCCAAAATGGAATCAACCCATTGGAGCCAGGGGATTTAGTGTTAATATTAGAACCAAACCAGCAAAGAGGACGGTGGCTTAGAGGAAAAATTGAAGAAACCTTTCCGTATGATTGAAATGTAGTGCGGTCAGCTAAAGTGCTTACCGAGAAAGGAATACTTCATAGACCTGTCACAAAACTTATATTACTATTACGAGATAATTGAACTTGGAATAATTTAATGTATTTGTCATCCAGATTACTTTGCTTTTGGACTAGGCGAGGAGAATGTTCATACGAATCAATGATTTGTGGGTGTTACACGGATGAGTGATGTGTGGGTGTAATATACATGTTAATATTGTATAATTTATTTTAATGACTGTACAAAAAGGACAGAACGATTAAGTTAGGGATATAGATTTTCATAACTATACAGTAAGGTGTGTTACAAACTGTGAAGAATAAAGATTTTAAAACCGATTGTTTGATTTATTTCAATTCGAATGTTAGTAAAAACAACATATATGTATATATTATGGGGGGGGGCTAATTAGAGAGAGGGGCGTATGAGAGAGAGGGGGGCTTATTTGAGGAGGGGAGGGGGCTAAATAGAGATTATGATAATAGCCTAGTTGCACACATTGATGAGTTATGAATTTTTATTAAGAGTAAGGAAATGATATGGTGTGTATCAACAAAACTAAATTAGATCAAACCATTTCTGATCATGAGGTCTGTCTACCTGGTTTTGACATAATTAGAAGAGATCAATCCATAAATTGTCGTCATGGCATTGGAATTTGCATTTATGTTCGAGCCAATCTAAACTTTAAAATATGTACTGAATTACAAAAACAAATTCTTGAAAACTTGGTGGTAGAAATTATTAAGCTACAATGAAAGTCAATCTTGGTAAGTACCAGGTACAGACCTCCTGATTCTCCAGTAACTTATTTTACTGAAATTTGAAAGAATCATTTGATCATTGGATACAGAAAATCTAGAATATTTCATTTTCGGTGATTTGAAACAATCAGTGAGATCTTCATACCGACATAAGTTTAATTAAATTTTTGATATTTATGGCAGTCATCAATTGATAAACAAGCCAACTAGGATTATTCTATCAATGTCAGATAGACCTTTGCCTTACTAATTCTGTATCGACTGTTGATTCCAGTATGTTGTACCTTTCAATCAGTGATCATTCATTGATATACATGGTTTGTGGGGCTCATTATATTCAGTCAAGAGCCAGAATAATAAAAATTAAAACAATGAAAAACTTCGGTAGAGAAGAATTTGCAAGGGATTTAAATCAACAACCATGGGCAAATGTCTGTCATTTTCAATGTCCAAATGATATGTGGCATATCTGGAAAGCATTATTGATGAGTGTCATTGATTAACATGCACATAATAAGATCTACATGAATTAGCGATAAGAATTCTCCCTTGGTCACAAATGAAATGAGGCATCTAATGTTTAAACAGGATTATCTAAAAAAAATGGGCAATTACAACTAAGACCATGGCATTTGGTGTCGATATAGGCAATTATGAAATCACACAAATAATGAAATTAAAAAGGCTAAACATATCTACTTCACAAATAACAGGGGCGGATCTAGCATTGTAAACTGACTGTGGCATTCCAACACAGTAGGGGGTACCTGGGGCATCCTCCCCCGGGAAATTTTTGAAATTTGAAGCCTGGAAATACCATTTCCAGCATTTTGAGCATAAAATTAATATTAGAATTGGCACTAAATGTACCTGTTTTTTCAGACAAAACAAAACAGAACACGCACAAATTACAAGATTTATTCATCAACATACCGATTTTGAACAACGATGTTGACCATTATTATGGTGTTAATCGCCTGGGGTAATCCATAGGCATTATGCACCTATCAATGTCTTCCCCCTGGTGGATGAGGGCGGGCAACCCCAGGGGATTTTGACATTTGTCGAAAAAAAAAATGTCAATTTCCCCACTTCAGGGCAACTTCAAATGGTCAAAATTCCGACCTTGGGAAATCTGTGGGTAATTTTATCACAATTTTCGAATAGTTACTTTAATAATATTAGTCAATATTCTTTTAAATATAAATTTTATTGAACACAATAGAAACAAAACCACTGAATGGTACTATCAATATCCACATTTACACAATCTTTGTGGAACCATGCCTGGCACTCATCGCACGCAATCCAACCCACAAGATCTTCTGTGCAAGCTGGGGATCTTCAAGGTGACATATTGCACACACAATTTCTTCACCTACTGATCCTTCATTGCGTTTCTTCTAAAAGTCGAAATATAAATACAAGTAAGGTGATTACAGTCGATTTTACAAAACATTTGCCAAAACATTCCCAAAATTGACATCATACAGGTATCAAACAAACTTGTGTTTACATATAAAATAGAAGAATGAAAGCGTACTTATGACTGTTCTGTTTTTAAAGGTACATTATTAGTACTATAGACTAAAAGAATATCTTGGGTTTTCGTTTTGACGTCTTTCCCCCATCCTTTTCTGGAACAGCACTGTTGTTGTTTTTCTTTTGCCGAGTTTCTGCTGCCTTTTTTGCTCCAGCAGCTCTGTGTTTAGCAATGTCTTTTAAATGTTCGAGCCACAACTGTACCTAAAAGGAAACAATAATTGCCTTTAAATAAATTATACATGCAATCCCAACTATAGAGTTTACTTTAAGGTACACAGTGCAAAGTCAAAATAAAAATACTGATCAAAATGCTTGCATCCTGCAAGTATGCAGTATCTCAGCAACTGGTAGAAGGTTGTTCTGGCCAAGTCTGCAGAGTTGATTTTTCTGAATGTTTATACCATGTGTCTTTTGGAACTTTTTCAGATTATCTGAAGGAGGATTTGATTCTTCCCTAACACGGTTTTGCCCTCTATTAATCCACTTTTGAATCACATCTTGTGGTGACAGGTAATGCCCAGCACAGAATGCACTCATACATTTAGTGCACGAATTGGACCCATATGTATACTGTGGATTCGGAAATGGTAACGGGATGTCTCTTACGAAGGGACCACCTTCGTACCAACAGCTAATTTCTTGTGGAGGCCCTTTTTGGCAAACTGGGTGAGGGCATTCTTTCTCGTAGCAGCACACAAGATGAAATATGTAGCGGGAAGGTACTGTCTTGTTCACATGACACTTACATACATCGAAAACTGTTGCTATTAGCTTGAAGTCAGAATGTTCCTTTTCCAAAGCGGCCTTTTGCAAGTTACAGCATGTAGATATTTCAATAGCTTTTCTCTGAGAAGCTGATATTCTGTGCTGCTTGCACCAGTATAGTACTGTATTTTTGCATCTGCACATGTAGCTCCTTGAACTCGTGAAATGTTAACTCCAATGGTGTCTTCAAGATTCCGGGTAAGTTTCTCATTGTCGAGTTTTCCAGACATGTCCAGGTTAGATCCGTTTAAGGTAGAAGGAATAAATAGACCGGCACGAGCTTTTGCCTCACAACCATTTTGCAATTCCACTCTGTTCAGATTACTTCCACCACTGTGGCGGCTGGTCACAAGCTGAACAGTTGTTGGTTTCTCAAGGTGTCTTTTTGTCCACCAAAATTGGGTTTCTTCGAAATGTGGAGCCTCGTCAGACCCGCTGTCTGTTGAAATGCATTCAATTTCTTTTGGAGCACCTGTGGATGACATAAAGGCAGTTTGTAAGCTTTCCTCTTTTTCTAACATTTCTAAATCAGCCAGGTGTTCTGCGGCATTTTTACAGTGTACTGGGATGGCCTTTACAACTCCTGCGCAGAGTTCTCCCGTATTATTGGCAGCAGTAAAGTTATAGGAAGTTGTCTGAAGAGTGTTTAGATAGCTTGTTTGAAAATCAGTTTTTGTTGTCAGAACTGGACTTCCCTTTGAGCACAATGTTGGAGCCTTATTGTTTGTAGCTATCGAGTCGAGCCGGAAGGCAGACATATCATCTCGGTTTATGTTGACTTTATCTTCCCCGTTCGTGTATTCAAGCGTATCTAGAATTTTGTAGAAAGCTGACGACCAATGAGCATCTGGAGAATAAAAGCGCAATGAAAACCCTTTCCTGGCTCGCCTGCAGGTGATATTAGCGACTCCTGTATAATTTTGTGCCGATTTTCTTCGTCGATTGTGTGCGACACACAGCTGGACCACAGTACCATATGCAAACTTTCTTTTATATGTTTTCTCCAGATGCTCCTTTACCCTTGAAAACGTTTCTTTCCAGCCTTACAATTCCCGTCAAACGTAAATACGCCTGTCCTGCGCCACGCATCCTCTCCAAACCACAATCTTTAACAAACCGTTCAATCTCTTGCCCAATATTTGGAAATTTAGTAATTATAGATGTAACGTGCTTGCTGCGCCTCCTCAAGAGTCTGCTATCCGCAATTTTCTATGTAAAATCCCTTTGACGCTTCCGTTTTGCAGCTTTAATCTTCCGAAGTAGCAATTCTTTGCCATCGCCTTGCAAGGGATAATCTTCATCCGGTTTGGACGAAATGTTATCGAATTCTTCATCAATTATTCCATCTGCTGTTTGTTAATGCAAATACGCCTGCTGACTTTTCATAACAAGTTCTTTTTCCCTGCTAGTTAAACCCATATTTGGTATTTCAGCAGCAAAATCGAGCAACAGTTGGTCAAAGACTTCATTTGGTGTTGACTTTAGTTCCTCTTGTCCTAGAATGCCAACGAAAGAAAACCAGTTCCAATTATTTTGTTTCAGAAGTTCAAGCAATTGATCAGAGTTTAAAGGCGCCGAAGTGTTAACAGTCGCGTTGTGCTTTTCAAAAGAAAGATCAGGATTCTCCAAGTCAGTATCCATTCCGAGCTGGTTTGGAAACCATCCCCGCTCCTTCTCACAATCTACCTGCGCATTGTTCGTGTCAACAACAGTTTCACATTCCGAATCTGTCTCACTCTCTGTGTCACTGTCACTTGTGGAATCAGAGTGAATAGAAGATATATCAATCCCTAACGACATTAAAATTGCTTTTTCCTTGATAGAGCTTAGTTTGTAGATACTTTCTCTTATATCCATATCTTCTGACAATGCAGCCTCCACTTTCATTTTTCTGCTTGATGCAGTGGAAATTCCAAATTGTTGTGATAATTTCTGTTGCGATAAACCAGACGTTTCAGCCACAACATATCGAATTCTTTATCTTTCTGCATCTGATTGACACAAATGAAGAAGGGTGCTAAAGTTGTTTCTAGTTAGAAGAGGGTTATTTCGCTGTAACTTGGAGGCATGAATTTGTCTAAGGACACTTGCAAGCATTTTGTAGTTTGAGCCCTTTGCCACCAAAAATATGACCAATTGATTTTTATTTGTTTCAATTGAAAGAGCTGCAATTGGCATTTGTAAAAACTTTCTTCTTGCATGGAAAGAAGTGTAATTTACCATGTTTACTGGATCTGGTCGTTGCATTGGTTTACACCCTTGCTCATTTCCATCGGTTCCGTTTTCTTTGGACATACATTGCATGGTTGTATATGTTCTGCCAAACAATGAAACGCATCCTTTCATTTTCCAAAATCCTTCTTTTAGAATTGTATTTGCAATGTTAAGCATTCCAAGGCAGTTTTGACAAGGTTGCTGGTGATATTCTGCACAATAAGCTTCTCTAGCAAGTACATAGTTTTCCAGAGAGAGACCTTCAAATTGTGATTCAATCCCATCTGAAACTGTTTTTCCATCCAAAAGCTTTCTCGTTTTCTCTCTTTCAAATATATGAAGAAACTGCCCTCCCAGGTACGCTTTATTTTGGGAGGGCTCTGCTAAAAATCCTCTTCTTCCATCCTGTGTGAAACAATAGAGACTACAGACTGGGATGCACTTGAACTTTCAACATTGCTGGCTGACTGGACGAGTACTGGATCCACAATAGAGACTACAGACTGCAATGCACTTGAACTTTCAAAATTGCTGGCTCATTGGATGAGTACTGGATTCACAATGGAGACTATAGACTGGGATACACTTGAACAACATTGTGTTCCCCAATTACTACAGGGCTTTCGAAAACTGATTAGGGACCTGACCAGAAGGTGTGAAAAAGGCATGAAGATTTTGTTTGCTTTGATTCTTATTATTTTTTGAGCTAGTTTGATTAGACTTTGAGGTTGTTTTACCAGTCTTGGCTTTTGGTGATACCAATGGGACTTTTGCTCTTTTCGTTGAATTAACTTCAATTCATTTTCTAAAGTTGCCTGTTCAGAAAGAAGTTTTCTTTTCTCAGTACTCATTCTGTCACATAGGAGGTAATCATGAATACTTTCAGCCTTGACTTTCTGTTTTTCTTTGACTGCAATTTGATGTTTGACTTCTTTAATCTGCTCAGTTAACTGTACAATTCTGGCTTTTCGATCATCAGAGCATGTATTCTGTCTCCTTGGAACACTGCTAGGCTCCTTTGTGGTTTGGTCTGTGGCATGTTTGGATCTAGAGTATCCTTTTTTGAACTGATAATTTCCATTTCTAACTATTTCCTTTGCTTTGTTAAAAAGTTCTCCCCTATTTGACAGCAGGGAATAATCATCCTGGACTAGCTCAATGGCAGCTTTATTGATTTCTTTTTCATAGTCATTCAGTAAATGGTCAGGTTTTTTGTAAATTTTTGCAATGGCTGCATATTCAGCATTTTCAGCTTGTGCACTTTTAACATTCTGTGTAAAAGGGTACACAACTTAAACAGATGATATATACTGCATTTACCAAAAAAATGTAACTTGAAAATGTGTATTGGTGGTTTGTAAATTATTAGAGAAAATTCAGTTCAGTACTTCCCTTAACCCTCAATGTGTCCTACTTTTTTATTTCCAGGCTTGAAATAAGAGCCAGTGGAGAACAATTTCCATTGACAATAAATGTTCATTAAGAAATCCTTCAGTTGTTTGATGATACAATCTGGTCAGTTTGTGTATAAAATTAATAAACATTCATGCACAATAGATCGTCAATGAATAAATAAAGGTGACTATTATGAAATGTAATTTAAATGGCAACATATAAGAATTATTTAACTGGCCAAAAATGGGTTGTGTACAACCAAAAACATGTTTGACAGGACAACACCACTACAGCCTGTTTGGCCTCTATTACTCTTTCACTGTGTTAACAATTTCCAAACTACCGCCAAGAATGCTTAGTCCTGAGACTGTGTCATCACTACATATTAAATCACTCATATTCAAAATTTAGTCATATATGTCATACATGTCACATTTAGGTTTTAATACGTGTACATGCAAGAATTTCAGTATTTAGTACCTCTTCATTCATATTCTCTAGCTCCAGCTTTCCATCAGTAGTAAACTTGATCTTTGTCTGTCCCTTAAAAGTACTACAATATTTCTTTTTCTTTTCCTCAACTTGCTCATTTTCGAGACTTCTTTTCTAAAAAGAAGAAAAATCAACTAAAAAACTTGCCGAACTAAAGTTATTGTTACATAATTTCCATTAAACCTTCCATAGTAATGGACAATTAAAAGTCTGGGAATAATAAATTCTTCACTAGGTGGAATGAAATAGTGCTAAAAATAACATCTGAGAATTGTAAAATATTGTATATATATTGCCAAGTGACTTGATTTGAGTGATTCCAGAAAGGGAACCACACTCCCACTAATAACAAGGGGATGGGGGGGGGGATGGAGGGGGGGGGGATGGAGGGGGGGGGGATGGAGGGGGGGGGATGGAGGGGGGGGATGGAGGGGGGGTGGGTGGGAGAGAAATCTACTTAAATAGTATTTATAAATGCTTACCACAGTTTCAGAACGTTTTGCACGGTGGAGAATTGCCATTATATCTCCAATTGCATCAATTCCTATTTCATTTAATAGTTCTTTTGTCAAAAAAGATGCCATTCCCATCTGGATTCTAGAATAATCAAGAAAATTTTCAGTAATCATAAATGATATGCAGTGGTTTTATATAAATAACAAATATAGTTGGACATATATTAAAATACAACTCATATCATAAAATTTTAAATAAACATGTTGATACAGTATACACAAAACACTTCCGTTTATTAAAAATACAGTTATAAACGCTCAATAGAAATATTTTCATATCATCTCACAAACCTGTGTTTTTTAAACTTTTCGTTATATTCAAATATCTCCTGGAATTCCACATTCCCCAAAAAACGATTTCCAATCACGCTGTATATTTATTAAATAAAACAAAAATTAAAGAAATATTTTATGGAGATAAAATTTGTTTTTATATAAACGGGCAAAAACAAACAGATTTGAAGCAGGATGGAGTAATTTACATAAGAAACAAATGTGGATTGAATTTGCATAAAAATATATTAAATAAACATACCTTATCTTCTTCCATATGCATATCCGCCATACTGCAAATGAATCATGATTCATGCCCAGGCTCTCTTGGGTTTTTTCCAAGATGGCGGATGTCCAAGATGGTGGCTTTCAAAATTCCCAACCCAGGAGGTGCTAGTGTTAGTCAAAATCCCGAGACCTGGAACACGTATTGTAGTCAAATCCCCTGGGGTTGCCCACCCTCCCCCCCAAGGGGGAAAAACATTGATAGGTGCAGTAATGCACACCGAGATATACGAATTTTCTCATTTGAAGTTGATGCTGCTGTTTCTCTTGGGGATATAGTGCAGTAAACATTGTGGACAGTGAGTCAATGTTCTCTTTTAAAGTGCTTTCACTGTGGGTAATGGGAAAATAGGACTCAATTTGAAGCTTAACTACACTTGACAAAGCAAGAAGACAAACAAATGAACTCCACTGATGATTCATTGCATTGCTGTATGCTTCAGTGATGATAGGTTTGCAATGATCTTCTTTTGTTACAGAATTCAGAGCAATGTCAGACAAACACATTGCAAAAGTATTTGCAATGGAACTAAATGCACCTTCGTTGTGCTGCTGCGCAATAATGGATGTTTAGCATAAAATGCAGAATTTAGGAATAATTCAATACTTGTGAGACAATGGAGGTAAGATGCAAGGGATTCCTTGCCACACAATGCAATGGAACATGCATTGTACAACAATTGCCATCTCCAGTACTCCTAAATATGGAAAAGGCAGGAAAACTTTGTAAACTCAGTCACATGCAGAATTATTTTTGTAACAAAGTACAAGGTGTGATCCGAATAGTTAATGTGCTAATTTTATATTAACTTAGTTTATTAACTTTATTAAATAAATAGATAGAATGAGGCTAAAATGCCAAATTAACATTAGTCAGGGAGGCAGAGGTCATTTTACCTACCTTCTCGAGGGACAAATCCATTTTGCTCTTAAATTGTCCGTTACATGCCTAATATAACAATTCTGAATGTTGTTTGGCCCAATTTATCTTGTGGGCTTCGATCAACACGTTTCTCTTCAGTTTTATTATAAAACTATTATGTGGTCAAAAATAGCAAACTTTCAAGTTCATTCATTTGAAAAATGACTTGTATCATCAGAAAGCTTATAAAAAACAACATATAAGACATCATTACGGACACCCTGGTTTTTCAAGCTGTTTTCGAGTTATTGCTGCTTCAAAATGGGAAAATGTCCTAAAATGACGCTAATTTCCTGGGCACTAGTCTGGAAATAAGTTTTCGAACGCTCATAACTCAACAAAAATGTGGAAAATAAAAGTAACCATAATAATGTGTTATATGTAGTTTTTTATTACCTTTTTGATAACGTAAGTGGTTTTTCCCAGAAATAAGTCCGAAATTTTGCCTTTTTTGACAATAATATAGTTTTATAGAAAATTTAAGAAAAAACGTGTTGGCTGGAGCCCACAAGAAAAATTGGGCCAAACAACATTCAGAATTGTTATATTAGGCATGTAACGGACAATTTAAGAGCAAAATGAAATTGTCCCTCGATATGGTAAGTAGACATGTATTTTTGTACCTCTGCCTCCCTGACTACATCTTCAGTGCAGGTTCCACTTATCACACAGATCAATACATTACACATTCATAAAAACTTTTAGGAATTGTATTCTATCTCATAGACACTTGTGCTTAGTGTGCACATGTCACAATGTGAACCATAAATGGTTCGTCAAATGATGTAAACATATACACATTTTTTTTTCTAAATTTGAATCTGTTGATCAAATTGTACAGGTAGAGTTAAAACAGTAACTAGGCAATTCTAGCAAAAACAGTGTGAATGTTTAAAATAGAAACATACTTCCTTTTCTTTTCCTTGGACTAATGATGAAATGGTCAGTTGATGTTCACTGAAAATCAATGAACAATAATAGAGACTGCCTATAGTGTATAATAGGTTCCAAACAACTGACTATAAAGCAGGCTACAAGGGAATGTATTCAAGCATTCAGAAACTTAAAATAAATATAACAGTTTGATATACGACAGTATAAGAAGTGCTGTGCACCTTACCCAAAGTAGAGATAGATATTCAACCTAATTACAAGCAATGGTGAACCATTGTAAAGTATGTTTACACACAGCAGTTAGATCAATTTAGGTTACTGGTAACAACATTCGGAAAGTATTGTAACGGAAACATGATTTAACATATTGTGCCAATAAATATCTGTCATTAATATTAAGAAAAAAACTCAAGTCTGCTCGGCAAACCGCTGTGAAAATACAGTACTTTTTAATCAGTGACTGGAACCTTGGGAATTAACGATGAGTTATCATACTTGCCAACTTTGAAGAAATTTTTTGTTGGAGATCCCTTTTCAATCGAAACAGAATCATACCCCCCCTGGCCTATTTCAGAAAAGCAAAAATACAAAAAATTCAAGGCAACACACTTAATTTGAATGTTCTTTACTATATCTGCTTGTTGCTGTCTTTGCTGCCTGGAGCAGTTCCTTGCCCGGATTATACTCATAACATTTGTAATCTGATTCAGGCTTATCTAGTTTGACTGCAAGAATGCTTGATAATGAACCATCAATGTCAAGTCTGTTTCTTTCCGAACCTGTGCGTTTGTTCTTATTCACAAGAGAATAGACACGCTCAATACCAGCATTCGAATGTGGTGTAATTAAAACAATCTTGGCAACTTTAAATAACAGTCGAAATCTGTAGTGGTTTCCAATTGGTGACTTTAGAGCCTGCAAAATGTACCAGATGGTGTCCATTCTGTATTCTCGTTTGACCCATCATCATAAACTGCATGAACAGCTTCTTCCAAATCAATCTCATCATTTCCAATAGATTTGAAGTCAATGAATTCTTCGTGCAATCTGTCATACTCGGAAGGAGAGAAAGCCAATAATCTCTGATACTTCATTATAAAGTAATTAACATCTTCCCATTTGGCTTCGCTCCTTTTCAGGTAGTTGATCCATACAGCATGCATCCAGAACTCATTGTTTGCATCCATCTTCTCAAGCACATGGATTAAACTTCCCTTATAAAATGCTTGCACTGCAGTTAGCATTCTTCTTCGTTGGTTTTGTGTAATAGTGCCGTCATTTGTTAACTTATTCAATGTGGTTGAAGTTAGCAATCCTATATGCATTTCTGACAACGAGAGAAGATTCTCTTCCTTCATAACCTCATCAACTGTAAGAGATTGCAGAACTTCAGTACATAAAAACCGCTGTGCTATCTTTCGGCAAAGGGCTTTTGTCGAAGGGAAAACATTGTGTGCTTGTGGATCAGACCTAGGTGTTAAAAAGCAATGCATTATACTGTAGAAAATGAATTTCTTCCTCGATTCAGGCAACAAAACTATTTTAATGCAATAAAAATATACAAACCTTTGCAAAAATAGATTATAATGAGTAAACAGTGGTAATACTGAGGTATAAAATGCAATGTGCACTTCAGTTAGTGGATCGTTGAATGCCTTTTTCAATCTTGAAAACTTGCACGAAATCGTTTTAATTTCATCACTACCTAAAGACCGATACAAATTTATATTTTCATAATCAAAACATTTTCATTACATAACTAAACTTAGATTTGTTTCAATCTCATAACATTACCATTTTCATTGCGTCCATTGTCTTCTTTGCTGCTATCAACTGTTCCACTCTGAAATAATGATTTCAAAGCAGGGTACTTTCTTAGTTCTTTGTCACAACACTTCTCAAGACAATGGTACACTATAGTGTAATTTGTTTTGGTGAAATTATCCACCACTCTTCACCACCTAAATTCTCCTAAAAGTTATCATTTATAACAGCACCTTGTTGTCACAAAACGTGCAAATTCTTCCCACTCCAATCCAACAAAATCCATATACTCTGCCAAGATTCCCTTTCTACGTGTGCTGTTTTTGAAATAATAATGCAGGTCGACCTGATGCTCTTCAATATCAAATCCAGATATGCTTGTATATGCCTTTCCACCTCTACCAGCAGCCAAGTGAGCTAAGTGGCATGAACAGCCCGCAATGAAGCAGCATTCATTCTTTATTTGGATGTGAGATTTTACAGAATTATGCCAACCTAAATAGCACAACAAAACCATTTACTTTTTTTCCTTTGTTTATATTGATTAAAACATATTGGTTTTTGTATTCAACAATTATTAGCAAAGATTTATATAATATGTAGGCTTACCTATGTTGCAATTGCAGTTATCCACACCAAAGCTAACACAGTTATTCCAGGAAATCTCATCTCTGATCAGAGCATTGTCAATAGCTGAGAATAAAGTTTCTGCCTTGGATGCATTTTCCCCTGATGTAGAACACATATCATAAAACTTAAGTGCCTATATCACTCATGGGATCTTTACGGATTTGGAAAGAGCCCAAAAAGTTAGTTAACAAGTTCTTCAACATTTTTTGATTTAGTTAAATCGTTTCCGAGATATGGGGCACCAAACATGGCATTTTTGGCGTTTTTAAAAAAAATTTCCGTGGTGCTTGGGGGACTGGGACTCAGGAACACGAACGTAAACATACACTATAGATTATATTACATTTCACCACTATAACTTACTAAAATGAGAATTTTTGGGAGAAAAATAAGTTTATTTAGCTCAAACTCGTTCTCCAGTGCTGAAAAAAGTTCCTGCAATTGCTCTGAATATAAAATCGAGTTTGAAACGTGCAAAACGACTTCAAAATCAAGTTTGAAAGTGAGTCTTCTTAGTGTTGTCGAGCATTGATCGAGCATGAAAAAGTTGGCATTTGGAGGTTAGAAATACGTTAAAAATAGAGAATATGTTAAAAAGCTAGAAGAATAAAACAGGGATGTAAAGAAGTTGTTTTTTGGATGAAATCGGCATAATTGTGATGGATCTTGGTAAGTGAAACGAATATTTTCTATTTATAAATATCGTACGACCCTCACATTATATTATGCATGTATTCTAGATTCACATTTTGTGGGTTTATATAAAAAATAATAAAATTTGATACAGGCATAATATGCAGGATTTGATACTGTTTGTATAGTCTAAATTGAAAACCTGTGTTGGACAAACATGGTTACATGTAAGTTGGTTGAAAGGAGTTGTAATTCTTGAGGTCTTAACTTAATGTTTTTTATAAGCTTTGGACATATTTCTATGAGGGACAAGTTACCACACTAGGCAATTACTATCAAAGTTCCTGTTTATTATAAAAATGCAATAGTGCAACAGGTTAATGCACCTTGTCAAGGCAAAAAGCCTTTGGGAACTGCAACAGATCACTGGTTTGTCTCATGGAGGCAAGTAACACATCAAAGCACAGATTATAGGTTATTATAGATATAGTCTTATCTATAATCTGTGATCAAAGTGTATGGTGGAATTCTTTGTAATTTTAGGTGCTTATACCAGTGGCATACATGTGATTCACCAGATCAGTCCATGGTTGTAAAAAAGGCAGCATAATACCACTGTGCTCTTCTGTTTACCATGGTTCCAGTATCTGCAGCTTTTAAAAGGACAGGTGATGACTTCAAAAGATATGAATATTTGGAGGAGAATATAATTTTAATTAATGCATGCTTTATATATTGTCATTAACTTGGATTTCTGTATCTCTTTATCAAAATAGCTGGCATCAATTCAGACAATCTCCCCTTTATTACTAAAATTATCAGGTGTTAGGGGCCGATTACATGAATGGTCTTGCTCGCTTTACTGGGCTAGCCCAACTAAGCGAGACAACTTTGGGATTGCAATTATATGTACTCATTTTATGTCCACATAAAAACTGTGTGGGTGCTATTTTTAGGTATTTTTCAGCCCAGTTTGCTGGAATGAAACAATTACATGGAAAATTTCATCCCGGGAAACTGGGCTAGCCTGCTTGCAACAAACGAGACGTCAGAAAAGCAGGCTAACCTGGATGCCATGTAATCAAAATTCCAAATATATATAAGACTATTGCAGTAAGCAGGCTGGCCCACCCGAACAGGTTAGCCTGGTAACGCAGGCCAGCCCAGCCCAGCCCATGTAATTGGCCCCTTAGACTGAGGTGTTAGACAGTATATAGCATATTTGGTAGCAGAACTTCCCTTGACAAGTAAAATCGCCTAGCATTAGATAGAGCAAAAAGTTGCAGAAGACATGGCCACATGTTTTGAAAATAATATTTATGTACACCAGTGTTAAAACAATCTCTATTTTTTGTCAGTTACACCTAATGCATTTGTAATACTAGTTATTACATATAAAATAACAAACAAAGATTGTCAATGTCTATCAGAACACCAGAATAACATAGTTAACATGATTTTGTGACCCTTGATTGGTATTTTTCCAGCACGTACCATTAACCTATTCTTTCAATACCCTCAGGATGAGGCAAAGCAAATTGACCAAGCAAGGACTAAAATGTAAAAAAACCCCATAGGCATTAGATTCAACTTATAATGAGGTCTAGTCATAAGAATAGAATAATAATTCACCCGATCCGAACGTTGTATCCCAATAAAATTATTGTCTCCAATAAATTATTGGGATTGTTAGGGTTTGGGTCAGGGTTAGGGTCAGGGTTCATTTTATATGCATGAAATGACAATTCCAGTAACTATTGGAATTATCAAACGTTGTAACCAGTAATTTTATTGGAATACAACGCTCGGATCGGTTGAATAATTAGGTCAATTTTTTCTAATGTTAGTCTGAGTGTGTATCCACACCAAACAGGCTGAAAAATTTGTCTGATCATGATGAGAATTGAACCCCCAACCTTTGATATACCAGTCCAATGGTTTGCCAACTAGCTATGAGGTCAAGTTGGTCCAAGTAGGTGATACTTCAGAACAGAGCCCATCACAAGGGAAAATTCATGCTACTGTGTGTAGGAAAAATGGTTCATTCAAAAACTACTTGATCAACAAGAACAGCTTTTAAATGAAGAAAGGTTATCCACAAAAATATCCATTCTGTTAACAAGGTCAGCTTGGTCAATTGGGCTAGCAACTAAAAGTTGCTTACTGGTTCTCCAATTTTTGCTTGATAGAGAGATTGCAGCTAAACAAGCTGGCTCAGTTAGAATGAAAGTTACAAACTTTTAATGAAGGAAATTCACAAATTCTGCCTGGTAAACAGGACCAGCCCTGCATGCAAACCAGGCTCTCATAAACAGCCACTAAAACGGGTCAATGCTGGCTTGGATCCTTGCAGACGTCATCATGAATCCAATCTGCACAAGTTTAAGTTGTTTGGCAAGGTTTTGGACTGTTGGGCCTTTGTCAATAGTGGCAAACACTGACTATAAATTTAACCCAAGTGTCTATTGCAGCAACAAGCTAGTACAATCATTGGATCATGAAATGTATTGTGATTTTCAACAGCAGGGGCGGATCCAGCTTAAAATCTGACTGTAGCAAAATCCTAGGTCCCGCATAACTAGGGAGGTTCGAGGGCATGCTCCCCCGGAAAATTTTTGAAATTTGAAGCCCGGAAATGGCATTTCTGGCGTTCTGAGCACTGCATCATGCCATAAAATATGGCCTTAACCAGGCCATATTTTAGGCAAAAAATGGCAAAAAAGCACTTTATTAACTGAAAAAATTCGAACAGCATACCTTGTTGCCTAGTGATTCACTGAATTTTACAACATAAGAAGAAAATCACCTTAAGGTGTTGTCCAGTTACGCGTTTTACACACGTACGTACATGCACGTAAAAGTCTAAATCAATATCAATGTTATATTTGAAATGAACAAATGTTTAGATGGAGAGAATTCAGCATTTCCTACGAGTTAGCATACTTAAGTGATTCTATTTAACTTTTACGTGCATGCACGCACGTGTAAAAACGGATAAGGGAAAGCAGCCTTTACTTATATATGTACAATGACATCCCTGGAACGTAGACAACGGCTGCGTAATAAATGTTAATTTGCAGACCATGTTGAAACAGCAAAACGAAGGAAGTTAGATAAATGTTCATGTGTAAACCATGTTGAAACAGCAATAACGAAGGAAGTTAGATAAATGTTCACTTGTAAACCATCTTGAAACAGCAAAACGAAAGAAGTTAGATAAATGTTCATGTGTAAACCATGTTGAAACAGCAGAATGAAGGAAGTTAGATAAATGTTCACTTGTAAACCATCATGAAACAGCAGGACGAAAGAAGTTAGATAAATGTTCACTTGTAAACCATATTGAAACAGCAGAATGAAGGAAGTTAGATAAATGTTCACTTATAAACCATGTTGAAACAGCAGAATAAAGGAAGTTAGATAAATGTTCATTTCTAAACAATCTTGAAACAGCAGAATGAAGGAGGTCAGATAAATGTTCATTTGTAAACCATCTTGAAACAGCAGAATGAAGGAAGATAGATAAATGTTCATTTGTAAACCATGTTGAAACAGCAAGACGAAGAAAGGCATATAAACGTACATACAAACGTTTTGAGCAATGACCCTTCATCCTTCAGTATTAATCTCCTCAAAACGTTGAGTCTGACTGTTGTATTGTTTAGGCAGTGGAATTTTTATAGCATTCTTATGTTATTATCCACTACCAACACTGGTCAGTCTGGCACATGTTAAAGATAGATAGATTAGGGACTGGTCATAAAGTATAGGGAGGGTGGGCTATAAAAATTCAATTATTAAAAGGCTAATTTTGTGTGGCCCACCCCTGATTTTCCTACAAAATATACATGACCCACCCCCTATTTGACACTAGAAATCCTTAAATATCCCCCAGTATATCCTTAAAATTTTCATGACCCACCCCTATTTGTAACTTGACAAATTCATGACCCACCCCTCAATTTCGATAGCCCACCCCCCCTCTATACTTTATGACCAGTCCCTTACTTAGATTATCTACCAAACCAAATATATGATCTTGGGACACTGGCTGAGATGGCATTGATTATGTAACGTACTAGACCCTGTTCAGCAACACTGCCATTATTATATGGCAAAATTTCATTTTACCCAGCTGATATCTCGGGCATCAAGCTCTACATATATGCTGCTATGCTGCCTGGGAAGACAAGCACAGAACATAATAGTTAGCTATCAAAATAATCACTTGTAACCATCAAGCTGCAATATGCCCTGCTGATGCCAGATGATATTACTTATCAAGGGGGGTATTGGCCACTGATGCTTTATGATCACATAGCATTTAAATGGCAGAAGCTGGCTTATGATATATTTGATGTATTCTTGATACTGTAGGTTATATACACCATTTTAAACCTTTTTAACATATACATGCCTTATGTTTAAACAGAGAATCCCTCCAAACCTTTATAAACCTGACAACATGCCTTTATCTCACTGCATGAGTTGTACAGAGTAATAATTACAACAAAGTAGGGCATTGCACCTTAATAGGTTAAATTAGTAATGCTGGGTGGAAATATAAAAAGTATAAGCTACTGTAATAAATAACAGATTTATTAAATGTGTACCAGTGAATCTTATCATATATTGAGGGTTAGTCTTTGATGTATATATTCCCCTTAGTATAGGAAATATATAATACATTGAATATTCTTGTATATTATAGTGATTGAAATGACAGAGTTTAGATAAATTCGTGATGAGAACTCCCGCTAATGTTCGTACGTCCCAACAAGGCTTTAATTATTATGAATAGTACACCGTATCAATAATTTTATTGAGCATGTGCACAGCACAGTTAGGCCAGCCATTTTTATGTATTTAAATTTATGTAGGAATATAATATATCATTGTGAATGCATGCAAATTAAGCCTAGTGTCTCAATACATAATAGTATACTGTATTCACGTGCACTCAAGCAAGAACTTGACCGACAAGAGATAACATATTTTAAAAAATACATTCTCGAGGCAACTGGCCTACCTGACAGGAAAGTGATTACACGCTCGCAATTGTTGGATGACAGGGAACTGCAACTGGGCAAAATTACACACGAACACTTCACGTTCGATGCCACGGTTTGCTTTGTAATCGGCAGACAATGTCTCTTGACACAAGCTTGATCTCTGACAGCTTTTTTGCTTTCTCGAAGAAAGAAACTTGCTCGTTAAGCGTACAGCTCAGGCGGTCTAATATAGCATTGGACGCCATCGTTGCAAATCAGGCTAACGCAATTTGTGCTAGCCACCATATAACATCGTTCATAACGCAGCATAAGATTGCGCAACTGTATCTGACTGTAGCGAACTCTAGCCACTATAGCAAAAATGCGTTATTTTGATTGGTTAGATACAATCTGACTGTAGCAAATACCCCCCGCTGACTGTTGCAAAACTCATAGGAAGCACCGCTGACTGTAGCAAAATCACCAAGATTTTGATCGCAGGCTTCCATCGAAACGTCATGATGTCCATGTAAATGATGTTATTTAATGAAAGGCAAATGCCTAAAAGGCAGGCCTATTTGCGGGCTTTGAGGTCACTGGAAATCCCAGAAAAGCGACGAAACAATTTCATAGACAACATACTCCAAAAATTAAAATATAATAAGATCCAAAAATGATGGGAAAATGATAAAATTGGAACAAATAATTATCAATAATTATTTCCAGAAATAATTATGATAGAAAATAATTTTCGGAAACGATTCTTCCGAAGAAAATCTGACTGTAGCATTTGCTACAGTTGCAATAGTCTGAATCCGCCCCTGAACAGTCTAACATAGAATCTTTTATAATTCATATATCTCAACAGTTAAACCTGCAAAACATAATCACTTAAAGACGCATCAACATTTATTCTTTTAATCCTACAGTATGGCCGTCCACATTTACATATACTAGGAAATACTTCATTCACTTACCAAGAACACGATATAATGTCCGTTTCATCTAAAAATTAATTTCTTTGTTATATTCTTTAAGCTTCCAAACGCATTTGTTGACCCATACTTGTCAATGTATGCTCTAAAACATGCCAACCTTCTCATTTAGCGAGACGACATTTGGAAAGGCTCCATCCACGAGGATGGGAAGGCTCTGCCGCTCTGACACTTTCAAATGGATTTTGAAGTCATTTTGTACGTTTCATCCTCGATTTTACATTTAGCTCGATAGAAGGAACTTTCGTCAGCACTGAAGAACGTTTTTGAGCTAAATGAACATATTTTTCTTGCAAAAATTCTCATTTTAGTAAGTTATAGTGGCCAAATGTATATAATCTATAGTGTTTGTTTATGTTCGTGTTCCTGAGTCCCAGTCCCCCACCACGGAAATTTTTTGAAAAAGCCATGTTTGGCGCCCCATATCTCAGAAACTATTGAACTAAATCAAAAAAGGTTAAAAAACTTATTAACTAACTTTTTGTGCTCTTTCCAAATCCGTAAAGATCCCCTGGGTGATATAGGCACTTTAAATTCAACCTGAAAAGGTAAAAAAAGTAACTTGAATGAGTAACTTCACACTGTCAGAATCTCAGTGTAATTCAACCTATAAAATTCAAAAATGCACTGACCTTCTTTGAGACATTAATGTCAAATATTATGGCACAAGCAGCATTCATTTTTTTTAACCCTGTATGCGTGCGCGTGCATGCGCGCACATATACAGGGTTAAAAAAAATGAATGCTGCTTGAAAATAAAAAAAATAAAAATATAAATATAAACTAGTCCAACTCATAATAAACATTGGATGTCTGAGAAATTTATATATTATAAAAAACAGATACCTTTGCTAAATGATCTGCCAGGAAAGGAAGGTTATGATGTACTATCATGTTGGTATGCAACACTTCTGCTTTTGTAATACTATTTGACAAGACTGATACTGATTGGGAACTTGAACCTGAAAGTTTCGAGGTATTCTTCAATGCTCATACCATTTTGTTGTGGCTACTTGTCTTATTATTTGGATCACAATGCCTTTCTACATCCCTTTTACCCTGGAATTCACAACTGACATTCTTCTTGCATGGGACGCAGTAAAAGGCATATGGGTTGTTGTTTGCCTTTTGAATTGGAAATTCATTTGCCCATTCTGGGTTGTACTTTGTTTTGTACCGACGCTTTTTCTTAGATTGTTTGTTTTCTGCTTTAGACATTTCGTCTTGATTAGGTGCTTTTCTTTTTTTTATGATTATTCTCCATAAAATGCGCTTTGCTTCAAAGTTCACTCAAACGTAATAAATCATTCATGTTGAGCGCCAAAAAAAATTATATTTAAATTTTAAAATATTTTGTAATACAGTGTGGAACAGTTTGGTATTTAAAGGGATAGAACAGGAACCTAGGAGTCAGTGAGTGTTGCAAGATGTATTCTTTCCATGCTCCTTTACATGAAGTATTTTGCAGTGCGCAATATATAAATCATGATGAATATAAATATATGCGATTGCACTGACTCGGAATTCCTGTTCGTTTACAAATACTTATATAATGCATTGTATACATGTCGAAATAGCTCAAAATTGGTAATGCTGGAGAATACGTTAAAAAAGCTGGACAAAATTGCAATGCTGGAGCAATGCGGACAAATCAAAGCTGCGCTGGAGTCTCCAGCTGGATGCAAGAGAGTTGGCAACTATGAGTTATATGTTTTTATAGTGTTTAC
The DNA here is from genome assembly GCA_963855995.1 of Muricea muricata. NCBI lineage: Eukaryota > Metazoa > Cnidaria > Anthozoa > Malacalcyonacea > Plexauridae > Muricea > Muricea muricata. The sequence continues at coordinate 44,392,651 of OY979716.1, read as the reverse complement.
AGTGTAATGCTAAACATAAACACTGGGTTTAAACAGTTACACTGAACTCAGAACATGACACACACAAACAAACAAACACATACAATAACATATACCAGGGACCACGGAGCGGTTTTTCATTGGTGGGGCTAATCGAGCACCAAAGGTGCGAGATATGTAGAGGGGAAACTTTTGAAATCAAGAGCCCTGAGATGCCTGGAAACACTTCTAATTTCAACAATCATCATGAAGTGGCATAAAGTTTTTGCCTCGATTCTTATATTTTTAATGCAAACATATGTATTGAACAAAAAATTATTGGTGGGGCTTTAGCCGAGCCAGCCACCCGCTTTGCGGTCCCTGTACACGCAAGCCCAATTATCATGCTAAATGGTACCATTTCAGAGCAGCAATAAACTACAATATAATAATAAATATCTCAGAGTAAAACTATTTCGATGATTTATTCTACACTGGAGTGAGTTGCATACAAAACATAAGCACTGCAGACTTACAATAAATTTAGCCGAAGACTAAATAGATCAAAGATCGCCCTAAAGTAGCTTCAACTGTAGCAAACTGTAGAATTTTGCCTCATTCTGATTGGCTTGCTTCGGCTAACTGTAGCAAACCAATCATAATGCTGTATTTGCCAATTTTTGCTACGGCCAGTTTCAATGTGACCGTAGCAAAAATCTGTAACTAAAGCGCTATGATTGGTTTGCTACGGTTCAACCAGAATGAGGCAAATGCTACGGTTTACAATGGCGTGCTCCGACTTCAGAATGATGTGCTATTATGGCTCAAAAAACCCGCAAATACAGGCTGTATTTTTTGGTCGAATGAGGAATCTTTTGAAAACCCCGGAATTTATCACCAAATTGATAAAACCTCGATAAAAGGTACAAAATCATTCAGAGAATTTAAAAACATTGCAAAAATTAGTAAATAGTATTTACAATGCATTTGGCCAAGGTACACCCTAGAAAAAATTATCTTTGAAAAATCTGACCATAGCATATGCAACGGTCTGGACCCGCCCCTGGATTTGTCTCCATCTGTACAAACATGGGGGCTAGTGCAGTTTAGCGAACACCAACTTGCCGCTTTTTGTTTTCTAAATAACGCGGGCTCGCTAAGGCATTTTTGGCGGGAAATTTAAGTTAGGACTTTAAAATGCCACTCGTTTTCGAAGACATAGTTAAAATTTGCAGCGATGAGCATGATTTAAGGGACTTTCTACTACAAAATAAAATTATTGGTGACTTTAGTGGAATTTGTCCAAATTGTTTTCAAGCAGACCTACATCTTGACCCTGACCGCACATTCAGTAGCAACGGCTTTTGTTGGCGCTGTCCAAAGAACTGCCGCAAGAAAATATCAATACGGAAAAACAGTTGGTTTGAAAAGTCACACCTCAAACTTGGAGAAATTTTGAAATTGACATATTTCTTGATATATAAATATCCCCAAGACCTGGTCAAACACGAACTGAAAATTGGTAGTAACCACACTCTTGTTGATTGGTACAACTTCGCCCGAGAAGTGCGTGTTGAGATATTGCTGAATCGCAGCGAGCAAATTGGAGGGCCTGGAAAACACGTAGAAATTGACAAAAGCAAATTTGGTAAAAGAAAATACAACAGGGGAAAAAGAGTTGAAAATGCTTGGGTTTTTGGAGGCATTGAAAGGAAATCAAAAATATGTTTTTTCCAAGTCGTTGAAGATAGATCATCCTTGACATTAATCCCAATAATTAAACAACATGTAAAACCCGGCACTACTATCCTCTCCGATTGCTGGAAGGCGTACGATTGCCTTGAAAGAGAAGGCTACACCCATCTGACTGTCAACCACAGCATCGAATTTAAAAATCCAGAAACAGGAGCATGCACAAACACAATTGAGTCTACGTGGAACGCCGTAAAAAACTCTGCCTAAAAACAGAACCCAGAAACAAATTTACGACTCATACTTCTCTGAATACTGCCTACGAAAACAATATATCACACCAACAGAAGACAAGTTTCTAACTTTCCTTCAACTCATTGCTGAGGTTTATCCTCCTCAACCAACTAACCCTCACCCTGAACCTAACCCCTAACCCTGACCCAACACCTAAAAATATAATGTGAATAAATGTATAGTGAATAAATGTATAGTGAATAAATGAAATAAAATGTACATCATTTTTGTTTAATTGTCATTTCTAGCATATTATTCTTAATAAAGTTTGTATTTTCCCGCAAAAAGATACTTAACGTGAGCCTGCAATCCCTACAAACACTTTCAGCGGCATACTGGTGTCCGCTAAACTCACTGAGCTTTACTAATATATCTGGAGGAGCGGCTCCTATACTTGCTTCAGTAATCGGAGTGTCGCCAAAAACATGGCGGATTTCGGCCTCTGCTGACGCCAGATCCACGCCATATGGTTCCTCAGCCTAAAGGTATTTGCCACTGACTGGGCTCAATTGTAAAGCAGGCTCATCTTTCACAACCCCCTTTTATTTTTTTGCAAAATTTTGTTTTGTCTTTTAGTTTTCGCTGTAAATTTTGGGGGTTTTAAAAGCTTTTTTCATGTTTGCTGGACGCTTCACGAACTTTTAAAAACATATTTGCAAGTTTTACAAGTTATCTCGGCCAGGAAAGGGCAAAAAACCTCGAAATATATTGGCAAAAACAACATTTCAAGGGACAATTGGATTGGTATAAAACCGAAGAATTTTGCAGTTTATATTCACGAGGAAAAAACAAAATATTTCCAGCTAAAATTGTTGAGTAAAACGTATTTTTAACAACGAGCGGGTACTTTACACTTTACCGTACCCGAATAACGTCAGTAGGCGATTTTGATGGCACATGTACTTTGTAATTACTAGGGTACGGTAAAATGTAAAATTTCCCAACGAGCTTTTGAAACAAGTGTTTTTGTCTTTAAAGCCGCTTTGTTGTACATCAGCATTTGTTATATGGCTATGTTTTTACCCGTTTTTTACAATCATGCTTTAATGTTTTTATTGAATGCCATCTTGTGACCATAAATCAAGGCTTTTTGTTTCTTAACTGTCTTGAACATTTATTGTTTACTATAGATGGTAGAAAAGTCGTGCATTTCACAAAATGTTTTGCATTTTACATGCAAGTTTTTGCATCTTGTAAAGTATTTTTTGCAAATTATATTGTGTATAATTTTGCTCACGAAGTTCAAGCATAGTTCAAGCATGCTTGCTTGAGACAAGCTTTCTTTCTCATTTCCCCCTATGTTTAAGCTTAATATTTATGCTTGTTTGAATAGCCAGTATATAATCTGACTACCATTCTTGTTCACCTCAGAACCATTCCGCAACAATACTACTGAGATGTATTATTTGTTTAATTACTTAAATAGGTAAGATATAATTTTTCACTACCAATACTCCACAGAGATAAATACTCCACACAAAAATATAATATGATATGGATTAGGGGAATTGACTGCTGTCAATAAAAGTACAATATTAAGATGCCTAATCCCCAATGAAGCTCTCATCTCTCCATTATCCATCTTGTGCACCCCCCTCCTTTTCCCTTATTAGTCTACTGCTTTTGGCTTTTTTGAACAACTCTTTAAAAAATGTATTTTTGTTTACTACTAAACCAATCCACAGTGATACAATTCTTAGTTATATTATTTAAAGTGAAAAAATTCAAAGTTAAGTAATTTAAACTAACAATGAGTCATTGAAGAAAAACACCAACTCCACATTTAGCAAGAGTAATCCTAACTCCACTTGAGCAATGTATGCTCCCTGAGTGGGATGAGGATATTATATCATGCTGATACTATGGTAAAAATGCTACATCATCTGAAGGTTGAGGATGACATGAATCTCCCATCTCTGCATTGGTGGTGCAGATGTTCTCTGAAATTACAATAATGCCTAAAACTACATTGTATACTATTATGACTATGACTATGACATAACTATCATTGTGTTGTCCAAATGGGCTTTTCTGATCTCTTCTCAATTTTGATGTGGTATTGATAACAGATTATTAGTGCAACATTTGAAGAAAACAGTTGTACTGCACAAAATATTACACATATATGACAGATATCCATGTTGACTGTAGCTACATATTAGAATACATAATAAGTTAGAGTGGGAGTGTTTTGCTCTAGTTCTTGGTACATCACATTAAAATCTGCAATAAAATGAAAAACAAATTTACTACCTTTGTTTGTGTTCAATTAATGTATAGAAACATGCAAGGCTATTAATAATTAAAACCACTGAGTGTCCAGCACTCCCCATGATGAATAACCATCAGGTGTTAGACAGCAAAATAAGAAATGAGATCCATAATGCATCTTACCCAACACATTACTCAAAAAAGGGAAAAAACTGCACAATGTAAATTTTATGGGGTTTATAGACATGACCTAAAATGTTATGTTATGCACCACTGACACTACATTGCATTTCAAAAACAAGCTGAATTAATTGTCTGTTTCTCTACACTTCAATCTACAATTACTATGCCAACAGAGGTCACAGAGGCATAGATGTTTTTATCAGGCACAGAGAGATTGTTCCACACTGTCAAGTGATATAATTAACTTCAGTATCAAACTGCAAACGGGCAAACATTAAATCATGGATACATGACTATAAGCATTCATCAAGGAAAACTTGTTGTCCATATAAATAACATCAAAAACAGCTCTATTCAAGTAAAAGTCAGATTCTGATGCTGAAGACAGAACTATTTATACGGAAATACCCAATAAATAAACAGACTTTGCATCAGCGTTTCACAAAAAATTTTTTTACGCATTTCTGTAAACTTTGAGAATCAAAATGCAAACTTAGCCAGTAAAACGATATAAAATTGAAAGTTTCGAGATTCTTACCTTCTAGAAGAAACATTTCCACATTATTTTTACAAATACTTGCGTCCACGAGCGAAAAAACCCTATTTTTTCTTTGATTTTTTTTCCGAAAACAACCAAGCCATAAAGTTTTTTGCAAAAACCAGGGGGGCGAAGGTCTTCTTAAAAGCTCGGGATCGCGGTTGGTCAGTGGTAAATACCTGTAGGCTGAGGAACCATATGGCGTCAGCAAAGGCCAAAATCCGCCATGTTTTTGGCGACACTTTTTCATGCCGAGCCGCTCCTCCAGATATATTAGTAAAGCTCAGTGGCTAAACTGCACTCTAGCCCAAGCATGACATCAAAAAGACCTGGAAATTGGTCAATGAACTTACCTCACAAAATATACATTTGTAAATTCATATTTCTGAGGTTAAAATAGGAGATGAAGTAATAACATCAAAAGCTATTTTTCAAATGTTGGTGTAAACCTTGCAGCTGAAATACCATCTCCAAAATTTAATATAGAATCCTATTGTAAACCAACAAACAAAACTTTTTCGATACAAACTCCAACAATATCAACTGTTTGTACCAATTGCAACTTGTTGATATTTTTGGCTGACATATTGGACCAATCAGAGAAGCAATATACCAGTTTGTTCATTACCAATGCTAATATTAGAAGTGATAAGGTTTCTTTGTTAAAACATTTGCCACATGCCAATCAATGGGCAGCAGATTCTTAGTTTTCTTTGGATTAATAAGTAGTTGAAGTTTGAATCAGCACTTTGCTACTAGGCTATGATCTTGCTAAAAGTAGTTCTTGGCTTAATTTGCAACAGAAAGACAAGAACATCTTGGAATCAACTCGTTTACATAAATGCAAAACAGGAGTGGGGGTAAGATAGCAGCACCCTACGGAACTGTGTAAGTGATGTGGAGGGGTGATGAAACAGCTATGTCAATTCTCACAAATTGTGTCCTACCTGTCAAATAGCTTCTAAATTAATTCACGAGATGTACCAATTTGATATAGCTTACTGAAAAGTGTCAAAATCTATTAATAATATGAGTGCAGTTGCAGATCTCTGGTCCATGCCCTCTAATCTATGGTCACTAACCACTGATGATTCACTAACCAACCATGGTGGAAAGTTCATTTTTTCTGCGCCAGAGATTCAAGGAAGTCTCCTAAATTTGCGCCAAAAACATTGTCTTCTATTTAACAATTAGTCGCCAAAGACGAGGTGATTACAAGCCTATGTTCACTGAGCCGAAGGCAAAGTGAATATAGGCTTGTAATTACCGAGTCTGAGGTTAGTATAAATTTTTATGTGCCATTAATAAATATATTTCATATTTTCAAAATTTACAACAATTTATACATTACAATAATTTTGCAAGAGTTAAACAGGAAGTAAGTAGTGTCAACAACAACAAAGTTCAATGTCATAACACATGCACTGTGAAAAGTGTTTTTGCAAAGTGACATGATCTAAAATATCGACGAAAGCACCCACATCAAATTTCCCAAAGAAATCGAGCAAAATGTTTATGAAAGTTATATAAATTAATAATTTCTATTAACATTGACATTGATTGTGAGCTGGCAATTGTTGAAAGTTCCCGATGCAAGAAGTGATCCCGAATTGAGACCAAGCGGTGATGTTTGCAAATTTTCGTTTTCAATCGTTGCCAGACTTTGAACATTTAACAATGAGTAAGGACATTCTAAATCGGTTGGTGTCGGTGTTTCTGTCGATTGGGTACTTTTTTCGCATTGAATAAAAGATGTAAGCGATGTGGACATCTTTTTAAACTGCTCGAGAGTTGGGCACTTCACATAGCTTTTGATGCTTGAATCGCTCTTGTGCCCCCTGATGGCTTTGATTTGGTGTGTTTCAATGTTGCTTGCAGACAACACAGTAACAGTGGCTGCTCTTAACGAATGGTTGGTGAGATATGGCACAATTCCTGCTTTTTCTGTCATTTTACAAAGCATATTTTCAAACGTGTTGTGACCAACTTTGCATGCATTGTACCAGATGGAGTTAGTTGTCGGATTAATTTCGCAGCGCTGGCATTTTTCGGCCTTTGAAATAAAGCTTCATGGTTTGGATTCAGGTGGCTCAAGAATACTTTAAGGACTTTTACAGGACATTTTCTGGAGTTTGCTTCAGAAAATATTTTGCCATCTGGGTGGTCTTCCAATCCATCAAGGCCTCCTGTATGATTCTTGCTTGTGAGGACAACGCCAGGCTGATCTTTATTCAATTCATAATATTCTTCACCATTTGCAGTTGTGACAAAACGAAGCATTGTTTTCTTCAGCATAGTTTGGTTTTCTCTTCCTCGTTTACCAAAATAGATAGATATGAAGAACCATGTAGTTTGAATTTATGCTCGAGGGCTTAATGTATCAGTATCCGCAAGTTCGCGTTTCTCGTAAAGCTTCTTGACGATTTCGGTTGTCAAAGGAATTTTATGGACTGTCCCTGCTATTTTTCCTTGACTAACAAGCTACTTAAGGTAAGAACTGAGTGTGTTGTTTGCTTCGTTGAATAATGCTGTATCACATATCAAAAACTCACTTTTAAATGTCGGACGAGGGGAGCCTGTATTGACAGTAGACTTGATTTCTTGTAATGACTGTCGTCTTTCTTTCTTGCTGATGCATAAAATTTTGAGAAGCATTTATTCATTTTGTCAATTTCCATTGTTTCAAATGCCTCTTGAAACTCGTTTTGTTGTTGAAACCATTCTGGTGTAAAAATAAATATTGGTTTTAATTGGATTTTGGAAAAACAAAAACAAAAACAAAAACTTTTTGCAAAACAGCCTGAAAATGAAAAATATACTTTTATTTAGAATAAACAATTAAAAAATAGATGTTTACCTTGAAAAATTTCCACACCATATTTTGTAGCTTCTTTTGTTTTTTGTGGAATACTGTCACTCTTGATTTGTTCAATTTCGTCTTGTGTAACAATGCAAAATGGCTTGAGGCCATTTTGTGTTTGCGAATGCTAGAGTCACCCCCTAGAAGGTGACTATTGCCTGAGAGAAGGACACTCTTGTCCAATCAAATTGCAAGAAACGTCTCCATCATAAAAATTTATACTAAAAGGATTTAGTACGCCAGCAGCCACGTCGGTATTTATGTGTGTTGTGTTTTAGCTTGACTTTTGGTTACACAACAAATTTGATGTGTGAGTTTTTCTTGTAATGTCAACATTGCTGTATATAAATGAGTATCAAAACTCTTTAGTCTGAATTAGTCAGAACATCGTTACTGAAACTTATCACAGTAACACAACTTATATTACCTGATTTATTACTTAAAACATCTACATTTCTCCAATCGAAAGCTTTAAATACCACCATAACAAATATACTGATTTTACATTAAAGGGCCAATACAGCCATCTTTGTTTATTTTATTACCTTATAGATCGCAACACGGTGAGTTTAGAGCAGCAAAAATTTTTTTGATACGATTATTCCTTGCGAAGTTATTATCATTTGAGTTTTGGCCGCGCGTGTTCAATTTTGCCGCCATGACACTTTGGCTTGTGACGTCAAAACCGGAACCCATGTTGATCAGCACACTATAAACACATATGTTTTATTTTTGGTTTTATGTTACAATTTTTTACAACTGCGGATACAAGCTCACTTACGTTTATTTGATGGAGCAAACGTTTGCCTTAAAACGTTATAATTCAATAAAATGAGTTCTTCGTCAAGCTCCGAAGTAATTTCCGAGTCTGAGAATTCAGGATGTTCTGATTTTGAGCAAGAAATGGAGGAGGAACTCATGGAAAACACGGACCAAAGTAAAGTCGGCAAATATTCAAGCGAGTATTTGTCTAGTAGCGAAGAAGAATATGCCTACCGAAATGATCCGATTGCAGACGAAGAATGGACTGCTAGGTACAAAGCTGAAATGGCAGAGGAGCGAAATTTAGATGAAATGCTTACGCGTCGTTTAAATGGATCAATACCAGTCAGTGAATGGTAATGCTTTTTAATATACTGTAATACAAACATGACAGCATAAATCAGCATAATGCAGAAGCCGATACACACCTGCCATGTGGCATTGTTTAGCATGTGTAGTTGATACCTAATCTTTTTACAGCCTAACTTGTAGGTGTACATGTGGAAATTGTAACACAAGCCTTCTTCAAAATCCTAACGAGTGTTACTGTTGCCAAGAACAAGAAGTCTGTGTGGAGGAGTTAAATAGTGTTCTAGTTAAGAAAGATATTGGAGAAGAAACAAAACTCCAATGCATTACAGATCATCCAGGATTTGCCTCTATTTGTCTTGAAAAGTGGAGTCTAAGAATGGCATCTTCACACTACAAGACCACAACAAAGGGAAAATATACTCAAATGGAATCAGAAGAAAGGTATACTATAACTGCTGTATTGCAAATAGAAAGTAGGGCCCTCAGCAGTGCAACATTCTGCACCTGCTTTCTTATTGACCGGAAAACCAATTGACTCCCTGTGTGATTGGGATAATGGTATTAATGAGATTTGTAATGTGACATGCATGGACATGGAAATTTCAACTCATTGGCCCTATCTCCCATTCCCTGTATTGAAGCTGGTTGTACCAAAAGCATTCAGCTTTAATTTTGGGAAAGTTGAAAATATAAAACAAGTTTGATAAAACCTGCCCCTGTGCTATAACCAAATTCTAGTTAGGTGTGTGTATGGCCACAAGATACCACCATGGTTGGCAACATTTTCCAGATTTAAGATAATCTGGTTTATGTAGATATCTTTTCTAATTTATATTTCCTCATTTTAATTTGTTGCATTGCTATTTTAGTGACTATAATTATTATTCATTTTAGGTTCTTACGAAGTGTTTCATACAGAGAGTTCCGTAGGCTTGTTTATGGAATAATGGGAAAAGTCAGAAAACCTTTGCCATCATGCGCATATATCCTCATTAGGAAGAAGTTCCCTGCAGAGAAAGATGAAAGCTACACAGGATTTGAACTAGATGAAGACTAAATAATTCTGTTGAAGACTATTAACATGTTAAATTTACAATCCTTAACTTTTGAGTAATGTCACAAGCTAGGCTCTTCAAAATATACAACAGCAATAACTCTAAATAAAGACAAATTTTTTATTCATTGTTATCAATAAACTCTTCATGCATAAATTTGAGATATGGATGGTAGCTGTTCAACTTGTATGAAATAATGTTAATACCAAGACGATTTGGCTACGACTAATGCGTCATCAACATATCTAACATAAAATTTGATAATATGGTTGTCAGTAAGGTCTTCTACTCTTTCATGCTCTTTATTGATAACAATGATGAATTAAAAATGTTGTCTTTATTACCGCAATTACACATCCACCATCATATTACAAGTAATAATGGCTTCAGTTCAAGCGTGAAAAAGTTAGGTACAGATGTTACCAAGCTGTGGAGTGATATACAGTTATATAACTGTATTTATAATTATTATTTCTGGTTTTTGGGACATGATGCAACATTTTTGTGACCCTTCATAGGATTGTTACAGACTCTACATTTTGGTGCAGCTCTTGTAGTCTTGCTACTTTTGCCAATGTTTGCTACATGTGACACTAAAAAGAAAAAAAATTAGATCATTCTAATGGCATTACCTTTAGCATAACTTAGATTGTATTTCAAATAGTTTACAATGTTTTCATTAGCCCATGGATTTAATAATAAGCTCTGCCCTTATAAAGTTCAAAATTTTTGCATTTGTAAAGTTTGGAGCACACTGGGTAACATTGATGCTCATACAGTTTTGCTTACCTGGTGCAGTTGGTGGAACATTTTGAGTGACCATTTTTTTCCTTTCTTCCCTTTTTGCAATCGCCTCCTTTTTTGATTGCTTAACCAGCATTTCATGCATGGGTGGTGGAGTCTTTTTCTTCAGTTCATCTCTTGCTGTTTTGGTATCCTCCTTGCTCGCTTCCATGATTACGTTAAATACTTCCTCTACATAACCTTTTGAAATTTCAATATAAAATAAGCATGAATGCATTTTAGCCAACTTCTTTATGTCACACAAAACTTGTCACATACCAAAATTTGGCTTTATTCTAACAGACTTAACAGTTGCCTCTCCATTCTTGAACTTTGGGTACGACACCTTAACCATTTCCCTGTTGTCACTTTTTCTAGTTTTTACTTCACGTTGAAGGTTGGAATTGAAGTGGATTGCAGCAATAGCATGCCTAAATTAAAAGAAATCGAAAATGTGTTACTTAGAACATATTTTGTTTTCTCACATATCCTATTGTCATATTAGTCCATAATTACGCTTTTCAATTTCAGTAGAATCATACTATTGGAAATGCTGTAATTTGATTGGCTAGCTACTTGCTATCTGTTTCTTGATAGATAGTGAGTAGCAAAACAATCATCATTCTTGATATTACTTTTCCAACAAAATGTCACAAAAAATCAATTTTTTGTTGAATGTTTACGTTTGATCTCTAATTTTGCTCAGACAATTAGATTACTCTCTCTCAATTTCCATGAGATAGTTGATTCGGGCTTCGAGGCAGGTATGTAACTTTTAAAAAATGACATATCAGCCCCTAGTAGCCCAAGTGGTTTCAGTAACATACAGGAATCAGTGCATATATTATCTGGTATTATGTAATACAGATAATACATGCGCTGATCTCTAGTTATTACTGAAACAACAATACGAATTGGGCTACATTATACATATCTACCTGCAATACATCCCAGCAAATGAAAAAGCCAGCATCTTTCGGCAGAAGTGGTTCAACACTGAGTGGAAGGCTTCTAAGCAACTTGTTTGGGCTAGGGGTGATATCTTCTTTATGCCAGAAACCAAACTTTGCTTGTTGAGCTCAGCACATAACTGGTCATGAACAACAGTACCTTGTCAAAACAGATATTTTACAGGTACATAATTAACCCATTATGCACTGCACCTTGATGTTTCTCAGTTCTTTACTATTTTAGACTCACCGGATTTTAACCATCTTCTGGGTTCAATTTCTCTATGAGCACATTTATCAAACAAAGGGTCATCCAAATTTTTGTGTTTGTTGACAACATGGCTCAAAAAGCTTCTGAATTTAGCCCAGATGATATCACCATCACCACTATATGTGGATGTCACACTCCAATAAAGATGAGTTTCACATGGTTTTACCCAGTCTACAAGATCTTCACATCCTTTCTCTTTTGCAATCTTTGAAAGGACCTTGTGGATTTCTATAAGTGTTAATCAAAGGTAAACTTCCGCTTTATAAACAGAATATAAAGTACACTTTCATTTTTAGTCACTTACTTTTCTTTAAATGCCAGAGATCATAGTAGTGAATGACTTTTTTTAGATTCTTCTTCATGTAACTGGCAATGGTCTTGTGTCTGTCAGATATAAACGTTCCCATATTTATATCATTCCCAAACAAATAGTCCATACACAATTTGAAAGCCATGAATTCCATAGCTGGACTGCTTCCTGCTTGGTTTCTCTAAATATATTAAAATATAATCAAGAAATGTGAGGGAAAGATTGTGACTAATAAGGGCTGAGTCTGCTACATATTAGATACTCATGGTACAATACTGGGATTATAATATGCTTGCAAACCTGGACTAGCTCAAAATGGATAATTCCAGGAAGGGAGCAAGAGAAGACTGTATAAGCACAGTATTTGGCACTGTGGCCCATACTATCATGCCGTCCATCCCCGGCAAGTACCACAGGATCTTCTTCGGCTTTCACCTTTGCAACTAGTTGGTTCTTATATCTCTCCCAGTATATGTAAATGGATGGGAACAATTTGTTCTACAAAAAGAAATTTGAATAAATCGTATTTTAACATAAAAATAGGCAGCAGTATTCAATGCCATATAATCCTAGGGGCCCACTAATTGATGGTATGTTTTTGGTTCAATTGATGGTTGTTTTTGGATCACAAGCTGACCGCTCATTGAACTGGACCGTGCGCATGAATAAAGTTGTAGACAGAGTAACACAAGAATAAATACACATTTTTTGAACCAAAAATATACCATCAATTAGTGGGCTACCTAGGATATAATGAATAGATCACATGCAACTAAGTCAATATATTTGCCTCATGAAAAAATATATCCCATTAAACTTACTCACCCTCTGGTACTCAAAGTAAGTACGAAGAGATATGCAGCCAATACCAATGTGCTCGAACATTCTTATGACCCGTGAAGGCGAACCACCAGTCATCAGTATAGAAAAGCCAATTAAGAGGTTCCCAGCTGGGGTACTCCCTCCTGGCAAAAATGGTTGACTTTGCCATTTCATTTCTTGCTTGCAGGCATGACAAATAGTTTTAATAACAACCATGCTGCCAATCTCATATTTCTGTACTTCTGGATTGTCTGCTTTACAAGCATGACAAAATTTAAACAGATGCATTAACTGTGAAAGGAAGACAACATGCTTCAGTTCTGTTCTCAGAGTTTTCCCAGCAAGAACTAACCTATGTGAATTCAAGGCAAATTTTTAAAAATTATTAGCAATTACAAGGACTGCAGATATGACATACCAGAACCATTGATCATACCAATGATTTATCATTCTTACGTCCATGATTGGTCATACCGAGGAAAATTTAGGGGTGCACCGCAACTCAATTCCGGCCGAATCTTGAATTTTTTTAGGGTTCTGATTAACAACATGCATATGGTACTGGCACACAAACAAAATAAGAGGATTTGAAATATAGACTAATGCATACATCTAGTAAATATACGTGTGCACTGACCACATTGCCACTAAAAGGGATAAAACATTATTTGTATTTACCGACTGTCATTATCATCAGAGCTGTGATCTTCTTCTGTTGATTCTGTTGACCCTGTTGTATACTGTGAGCTAGAAGTTGATGCTTGGCTTCGCTCAACATCCAATTCTTCTTCAACATCCAATTCTTCAACATCAAATTCCCCTCCCATCTCAAAGTCACTTTCCTCGCAATCTTCAATCATTTTGTCTGAAGCACCAAATGACTTCACCCGCACTCTTTTCTGTCGTATATCGCCAACTTGTTTTAATGCGTTTTCCAGCTTTAGAGCTATAAGGCGCACAATATAAATTTTCAGATAACTGGCGCTTATATACCGATTTAATACATCATAATTGCGAACAAAATACTTTAACAGTATTTGTAATAATTTGAATTGGGAATTCCTACCTTTTCTTTTGTACTTTCTTAACTTGTTGTCTCGCACTTGCAGTAACCCTTGTAATTTCTTTATTGTGTTGTTCAGTTCCTGATTCTTTGCAGACAGCGACGAACATTCGACACATTTTGTTGGCGAATCCGGTTGGGGCAATATAACACCAGAGCATTCACCCTTCTCTTCAGGTTGTATAATAGCGTCAGTGCGTGTAGTAGCTTGATTTGCAACAGTTTCCAGCGATCCTGTAGCTAACACGTCTCCGCTTTTCGCGCTTCTAATCAACTAAAAATACAATAAGTTTACTCTGACGCACCCAAAATAGGCAAAAGAACTACCTCACAAATATATATTTCATAGTTTACCTGTCGTTTGGCTCTGCCGATCAGGGGATTTCCTGTAACTTCAATGTAAACACTGGGAAATACTGAAACTCCAAGTTCATCACAGTTTAACCATCTTTTTCCTTGCATTCTTACCCCCTCGACTTCGCTGAATCTTTGCGAAAAGTCGGTATCTTTAAAATGCTTCGAACATATTACCGAGTGTCGTGTTGGTTCCCATTTTGCACGTTTTTGTTTCACAAAACTAACCCACTTTTTCCTCCTTTTCTTCGCTTCTGGCCGTTCGTCACCATAAAAAGGTATTGTGTGAAGCGAAATACCTTCGTCTAAATTTCTTGTGTTGCTGCAGCCTGTCACAACACATCTTTCAGACATCTTTGTCGAACAAAATGTGAGAGTAATTCGAAACTGCTGTGTGTGCCCTATAATTTACATAATGAAAGATAATGCGCTTTCTTGTTGTGTTTACTTCCGTTCCGGTTTTTACGTCACAGTACCTCTCGCCCCAGTCTCAGACAATGGGCAAACATGGCGTCGCAAAATGCCTAATTTTCATTACTTCAACCCTCCATACCTTCGCAAGGAATAATCGTATCGACAAAATTTTTGCAGCACCAAACTCACCGTGCTGCGATCTATAAGGTGATGAAATAAAAGAAAATGGCTGCATGGGCCCTTTAAATTATACAAACATCAGTGTTAATGGTGGAAATGTATTTAGTCATGAAACAAAAATTCTTGCAGCTACTCAACGAAAATATTAATGCATATCGTCAGCGGATCAATGTTCTAATCAGTTCTATAAAAGAAATGGTAGACGAACGTCTTCAGTGCTCTGGTGTTTCAGTACTTTTCCTTCTTTTGCATATGCTGCTTGATCTCCCAAGATTGGCAGAGCGTGCTTCGAAAATGATACATCTTTGTCTCCGTTAACATAAATCTTGGCAATTTCCTTCACTGCCCGTGTTGCTTGAAGCACTGGCAGCAGAAACCAATCAAGCTTCATCCTAAAAATAAGCAATCATAGTAAATTTGCTATTTGGTTTCCCCTAATCGGGCAAAATGAGCAATGGTCAAGAGTCGTTGTACAGATTGACTTACCTTAAAGCTAAGATTTCATTAGATTGACCGTCTATGCATTGCTGTGACTTCATGACACTATAAAATGACTCAACAATAGCTTCTGCTCCTCCCTTCACCAAAGCTATGTCTATTGCCACACATGCTTCTATTCCCATAGCATCAAATACGTTTTCATCACAGTAGATGCTGTGGCCCATTTAATTCGGCCAAAGCGGGTTCTTTAACTCCTTCAAACGTCAACGAGTACACATTACCCAGGCAGTAGGGTTTTCCTTCTTGACATGCATCAGTCGTTAGCTGGAGCTTGATCAGCGGTCCGTACACATTTGGTGCGATGGACGGTAGAAAAAACCGTAACTCGGGGTAACCACCTTCACGTTTTCACAAGAACATTTTCAATG
Source organism: Muricea muricata (assembly GCA_963855995.1). Taxonomy (NCBI): domain Eukaryota; kingdom Metazoa; phylum Cnidaria; class Anthozoa; order Malacalcyonacea; family Plexauridae; genus Muricea; species Muricea muricata. The sequence continues at coordinate 44,376,770 of OY979716.1, read as the reverse complement.
ACACCTTAATCTTGTAAAAGACAATTTGGGAAAATGCAACGCTAAAAAGTACGTCTTCGTCATATGCTCTAGGGAGCTTTTGAACATGGTCTAACGAGCAGACATAGGCAAAGAATTTTTCAAACTCTTCTTACCCAAAGAACTTAAGAGATTCCTCATCGACTGAAAGACCTTTCCAGACTTCAGACGCTCACCACAAAGATAGCTGAAAATGCAGTCTAAATCCAAGCACTTCAATGTGGAAATTAGCCCATGTGCACAGTTGTCATTTTTCTTGCTGCATGAGGATATAACATCAGACAAAAACAGCTTCAAATCTTTCTCTACATCATCCTTTTCTCGTGCGAACCAACTGTCAACGGTAGTTGTGTTACCCTCAGCATCTTTTTTAGACACTGTTGAACCAAGTTTACACCTTTGAATTTTCTTAGGAGTATGTCTCCGAAATATTTCTTTAAAAGCGAAAAAGAAGATTTTGGGGAGTCCACAGACAAATCTTTGTGCATGCTCTTTAAATGTGTTTCCAGTCGTGGGCACCAGGTAATAATTTTCGACACAGAACATTCAGACCTTGCAGAGTGACCAGTAACTGCATCAAGGGCTCCATGATATCACAAACACCACAAAGATGAAGCAAGAAGTCGTCACCAGCAATCTGGTACTCTTTGCCTTCAGAGAATTGAAATTCTCAAAACATCTTAATGAACAAGGGATGGCTCTCAAAATTCCTTGTACTATGACGTTGTGAAGCGAGTACTGCAAGTCCTACTTGTGAACTTCAGCACAAGGTCGTCTTCTGGATCTTCCATGGCCATCGCATGCCTTAACATCTTTCCCCGCTGGAAAATTTTGTGTATAACGCACATTCTTTCGACCAACTGGTTTACAAATCCCTGAGATGTGCCACTCTTGCCCTCGAAAAAATCACTGAATGCAAAGTCAAGGAAATGAGGGGGGTCCCACAACACAGAAAAGAAGGACGAATCGTATCTCTCTTGATCTAACAGAGCAGCCAGTGTTTGTCCAAATTCTGATGCCTTGGCATAGGCACCATCACAAACAGTGCCCATCCATGTCCCTTTTATAGTGGTTTCTTCAATTGTTGGATATGCAGCTTTCACTTTGTCAAACAAGGTTTTCGCCAACTCTGGTGCATGTGCGCCACTTACATCAACATAGACCTCATCTGTTAGTTTCTTCATAAACTTCTGGAGAGCTTACTACAATTGCCTGGCGATGACCATCGACAAATGGACAGACCAAAATGCTTGATTTGATACTCTGTTAGGCGTGGACTTGTCACATGTGGCATAATAATGTGGGGGAAGTTTGGTTGAGGGCAAAGGAGATAAAAGGAATTCTGCTACTTGTTTGTCATACCAAACTTCTGCAGCACGTAAAATTGCCGAAAATTGCTTTCGGCTGAGGCCAATTTCACCAACATCTGAACCCGTGAATGAAGAGCTCCAATCATAGTTTTGTAATGTGTAGCGGCAGACTTGCTTTTGACAACTGTGAGAGCAATGCAGACAAGATTGCTCATAACATGTAAACCTCGTTCTTCTCGCCTTTTACATTCCTGCTGGGTCTGTATAAACATATAAATATAACTGTAATTACACGGGATTGTTTTCAATGACTACAATAAGTTTCCCGCATGTATTAGTACTTACTTGCAGATTCGAAATGTGTTGGACCGCCTGCCAATGTGACATGCTTCTTTATAACTCATGATTTCCCCCCTCGAGTAATAAAGAGGCTTTTTCCGGTGGGTAGACTATTCCGTTCGCAATAGATCCAGAAAAACTATTACGGAAAAACGAAAGACTCAAGTTAGTAAACATTATGTATACTCACATACTAGAAATACATGCATGCAGCAACCCCTCTCCACTAACTAAGAGCATGCAACTATATTTTCGGAATTACATGAAGTACTTGTTTAGGTTGTTGTCATAGCAACATGGCAATTGTTATTCTTTCTGTATATTTTTTTCAAAATGACAAAATGTCAGTTTTTAATCCTTGTTTTATTGACAATTTTTTTAAATGGCACAACATTTGTCATCGATGTTATTACGCCTAATGTAAGCTTAAATTTGTATAAATACGACCTATTAATTACATTAGTAATAAGATAGTCTTGCATTTACAAAACAAACTTACTCATGAATTTAGACAGGGAATAGACTGGAGGAGTACGGCTACGCATTATCAACAAATTTGCCTTGTGTTTCATGCCATAGTCAATTCTTGGCGCTTCTCTGTATTTTCCCAGAATTAATCTCTCTCCAAGAGTCTTGTCGCAGTCGTTTTCGTCTCAGTTCTCGCCTTTTTGGACGCCTTAAAGTGTTTGCTACTCCTGATAGTTCGCCATATTCTTGAGATCAGAAATGACCACCCTTCGTTGGTTGTGAAAGTTGCCAAATCTTTTTGCAAAAATACAAAATATTGTAGTGCAAGAAAACAAATTTAGATATTTGCTGTCAGTTGAATTCGTGATTAATCAATCAACAATAAATCTTAAATCTGGCCAATCAGTGTTAGCCATTCATGATAGTCTGCCATATTGTTGAGATCAGTGAGGATGATGTCATGACATACCAATCTTACAACCCAACTACCATGAGCAACGACTTTGAACTCCGCTAGCGCAAAATTAGTAACCCTCGCCCTGGGCTTACGCCCGGAATGGTGCATCACGCCGTTGGCTTGGGGATAATCTTTAAATTTATCATACATATGCTTCTTATATAATCAAGCACCTGCATATTTTTTTTTGGCAGCATCCATAGCACTCAGTTATAATGAGGGATGCTTAAGTTTGAAGTTCTTAATATAAATACAGCATGTCTAACAGTGAACCACAGAGAGAATTCCATTTTCCTCATCCCCTGAGAAAAATTTAATATGTTTGCATTCTGACACCAGGTCGAGGGATGTTCTTTACATCAGGCCAGTTTAAAAGTAGTTGTGCTGTTTTCTCGTATACTTTTCCGTTGACTGCAAAAAGTGGGTTCTGTTGACTTTCCTTTCTACTTTCACACGATCTTATTTTGAATTCTTTGAATTCATTAATAAGACTATCAACCGTTGCATGCAGGGCCGAATCACATGTGATTTCACTATCTTTTATAGCGCTAGGTGATTCTTTTTCGCTGTTGCAGGCTTTAAAAGAAATTGTTTTTTGTATTTTTGGGGGGCGTGTGTGTTTTGGAGTTGTTTCATCAGGGTTTTTGGATAATGAAGAATCCACGCTGTTATTTGGTTTTGCACTAGTTTCAGTACTTTGTTCTGCCTCACATTTCCTTGTTGCCATTCTGACAGTCTCGTCACAGTCATAATAGGAGCAAAGATCAGCTTCTTTTGCATTATTTTTATGATGTCATTCGACATGTCTTTTTGTGGAAGCATTATTGGATCTGCAAAGCTTGAATATCACTGATGATGCTCCAGATCTATAAATACGGCAAACACGTTTCACCCTTGTTGTGATTTTTTTTATTAAAAGATATGTCCTCTATTTAGTTAGGAAATATCGTTGTTTTAAAATGTCACTCAGTAAAATAGAATTGTTACAGTCTTTGCACTTACGTATACCACACTTATTCTTTATTAAACAAACCTAAAACATGTCAAGCAAATGGACCACTTTTTCTTATCAATTGTTGAACTGCTGGTAGGTTTAATAGTTTTGACCCATTTTGATGATCTAGGCTGTAACCACCACTCCTTGTTACCAGGTTCGTCTTGATCTGCATCCACTAATTAATAAAAATACTTTTATAATAATACATGATATATTAAAAAGAAACAAAGATTCTTTATTGAAAATGTGCATGTCACAAAATAAATTTGAGCCGTTTCTTAAGCAGGTAACTACTTAAACTATAGCACCATATAAAGGCATCTATGTGCATAAACTTCTGGAAAAAACAAATTATTATACTTTCCCTACATTTATGCTTTTGTTTCAAAAGATTGAGAAGTGATTTGCAATTCTTCCACAATAATCATAGATTTGAATTTAGTCTTTAAATCAGTATTTACTAATAAAATATTAATTTAGACGAGAACAATTGAAAATAAATCTTATAAATACATTCTTACTACTCACGTTCTTTGCACTGCACTGTTACAAACAACATTCGCACCAAATCCTTCTTCGTCACTATTGTCAGGGTTTTCACCACATATAGCATGCACTATATTTTGCATTTTAAGCATTTATGTGCACCTGGGGAAGGCCCTTTGCACACATAGCAAACAGGAGATTCTTGGCCTACATACGTGGTAAAGATTACTCGATTTAGCTATTCAGTTTAATGTTACTGGTCATTATATTTTCTAAGAAATAATCTTAACAAATCTTTACGTGTGTTTGTGCTGGAAATTGGAACCATCCAGTGCAATTTCCGCTATTTTTTTACTGAACTAATCAACAGCAACTTTCAGGTTTATTGGGGGAAAAAGAGAAATAGATAGTTTAAGTTACTTACTATCTGAATCAGAAGCCATTATTGTCCTGTTACCCCTTTTTATGCCATGGCTACTGAACTAGAAATTTAAGTAGTTTTAGCAGTTTTACATAAAACGTTTATCATGAAAAATCTTACAGTAATAGTAAAACATACGATTAAAATTAAAAACCATTTCATTTATAACTGATCATTCTTACCTTCAATTTATAAACAATTGCCTGATCCTAAAAAAACGCCATCAAAAAAACTTGTAATCGCGATTGAAACGTCAAAAAAAGTAAATCAAAAACCTCGTGTATTTTTTTACTGAGTTTGCAGCTCAACTGACCAGTCATATATTAATAACAGGACTATACTTGGTGTATCCATTGAAATTGATTCCTGTTTGCGTTATTTATTTCTTTGGTGTGATTTTTGTTTTCTTTTGCACCAGAAAAGCTGTGCCGGCACACCATCATAATATTTCTGCGCCAAAACATGCCGAGAGGGCCTGTATGCTACGCCAGAGATCTCTGGCACAATCGTCAAACTTTCCACCATGGCTAACCAATATGTTCAAGGTCTCCGTGGAGTGAAACTTGCTATTTCCATTTTGAGGTGATGTTAAACGATTTCTTGAGAACAAGAATAATGTAAATTGGTATAAAATGATTTTTTCGCATACTTTGATGCTAGTCAAGAAGTGGTAAAGTCTAGTCTAGAAGTGGTAAAATGTCACCTTATGGTCACCTTATTTCATCACTGGAATAACTTCTGCCTGTTTCCAAGATTGCGAGAAATCAGAAGATATTGTTGAGGCCTTAAAAATATTTGTGACTGGTAGGCAATCCTTTATGATGCACATGGTTTACTTTATCTTAGCCTGGGACCTTTTTGGTAGGCATAGACGTTATAACATTTTTAACTTTAGAACAGCAGACCGGATTAAAAAACATCAACAACTCAGATTCATTTGTTGGATAATGAAGGTTAGATACTGTAATTGGTGGAATATTAGGAAAGTTATTATCTTTTATTATTTGTGATACTGCCGTATCAGTGTTTTTACCAACAGAAGAAAAGTGGTTGTACTCTTCTGCAACTATCTTTGTACCTTTCCTGTAAACAACCACCTCTCTTTCCTTCTAAGTGACAGTATCTTTCATAATCTTGCATAAGGAACCAGTTTTGTTTTTGTGCTTCATGACTTCATTGTGGACATAAACTTTATGAACTGTGGTAAGTTCAGACTTTACTCCATTACCTCCTACTATGAAGTTGTGCCAATCAGGTTACTGAAGGAGGTTACAGTTGACCAAGAGCTTGGATATGCTGGGGTTTGAAAACAAAATTCACAGCAATCAAGAGAACAATCAGGAGGATGGTAAGAGACACAGACCAGTAATGACTTAGTTTTCTTAAATTGTAAATTTGTTTTAAACAATAGTTAATGAATAAATAACAAGCAATTGCCCCAAAAGCCAATTTACAATCAGACATACAGAGCAAACAAATATTAACAAACGAATAAAAAAGGGAAACACATACACATGCACACATTTATGGAGAAATGGCCAAGGTGATCAAGAGCCATGCTTCGGGCAAAACAACCTGAATCAATTATCAACTTTTGAACAATTGTAAACAAACTGACAAATCTTCAAAAGCAATGTCTGGTAATCCATTTAAAAACCATTTGAGACAAGTCCCTTTGGTAATGAGCATTAAAATCACCCAAAAACATTTAACAATATTTAAACTCCTAGCATTTAAATGTACTATAGACATGCAAACATTGTGTGGGCTGGGGTTAGGATGCACCAAGCCAGATAATATTATTAAAATGATGAGACTAGATAAAAGTACACATAGAATACTTAGGTAAACTATTGAAAGAAACAATTGTAGTCCAAAGGCATAACAAAACCGACAATAAATAATAGCATTATTTAGACCAATAGCTGCTCGATATACATCCAAATTAACCCCTATCCATTACTAGTTTAAAAAAAAATTAAAATGCTCATCTCCAGAAGAACATAATATGTAGACAACAATCAAATAATGCACTAGTCAATTGAAACCCCGGCCCCCCGGGACAGAGCGGGGAATTAACGGGGCCGCGGCCGTGGATTAACGCGCATTTAAAGCAGCATTTTCCCTGGGGTACGGGGAAAATAACGCGTCTTTAAGAGAAATTTGTAGCCAGAACCATAGGCTGTGACTTTAATGCTTAGCTGGAACAAAAGTGGACTGGAACGAGTTTATCCCATTGAACTAAATATAACGTTATATTTAGTTCAATGGTTTATCCTCATGTAAACATGGAGGAGTCTTCGCAGTCAGAAAAGGTATTTTAGCATTTTTTTGCCAATCGTTTATGTATTATCTACTAAAATTTATGAACGTTATTAAATTTGAAAGAATATATCTTTGCAATTCTTTTGATTTCATTTATTTTTGAATCGACTATAAAAATGAATTATTTATGTTGACACTTGACACCGTACATTTACATAATATATATATAAATATATTTATATAAAAATTTTAATCCCTGATTTTAATCCCTTTATTAAATCCTTGCAACTACATAATTTTACTCATTTTTCAAATAAGGTCCTTCTTAGTTACCAAAATCGGAAAAAAGTTTTGAGTTTGGAAAGAAACTTGACATACAGTGAGTTTTTGGATAAATCAAGGGATGTACACCTTCCAAAGTTGGCAAATTTTGTATACATTTGTTATATGCGTGAGAAGAAATACCCTGTTGATACTTAGAGATATTTTTTCACGCGAAAATAATTGTATAAAATATTTGCTAACTTTGAAAGGTTATATCTTCTACATTTTCCAACATTTTACAACCAAACTTTGTACTTTAACTGAATTTATATTGATGCTCTTTCAAGCTTCATTAAAAGATTTCCTAGTTCAGTTTTCCTAGCTCTAGTTTTTCAAAATTAGAGTTAGAAAGTTAATTTAGTACACTTGATAAAGTATTGTTTACTTGCTACTTTAATGTTATATATCGCATTCAAATATGAAAACATTTCCTATTGGTGAACGATTGTGTGAACGTTTAATACAGTAGATGTTCATTCAATGCGGAGATTTCTTGGGAAAAATGCAGAGTTCAGTCTTAAAAATCAAGAATGTTTTCTTCACGTGTTGTTGCAGAAAATATGTTACACTTCAACCATTTCCTACCTGCAGTAATAGAAAATTGAAAAATACCAGGAATCAAAGAGGCGGGAGCTTTAACCGACTATATCCCCCGAGTAACGAGGGAATTACCAATATTTAACATTGTTAAAATGTTAAATCCCCCGCCCTTTCCCGGGGGTCGGGGTTTCAATTGACTAGTGCATAACAATAAGTAATGAAAGATATTATTGTTAGAAAGGTAATAGTAAATTGTTTGTGAATTATCAGAAAAGGGGGGAAATAACAAGTTACAATATAAAATAAGTTGTACATCATTTATCTGGTCAAAGATCCAACACATCATCCAAACAGCGAACAACATGAACACTTGTCCTGCAGTTTGACAAAGATTTTTCCATCACCCACCCACATAGAAAAAACATGATTAGCCAACCGAGCTTTAGGATAGAGGTCCAAGTTGTGTAAGGTTAGGTCTTCGTTTATATATAGCCCTTTCTTCCCTTTAAATTTCCGACGACTCTTGATGACCTTTTCTTTAGCTCAATAGCTTATAAATTTGATAATCATTTGGCGGGAAAAAGAACCACACTTACCAACTCTGTGAACACAATCTATTTTGGATTCATAATTAGGCTGTTGCAGTATATCGAAATATCGGTAAATATTGGTTAATCAATATTGCTTTTTTCGGTTTATCGATATTCGATATATCGAAAATATTGAAATAAATTCGATATTTTCAACATTTTCGGATTTCTTTGAGTAGCTAATAGGTTTTTAATGGCCTTTTGATTACCTTTTGATTACTTTTTAATTCTTATGGTACCTGCGTTAATGGTCTAATTAGCAAATAGGCCTTGTTGTTTTTCGTGAAAAGTTTCAATGTAATGCATTCTGAGCGCGTTTCATGCACGAGTCATCAGCAGCATTGTGACAAATAAATACGACGAAATTGAAACATTGTTTATTAAATTTCAAGTTCATCTCGTTTCGACGGTAACCTGCCAACTTTCGATATTTTATCATGCCAAGCGCTGTTTGGGATCACTTCGAAAGGGGAAAAGATAATGATCCCTATGTCATCAAAAAGCCAAAAGACGCTCGCTTCCCTAACTAGCATGCAGCAGATATTGCAGATGACTTCGACCATCCCATAGATACCCCGTAGCAGGTTAAGCAAGGAAATAGATGAATGCAAAAGAATCCCTACGATCGATGGTGATGATGACCCATTACTTTGGTGGAAACATCACAGCAAAAAATTCCAGCTTCTGAGTCAACTTGCTGGAAAATATAAAATAAAACATAATCCGAAGATTAGCATCTTGAAACCTAGGATACGGATTAAAACAAGACGATATTGAGTTGTGATATTTCGATTTTATTGCAAAATCATCATCAGACAGACTAGAATTACAATATAATACACGGTCTTATATACAATAGTTATCACATGACATCATTACAAAGGAATTTGTCGATCAGAGTCTGATTTCTAGGCAGTGAAAAGGTGCGAAGAAAGTGTTACAAAAGGGAATTAGAAAAACAGGGTAAGCTCTTTGCTGGCTTTGAGACCAGAATTAAGAGATGGAGAAAGGAACTTTATGTACAGAGCTTAAAGAAATAAGTGAAAATTAGATGTGTTGGTGTTTGCATTGTGAAGGATTTTTACATTGTCACATATTAGGTTGTAGATGAATGTAGAGGTGTCTGTAAGAGTTATATTATCATCACATGCATGACGTAAACTGATGATATGTTGCACATACTCGCAGTTGTTAAAGTGTTGCCCAATCGCACTTTTGTCTGGTTTGTTGTGTTCAGAAAATCGTTTCTGTAAGCATCGTTTTGTTTGGCCGATGTAGGTTTTGCAACAGCTGGGACAAGTTACTTCATATACAACTTTAGACTTTGATAAATTTAAAATTTTGTCTTTATTGGACAGGAAATACGACAGTTTTTTGGTGTTGTAAATCACAATGAAGTTAACCGAAACGTTTAGATTGCGTTGTAGTTTCTTCAGGCATTTTTTGACTAAACTTTCTCCTTGCCTGCTGAGGTAAGGAATATGAAGCCAAATTTTAGGTCTAGCATCATTTTCATCACAAATGTTATTTTGAGTTTGGCGGGCATTAGCTGGTTTGTTTTTTAATTTTGAAATTAGTAAACTTCTAATCGTGCGTGGGAAGCCGTTCCAAGACATAAATGATTTTAGTTTCCGGACTTGGTTTTCAAACAGACAATTGTTGCTACACAATTTGAGCGCTCGGTGGTACAAAAATAAAAAAAAAATTTAGCGCTCGAAAAAATAAAAAAAAATTGAAATATCGATATTATTGGTATATTTTTCTATATCGATATCGGTTTTTTTTTCCAATACTGGAACAGCTTAGATCCATTGACCGTGACACCAAGTCCTGTCTCAAAAAAATTATTGACTGCTTCATAGCAATTTTTCTCTTTGGAATGCAATGCTTCATAGCAATTTTCCTCTTTGATGCCAGAAATTGAGGTTGTATTTGTGGGAATATTATTCGTTGGCATTTGCTAATAGTGACACCGAGGTGAAACTTTTCCTCATATCCGATAGTTTGTTACGAAGACTAACATTTTCAGCCTTAACCGAAGCGAGTTCTTCTTCAAGTGGTTTTATTGTGGAAATAAGTTCGTCATGAAATAATTGGTTAGGCTGATTTGAGATAGCAGTTCTCATCTTGTCACTGTTCATTGCTGTAACAATTTCATCTTTAATCAGCTCCTGTTTTTGTAAAACCTGGTACTCCTGTAGGAACGTCTGCCTCTGATGGACCTGGTATAATACATTGTAAGTGTTGTTGTTCTTAGCTGTATGTGCAGCAACGTTCATTTATTTTCCACAAGAAAAAGAAGTTTGCTTGTCAACAGAGACCCTTCGCTTAAAACATTGTATTCTGTTTTGAAAGAATATATGTAGTTTCAAGAGGCCCAAACACATCAATGCAATGCAAGCTATGCCTAACCTCAAGAACCTTATGATAGTCTTGGTGCTACTTTCAGCATATGTGGCTTGTCATTGCGAAGCAAATTCAGCAATATGCTTGGCATTGAATTGTGAATCTATGGAAAGTTGTTTTATCACCCAATCGGCTGTGATTCGCTGTACAAAGTCAACCTCGAGATCAGCACTTCACATATGGAAGGAAACGAAGCGTGGTATGACTTTTGTTTCAATGCGGCTAGTAAAGAAGGTTGAAGTATGTATTTTGATATTTCAATGTGGAGATATTCATTGTAATCCTGGACCTTATGGAAAATCAGATCATATTCGTGAGGGCTGTTTAAAACCAGAAAAAGATCGAAGTTCTTCCAAAGGCATTAGCGGTTTTAATGGCTCGAGGCCATTATACAGAGATATGTCTCCTACTAATTTGAATAATTTAAACATCATTCCTGTGAGAATAACAACTCGTCTGTACGCAAACAAATCCACCTTTCGGTTGAAAAATCCCAAATCTGTCTTTAACTATAATTTGATCCACATAGAAAAAGAGACCACTCAGTCGAATTTAGAAGTAAGACATGGTCCTAAAAAGAATTTAAATGTGGCACATCTAAATATTCAGTCATTAAACCGTAACCACTACACACAACTTAAGCGGTTGATGTCAGTTGAAGATTTTGATATCCTCACCCTATCTGAAACATGGCTAAACTCTACTCACACCAACACAAGCATTTTAATTCCAGGTTATCGTTTAATAAGGCAAGATTGTTTAGGCAAAAGAGGTGGCGGGATCTGTGCTTATGTTCAGTCAAGCATCAAAGTTATGCAAATGAAAGATCTGAGTACTATTTCCAGCAGAGGTTTTCAACAGTTGTGGTTTCAAATACAACAAAGAAACTTGTGGTCTATTCTTATTTGTGTTGTCTACCGACCACCAAACTGTCCTATATCTTGTTTAGAGAAAATGCTAGTACCTAATATGACTCATGCTTTGACATTCAATAAAGATTTTTTGATTGCAGGAGACTAATTGTAATCTATTGTTGTCAAATGTCGATTCATCATCTCTTCATGGTTTGTGTGAATATTTGAATCTAAAACAATTAATAACATCACCTACAAGAGTCTCTAGGCATCATGAATCCCTTATCGACATCATTATCTGATTTAATCCAACTTTGATTAAGGCATAGTTAATAGGGCTAGATGGTTTGGAAACTCGTTAGAACTACAATATAAGTCATTATCTCTGTTTTTGTTCTGGTTTATGCAGGAATGAGGTCTGTAACGAACTGTTACAATTTATATTGTTCTAAATTTTGATGCGTGCGTTTTCACGTGATCGGAAAATTACATTGTTTACACTGTTAAAATGTTATCAACCAAAAACGTATAATATAGAGTTAACGATCGAATTTAAGAAAGAAAAACCGATATATTCTTTGAATACTCACAAGTTATGTAATGTGTTTGTGTAATGATTTATGTATTAAATGTTAAAATATAATTTGGCTTTGTGTCTATTTATCAATTCGAGATATTTTCGTTATTTCGTACAATTTATTATGCCGAGTGCATACCCATACGAAAAAGTTCAATAGGATTCAATAGGAAATCCTATAGGATTTATGGTATTCTACAGGATTCCTATAGGATGCCTGTTGAACTACAATACCTATAAGAATCCTATAGGAATATCCTATAGGATTTCTATAGGATGCCTATTGAACTACAATTCCTATAAGAATCCTATAGGAATATCCTATAAGACTGTATAGGCTTATGAATGTTATGATTCTTAAGGCTTATATTGAGTAGTCCTATAGGAGTCATGTTTGTTTTGAGGGAAAACCCCTGTGAAATCAACCAGTATTTGTGGTGTGATCACCACTCCTATTTTCTGAGTTCAACCCCTCAACAGACCTCCACTTAAGGCCTTAAAATAATCAAAAATGTTTATATAGTGGACTCTATTTATTTAGCTGAAATTATTATGCCCCCTCCCAAGAAAATCCATTGGTGGGGCACATTGCAATAATTAACACTGACAAGAACCAATAGACATATAATCATATTACAAACAGTAAGGAAAAGCATATTTAGCAGAAACATCAAAAACAAAAAGAATGGGCAGAATTACACTAAACACTGACTTCCATCAGTTCCACATCCTCAGGATAGTAACATAAGTTCAACGCAAGTAACGTTCAAGTAATGTTTTTAATGCAGCTAGAGAGTTCCTGCACATTTCTGCTGGTAGTGTTCCAAGGTCGTCTTGGTGTTGTCCACGCACATGATATTGTTCATTATAATTTGAATAGTTCTTGTGCAAATAAGTTAACCGTATTAAATCTGCTTGTATAATTTGCTCTTTATATGTGTCTCTGCAGCATTATGGTCTCTCAGTAACTATTTGGTCAGTTCTTTAGAGATCTCAAGAAGCTACAAAACCTCATTCGCAACTACAGTGTTCTAATTATAAGTCGTCCATCAGGTAGCAGGTTTTCACCTGCTTTTCGACTGATCATGTCCACAAATTTATTTTAGTCATTATAAAAGTGGCAGGGCAGCTCACAAACAAAATTCTTGGTAGATTATGACACAAGAATACACTTCCTTCTCAACCTATCAGGAGAAATGGCAACAAATCTGTTTGTTTTAGTAACCTCCTTCAAGAACCTTGACTTGATCCCAACACTTGTGTCATGAAATAGTGTACCTCCTTTGCACTCTAAAGGTTGCAGAATAACAACGACGACGTTTCTACACTGACAATACTGCATTTCCAAAAGACAACAATCACATTTACGTTTAACTGAATACAAACCAACCACATTTGCATACATAACGTTTGGGTGGTCTACAGTCACCGTGTAGTCATGATGCCTCTTTGATCGCGTGCACTCAACACTTGAGTAAAGAATATTGTTGACAATAAATCTGTGATACATTGTGGCTGATCGGTTGAGAACATCATCTTCCAAAAACATCATTAGAGCCAGAACTTTAAGCGTGGACAAAGTAGTCACCTTTCCAGAGCCAATAACTTTGGTGTTCTCTCCCAGGAAAGTTGAACTTCTTTTCACATGTTTTCCATTGAGCTGGTGAAACATGCTTAGCACATTTTGAGATGTGTTTGTTTCCAAACACTCTTGTGCTAAACGGGACAGCTTGCGATCTACAATAAATGTGTCACATATCTGTTGTGGCACGTACTGTGTTCCATTGAACATCTTTAGAATGCAGTGGTTATTCCCTTCAAATACAAAGGCTGATGTAGACCAGAGAGGGCCGCAAGATCTCACACTGCCTGCTAAATGAATGAGTTGGTGAACGTTAAAAGTACAGCGTCTCAGGCCATATTGCTCCTCCATCTGCATGACAAACTTTGTCAATGCACGCTCGGCACTCTCCGTTGCAGAATCGTCAATCGAGTCTCCAAGCAGGATGTGCACACCATAGACAAAAAGGAAAAAATGCCTTAAATATGTATTCGGAAGAACGCCAGAGAGAACAGCCAATCCATAGAAGATAAAGGACCTCCATTCAGATGCCTTCCAAAACTTGCGTTCTTTTAATGATCGTGGAGCTCTTGAGATCTCTGAGGGAGGACTAATGGTGTTCAGTCGGCCATCTAATACTTCCACTCTTCGACCAATGTAGTAACTTTCATCATGGTTTACTGGATCCAACCAAGAGTTACACAGCTGTCGCATGACACCTTGACAAACCGAATGTAGATACTCACCAGTGAATCCTTTAACACAATCAAAGGTTGGTAAACCTTCAATCACTGACACTCCTTTTACGCCTTTAATTGGTTGGTCTTTTTCCTCTGCCATCAGTGCATATTCTGCTTGCTGCCTTGCTGTCCTCAGCACAGGAGCACCTCTATATGGGTAGTATCGTACTGGAGGACCACTTGCTCTAATCACGGGTTCACCAGGATGCTCACACCAATCGCAACCATAACAACCGTTAAACTGCTTACAATTCTTTATAATTGCATGGGCAGGACTGTCAGCTGAGCAAACCAAATTAAATACTCTTCTATGTACTCTTTCATTCTTGAACAAAAATCCATGCACTTCAAGCTTTGAACACTCATCAACAAATGGCTTTAAAAACGTGTTCATACAAGGCTTTTTATTTCCAAACCAAAGTCCTGTTAGCAACACATTTTGAGACCGAAGATGTGGAGGAAGTTCATTAATAATGCACTGCAATGGCCAAATGGAATAAGTTGAGGACTTAAACACTGGGATACCATCTGTATTCCACGTGACAGACATGTCATTCCCTGTCAAACCATGTTTCACTACCAAATCTTTATAAAGTCCGGCAAAAGTTACATCAGATATGACATTTGATCTGAAAAATGTTTCAACATCCCGATCCGTTAAGCACTCGTACAATTTCTGATCCATAAGTAGATCAATTAACTGCCCTTCAAGTGGTATATACAGAAAGTATGTTCCATCATTCAAGCATTTGTCATAATCAAACTTTTCACCACAGGAGTCACATGCACATCTTGTCTTATCTTTGCCAAGGTATGACATACATACTGGACAATAAAAGTGAACCTAAACAAAAACATGTGTCAATTAGTATCAACCATATTGCAGAGAAGAAATGATGCTACTAGGACGAAATTTACAAAAGTGCTACATTGTAATTGCAATTTTTATCAAATATAAATTTATGATGTACTGGTTAGGGATGCATTCCTATACTAAATTTTAATTCTTGGACAGTTGAGTTGAATATAATGACCTTTGTCTTACAGGGTTGTTATACAGGGTGAGCTAGTATCTAGCTGGGTAATGGCTGACAGTGACAGTTGACTACTTTTGAACATTGACCAGGCTATTCGCTACTTTTTAAAATTGTTAACATACTGATAGAACATAATATCAAGACACGTTTTTCTTAAAATCAATGAATAGTAAATTTGCATGAATAATCCCCATTCTTTCGACTTCCATCGAGTGTGGCTATAGAACGCTTATTTAGCTCTGCTGGATGTATATTCCAGCCAGAGAGGGCAACTTTAACTGACAATAATTTCGAAAACCAATTATTGTGTTATGTATAAATAGAAATTGGTAATCGTGAACACTGCGTTACTTACAAAAAGTTTTTTGTATTTACTGTCGAAACGTTAAAGGTTACACTACATCCTGAGCTGTAGTAATACTCCAAATACAGTAAAACTAATAATAAAATAATGAGTAGTGAAATAGCGAGTTAGTTCGCTACATTTTTTAAGCAGTAGCTGTAGTCAGTAGCGAACTACTTTTGTTTAAAAGTAGCAGTACTTGTAGCTAACTACATATTCTTGAAGTAGCTGTAGTTGTGGCAAACTACAAAACTTTTGTAGTCACCCCATCCTTGTAGGGTAAGCTTTTGTAGTTAGGACTTTACGTGACATGTTATGATGACAAAATTGTCAATAAACTTTAAAACATGTTTTTGTAACTGTTTAAGATGTGTTTAAAATACACAACCAGCTAAACAATAAATAGTAATATCAGGTGCATTGCTATGACAATTACAAGCTAAAAAATCAATTTCATGGTGAATTACATACCTGTGAACTGCCCGTTCTAAATGCCTTGTAGAACATGTACTTGGTTTTAGGAAATGTCTCTGGCAACAACACATTTAGTATGCCAAGTAAATCTTTTAATACTTCATCAGACAAATGATGCTTCAGAAGGAAGGAAAGAATTAGTAGAAGGCTCTGTGCTTTGGTTATATCTGCATCTGGGTAAATTGGTTGATCTGCATTTGCCATGTTTAGGATCTGTAAAACATAATTTTTTATCAATCTATTTAGGTAAAAAATATATATTACACTATTCCTATTCAAAATATGCATACAGATCAAAATAAGTATAAAAGTGCTGGAAATGTTTAAAAGTATCCTCACTGCTTCAGAAATTATCATAGACTGCAAGACGTGTCTGAAATTTGATCACGGGATCAGGAGAAATATACTCCTGGATGTAATATATTAAATAGCATTTTCAATTTATTTACCAAGTCTTAGTGATTATTCTATCAACTTTACAATGTAGCATGTGTGCTCTTCAAGTTACCAGGAAAAAAACACTATGGGTATTAATATTTTGCAATTTCAATAATTACATGTGCTTGATGGGATGCATGACTTTCTGCTGCAGATACAAGTTCGTCTTCATCTGTAGACTTGTCAGTTTCAGTTAATGATTCTTCTCCTATGGTATCAAACTTTGATGAACCCTAAAAAATAATATGGTGTATTGTAACTATATTTTAACAGCATATGTAGTTGATATATAATCTTAGTATAATATATTATTTGTAAACTCTGATTGACCTAAAGTCATGACATATATTAATACAGTGGTGAGTTCACCACAGGGATGTGCACGGGTGAACACCCCTGTAAGTATTGGTCTAGAGGTGTGCAAGGGTGGGAATTATTCCACTACTAATTAACTTATGTCGTGCAATTTAAGGCAGTAATTTAATATCGCCAATGTTAATGAATCAATTTTATTAAAAATTATTTTATATATGTATTTTTCTTATTTTTGCCATATTTGAAAAAAGTAATGTATGTGACACTGGGAAAACTCAAAGTGTGTGAAAAAGCTTTTAAATAATTTTTTAAACTTCCAAATAATTTCTTGTATTTTCAATTTTCATGTGGCATCTATGTGGCATCTCTGGTGCATTAAGGACTTATAATATATCGAATAGTTTTATCAGTCATAGTGAACTGAGTCCAAAGGAAATCTTACTGATTAACACTGCTGGAAATCATTTGCCTTCCCTTTCATCAGGGGGAGTTAATATGTATTAAAATTGCCAATCTTATTATAAAATTGAAAAAACTGCTAATTAAAATCAAACAAGCTTGCAAAGTTTCTAAAAAGTTCCAACTTTTGGCAAGACGATGTCCTTGAACACATTGGGGAAGGGGGGTTCATTGACAAAATCAGCTGCTGTATCAAGTGTGCAGAATGTGCTGAAGAATGCATTGTTCTTGGAGACAAATGATGTTTAGACCATGCATATACTTTTTAGCACTACTAAAAAGTCCAGCTTAATTTCTTTTAAGACCTATGGAAAGGTAAGAACTCCATCAAAATAAGTTGTGAAAATAGCAGACAAGTATCTAAGTGCAAAAGTCATGAAATGGAGTAACCTGCCACATAAATCAACACTTATGTTTAGTGTTATATTCTCCAGGAAATTAAGCCAAGCGCATTTCAATCACTACAATAGCAGTAAACACACGTCCTCAATGAGAACTAGAGTGATGACCGCATCACTATTTTTGTCAAGAAAATAACTGAATTGTACTGAAAGATCTTTCTTTGTCGATTCTCCAAAGTTTACTCTAAGAGAACTGTTTGTGAAAGCATTGCATCAAAACAACAGAAACTCACCAAACTTATTCTATTCGAAAACAACTAGATACTGTCACTACCTTTCGTCATTAATAAGCATGTATATTTTAAATTCACCACAATATTATTAGCTACAAACTAACAATAATTACAGGAACAGGCCAAGTGACCAATGACCCTATTCAAGATTACAGAATAATTTATGCAAGGTGCTCACTTCGTGCAAGATGGTGCCGGAATAATTTATGCAAGAAGGTGGTGACTACACACATCATCATAATGTTGCCCATTGACCCTAGCGGCGTATAACATGATGCCGATGGGGTATAGGTGTAAAATTTATTCAAGATGGCAGAATAATATATGCAAGGTGTTGATATCGGCAGGGTAACATGTCTGGGGTAGCATTATGAGGTAATGTTATTTTAGCATGACAGAGAAGATACACAAAGTAGTTGTTTGAAATGTGTATCATAAAGTTTTTACAACAATAAACAAATAGAATGGTACAATACACAAATGTTTTTAATAGAACTGTTGGAACAAACTGTTCAAATTACAGTATACATAACTGGTTGGTTGCATAAATTAACACATACTAAAGCTGGGAATAATTTATTTCTTATAGACTATAACAATGTAATACAAACTTCTACATTGTTCTCTATTTTTGATTGTTTAACTTTTGAAAAATACAATTTGAGTGTCTGTACAGTTTTTGTGGAGCTTCTCAAGTTCTCAAGTTTCTGTCAAACTTCTTACATACACTAATTAGTCTAGGTCCTGTATAGGGTTTGGTATGCGTTTCATTTACCAGAGTAATACCACGATCAACTCGGTTTCTATTGTTCTCAGAGTGACATTTAATCACTAAATTACTCAGAATGGGGGAAAATTAGAAATTTTCCCTAATTTGTATGCATGACTGGAATCCAAACAAATCAACACTTTACACAACAAAATAATCAGATATTTATGTATTTTCAACACAATATATTCCCAAGCCATTTCTTACAATTCAAATTATACTGTATATCCTCATTAATCATGGTATTACAAACTAATACCATGATATGTTGGGAAATTAGTGATTAAATGTCCCACACCCTCAGGAGGTTTGTGGAATTCCACAAACCTCCCTCTGCTTTTGGGGACATTTAATCACTAACTTCCCTTATATCTTGGTATTACTTATAAATAATCTCAACTCTTTTAGGGTAAAATGACTTAATGTGGTCAACATGGCATATGGGCCAAATGGCATATGTAAAAAGCAAGGATGCCTACAATCAATCAATTGTTGAAACCTACGATACTGGCAAAAATTATGGGCAGTAAAGTTTCGAAAGACAGCGTCACATCTGCTTGGCGCTGATCTCCACTTTGATTGCTCCCACTCTTCCCCCTTCTCAATGTTGTTCGTTGTAATTTGTTGTTGACATTGCTATAAAAACCTGGAGGAAGGATATCCAACGGTTCATCTAAGAGGTTTGTGACGTGCTATGTCCGCTGTTGTGTCCTCATGGGCTATATATACATCTGTAAACATTTTGCTCAAGCAGCAGCAAAGCAATGACCTTGATTAAAGCAACCACATGTAATCCTTGCAGAAAGTATTGGAACATTTGTCCTGAAATGTTACATATCCCCCATCCCCCCTTCTACAATGCTGGTTTTATTCCAAATAAAACCGATCGAGTGCAATGTAATACAGTAAACTAAGCGAGGTATGAAACAACATTGAAAAAGGGGGCGGGGGCGTCATGAAATCAGTTTAGAATGCTAATTTTGCTCACATTTATTTGCGTAGTGGATATTTTCTCAAGTGTCCCAACTAATTTCTGCAATGATTGTCTGAGAACCATTTTGGGCTGCATGATCATTGATAAATGCTGTTGGCAATTAGTTGGTAAAATTATTACAAAGGTTGTCTCTTGGGTGAATAGGTTATTATTTCTGGGTGCATTCAAAAAAGCACTTCAACAAGTGTTAAGCCAAATGATCTACCAAGCTATTGGTCTACCTCTAGCATACAAAAGCGACAGTGCCACTCACAAGCTGTGTAGAAAGTTCCTCACCCTTCCATACCTGCCAAAAAAACACATACCAGCCATTTTTGAGAGGCTTTCGGCAAAGGCTGGCACACCAATGCTGATCGAGCTTGTGGCTTACATTCGAATTAATTGGATAGCAGGTAATTCATTGATTAAAAATTTATTTAATTAATTTTAGTTACATATTGTACGGTACTCATAAGGCAATGCGATTGTTGTTCTATATTTTTTAATGTTATTGCAGGCAATTTGTGGAACCCAGAAAGCTGGAGTGTGTTCAATGAGCCTGTTCGAACCAACAACGACGTAAAGGGATGGCATGGAATGCTGAACAGACATGTGAAACGTGGGAACTTGCCATTTTATTTGATGGTGCAACTGCTTCACGAACAAGCCTAGCTTGTTGGCATTCAAGTTAGAATGGTCTCGGAGGAGAAACTGAAAAGGCGAGAAAGGAAGAAATATCGGCAAGTTGAAGGAAAACTTTTTGAAAATTGGGCTGAACATATTGCAGGAGAATTGTGCGCAATGAAACTACTTTCAAGATGTGCCCATCTTGCTTGTCCAGTTTGAACAGCAAAAGTGTATCCCTTACGAAAAATTCCTATAGGAATTCCTTTAAGAATTGGTATAGGAATTCATTTAGGAATTCCTATAAGATATTGTATCGGATTTTCGGACTTTTCCAATAGGAATTTGAAAAGGATTTCCAAAAGGAATTCCTATAGAATCTTCTTATACTATATATCATATTTTTCTTCACATTAAATTTTCATGTAGATTTTCAGAAAAATGAGCTTTAGTTTCAAAAAAAATCTGTTTTAGAATTCAGTTTTAGAAGTTACATGTATCCTCAATGTTAAATACTAAATAGAGCAAGGTTTTCAATTTTTTCTAAATCTTAATATTTTCACGCTATATTATTTTAAAAACATGTAAGTTAATAGTAAAACATTTCCTTTGTAATATGTTTTGGTTTAATTAACACATTACTAGGGGACGTTTTGACTTGGGGACGTTTTGACCTGGGGACGTTTTGACCTGGGGACGTTTTGACCTGGGGACGTTTTGACTGGTTACCGTTTCTTTGTACAAAACTTGCATTAGTCAAAGCCACATTTTGTTGCAATTGTAACAGGTTTAATGCCTGATGTTATCCTGACAAGTTTTAACAACTAAGATAGCAACAATAATACCATGCTAAATAGTACATTAACTTGAGTAACAGAAAAGTTTTTATCTTTAGATTATTTTCCCTTTATTGTAGAGTAAAGTCGGTCAACAGTTAAGAAAAATCGTAAAAACTAACGATTACGAGTTTCCACTAGAATTTTCATAACGACTCGAACTGACTCTGACGGATCAAAGTCCCATTGTCAGTTCTGTAAATAAGGTTCCTTGGTCGATCTTATAGCATTTTCCAATATCAATGAACAGTCATGGTAAGGTCACTGGAGGCCTTGTGGCACCAAGTTCATAAAGCCATAGCCAAAGGACTTTAAGGTTCAAGTAACAACCTACAAAATATATGTTTACAAGCAAAGTAAGACAGTAAAAGCAGTTATATTCCAGCAATTTATCACAGTACTTTTAATATCAAACTACTGCCCCGACTTGGGCCAATTACAAACGTTAAGAAATCCTTCACTTTATCTTTCAGGTCGACAGGACACAACTCATGTCTATTTATTTAACTTCTAGTTGGAGAACGAGAATCTTATTCGCCGAGAACCGAGGTCAAATTAATCTGCTGATGTATAACAATAAGAAATAACAACAAATTCCACGAATGAACTCCTCCTCTTTTTGACAATTGTATCATAGAACAGCCGTTTTTTTATAACATTTCAAAATATCATGAGTTTGGCATTGAAAAAGAAAAAGTTAGGGCGCTTTTAGTGGGTCTCTTTCGCATTCCAACATATTAGTTTCTGATGTTTTGGTTGTTTTCAACATGGTGGCCAAACCGAAAGTCGGCTGACATTCTGGCACACGTTGTACCCCTGAGTGAACTCTCTGTATATACCTCCTTTGTGACCTGCATAAAACTCTGGAAACAATAGACAAAAACTGACCGAGATATAAGCAAAAGATTGAATGAAACTTCGTGTTATATAGTTTAACATGAACTAGACCAAGGCCCCTGTTTCCATAGCAACTTACCGGAAGTTGCATTGTTTTTTGAGCTCAATTGTCTTCCCTTCATTCTACAGCTTAAAGACAACAATTGTAAGTTTTTTTTCCTAATTGTAGTTAAGGCCTTCATGGAGGTATTTAGGTAATTTTTTTTTCGAAACCACAACTTTAAAAGGTTAAATTTAGCGATAGTTGTCATCTTTCAAAAATTTGGTCCGTTCATGGAAAGTACCGGATCGTGATTCCAGACTGTGGAATCTGGACTCTGGAATCAATTTTTTTTTACCAATATGTTTTTTGAATTTTTTTTCTTTTTTCTTGCAAAATATTGATCTGTTTTGCAGTTAAAAAAGTCTTGACTCTGGATTCTGGAATCAAAATTTTTTTTGAATATTAATACTAATTTTTTCTTTTTTTGGAGATGGCACTGGCAATGACAACCAAGGAGGTGAAAGACAGGGTGGCTGATCTTTTTGATTTCCTGCAAGACATCTTGCATCAAAAAACCCCCTGTCAGCGCATGGCAACATTCATTAGTGAGAGTCAGAAAGAAAGGTAATAGGCTAATTGCTGTTGCTGTTACTTAGCAGTGTTCATCTTCTAAAATTCAATAGTGTATGTTTCGTCCTGTTATGTAAGTAGGATAATGTTTCACTGGGAAATTTTTTAAATAAATAAACATATTTAAAGGATGGGTTTGGTTGAAAAGTGCCCGATGGTTTACTTTTCTGAAGAACAACAAGAGGCATGCAATAATGGATGAGCTGATGGAGATGCTGAAAAACAAGACAAATATCTTGGATTGTGTCATGAAGTTGCTCCTTCCTGAAACTATGATCAAGATATACCAAGACATATGTGGAATATCATATAAACAGGCACAAGAGGAGCTGCTCGAGGGCAAGTTTGAAGAAACAGAGGTGCCTGTGGAGGAGGTATTTATATAAAAATGTATAATGTGTTGTCTAACCGACATATATTTGTCAAAAGAATTCTCTCATTGTCTAGAACACAAGTCATATATCTGATGATATGGATGTCATTCCACCATCTGTTGAGATCAGGGGAAAGGTAGCTATTTAATAAAATTGATAACCGATTCCGTAATCTTAATTTCATAAAAAGTATTTGATCATTTAGAGCACAAGTTACCATCCAGCATCGAGAATACTTGATCTAAAATCAGCTCATCCACCGCCCCATGTATGCTTGACTAGTTTTAATCGGTCAGAATTTCCTTATTCATTATGTCACATATTTTCTATTCCTATTTTTCAGAAAAGGAAAAGTGCAGAGACCATCAGCAAATCCGTGGTCAGAGACCTGTATAAAGGTAGTCCACCAGTCCAAAAGGTGTGTTCGACTAGTGATGATCGGTCAAAATTTCTTTATTCCTGTGTCACATATTTCCTATTCCCATATTTCAGAAAACGAAAAGTTTGGAAAAATCAGCAAACCATTGATGGCCAGAGACATTTTCGAAGATTGGCCACCAGCCCCAAAGGTATGTTCGACTAGTGATAATCAGTCAAAATTTCCTTGTTAATATGTCACATATTTCCTATTCCCATATTTCAGAAAATCAAAAGTTTGGCAATGAGGACCAAATGTCTCAAAGATCTATTGAAAAATAGTCCTCCAGCCTCAAAGGTATGTGTGACTAGTGATAACCGGCAAAATTTCCTTATTCATATGGCATATACCATCTGCTCATATTTTAGGAACCTGACAATGACATGGATGATTCCATTCAAGAATCTGAAGGGATGATCGAAAGAAATGTTTGTCAAATTCTTCTAAACATTTCTGCATAAGTTTTAGCTATACATCTTTAGATTTTACTGTTCAAAATTTACTCATGTATCTCCAACTCAATAATTCATAAGCAAATTAGCAAATGAACTCACCCGAATTCGTCACATGATTGACGTTCGATATCGCAAGGAAACACGCTAAAAATCATATACCATCACTGTTGTTAGTTCAAAAACGGTTTTCATCTAATAACTGAAATCCTAATTACAAATTCATCCTAATTACTCCCTCTTCGCTTATGTTCAAATGATCAAGGTCAGCAATAAGTTCTACACGCCCTACACATTTCTGTCTTACAATGGACTATAGAAATTAACTTACAAAAGCAGGAGGTAGAATACTTATCTCCATTGTTCACAAAGATAAAACAAATTACTTTCATAGGTCCCCATTAGTGCTTAATAAATTGAACAGCCAGTGAAATGTTTTCGTTTGAGATGTTATGTAAACAACTCATTTCTCGTGTTCCATCAGGGGAACCAAACACTCGAAAACAATAAAACACTCGCGCTTCGCACTTGTGTTTCATACCGTTTTCTCGTGTTTGGATCCCCTGATGAAACACTCAAACTCGTTGTTTACATATAATGTCACATATTTCCCACTTTCATATTTTAGACACTGGAAAGCTCAGGGGATTGCAACGATGGGCCCGAACATCACTCCAAGCAAGATTCACCAGTCCAAAAGGTAGGTTCAACTAGTGATAATTGGTCAAAGTTATCTAAAATATAAGCAGATTACATATGACATGAATAAGGAAATTGAGTATGACAGTGGTGATTCTGCAGAAGAATCTGCAGGGCTCATCGAAAAAAGGTTTGGCAAATTTAACTGGTAAAAATTTAATTATTTGTGTCACATATCTTCCATTCTCGTATATTAGAAACTGCAAAGCTCGGATGCAGAGTGCAGCGAAGGGTCAGAATATTTTCCTGACCAGGCCTTCACCAGTCCAAAAGGTATGTTTGGCTAATTATAATCGGTCAAAATTTCCTTATTTGTTATGAGATACATCATCTGCTGATATTTTAGAAATGAGTGAATCGCGTTGTGAAGTCAGAAAACAAGCCAGTAGCCTGTCCCGTGGAAGGGTGCAATACCTATGCAGTCTGCATAGCCATGCACCTGACCAACATGCATAAATTGGATAAACATGGTGAAGACTACAAGAGGTTGGTTTATTACATATCTTTAACATACATTTAAGATTTTATAACATCTAGGTGAAATTTTAAGGAATATGTGGTTATGTATCTTATGTATTTGTGTTCTATCATAGATATAATGACCAAATTATCCTTCTGCGGTCGATGGCAAGGACGTCCAAATGCACTTCGCTGGGAAAACCCAGCACAAGTGCTGAGAAACCATCATCCCATTTGCACTCATCAAGGACAGCAATCCCCTGGACAAGTTGTTGGCTTCCCCCAGGAGACCAAGGGCGGACCCACCACTTGCGGTAGTGTAATATTTTGGTTTTTCAGCATATATTTTACTTGTCTCTCCCTAACATACGTTGTTCCCTGGATTTTCTCCTGATCTCTATATGTCCCAAAAATGTCAATCTTAATTAAACTCCTTTATTAAAGACTACGTAATAAACTATTTGAATGTTTTTATATACTACAGGTTGTCAGGGAGATAGAAGAGCTCCCGGTTATGCATTTGTTTAGCCTTCGTACATATGAACGTAGTATGCGAAAACAACGCATTTCCACTGACCATGTAAGGAAAGTGAGCCGCTTGCTCTATGAGGTTGAGTCTGTGCCGAAAACTGTTCGTAAGCTGTGGCAACATATCTCATTGACAAAGATCAGGAACAACTTCTTTGCCAGAAATGACCTCCTGGGGAAGGACCGAAGAAAGCCACAGACACTCAAATCTTACATCGTGAGCTTGCGGATCTTTCTTAAATTTGTCATGTCATGTCAAGAAGAGATCAGAGAACTGATGGCATTTGGTGACGACGATCTCCGACAGGTGAGGGTTTGTAACCTTTTCCAAATATTATGATCATTCAAGTCTGCTCTTCAATAAATTCTTATTGTTGGTATTGTTGTTGTTCTAGGTCTATTCTGCAATGAACAGGCGGACTTGTGGCCAAAGTCATTTTCTGATGCATTCAGCCTATGAAAGTCAGAAGTGCGTCAACGGGATGAGGAAGAGACGCTGACAACTGAAGACTTCCAAGCGCTCATCGACGGCGATAAGGCTAAAGAGACCAAATCGGAATACGACAGGCTGGCGGACAATCCCAATGAGGCAGTGGACATCATGAAGTTTGCGGAACTTTGCGCCTACTTGCTGCTGCTGGTCATCATGGCAAGTGGTCAACAATATGGGGCTGCGAGCAATCTCACAGTCGGGGAGCTCTGGAATGGTGTCCAGCACTCAAAGGACCTTTACATCACCAAGATACTGAGGCACAAAACATCTGCGGGCAGCCACGTGAAGCTCATGTGGGATGTGCAACTGACGCCAATGTTTGCAAGCGAACGGTCGGTCATTGCCGCAATTGCTGGCATTCCGGCAATGCCAGCTTTCCTCATCAGTGCTGCTGGTCAGCCGATGAATGAAAGCATGGTCAGCAAGCGAATAATCACTATGTGAAAAAAGCTGAAGCCTAATATGCCTGGAAATCTGCACGGGTCGCAATTGAGGAAGGGCATAGTCTCACTTCAATGGACAGATGAAGCTGCCACCATCCCCCTGTACGTTAGCCAAGCAGATGAGCCATTCTGTATCAACTGCACAGACGTACTGTTACGTTGAAGAAGAGGTGCAGTCTAATGCCAGGGTGGCATCTTACCTCAGGTCCCTGTTTAAACCTAAATCAGCGCAGGTAACGTAAACAGAGGTCCTACATTGATAACAGTATCATCATATACTGAAACAAGTTAACCTGTTGAAATATCATTAAATTAATTATTATTATTATTAGGTTTCTTCCGATGATATGTCCACCAGTACTGATCCACTTCTAACATCAATGGTCCCGTCGGTCAAGGATGTGGTCCAACAACAAATGTAAATATTTTTCTGAAAGTGAACCTGTTGAAATATGAGTAGGTTAATTATTAATTATTATCATTATTGGGTTCCCTCGAGCAAACAACCATCTCCTAAAACACCACCAGCACCACCACAGGTCACATTTGTTGACGATGGTGGCGTGCAACAGCTGAGGATAAAGAAGTCACATACACCTGTGCAAAATGTGTTAACCATTGGCAAGATCCATAAACATCCATTAAGTCCAGAGCTAAAGTGTGTCTCATGGCTTACCAAAGGAGTTATACATGACGTGGCATCAAGTACATCTTCCTCTTGTGGGTCCAGACAGTACTGGATGGACCTGCAAGGGGAAGTGGTGAGAAACACGACGAAGCACCTGCACCGTCGTGCTGGAATTACAGACATTGACAACACCATGCGAAAAGATCCCGAATGCCAGGGCCACAAAATTACCGAAATATTCTCACAACAACAAATTCGTGACAAGTTTAAAAACCTTGTAAAAAAGAGGAACATTTAGTAAATATTTTTTGTTTTACATAACACAGCATTTTGACAACAGGTAAAGACCTGTGAAATTCGACTAAAAGTAAAGACCTATCGAATTCAACAACAGGTAAAGATCTGTCGAAATGTATGTATTGTAAAAAACTATATTTTGATAACTATATTTTGATAACTATATTTTCATAAGCATATTTTTATAACCATATTTTCACTTTTATGATCAAGAGAATGATCTTATATTATGATCAAGAGATTTACTATAACACAGCATTTCGACCACAGGTAAAGACCTGTCGAATTCAACAACAGGTAAGGAAGGATCTATTGAAATGTATGTATTGTAAAAATACTATATTTTGATAACTATATTTTCATAAGTATATTTTATAACCATATTTTCACTATTATGATCAAGAGAATGATCTTATATTATGATCAAGAGATTTATTATAACACCGCATTTCGACTACAGGTAAAGACCTGTCAATATATATAATGTAAATAACTATATTTTGATGACTACACTTTGAGAAGTATATTCTTATAACCATATTTTGACTATTTGGTATGTAATTTCACCTGCCAAAACCACTTTTTTCTTCAGAAATCTAGGATTATGACATGGGTTGGGGAATGCACCAATCAACAACAGCTTGATGCATCAAAACATCATTTGATTGTCCAACCATATTGCTTATGTGCATTAAGAACACTATAGAACCCCTCTACAATAGCTTCACTTCCACCTGACACCAACCCAACATCTAATACTACGCACATCTCCTGCCCCTAAATAGGGGGTGGGTCATGTATATTTTGTAGGAAAATCAGGGGTGGGCCACACAAAAATAAATTTTTATAGCCCCCCCCACCCCTATACTTTATGACCAGTCCCTAAGACAACTACAAAAGATTAATAATAAGGATTCTTGCTTGTAAGGTACTCCCAGGTCTCCAATGCCCTCCCCTCCAATGCAGCTTACCCAATATTGCTATCTATACATTAGTATTATTATAGTATTTCATCAATAATCTTACAAATAAAATGTCTATCAATTTAAATATCAAAAATTTAATCTCACAATATTGAATATAAAGCCTAGCACATTAAAATATAACTAGCACAGCAGAGCTTTTCATACAAAATGAATGATACTTACTTTAAAGCTCTCAATGCGCCACTTGCATTGGTAAGGTGTTTAGGAATCAACAATTTCAAAGCAAGATCTCTCCCCTTTTCGAAAGGATTCCAAAATTTTGCCTTCCTTCTCGTAGTAAGGTCAAGAGATCACAATAATTTGCATAGTTGCGTAAAACTGGCGCTTGGACAAAACTTTTGTGTACTTGCGGGAAATGCTCGAATTATTTCCACGGTGAATCGAAATATTAATAACTAGTAATTTGCATCGGTCATCGATGCCTGTTGCATTGGTCAGTTGAGACACAACCCACCCTCAAGCAATATGCATCGCGCGGTACTGTCTCGATGCATTGGTCAGTCGAGACACAATCTACCCTCAAACAATAAGCATCACGCGGTACTGTCTCAATGCATCAGTCAATCAAGACAATCTACCCTTCAAACAATAGAATCGTGCGGTACTGTCTCGTATGACCGATGCATGCATCGGTGCGAAGCAATCCACCCTCTGCAATCCACCCTAGCCATGTGCTTACTCACAAATTAAAAGTAAGCACAATGATCCAGACATTTTTGACTACAACCTGACGTTATAATACTCCCTTATATATCGATAAAAAGACGATCAATAAAAACACGCGAAATGGCTATCAAAACTCTCCTTATTTGAAATCATTGTTTTTATCAATAAAATTATTGATTGATGATACCACAATAGGCCCTACACGCATGCCTTTTTGAGATTAAAATGTGTATATTGTTATTTTTTCGAGTTTTTATTGAAACTTGACTTGGAGGTATTAAATTAATGTGAAATTCTGACCGATGCATTCGAATCGGTTGCATCGGTCTGGATCCGCCCCTGTGCTGAATAATCAGATTGGCTGGGCATATTCTACCATGGACAAGCAGATGCAGCTATTAGGGCATGAACTCATTAAACTGTCACCTAATAATTTACTTACAACCTGATGCTTGAAGTAAGTCTTTAAAGAAATGGATGATAGACCCATGTTCCTAAAGACTAAGGTTTTTGATGGGAAAGCACCTGACACCAAGACTGAAAAACAAAACAAAACAAAAAATTCATTTTGCAGCCATTTTGGTTATCATGTTTGGCTGATTGCTCCAGGTATTCACAGGTGAAGAACAATTATGACTGAAGCGTTGTGTTGTCACTTGAACCATGGTCCCAATAACAGATGTCTTGACAAAAGGCTTACCTTATTTGCACTTTGGACATGTATTGAACAGGAGCAGTAGCTAGGATAGAAAAACAAGAAACTTTGGCTCAGTTTGAATGTTTTCAAAATTTTATGACTCCCTGGAATTAATAGAAACGAAATATTATATACTAACTACCAAATACCTATTACATTGCTAATAGTGGTTTCCATGGTGCTAGCAGAGCAGTGCTAAAATTTTACAATACTAATCACAAGTGACTTACAATGTTATAATAGCTAAGTATAAATATCTTGCACAGGAAAATCATATCTTATGCAGTGTGTTACCTTTTTGTTGCTAAATTTGATTTTCTTGCACCTTCATTTTCACTTCAAGACTGATGACATTGTTCCTAAGCTGGCAGTTTTGGCTACACAGTTTCTTGCAACCACAACACTCAGGTGTTTGACTGGAAAAATCTTGTGTCTATGAAAATATATTACTTTATATGTTTCTATTTGCACAAAGCACACATGTGTTGACTTACAGTAAATGATTGTTTCAAAGTGTGAGTAAAGTCACCTAAATCAGGCTCTGACAGAAGCTGTTTCCTCCCTGGCTGGTTTTGGTCACGCTTTCTTTTAGCAGACCCCTTATAACCTATTTAATCAGATATTTACATGATAGTAGAAGCAATGTCAAGTAAATCTTGAACAGTTTAACAGAATAGAGGAACATATTAAAATATGTACATCTTTGTACAATTTTACTCACACTGTGATGTTGTCTGTTTGAATGCCTGAGTCAGTGCTGTTGTCATTGTCAACATTGCTTGCTTCAGCTTTCTGGCTGTGTATGGTAGGAACAGCATCCTTTTTTCAATATTGCTCGACTAACAAGCTGCATGCCTGGAATTGTAATGAAAGAGCTTTCAAAATCGTTGGCTTTAAAATGCTGTGTACAAAGGTAGGATGTATCTGTGGGAAGCCATTTCGCACATTTTCTTCACACAAACGCAATCCAAAGTTTCTTTTTTCTTTTTCAAATCGTTATCTTCAGGAAATTCGTGAAGACCAACACTCTTGGAAGGGTCAGGAACATTTGAACAACCAGCCGCTGCACATCTATTGGGCATTTTCTCTTGAAAAGGATGAACAGTTTCTATGGTGCAAAATTGCAGCTTAGATGTATATAGAATTTGCAAATTGTTGCAAACACTAGTTACTCCTGCTACGTCATTCACCCCAACTTGCTGGAAGGTCATTTTGAGGTCTTCATCAAAACAAAGTACTTCAAAACAATTATTGTACATGTGCAGAATGTAATACAGCTACTAAGTATATCCCCTACTTTATCATCAGTTGTGTAACTAGCCTGACAATTTTGTCCCACTGTTGAAATTTTACATTATCATTCATATTGACATGGAATATTTGCATAACAGAACTAAATGGTGCCATAACAGAACTTTATTGGTGCTTGTTTGCCAAATTTCCCCGGCATCCAACTTGATAGCATGCCTCAAGTGGAGAGAAAGCCAAAAATGCAGAAAGGAAGGGGATGTTTGTCTGTTTCTTGTATCTGAATATGTTCTTTGAGATCCAACTCCCCCCCCCCCCTCACTGCACATTTTTGAAAGACATGAAAATTTTTGGGCAATTTGTAGGGCAAGTATAAATATGCATTCTTGATCATCAAATTTTGGAGAAAATGTGGCTCAGGATTCAGGAAATCACAAATTTAAATGCTAAGATGAGTAAGATCAATTTACAGCACTGCTCAGAAACAACCTAACACTGCGTTCACGTTCCATTTGCATTCAGAACCCGTTCCATTTGCGTTCAGAACCATAGTGGAAAGTACGTTTCGGCTACCGCAGGAGACTGCCGCAAGTTGATGTGACAGTGCTTTTATCCTGCCGCAATGGTGCTGACATTGAGCATTGCAGGCGCAAACCGCGATCACGCGCGTCAGCGATAAGGTGAGGGCGGGGCCAATGACAGATGACCACAAGACGTTAAAAACTAAGTGACATTTGATACTTAAGCCCTTTTCCCATTTCAACCGTGTTGTACCGAAACGTAGTGTATTTATTTGTTTCATGTGCACTTCTGGTGATACGGTTGAAGTGGAAAACAGGCTTAATTAAAGACATGAAATCATTAACATTTGTCATTTGGAATCCAATCCATGAAAGTGCAGCTGAATTGTAGCTGAACACTGTGATTGTGAATAAATTACAGTATATAAATTCAGCAATCCGAAGAAATGCACCACAAACAATACAATTAAGAAGATGCAATGTTCTCAGGCTGTTGTCTTTGCCAATGCAACTGTTTTAGTAGGCATTATATGTATCTTTATGTTACATTCACAAAACTACAAAAGAAATGGTAATCGGGCTGTTTCGTTTTTCTTCCTTGAAATCACTTTGCCATAATCTTTTCCCTGCGAAAATGTTGCCTTTGCACCCAATATTGGCCAGCGGTGCCTAGGAAGTTTACGGCTGGAATCACCTTTGATGTAGATGTTTGCAACTGCAGCTACAATCTTATTAGCCTGAATTATGGTGGGCATCAGCCAGTCAATCTTGGTTCTAAAACAGAAAATGGTTCTATGCATGATAGTGCCGGTATGTTAATCAAATTAACGTTATATAAATTGCCAACAACTGTATTTTTATGGAAATGAATCGTTTTAAATTGAGAAAGAAGAAAAGAATAGCAACTATAGTTATAGTTATACCAACTATAGTTATAGTTATACCGTAAAGCCAATGTACTATTATCTTGGCCGCCTTCCATGCACTGAGACTTCATAACTGAATACAAGGATTCAACAATCGATTCAGTGTTCCCAAGTGCAAGTGCGATGTCTATTGCTATGCTCATCTCAATGCCAACTTCATTGAACAGAAATTCATCCACATACAAAGATCTATAAAGGCAAAAACTCGTAAAATTATATTGAAAATATATATTTTGTTATTAAAGTAGTGTATTAACATAGATAATATTTTACCATATTTTTGCATACACAAAATTATGTACCTGTAGACTTCACTTTCATTAACCAATACCACGAACGTCTTAAGTTTTTTGTCACTTGTCAAAAATGTAGCATTATAAAGATTCTGAAGATAGTAGGTGTTCGCAAAGTAGGACGATTGGATGCGCTGGAACTCCATAAGCTTTACTAGATTTCCTACCTCACATTGAAGGCTACTCTCTTCTACCTGCAATGAAATGGAACTTATATTTTTGTAAATGAATGTCAAGTATGTGCATAACGATTTGATGTATCAAATTTGCCAATAAAATTGTAATAATATTAACAAGATCAATAGTACATTTGATATGCAGGTTACTTGAAATTACCTTCCCCTTGTCTCCCACTGTCAAGAATGAGAACCATCTGGATAGAGTTTGCATATATTGAGGTGTCCACAGTATAATCTTTAATGTGTTCTTGAGCTTAGTTAATACTTCATCACTATATACAGGTCTTAATTTCAACTGTGTGAAGTGATTTTCGGCGAGCTCTTTTACGTGGTTTAGGGAGCAAACATAGGTATAAAATTTCTTGAATTCTCTCTTGCCATTTTCGACAAAGTCATCTTCACGTTTTAGGGAGGGGTAACCACAGGTGTTCTGCTGGCCAATAAGGAGATTGATGAGAGAGTCGATGTCTATGCAGGTAAGGGTATGTTGCAGACTTGACAAACATTTAGCAGGGCGACTTTCTAAGGAGGAAGCCAAATCCTTAGCCAGTCGCCGCAGATCGTCTTGAACGTCGTTCAGTTCGCATTTTCCACGTTATGATTTCTGATCTTTCCTTGTCACGAGCATGATGCACTTCGGTTTCAACAACTAGCCTGCCTTCAACTAATTCATGACCATTAAACTTGAACTCCTTGATGTCATCAATATTAGACTTTAAATTTACGCAGTTGGTTGGAGGATCGTCTATCAACAGGGTGCCAAGGTCTTTCATATCTGCCTTTACTTTTGAAAACCACACTGCCGCTTTCCACACAGGAACTTGGACGCCTTGTAAATCAACTAGATAGCTAATCACAGGAGTTATAACGTCGACACAACCACATAGGTCAGCGATGAAGTCTTGACCACTTATTTCAAACTTCTTGACTTCAAAATCGTCATCCTTGAAGTGCTGCTCGGTATATGTCGCCATATAGATGTCAATTGACGAAAGCAATTTGCGAAACTCGTGAACTTGTGAAGACGAAAATCGAGTTGCACAGGTCCGACTTGTTAGATGAAGAGGTCTTTTCATTTCTTCCGCTTTTTTCCTGGCTGCAGCAAGCGGCTTTCCCCTTTGAAACAATTTGTGGATAGCTGAGCTTCGACCTATATAACAACCAATGAAATAGATTTGTTAAAATCGAACAAAGATAACAATACATTTCCATAATTTTTTGGAAATAATACCTATTAATCGCTTCATGAACTCCTTTGACTCCCCAATTTTCCCTTCGAATACATCTTCTATGGCCAAATTTGTCCACACACTACATCTACAAACTCAGAATCTGTCTTCTTCAGAAGGCTCATAAGCTTTTTAGCAAACCCTTTTGCTTGGTATTGTCCATCAAGCACACTACCCTGCCACGAATTTCCCAATATATCAGTCAGTCCAGGATAAGCCATTTTAATCGTATCAAACATTGTCTCCGCCAGCTCTGGAGCACATGCGCCAGTTACACTTTCTGATTGGTCATCAGCATGGTACACACCGGGTGCTTGTACTGCTATTGGCGTTTTAATTCCCTGTACCATTGTGGTAATGACGACTGCCTGGTTTGTGACATGGTGAACGGTAGATTTATCAGCCAGTGCACAAAAATGGGGTGGTAATAAGGTATTCTGAAGAGGAGTCTGGAGGTATTCCTGCACTTGCTTATCAAGATAAATTTCCGTTGCCCTCAAGATGTCGATGAATTGTTTCCAACTATGGCCAATGTCTCCCATGTCAGAACCAGTTGAAACGTGGGCCGCGATTTGTGTTTCGAAATGTGTGGCGGCACATTTTGATTCAACTACAGAAAGCGCGACCCTGACAAGATTCCTCGCAACGTTGATACCTCTTTTCTCTAATCGGTTTTTCACATGTTTTGCCTAAAATAATCGCTAAAGATTTAATGTAATGATATGATTGAACACTCCTGCATGTTGCATCAATTTTTAGCGTTCTACCTTAAGTGCTTCCAAATGCGTCTTTGCGTTGTCTCCAACACAACTAAGGTGGTTCTTTATTTTACTTTTTAGGTGATACCAACTGTCATTTTTTCTTTCGACAATTTTGTTGACCTTTTCAGCTTCCAAAAATAAACCAGTAGATATGTTACTACCGAATCTATAACACAGACAGCAATATGTTAACTAAAATTTTATTGAACGAATGAACGAGAATTAAAAACTCAACATACCTTTTAATATGAGTTGCAATCGCTTGGCCGTCATCATCATCCACCAACAACGAGTCACGTTTTGTCAAAGTACCATCTCGAGAAAAAAGGTAGTTAAAGCAAGTTTCACATCTTACACAACCCTTTTCGCCAAACTGACCAGCAAAGAACCTAATACTCTGTACTTTTTCTGTCAGGTCAATAATGTTTTCAATTGCACTCCAGTCCACTTGATGGTTTTCATCTGTAGACAGTTCTTTAACTATTGTGGAGATGTCAGGAATAGTGGAGGGCTTTTGCTGCCCGATTTTTATGGACACGTTTTTTAGCATATGAATTACTGTATCTACTTTTGACTTTAGACTATCAGTGTCATCTCATATTTCAGACGTTTCAGTTGATTGCTGTTTGTGCGTAGCAGTTGAAATTTCATCTTCTCGTAGTAAAGGAGATTGGCGTCTGGATACTTCACATCTTTGTCCTTTTTCAGGTGTTTTCTTATTACAAGCTATTTTGTAACATTTCAAGGCTTCTTTTGCCTCCATAGCATTTGTATCTACAAAACGTACCTTACTTTTCCCGGCAGCTGTTTTGGCATGACTTTTTTCTAGGTGTCGCGTTTTTGTTTGTTTATCACTACGACATAAGTAGTAGTTAAACGGAGACATTGTTTTGTCAGCACTACATATAATAGGAAACAACTAAATCAATATATAGCAGTAATAGCATTAAAGTAAAAGTGCATAGTTTGCAGGTATGTAAGTATATTGACTTACTTAAAACAAGTTATGCAGATACACGGTTGTCTTGACGGCGCATGTCTCGTTGAATTGTCTTGCCGTGCTTTTTTGGATTCAAACAACTGAGGAGATAAGGACCTTTTTCGATTAGAAGTGGTTTCTCCAAAAAAAGATAACATATTGCTTTGCGTTTTTGCTTGTGTTTTATTGTTGTTACATTTTGGGTTAGCAGTAATCTTGATTGCATTTATTGCACCTTTCGCTGCAAAGGAGAGTCAAAAGAAGATTTACTAATGCATATATAAAGTAACTGACATAAGTTTTTACAAATTGTTTTACATAATTGTTCTCAAAAAATCAATTTAAAATTTTGCGTTTAAATTGCCGCGTGCATGCATGCAAGCAAGCACACCCTAAATTCATTGTACCTTGGCATTTAGAACATAAAACCTGTGCACTATATCCCTCAGCTGGCCCATAGGTGCTGCATGGTGCAAAATTATGACAAGGGTTGAAGCAGGAGAGACAAGTATGACTCCCACTGTACGGTTGTTCGCAGGAAATACAAACTATAAAAAGATTAAAGATGGGTTCCAAGTTTATAATTGCGGAGTACGATTAACAGAATATATCAGATTTTTCATCAGTCACAAAACACAACGCAAATGAGAAAATCCAGTAGTCTAGGGCTCTAGAGGCATATTTCTTACTCGAAAGGCATTTGATGCATTTCTTTGTAAATAAACCTTTATAATATAATAAGTTTATAATGAGTATTTTAAAGAAGTAATTTAGCGGGAAAAGTGGCCAAAACGGGGAAAAGCATGAGTTAAACACCGAAGTGCATGTTGATTTGCAGCAAAAACTGCCAAAAAGTACCGATTAATTGTCGTTTTTGAGCCAAGAAATGGAAAACATCCATGAAAAATCCACAAAAGTACAGAAATCCATAGCATGAAAGTTTGAAAAACGGTCAAAATCCAATTGTTTTCGCGATTTGTGAAATATCTGCAAAAGGCAAATTGCTTAAATAATGTCCTCCGCCACTTGGCAAGGATAATATACTACAAAAAAAGGTCTTTTACTCCTGTTTAAAGTCTCTACCAGCACCTACCTGAAGACGCCTCAGGAAAAGATGCCATAAGCCCATAAATTACATTTACAAAACGTAAAACAATGTTGTAAAAACATGATAAACGTAGCTACATCGCGTGTGACTCGAAATTTTAATTATTCATTTGATTTTCGCCAGCTGACAAATGGATGAATTGAAATACTTCATGTATGTCATTGTATTCTGTCTTGCAGTTGAAATAGATTTATTCACTGGTTGGAATGTCTTGAAGAGCGAAATAAAAAATTCTGTTAATGATATCAAAATTCTGCCGCAAGTTTTGTTTATAGTATATATGCCGCAGATCCTGCCGCAACTCTAATTTTACGGTTTTTCCTGCCGCGAAATTGTGCCGCATCAGCAATTTTTGCACTTCGCCTGCCGCAGGAGATCTCCTGTTTATGTCCCCAACTTTCCACTGTGGGTTCAGAACCCATCCCAAAGCATTCCAGTGGAAACATGTTGTCTTCTGTAGTAAAATATCACGTTCCTGCGTTCGAACATCCCGGCATCGAATGAAACCTTAGCTGCTGTGGGGCCCTGTAGTGTTTAAAATGATAATAGATGCAAGTCGCACAAGTGTATACCAGCAAAAATGTTTCAAAGACATACATGCATGCTACATTTGAAATATGGGTTTGTCTCAGTAGTGAATAAATAACACATCAAACAGGAAAATCAACAGTGGAACGTAATAGGCATAATAAGTTAATTTATACCACACTGATTTTGGTTTCCTGTATCTCAATAAAATAGACAAGAACAGTAGAGAAAAATGAGTTGGAGAGTCATATTTTTTAGCCTTTATACACAAAAGAGTATCAAAATGTCTTGAAGTGTCAGGCCCCCCCCCACACCCACTACCACCGTTAATCCTTACAAAAGCCAAAACATTGTGTCAGTCAGTTGTTAAGAGCCATTAAGGAATTAGCGAAACACAAGATGAAGATAACGGTGTGAAGAAGTATGAAAAATTGCACACGTTTTGACGAAATATAATAATACCGTTTTTGAACCTAAGCTTGACAGCTCGTGACATGTTTTTTATATGATTAATGATTATCATCACAGTTCTTACCCAATTAGAGTCGAGTAAGCCGACAATAATAATATATAAAAAATTAGGTCTTGAAGCTCACTTTATCACTCTTCAACCTTACTCTTTGATGGCTGTTCAAATAGCTTTTCGAGTTGAATTAAATTAGATAATTACGAGACAAAGATACAAGGCTTTAGTGGATCAACCAGCAAAGCGAATGCTTATGCGTGTGTGGTGGCACGTCACATGATTAAGGAATCATGATAATAACCAATAATATCCAATCTTATTATGAGTGTTAAATAAATGCGTTCCAGTAAAAGTGGAATGCAAATTGGAATGCTCAGGAATGCAAATGGAACGCGAGTGGAATGCATTTACAAACGTGTTTTAGACACTTTCCAAGCGTGTTTTCTCTGTTAGGTTATTTCTGAGCTGTATTGTAACCTGCTAAAGTGTTGACAACAAAAACTATTTTGGTCTACTGTGCCTCCCCTTGCATATATTTTAAATATATATTTTGTAATGCCTTTTCCTCACGCTCATACAAACATATTTTGAAAGCATTTTCTGTTACTGGTTTGACTTGTACTTATATACTGAAAGTATACAAAAATTAATAAAATTTAACAATAAAATATGTACTATTACCACATGATGAACATAATTTATCCTTCGGCTGCGGTCGCTCAGCTCCACAATCTAAACAACACTTTAAAATTAACTAAACCAGACCTCTCAACTTGAGATCAGATTCTGTAGTGAGACTAGTGGCAAAGTTGCCTGGAAGTGGAACTCGATTCCAAATGAGCAACACCCCCTCCAAAAATGAATGAGGGCTGTTGACTTCATTTTGCATACTTCTAATCCACCAGCTACAATGTTTATATTAATGGACAGGTTTCTTGCATTAACGCGCTTTTGCTTTATCCTGTACTGTAGAGCCTTAACATGAAATTGTCCACCATTCCTACATGTGTTGCAGCTAAAATGCTCACAGAGAGCATTCTTAAAGCTGTACCATTCCTGGATTGATCCTGCTACAAGCTGGCAGTTTTGTTTGTCATAGCAAAGTTCCTGGCCAAACATTTATTCAGAGCTGAGCTGAAATAATAAGAGATTAAAACAAGGTTGGTATATGTCTAATTATTTTAAATAAGCTAATTTAGCTTAACAATTACTAAAAAGTTAGAAAACCAAACAGGATACCAAAGCAATTACATTTTTGTTGAAGGGTCAGCCTTAACAAATTCATTGGATGGAATACAGGTAACTACACTGCAACCATCCTCTAGCAAATCAATGTCTAGCTTTTCTTGTTTGCAAAGCTCCAAAAGGTTTCTTGCCGTTTTCATTTCCCCGATATCAAGGGAGTCATACCCTTGTGAAGATATATTCAGTACTGATGTGTCTTTATTGTTTAGTTATAGCTCATTTATTGCCATCAAAATCTCATTGATATCACTTTGAATATGGCTGAGTGATGGCTCGTTGGTTTCATCAGGATAACTGCAAAAACTTGTTATTCTGGACTGGATAGTCGGTATTTCATTTCTTTGTTGGCATGTCTCAGTTCCTTGTGAGCCAGGTGCATCCTGTATCAATATGCTATTGTTTGGCTGAAAGTTCTCCTCTATTCTGTGAGATACTTGTGGTGTTGGTGAAGAGATGCTTGTCTCTATGCTCTAAGAATTTTTACTTTGTTCAGTTAAAACAATATCAGCACCAGAAACATTTTCAAATGCGTTTTGGGCTAAAGTGTCATCGTGCATACTTTCAAAGCTGCTTGTAATGACAGTATTGGAGCTACTGAATGGAACAGTTTCTTTACTTTGCTTTTTTTGAAGCATGTCTCTGGCTCGAACATGATTGTTTAGAACAATCAACTTCTCACAATCTTTTAATAGCTTATCAGGATGTTTCTGATTCCAGTGCCGTTTCTTTGTAGGACTTGTATCCTCGGGCAAGCTCATTTCCACATTCCAGGCAAATGTGGGGGTCACTTTGATCTCTTTTAGTTTTTGCCCTTTTCTTTACAACAGTTGGTTGATTATGAGGCTTTACTCTGAATAGTTCATTCCAAGGGTTATTCTGAAATTGCAGTATTATTAAATACTTGAGTTTAGCTTTTGCTTCTAATCTGCTTTGTCTAATCACTAATGTAGCTGCTCAAGTTTCAGACTTAGTCAACTTGTCAAAATGTCATAATGTGTCATGAAATTTTATTTCACATTGTCATGTAACTGTTTCAGAAAAAGTATAAATAAAATATCCAAATCTTTTCATGTTTCTTGCACGAGCAGTGAACTCAGATCATATATTAAATGTGTTAGAGACTGTTAAGTTCGTGTTTTGTTTACAAATACACACACTCAAAATTTTGTATACTGCACTCGGCCCCGCCGGTCTCGTGCAGTATAAAAAATTTTTCGTTCATTGTACATTCAGCTCGTGCTTGTGCACCCTTGACTTGAGTTTTTGCCTTTTGGGAATTTTGTTGGAGATAATACTTTATACACTTTAAACATATTTTAATAATTTATATTGGAGAATGAATGAATGATTGAATCGCCACACCAACAAATACACTCGTATATTTAATTTAAAGACGACAGGGCCTTTTTTAAGAAATTGCCCGTGGGGGGGGCCGGTGTACATAAGGGACCTTTTGGTAATGACCGAAGGGACCAGCAAATTGTGGGATATGCTGACATAGTTTCTATATTCATTATTGAATGAAAAATATTTTTAAAATGTTAGGATCAGTTATTATTAGTTAACATTTTTGCTCATCAATGCACTGTTTTTTGGTGTAATATATCGTTAACAGCGAGGAGCTGACAACATTAAAGTAACAACATGACAACTTAGTAGGGGGGGGGGGCCAAAATCCATCAGTGGGGGGCCAAAGGAGGGGGTGGGGGGTCCTTGCCCCCCCCCCACGTATATAGTTAAAAAAAGGCCCTGAAAGACAATGATCAACTTTGTCCAGTTTGTGACCTGGAAGTTGGGATTGTCCATCAATGTGTTGCATGTAAAAAATATGTTCATGTATTCTGTGGCAACCTAGTTGAAGGAGAAGAGGAAGGATATCTAGCAACCTACAACCCAAGGAAAACCAACCAAATCCCCATATTTGTTTAAAATGTGGGACAGAACTTGTACGTGGACGAGAATTGTACAAGATTCAACATTGGATGCAAAAGCATAAAAATGAAGATCCTAAAACTCTCTTGCCAATATCATTCCGAAAGATCATGAATCTGCTGGAAAACTGCTTGCCACTATGAACGAATCCAACAGATTTGTTGAGAAAGCATGAGAAAACGGTTAATGTCATAGATAAAGACACTGCTAAATCAAATGATTCTAGTGACAAGAACTCGCTATCTTCATTGAAAGGTATTAAGTCCAATGGACACATAACCAAGATAGGTCAAGGCTATTTGAGATACCTTGAAGCAGATCGGTCCCAGTACTTTTGCTAATTTCACACGGCCAATTATCAGGCACTTAGACGTAAACGTACTGTTTTGCTATATTAAACTCTACTAGCAAAAGGTATTATATTTAAGACTATTCTCAGTCACTTGGACTGTATATTAGCTAAAGAGGGAGCACGTACCATGGCAATCATTACTCGCACAGGTCCATTATAAAAAATCTCAAGTATGTGGAGCGAGAAGTCCTCCCCCTACCCCTTCCCTCTGAAGATCAATAGAAGGCTTTTGACCGTGTTGGCTTGGGTTGCCTTCATTGCATACTTGACACATTCAACCTTGGCCCAGACTTTAAGAGTTGGGTCATATTATTTATATGAACGTTTAATCTGCCATCATCATCAACGGCTGAACATCTTCTTTCATTTGCCCTTGCGGGTGTTCAACCAGGGGTGCCCTCTGTCTCCTCTCCTGTATGTGCTCTCCATCGAGGTGCTAGCCAAGTGTGCTCATACCTCACCTAGCGCTTCTTTACCCCCTCTCAGGGCAAAACGGAAAGTCTTTTTTACATATTTTTTCATGTCCTCTTTCGACATGCAGCCACGCAATGCTCTCTTGGCTGGACATAGTCGCCACAGCAGGTGAGCACGCTCCCTGCCTTCTACCAGATCATCCATAGGGTATGGCGGACCATGGATTGTGGTGTAGTAAATGGTGATGAGCTCAGTCTCAAGGTGTCTTCTAACATTCCTCGACCATTTGACCAAATCTTCTCGCGAAATATGTATGCCCTTTTGCAGACTTACCATTATCAAGAGCCGCATTGCATTCAGAAATTTCTGCCTATTTACACTCCTTTCCACTGTTCTCAAACTTGGAGTCAGTTGCATATTTGAAATCTGGACCATAAAGTGATCGATCTCAATTGACAGATTGCACATGGTATCCCCTTATACAGGTACAACCGTTGTTGCGCTCATTGCCCTGACACTTCTTCATTGTCATGTGAAAACAAGACAAGGCCTTGTATCAGATTGTGAGATAAAGCTTAAAATTGTGTGTTACACGATGAAATTGTGTGAGTTGAGAAGTCTGCTAAACTCCACAGCTAATTCAGTGACAGAAATATTATAAACATTGTCTTATCTGACTGCATTATAGATTGTGTTTAAGACACAGTGTTACGTATATTATCATAATACAGTGTATGCCAAGGTGTAGGTGTGGGGTCAAGATTAGGCCATTGATATGTGTGGGATTCTAGACGTTCTTCAACCAAGTGTTACTCTCATGATGAAAAGTCAAGCTGTTAATCTTCCTCCTTGGAAAATAGTTTCGTGGTTTCCTAGAATTATTGCTTTTCTAGAAGAAATGCAAACCAACCTTGAAAAATAAGGGCAGGGGAAAATCCATCTTAAGGAGCTTTTAACAACTCTTAGCAAGCATTGGCAAGAACTTACGTCTCTTGGCAACGATCAGGATGATAATTTTTTATTTCGAGAATATGATTGAAAGTCTTTCAAAGTTTAGCGTAGAGAATGGAAAGCTATCAATTTCTAAATCAGATTGTATGGATTGAGATGCATGTTGCCGTGAAGAATTCAATTAATTTCTCTTGTTTGTGATCTTCCTCACATTGCACATTTAAGTGAGATGAATGAAGAATTGTAAATGTTTCCAATTGGAATGGCTTTGGCTAGGGTTTTCTTCAGGAAAAGGATGGGTCTGTGAAGTATCGTTAGTGGAATCATTTTACAACAACGATTTGATATCCAAATCTCTTGGTTAGGGTTAGGAGTTTGGTATCCTTTTAGTGGATTATCCACTAAAGGGCAGTTGCTTTTTAGTGGATTGATCATTTAGTGGATTTTGCCTTTTAGTGGAGCATCTTGGAGATAGCATTTTCAGGGGAAATTGCCCTTTAGTGGAGCACCTTGGAGATAGCATTTTCAAGGGAAATTGCTATTCGGTGGATTGTGACACTTAGTCAAATTTTGGTTAAAATTTAGTCGCTGTTGTTAACATTCGCTCGTTAGGCGCACTTGATGGGCATTTTCTACTCTCTTGACCTAATTAACCAATAAGTGACCAGGCTAGGTGTTTTGCTCGATAGTCGAGATTAATGGAGGCAAAGTGAATGGTGACTTGAGTAAGTGGGCGGAGCCTAAGTGGAGGTGGGATTGGGCGTGGTCCAAAGGGTTTTGCCGAGGTGGGCGTGGCCTGGAAACAATAATGAAGTGATGTCTTAGACATTTTTAAGTGATGTTTGGGAAACTTATGGTATGGGCGTGGTCCGAATCGGGTGTTCAAATTTTTTATTGCTCTATTTGATACAACTTGATGCGTAGATCATTTTTGCAATACATCTTTTCAGAAAAAAATAGGTTCTTGAAGGTGAAAATGCGTACGGAAAGTGAAAAGATGCCCTGTTTGGGCCCAATTTTCTCTAGGATTATTCAAGCTATGCCCTAGCAGTTAAAGGTTTTGGCAAGCCCTTATCCTAGTGAATGCAAGTGCTAAGTTTGAGAAGAATCGGTCTAGTCTAACTGGTAGAAAACATTGTCCGCAGATTCTAAAACGAGACAAAATTTTTCAATTTTTTGCCCAGTTGGTCATTTTTCACAAATAAAAGCAGATTTGCACTTAGAACAGTGTCATGATGACCTTTTATACCTACATTTTTGCCTCATAGTGAAAGGATAAGGCTGTGTATAGATACAGACATGGAATAATTTTCTTTCCAAAAATTGACTGAGTGTTTGACTGCACTAACGTCAATTTTAAAAGACGCGTTTTTATTCTTTGTTCTTATAGAACTTGATGCGTAGATCATTTTTGCAATACATCTTTTCAGGAAAAAATAGGTTCTTCAAGGTGAAAATGCGTACGGAATAGTGAAAAGATGCCCTGTTCGGGTCCAATTTTCTCCAAGATTATACAAGCTATGCCCAAGCGATTAACAGTTTTGGCAAGCCCCTATTTAAGTGAATGCAAGTGCCAAGTTTGAGAAGAATCGGTCAAGTCTAACTGGTAGAAAACATTGTCCACAGATTCAAAAACGTGACAAAATTTTTCAATTTTTGGTCCAGTCTGTCATTTTTTCACAAGCATGATGCCTTTTATGCATATATATATGATGCCAATTATAGGGTGTAAAAATAGTAGATTGGATAGGATTAGG
The DNA here is from genome assembly GCA_963855995.1 of Muricea muricata. Taxonomy (NCBI): domain Eukaryota; kingdom Metazoa; phylum Cnidaria; class Anthozoa; order Malacalcyonacea; family Plexauridae; genus Muricea; species Muricea muricata. Next base: position 44,331,976 of record OY979716.1, on the reverse strand, counting down.
ATCAGGGTTCGGATTAGGGAAACGGTTAGGATAAGAGTTAGTATTAAGATTAGTTATATTGTGCTATGATTATGAATAGCTTAGGATTAGGCTTGGATTAGGGAAAGGGTTAAGATAAGGGTTCGGATTAGGGAGAGTTAATATTGGCATAGAAGTAGGAATAGGTTAAGACTTGTAAATCCACTTATACACAAATAATTCTCTTTTTAGTATATTTCAAAAAAGAGAAGAAATGATAGAATGTGAAATATAAAAGAAATTATATAAAGGAAAATATTTACAAATCGCGCTTCTTGGCAATGTTTCGGAACTTATCCCGGATTTGCTGTCGGGTGAAGAGCTCAGTTATGGCATGTCTTTGGCATGCCTGATCAGCAAAGACTGCTTTGAAGATGGTTTCCATCCTTGCTTTGGAAGGCAGGTGTCTGGTGGCTTCCATGACAACTTCGCTTTGTAGAGGGGTCCAATAGTGTCTGGACCCAGACGAGGATGTTGCAGCGGAGGAACTTGGTCGACCATGGTCTTGTATCTTCCCCGTCTGGATCCAGGAGAGACACTTCTCTGCAAAGTTTATTTTGCGTTTTGGCAAGGTGGTAACTGGCTTTGGTGCTGTTGCTGTGGGTTTTTGTTGTGGTAATCCTTTGGCAAGTGTTGGTACATAAGGCCCCCGTTGTGGTGCAATCAGTTGTGGTGCTGGTGCTGGAACAGGCGCTGGAACAGGTGCTGGAACAGGTGCTGGAACAGGTGCTAGAGCAGGTGGTAATGGTATGTTTGTTACCATAGCTAAAGTGAGGGTTTTCAGTGCATGTGGACCAGTGTTGAAACCAGTGTTTGGAGGTGACGGCTGGCTTCTTGGCACTGATGATACTGGTGGAGATGGTGCAGCTGTTAGCAATTGCACTTCATGATCGCTCACAAATGTAAGTGATGCTGGCGTTGGTGGAACCGGTACTGTCTTTTTTGGTTTTAGGAAAGAGGACAGGTACAATGCCACGTCAACATCAGCCTGTGCGTCGTCTTCAATGTTGTAATAGTGCTGGGCCATTGTGACCGTGTGACTCATCTGTTTAGCTAATTTTGTGTTGCTGATGGATGTGGATTGGTCGGATCCTTGCATCGTTATGATTCCTTTTCTTAGCCTTGACCCGCGAAGATTGCCGGGCATGGTGGGATTCAGCTTTTTGCCTATAGCGTCAATCCTTTTACTGGTCATACTTTCATTCATATTTTGCCCAGACGCAGTAATAAAAAAGCCAGCTTTGCTGGGATGCCAGCAGTGGCAGGAATCATGGACCTATGATTAGAATAGATTAATATTAATAGTCAGGGAGGCAGAGGTACAAAAATACATGTCTACTTACCATATCGAGGGACAATTTCATTTTGCTCTTAAATTGTCCGTTACATGCCTAATATAACAATTCTGAATGTTGTTTGGCCCAATTTTTCTTGTGGGCTCCAGCCAACACGTTTTTTCTTAAATTTTCTATAAAACTATATTATTGTCAAAAAAGGCGAAATTTCGGACTTATTTCTGGGAAAAACCACTTACGTTATCAAAAAGGTAATAAAAAACTACATATAACACATTATTATGGTTACTTTTATTTTCCACATTTTTGTTGAGTTATGAGCGTTCGAAAACTTATTTTCAGACTAGTGCCCAGGAAATTAGCGTCATTTTAGGACATTTTCCCGTTTTGAAGCAGCAATAACTCGAAAACAGCTTGAAAAACCAGGATGTCCGTAATGATGTCTTATATGTTGTTTTTTATAAGCTTTCTGATGATACAAGTCATTTTTCAAATGAATGAACTTGAAAGTTTGCTATTTTTGACCACATAATAGTTTTATAATAAAACTGAAGAAAAACGTGTTGATCGAAGCCCACAAGATAAATTGGGCCAAACAACATTCAGAATTGTTATATTAGGCATGTAACGGACAATTTAAGAGCAAAATGGATTTGTCCCTCGAGAAGGTAGGTAAAATGACCTCTGCCTCCCTGACTATAATGGTTGTGTTTTTTTTTTAAAGAATTTTGTAATGAAATGTTAATAATAAATTTTTTGCATACCTATTGTTGGCAAATATTGGTCGCATGACATCAAGGTATGTTCTTGCCATCTTCTTAAGCCCAGCGTCTCAAAGCAGCTTCGCCTGGCCGCCCGCAGCCCTCTTGTGGCGCAGGGTCTTTGTCACATAAATGCTGTTGGCATGTTCAACACCCTGCTCAAACTCCTCCACTGTGAGGTTGGCGGCAGCCCCACAGCGTTGACCACTTGCTGTGAGCACCAACAGCAGCAAGTAGTTGCGGAGTTCAGCAAAGTTATTGATGACGACCACCTTCGTCGGGTTGTTTGCCAGCATCTCAAACTTGGCTTGGATCTCCGTTGCTTTTTCCCCTCCCACAAACGACTGGAAGTCCTCCTTTGTTAGCCTTTCCTTCTCGTCCCGCTCACGCACTTGAGCCTTACGCAGGTTGAAGGCATCTGTGAACGCCTTCGGCCACATCTCCAAATGGGCTAGTGCGGATCGGATCTGGTTAGGTTAAAAAAACTTTTTAATTTTTTTTTGAATTTGTATCAGGATTAGAGTAGGCATAGGATTAGGATCAGGGTTAGGATTAGGGTAAGGGTTTATATTGGGATAGCATTAGGAACAGGTTAAGATTATGAGTGGGGTAGGATTAGGATCAGGGTTAGGATTAGGGTAAGGGTTGAAATTGGGATAGCATTAAGAATAGATTTGGGTTAGGAGTGGGGTTGGATTAGGATTAGGGTTGTAATCCTAAATATTGTTAAAAAAATATGTTTAAATGTTATAATCTCTCACCTGCCAGATGTCATCATCATCCAGTTTTTCGAGGAGTCTGATGCTCTCCTCAGAGGCCAAGTTGAATTTCAGGAACAATCGATAGGTGAAGATATAGGACTTCAGTGTTTGGGGCTTGCGTTTGTCTTTTTCACATAGCAGATCGTTTCCCTCGAAGAAGTTGTTGCGGATAGTGTTCATCGGCAAAAGTTGCCATAACTTCTTGACCCCCTTTGGTTCTGAATCAACTTCGTACAGGAGGCGGCACATTCTTCTCACATGGTCCTTACACACCCGTGCCTTCCTACGGCCCCCTTCATACACCGACAGGTTGTGCATAAAGAGCTTGAGCACGGGGAGATCTTCTATCTCCATGATCACCTGTAGTCATTTAGAGAAAGGTATAGGGATGATAAGAAAAATAGTGGGAACAGTGTACATGATGAAGAGAGAGTGCTAACATTTCATAAATACATCATGTAGAAAACAAAAATATTACACTACCGCAAGAGGAAGTCTACCCAAACAAAAATATTACACTACCGCTAGAGAGGTCCGCCTTCAGTCTCCTGGGGGAAGCCATCAGTTGCTCCAGGGGGTCTTTTTGGCACAATCATCGTCGTTTGTAGTCGAGTTGCAGGACATGGAAGAATTGGCGTCATCATCATCACCACCTGTCTTGGCTTGATCTTTTGATGCCTTCTTTTCCATTGCGCGCAACAGCCGAATTTCCTTGCTATATCTATTATAGGACACATATACATAAGATACACGAGCACAATTTCGGCGAAATTTTCATGCATATGTTATATAGAAGTAAAATCTCTTTTAACAATACATAATAAACAAAACCTCTTGTACTCTTCGTCATTTTTGTCCATTTTGTGGATATTACGAAGGTGCTGGTTTACTCGCACCACAAGAGAACTGCAGCCAGGCACAGGACAGGCAACTGGTTTGTTGTTCTGCACGACGCCAAGCTTTACCGCGCGATTGCACTTGCTCAGTAGGACCGCCTCACTTGCCGTCTTGTGGTGGATGGTTTTAAGGTGGTCAGTCATGTATTTGACCTCCTTAGCACACAAGAGGCAAGGTCGGGATCTTCTCACTTGCTGTTTTAAAAAATGAAAAATTAGATAATTCTTTGTAATTTTTTATAATCATTTTTTTATATTTCTTTTCCAACATAAAGAAATGTTTAGAAGAATTTTGCAAACCTTTGTTTTTGGGGCGGCTTCAGGTCCACTTGAGCAATCGCTGCTGCTTTGCCTGACCTGTTTCTAAAATATGAGCAGAGGATATATATCATATATATGATTAAGGGAATTTAAACTGATGTTCACAAATCAAAAATACCTTCTGGACTGGCAAAGGCTCGTGTGATGGACGGTGAGATGATTCATCTCGACACTCATGACTTTCCGCCTTCTAAAATAGGAGAATAGTGTTAAGTTGTTATTAGTGTTATACTTCGTGTTATTATCATGAAATTGAGAGACGGCCGGGTTGCTAAGCAACAAGAGAAACGTTCTAATAACGATTCATACTTCGAGTATATATATATATATTTGCTTGCTTACTTAATACACCTTCTTGGATTTAGAAGATTATAGACGTAAGTAATGTTGAAATCGGTGTATTTTACAGAAAGAAGGTTAGGTTATTTAGTTTTTTTTACGTATTTTCTTTGTAGTTTTCACCGCATCTTGTATGGAAATGTTTTAATTAAATATGTAAATTTCGTATGAGTGTGGTTGACACATGCGAACTCCGTGCCGTAGTTGGCCCCACGGGTGAATTGTGGTGCGGGAAAGCGACAGTGAAAAGTCTAAAGTTGTCTTTGGGGCGAGCTAGTCAGTGGGGCTACGACATTAAATCTGTTTTCTTCGAAATATTGGATATATAAAGGCATAAACGGTTATTAAAAACATGTGTTCAAAATGAGCTGGACGAGTCACGAGAATCGGGAGCCTGGGGTCGAGCATAGGAAAAATGCAGAAACCGTGGAACGTGAGCAGATTACGAAGCATCAACATGCTAACGGTGTAAAGGGGGATCCAACAACACCCTCAAGGGGGTCAGCGTATAATAAGGGGGGTGAGACCCAAAGAGTCTTACCAGCTGACATGGAAGGGGTAAATGTGGAAACCGGTAGAAGTCGTACATTATCACAAAAGGCTATTCAGAATGCCATCCAAACAACACTATCTGAGCTTACTAAAGAGGGGAAAACGTTAAAGACAACATATGAAACCATTGAGAAAGCATTGTCAGCAGAGTCCCTACCCAAGGATTTTGACATTCATTTATCGAACACAAAATTATCTTACACGAAGTACAAAGGCTTGTTGGAGGAGCTAATAAGCCTGTTAGAGAGAGACAAATGGGGAGAACTTTCAGATAAAGCACATGAACATGTAAACTATAGCAAAGAAATCCTAGATTTTGCGTTGAAAGCAATTAACGACGGAACGGACAGACGGAGACCATCAGAAGTAGCGCCTTCTCTTAGTTCGAGGAGTACTCGTCGTAGTGGACTATCACGAGCAAGTTCAACATCATCGGCAAGTGCAAGAAGAAAGGCCATGGCGGAAGCTGCAGCAGCAAAGAAAAAAGCAGAATTCGATCGAATTATAGCAGTAAGAGAAAATGAAAGAAAATTATATGAAGCGGAAGAAGAACTACGCTTGAAACGGAGACGTGCACAACATGAAGTAGAAATGGCAATCTTGGCCACAGAGAAAGCTGAGGCAATCGCAAATGCCAAACTCGATGCTGTTGAACAATCAATTCTCCAAGAAGAATCCTCTTACCTGCTTCTCGAACAAAAAGACGTGGAAGTGGAAGACACAGAATCTCGCACCAAAGCGTGGGTTGACATTCACAATCTCAAACATGAACCCGAGCTAGGAGATCCTAACCTGGTTAACACCTTTGCTATCATGCCTGATATAACTGGCAACACCCAAAAAATGTCACCACCTACAAACCGAAGTTTGAAGCAAGGTCAAGCAGAGCGAGGTCAAGTGGAACAAGCTCAAGCAAAGTATGTGGACGATCATACTAAAGACGAAAGAGCGAAGAGTTTACTTACCCCTAAGGGATTTGCAGGGAACCCACCAATTTTTACACCAATACCCTCAATTCCTGGTCCAACAGCCTTTCAAGAATGCATTGAAGGGATCGCAAAAACAAACGAACGGGTAATTGCGAGCTTGGCAAGGCAAAATCTTCCAAAATGTCACCCAGAAGTATTCGAAGGTGATGCAACACTATTTCAACCATGGAAAAGGGCATTCGAAGCGATGATCCAAGACGCCAACCTAAATCCTAACCAAGAAATGGCTTATCTCAGAAACTACACAAAGGGCAAGGTGTGAGACTTAGTTGACAATTTCAGGAAAAGACAACGCAGTGATCCTGCGATTACACTTCGTGAACTGTGGGCCGAAATAGGAAGACGATTTGGGAACACAGCTGTTATAACCAACTCGCTACTAGAGCAATTACAACAATCTGCAAAGTTCAATGGACGGGACAAAGTAAAGTTACAAGATTTCGCAGACATTTGTATGGACGTCGATAACCAAATCAACAATCTACCTGGGCTTGCCTGTCTGAACTACACAAGTGCCATCAGACCAATTGTTGATAACCTTCCAAGCTTTCTTCGATTCAAGTGGGAAAAAAAGGTAGTCAGCTACGCAGAAGAGAATAACGATAATTATCCCGGATTTCACACGTTCGCGCTCATGATTAAAAAACAAGCGATGTTGAAGAATCATCCTAATGTTTCTGCAGCTGACCCGAATTCCGATCAAACAAAGAAGAGTGAAAAACGAGGGAGTAACGAACATCATGCTAAGGCCTACAAAGCTAACGCTAAGGACGGTGATCAGAACGAACAAATTAAACAAGAGAAATACTGTTACTATCATGACCGCAACGGACACGAACTAACCGGTTGTAAAGCATTCGAGACAAAAAATTTTGAAGAAAAAATGGAATGGCTAAAGTCCGCTGGTCTTTGTTTTCGTTGTCTTTCCGGGAAACATCGCGCTAAAGATTGCAAAAAGGAAGTAAAATGTACCAAGTGTGACAGCACTCGCCATCTTTTCGCATTGCATAAAGAAAAACAAACGAAGGTTAAAGAAGAGAAAGACGGGGAAGAGGAAGTCAAATCAAAATGTACCTCTGTGTGTCGTGGAAAAACAGGAGGACTCTCGTGCAGCAAAATAGTATTAGTGGACGTGTTTACTGAAGATAATCCAGAAATAGTTTGCAGAGCATATGCAATTATTGACGAGCAAAGTAATGCATCCATGATTACACCAAACCTTGCCGATACACTGGAAGTAGACGCCCCCAAAGAAAAGTACCTCCTTTCGACGTGCAGCAGCGCCAGAGAGACGAAATACGGTCGCAGGGTGTCAGGACTAATGATCAAGTCATTAAATGGGACGGTTACCAAACTGCCCAAACTGATAGAGTGTGAACATATTCCACAAGAAAAAGATGAAATTCCCACTCCATCCATGACAAAGCATTTCCCACATCTCTACGATATCACCAACGAAATACCACCGCTAGATAAAGATGCTAACATTGAAATTCTTCTGGGAAGAGATGCACCGGAGCTACTAAAAGTCCGCGAATTTAGGAATGGGCCAAAAGGAGCCCCTTGGGCTCAGAAGTTGCTGCTAGGTTGGACAATCTCTGGTCAGACATGTCTAGACCGTGTAGGCGGTCCCGCGCACGTTTCCGCGTATCGTACAGCATTAGAAAAGGATCAACCGCGCAGCATGAGTTCGGCGAACGTGGACGGCGTCCCACCAGTAGAGACCGTTTCGTGCCCAAACTATTTTAAAGTTAAGGAAAGCCACGAAAGGCCCTTTAATGAGAATCAGGAGGACGTTTACCACACCACACCAGAGGATAACGATGTTGCTTTGTCGCAAGAAGATCGTCAATTTCTAAAGATCGTTGAGAAAGGAATTCATAAAGACGCCCTTGGTAATTGGGAAATGCCACTACCTTTCCGTACTGAAGACGTAGTCATGCCAAATAACAGAGAACAAGCACTTAATCGTCTCAATGGGCTATTAAGAACATTCAAAAGAAAGCCCGAAATGCAAAACGATTACCTGGAATTTATGTCCAGCATGATCGATCGTGGCCACGCCGAGGTCGTGCCTACTGAAGAACCAGTGGAGTCACTAGACATCCCTCCAGCAGAGACAACGGAGTCAAAGGAGAGCAATCTTACCAAGGTATGGTACCTTCCACACTTTGGAGTATACCACCCAAGAAAACCAAACCAGATCCGAGTGGTGTTCGACTCGTCGTGCGAATTCCAAGGCGTCTCACTGAACAAGGAGTTGTTAGCTGGCCCAGATCTAATGAATAACCTTTTGGGTGTCTTAATTCGGTTCCGTCAAGAAAACCACGGGGTCATGTGCGACATAGAGTAGATGTTTTACGCATTTCACGTCAATCCAGAACACAGAAACTTTCTACGGTTTCTCTGGTTCAAAAACAACGACCCAAGACAAGAGATAATAGATTATAGGATGACTGTCCACATTTTTGGAAATGGTCCGAGCCCTGCAGTAACGACCTTTGGGATGAGGAAGACAGCCGAAGACGGCGAGGAGGTCTACGGAGAGAAAACGAAAGAGTTCATATGTAATAATTTCTATGTGGACGATGGATTGACCTCTAAGCCAACGGAAGAAGAGGTAATCGATTTGATACGCAACGCACAAGCCTGCCTCGAAACGGCTAATCTACACCTTCACAAAGTGGCTTCAAACTCAGCCTTAGTGATGGAGGCCTTTCCTCCGGAAGATCGTGCAAAGGACGTGAAAGATCTCGACTTACGTCAAGATGTTTTGCCGACACAACGCGCCCTGGGGGTGCAATGGAATTTAGAAGACGATCAATTGACATTCAGTGTTTCAGTTCCTGAGAAACCACTAACACGTAGAGGAGTTTTGTCCATAGTCAATTCGCTGTATGATCCACTGGGATTGGTAGCACCCGTAGTCCTCGTCGGCAAACTGTTATTGCAGAAGTTAATTATCCTGGGAAGAGAGAAGACGAACGATCAACCATTCAGATGGGACGACCCCCTTCCTCCAGATCTGAACCACCAATGGCACGGTTGGAAGAATCAAATCGCAAGTCTGGAAAGTGTATCCATTGAACGATGTTACCACCCGAAGAACTTTGGTACAGTGGTGCGAAATGAAATCCATGCCTTTTCTGACGCCAGTAAAGAGGCCATCGGGGTAGCGGCATATCTGAAACAACTTAATCAGAAGGGCAAAGCAAGCGTTAGCTTGGTGTTCGGTCAGGCGAAAGTTGCACCAATCCAACCAACTAGTATTCCTCGTCTCGAGCTGTGCGCAGCTGTGCTATCCATCAAAGCTGTAAAGAAGTTACGGACTGAGCTAGACTTAAGGATTGATGACGTCAAGTTTTATACGGACTCTAAGGTAGTTCTGGGGTACATCAATAATGATGCACGCAGATTCCACATTTATGTCGCCAACCGAGTCCAGACGATCAGGGACGCATCGGAACCTCACCAATGGAACTACGTCCAAACATCAAGAAATCCAGCAGACTTGGCAACTCGTGGCACAACTGCAACAGGGTTGATAGATTCTAACTGGTTTGAAGGCCCATCATTCTTGAAGACAGAACCTAAGAATACGCCAACTATAAATGTGTCGGTGCCATTAACTATGGACGAAATTAGTATCGATGAAAACGATCCCGAGGTCAAAGTCAACGCGTATGCTACAAGCTCAACAGAAGAATCAGCGCTTAACGCTAAACGATTTGAGCGATTCTCGGACTGGACAATACTTCAACGTGCGATAGCTTATCTTGTTGAGAAGATAAGAAGTCAGAAAGCTAAAAAAGTCATGCGCGGATCGGAGCAAGGTCGAAAGGTCAAGGACGAATGTCGACATCCAACGGTTAAGGAAAGCGGCGAAGCTGCTAAAACAGTGATTATAAAAGCAGTTCAGGGAGAAGTCTTTGCAGCGGAGATCAACGCGTTGAAGAGAAATGACGACAAGGGGACGGAAAGTCGAGACCACCTGAAAGAAAGAAGAAGACTCCTCCGCAAGTCCAATCTCGTCAGATTGGACCCCTTCCTAGATCGAGATGAAATCCTCCGAGTTAGCGGACGTCTCAGCCGATCAAGTCTAACTTTCGAGGAGAAACATCCGATACTCCTGCCGAAGAAGCACCACCTGTCGTTGCTAATAATTCGTCACTACCACGAGAAAGTTGTTCACCACCAAGGGCGACAGATTACACATGGTGCAGTCCGACAAGCGGGGTTCTGGATAGTCAATGATCACGGAGAAGCGTCGCGAATTGTCAATGCATGTGTTACGTGCAAAAAGCTTAGAGGACGGACACTTACACAACATATGGCAGATCTACCTGTTGATCGTACGGAAACCCACCCACCATTTACCAACGTCGTAATGGACGTTTTCGGGCCATGGCAGATTCAGGTAAAGAAACTCAGAGGATCTGCTGCAAATGCCAAACGGTGGGGCTTAGTTTTTACCTGTCTAAGTACCAGAGGAATCCACATTGAAATACTTCATTCGATGGATGCAAATTCCTTTATTTGTGCCTTGCGTCGCTTTTTCGCCATTCGTGGTCAGACTGCTGTCTTAAGATGCGATTGCGGTACGAACTTTGTGGGTGCAAAGTCTGAACTTGACAGCGCTCTCAAGGAAATGGATAAGGAGAGAGTGAGGAGATACGTTGAGGAACAGGGGTGCGAATGGAAATTTAATCCACCACACGCCTCACATTTTGGGGGCGTGTGGGAACGGCAGATAGGAACTATTCGTAGAGTCTTAGACGCGATGCTGCTAAAGATCGGGGCATCTCAACTCGACGACGAATTACTGCTTACGCTGATGGCTGAAGTATCATCAATAGTCAATAGCCGTCCAATCACTGTGGTTTCAGCCGATGTTGATGAACCAGTTCCTTTGTCACCATCGATGCTTCTTACCATGAAACCAAAACCGCTCCTGCCACCACCGGGCGTTTTCGTGAGGGAAGATCTCTACGCTAGGAAACGTTGGAGAAGAGTTCAATATCTTGCGGAGCAATTTTGGCTGCGTTGGAAACGAGAGTTTCTACAAAACCTACAGCAAAGAGAACCAAGTGGAATGAAAAAGAAAGGAATCTGGCAAATGGAGATGTGGTACTGGTGAAAGATAAAGAGTTACACCGAAATGATTGGTGCTTGGGAAGAGTGACGGAAGCCATTGAAAGTGAAGATGACAGAGTAAGGAAGGCCAGAGTTAAGATCTTCAGAGAGGGAACCAAGAAAATTGTACTTCGTCCTATCAGCGAACTTGTCTTACTTCTATCAACTCCGAGCGAACAATGATGCAAGAATAGCTTATTCTTGGGCGAGGAGTGTTAAGTTGTTATTAGTGTTATACTTCGTGTTATTATCATGAAATTGAGAGACGGCCGGGTTGCTAAGCAACAAGAGAAACGTTCTAATAACGATTCATACTTCGAGTATATATATATATTTACTTGCTTACTTAATACACCTTCTTGGATTTAGAAGATTATAGACGTAAGTAATGTTGAAATCGGTGTATTTTACAGAAAGAAGGTTAGGTTATTTAGTTTTTTTTACGTATTTTCTTTGTAGTTTTCACCGCATCTTGTATGGAAATGTTTTAATTAAATATGTAAATTTCGTATGAGTGTGGTTGACACATGCGAACTCCGTGCCGTAGTTGGCCCCACGGGTGAATTGTGGTGCGGGAACGCGACAAATAGGAAATGTGTGTCACATGAGTAGGTAAATTTTTACCAGCTATATTTGATACGAATGATTACATACAAACATTTATTACCAAAACTAATGTAAAAATGTTTACAAGAATTTGACAAAACTTTTCTTCGATCACCTCCACAGATTCATCAGAAGACTCGTCAGTGTTGGAGGAACATAAGACTCGTCGTCACACTCAGAACTTTCCACCTGCTAAAATAGGAAAATAGAAAATGTGTGACACATGAATAGGTACATTTTTACCAGTTATATTTGATAAGAATGATTACATATAAAGATTTATTAGCAAAACAAACCTTTTCTTCGATCATCTTTCTACATTCATCACCATCATGATCGGAGTGAGAAGGTTCGTGAGTTTCTGGAATCTAACATTCATATGATAGAGGATACTTGACATATGCTTAAGGAAATTTAGACTGATTATTACAAATCAAAAATACCTTATGGACTAGTTTTTTAGAATTTTTCAATGACAACTGTCAGTGTCTTGCTGCTGTCCAACAATATCTTTTTCTGAAATAAGGGAATAGGAAATATTTGACCTATGAATAAGAATATTTTGATCCAATAACCAACCGTCAAAGATACCTTTGTGGCAGGTGGCTGATCTACGGCCATGGTTGCATTCCTGCACGTTTCCGACGAGTGTATTTTCTGAAATATGGCAACAGGAAATAAGTGAGATATGAATAATGAAATTTTGACTGATTATCACTAGTCAAAAATACCTTTGGGGCTGATGGCTTTGCATCAGAGAAAATATCTCTCGCCGTTGATGGTCTTTTACGTGCTCCCAACTGTCGTCTTCCCTGAAATATGGCAATAGAAAATATGTGACGTATGAATAAGCAAACTGTCACCAATTAACACTATTCGAACATACCTTTGGGCCTGCTATCGGATCTCCGAATAGGTTTCGAACCACACCAGACGTGGAAGCACTTTCCAAACTGTTCTCTTTCTGAAATGTGTGAATAAGAAGCATGTGACATATGAAGGAAATTCTGACAGATTAAAACTAGTCGAGTATACCTGGGGTGGATGATGAGCTCCTTTGAGGTAGAGCAGTCTTGAACAGCCATGAATTCTTGGGCTCTAAATGATCAAATACTTCTTAATAAATTAAGATTACGGAAATAGTTATCAATTTCATCAAATAATTACCTTCCTTCTTTTTGCCAGAGATGGTGGAATAACATCTTCAGCAAGATGTTCATGACTTCTCATCTAGAAAATTATATATTTTCTTTTAAATGTATATGGGTTAGACATTACACTTCACATTTTTTGCATAAATGCCTCCTCAACAGGCACCTCTTCTTCAGGGAATTCACCCTCGAGGAGCTGTTCCTCTGCCTGATCGTATGGCAGGTTTCTCAAGTCCATGAACATCTTGAGAGTTTCTGGCAATACAACTTTCATGACGATATCCAGGTTGTTAAAGCTTTTCCCAGCCAACAAACCCATTAGCTCCTGGACTACCATTTGCTGTTCATCTTCCGTGAAGAATTGTGATGGGCATTTGTCTATCAGGTTCGTCCTTTAAATATGACTATTTTTTACAAAACATGCCACTAAAACATTACCTTACAGGTCACTAGAGCAGCAATTAGCATATTACCTTTCCTTCCTGCTACCATAATAAAATGTCTGCATCCGTTCGCAAGGGACATTTTCATCAATGATATTTTGTAAATATGGTACAAGACTGGCCAAGTTAGTTTTGATGTCTTCCAGTGACATAGGCATTTTTCCAGCTAACAGTTCTCTTCAAGAAAAAAATAATAAAAATATTTTAAAAAGAAATTAACAAAACATTATTAAAAAAATGACAAAAAATTGATCAAAAAATGTACCAAAAATCTTTTAAAAATCACAAAAAATGACCAAAACTGAAAATAATTGTTATAAAATTTAAAAGAATTACCAAAAATGACAAAAAAATGATCAAAAAATGTACCAAAAATCTTTTAAAAATCACAAAAAATGACCAAAAACTGAAAATAATTATTATAAAATTTAAAAAAATTACCAAAAATGACAAAAAATTGATTAAAAAATGTACCAAAAATTTTTAAAAAAATCACAAAAAAATGACCAAACATGAACAAAAAATTAAAAAAAATTAGCAGAAAATAAAAAAAAAATACAAAAAATTGATCAAAAAATGTACCAAAAATTTTGAAAAAATCACAAAAAAATTTAAAAAAATGAACAAAAAATTACAAAAAATTAGCAAAAAATAAAAAAAAAATACAAAAAGTTTAAAAAATTCAAGAAAAAATATTTAAAAAATTGAAAGAAAAAAGTTTTTGATTCCAGAGTCCAGGTTCTACAATCCGCAATCACGTTTCAGTCCTCTCGATAAACAGAAAATTTTTTTACAAACATTAAACCTGTCCTTTAAACATTAAACATTAAACCTACCTTTTGAAGTTTTTATTAAAAAAAACTATGTAAGTATCTCCATGAAGCACTTAACTACAATTAGGGCGAAAAAAAACTTACAATTGTTGTATTTCAGCGAGAAATGAGCGAAAAACGGCCAGCTCCAAACAGGAACGGAATTTCCACGAGGTTGTCATGGACACAGGGGCTTGGGTCTAGTTCATGTCCAACTATATAATATAAAGTTTCGTATATGTTTATTGATTTGTTTATTTATTTATTTGTTTATTTTTTAAACTCTTTCCTCTTTTCTGATAGAACTTGATGCCTAGATCATCTTCACAATATATTCTTTGAAGAAAAAAATAGGTTATTCATGGTGAACGACCGAAGGCAACACCAATGCTATTTAGTGGATTTTTTAAAATAATGATTTGTAGTGTGGGAACGTTAGGAGGGTTGGGCCCGAAATTTGGCAGGAGCATGCGCCTGCATTCCCTTTATAGTGCAAGCGTAGTTTTTAAAAGAATACAGGTGATTAAAGGCCTTGAATAAAAAAATTTGAAAAAACTTTAAAAAAATGTAAATGTAAAAATGACATTCCTGGTGATGGACACGCCCCTAACGTGATACCATATATGGTAAAAGCATTTTAAAATATGCAAAAATACATTTTTCAAAAAAAAATCTCTAAAAAATCAGGATTAATTTTTTTTGAAAATTTGACACCACCACGCGACTCACCGTCCCAAAATGCATCTTGGTGCAAAGTTTCCTCGACCTAGGGCAAGATTTAAAGATTTTTCTGACGCTTTGAGTAGAGCTTATTAACCTATATGTTTCTATATAACCTTTACTAAACTTTGAAAAATACCCTGTGTCTTTGGCTAAAACTTTATTTCAGCCTATTTTGTTTACCTAGGTACGAGGTTGTATGTAAATGAGGGCGTAGAACATTTTTGCAATATATCCTTTCAAGAAAAAATAGATTCTTCATGGCGAACGAGCCAGACAACACCGGTATCATTTAGTGGATTTTGCCAAAAATATGATGTCATTGCAATGGAAATGCCCACCAGGTAATATAATGTATCCCAAAACTAAAGAAATAGAGGTATGGAACAAGACACGAAAAACATTTCTACAATATATCTTTTCAAGAAAAAATAGGTTCTTCATGGAGAACAAGCAAGATAATGTTATGTTTTTTGTGAATTTTAAAAAAATTGCTTGTATAAGTGTTAAAAGGACTGGGCCTGAAATTTGGTAGGGGCATGCATATGGCAACCTTCTCTAGCGCCAGGGTAGTCTTGGATGAGTGGATGCTTTTTATTAGTTGAAATAAAAAAAAGGGAAAAAAATTTTTTTTCTGAAAATCACCCCCCTGGCGCCAGAGGCTAGTCACGTGATTTCTAAATTAAATATCTAAATTGTCACATAAATATTCTAAATTATGTGAAAAAAAAATCCGAAAAATTTTTTATAGGCTTGTCTGATAGAGCTTAATGAGGCGGTCATTCTGCACTAGGTCAGGGAGAAAAAAATAGGTTCTTCAAAGAGATAATGCGTACGGAATAGTAAAAAGATTCCCTGTTCGAGCCCAATTTTCTCCGGCATTATACAAGCTATGCCCAAGCGTTAAAGAGTTTCGGCAAGCCCTTATCTTAGTGAATGCAAGTGCCAAGTTTGAAAAGAGTCGGTTAAGTCTAACTTGTAGAAAACATTGTCCGCAGAATAATTTTCCTTTGGAAAATTGACTGAGTGTTTGACTACAAAAACGTTCATATGTACAGTGCATTTTTATTACCCAGTCTGATAGAAGTTAATGCGTAGATCATTTTTACAATACATCTTTTCAAGAAAAAATAGGTTCTTCCAGGTGAAAATGCGTACATAAAAAATTTCAAATTACATTTATTTATCTTTTTTTAATGCTTGTCTTTTTCTTTTTTCTTAATTTTTTTATTTTTTCTAAAAGAACTTGATGCGTAGATTATTCTTGCAATATATCTTTTCAGAAAAAAATAGGTTCTTCACAGAGAACGACGTAGGTCAATTTAGTGGGGATTTTAAAATAAATTGTTGTAGTGTCCAAGCCTTAAGAGGGTTGTGCCTAAAATTTTGCAATTGCACTTACCATAGAATGCTGACAAACATTTATTTTCACACTTTTGCTTCAATGTCAAAAGATGAGCCTGTGCATAGATACGGATATTGCACTTAAAGATTTTTCTTTTTTTTTACATTTTTTTAATTTTGTCTTTTCCTTATAGAACTTTAGGCACAGGTCATTTTTGCAATATATCTTTTCAAAAAAAAATAGGTTCTTCCAGGTGAAAATGCGTGTGGAATATTGAAAAGATGCCCTGTTCTTGCCCAGTTTTCTTCAAAAGTATACAACTTATGTGCTAGCAGTTTATCATTTTAGCAAACAATTATCTTGCCTAATACACTTGCAAAGTTTGAGAACAATTGGTTAAATCTAGCTGGTAGAAACCTTTGTCCACAGATCCCAAAATGGATAAAAAAATTTCAATTTTTTCCAGTTTGTGGTTTTTTTAGAAATAAAAGCAGATTTGCAGTTAAAACAGCGTGCTGATAAACTTTTATTATTACTTTTTTGCCTGAAAGTCAAACGATAAACCTCTGTATAGATACAGGGATGGCGGAGAAAATTGGGCCCGAACAGGGCATCTTTTTACTATTTTTGTACGCATTTTCACCTGGAAGAAATTATTTTTTCTGAAAAGATGTATTGCAAAAATGATCTACTCATCGAGTTCTATAAGATTGAAGAATAAAAACTTATCTTTAAAAATTGACGTTTGTGCAGTCAAACACTAAGTCAATTTTTTTAAGGAAAAATTTTTAAAGATAAGTTTTTATTCTTCAATCTTATAGAACTCGATGAGTAGATCATTTTTGCAATACATCTTTTCAGAAAAAAATAGGTTCTTATGCATTTTCACCTGGAAGAACCTATTTTTTTTCAGAAAAGATGTATTGCAAGAATGATCTACTCATCAAGTTCTATAAGATTGAAGAATAAAAACTTATCTTTAAAAATTTTTCCTTAAGAGAATTGGCTTAGTGTTAAACTGCACAAACGTCAATTTTTAAAGATAAGTTTTTATTCTTCAATCTTATAGAACTCGATGAGTAGATCATTTTTGCAATACATCTTTTCAGAAGAAAATAATTTCTTCCAGGTGAAAATGCGTACAAAATAGTAAAAAGATGCCCTGTTCGGGCCCAATTTTCTCTGGCATTATACAAGCCATGCCCAAGCGGTTAAAAGTTTCAACAAACCCTTATCTTAGTGAATGCAAGTGCTAAGTTTGAGAAGAGTCAGTCAAGTCTAACTGGTAGAAAACATTGTCCGCAGAATAATTTTCCTTCAAAAAATTGACTGAGTGTTTGACTGCAAAAACGTGCATATGTACAGTGCATTTTTATTACTTAGTCTGATAGATACCAATGCGTAGATCATTTTTACAATACATCTTTTCAGGAAAAAATAGGTTCTTCCTGGTGAAAATGCATACATAATAAAAAGATAAATTAAAATTACATTTATCTTTTTTTTAATGCTTGTCTTTTTCTTTTTTCTTAATTTTTTTTTACTTTTTCTAAAAGAACTTAATGCATAAGTTATCCCCGCAATACATCTTCAGGAAAAAAAGGTTCTTCACAGAGAACGACATAGGTCAATTTAGGGAAGTTTTTTAAAAAAATCATTTGTAGCGTGCGAGCGTTAAAAGGACTGGGCCCAAAATTTGGTACGAGCATGCGCTTGCGTTGCTTGTAGTGCTGAAAAGAATCCAGGTTACGAAAGGCCCAAATTAAAAAAAATTCGAAAAAAAATTTTAAAAAATGTAAATGCTAAAATTACATAGCTGTCGCTAGACACGCCCCCTGCGTGATACCATTTATGGTAAAAGAATTTTAAAATATGCAAAAACCCTTTTTTCAAAAAAAAATCTCTAAAAAATCAGGATTAATTTTTTTTGAAAATTTGACACCACCACGCGACTCACCGTCCCAAAATGCATCTTGGTGCCAAGTTTCGTCGACCTAGGGCAAGATTTAAAGATTTTTCTGATGCTTTGAGTAGAGCTTATTAACCTATATGTTTCTATATAACCTTTACTAGACTTTGAAAAATACCCTGTGTCTTTGGCTAAAACTTTATTTTAGCCTATTTCGTTTCCTTAGGTACGAGGTTGTATGTAAATAAGCGTGTAGAACATTTTTGCAATATATCCTTTCAAGAAAAAATAGATTCTTCATGGTGAACGAGCCAGACAACACCGGTGTCATTTAGTGGATTTTGTTAAAAAAATGATGTCATTGCAATGGACATGCCCGCCAGGTAATATTATGCATGCCAAAACTAAAGAAACAGAGACATGGAAAAAAACACGAGGAACATTTCTGCAATATATCTTTTCAAGAAAAAATAGGTTCTTCATGGAGAACAAGCAAGATAATGTTGATGTTTTTTTGTGAATTTTGAAAAAAATAATTGCTTGTAGCATTTAAGTGTTAAAAGAACTGGGCCCGAAATTTGGTAGGGGCATGCATATGGCGACCTTCTCTAGCACCAGGGTAGTCTTGGATGAATGGATGTTTTTATTAGTTGAAATAAAAAAAAAGGGAAAAATTATTTTTTTCTGAAAATCACCCCCCTGGTGCCAGAGAGGCTAGTCACGTGATGCTATTTTTGAAAAGAAAAAACTTAAATATTCTAAATTATGCGAAAAAAAAAATTTATTTATTTTTTTATAGGCTTATCTGATAGAGCTTAATAAGGCGGTCATCCTGCACTAGGTCACGAAGAAAAAAATAGGTTCTTGAAAGAGAAAACGCGTACGGAAAATATAAAATCTATTTTTTTTTGTCATGCTATCAATTCGAAAGCATATATCTTCGCTGATTATCGAAGTATTTCTAAACGAAAGGCAATTACATATGGAACAGGCAATGGAGATCATTTTTGCAATATATCCTTTCAAGAAAAAATAGGTTCTTAACAATGTACTAGACAGACAACACCAATGTCATTTAGTGGATTATTTAGAAATAATCATATCTAGCATGTAAGGTTCAAGAGGGTTTGGGCTGAAATTAAATAGAGGTATGCACTTGCCCACCCTCTTTAGCGCTAGGTTAGTTTTAGAAAGAATTCGGTAGAATAAACACCTTAAATAACAAATTGATGAAAAAAATTAGAAAAAGTAAAAAAAAATCACCCTTGTTCAAATGGATGCAGCGCCTCATGATTTAATTTATGCCAAAATAAAGCAGTATAGACCTCATTAAGTGAAAGACGTAGATTATTTTTACAATACATCTTTTCAAGAAAAAATAGATTCTTCATTGCGAACGAGTTGTCTAGATTTGGTCAATTTTTCAAAAATAATGATTTGTAGCATCTGAGCGTTTAGAGGACTGGGCCCCAAACTTGGTAGAGGTATGTATTTATGTCCCCTCTCTAGCGCCGAAGTTTTTTTTAGAAAAATCCAGGCCGTTAAATACCCAAAGTAAAAAACTTGTGAAAAAAAGTCAGAAAAAATGTTAACGCGAAAACGAGATCCCTGGCACTAGACACGCCCCCCACGTGGTCCCATTTATTGCAAAAGAATTTTAAAATATGCAAAAAATTTTTTTCCGAAAAATCGCCGTAAAAGATCAGGATTTTGTTTTTTTCAAAATTTGACCCCGCCATGTTGCTCACCGTCCCAGAATGCATCTGGGTGCCAAGTTTCGTCCACCTGAGGCAATATCTTAAGAATTTTTTAGTCAACCTAGGGTTAAATATATGCCTGTATGTAACCACATAACCTTTACTGGACTTCGTGAAATAACCTGGTGTTCTTAGATAGCATTTTTTTAGGGTTTTTGCCAGGTTACTAAGCGCCTTACGGCAACCCCAACCCTGTAGGAATTGTTGCGAGACCATTTAAGGGGGCTGAGTTAGCAACATCGCCTTTTAGTGGATTTTAAACAAATTTTTTAACATAAGTCAGCCCCCTTAAGTTGAAAACTGTAGACGAGTCAGCCAATTGTAAGGGACATTTCCAGGGGTATGCACACCAAATTTGGTCGATTTTCATTGAAAGCCCGCTTCATTGGGTTAAAATGAATATAATCCACTAAAAGGCCAAACCTCTAATTGGCACTAGAAATCCTTAAAATTTCCCCAGTATATCCTTAAAATTTTCATGACCCCCCCCATACTTTATGACCAGTCCCTTATTTACTTCTTTTGGCCAAGATATTTATGAGTGGTTTATGGTAGTGGGGGTGGGGGTAGTCCTAATTCTTGATAATTTATTACATTTAACCATTGACTAGTACTTTCATCAAATTAGTACAGCTTGAAATTTAACACAATTATTATATTTATCTTTCACGCATAGGTCGCGGTCACACTTGCGCTTGAATTGTGCTTGCTTGGGTTAAATCCACTGGAATCTGTCAACGCGTCAGCTTCCAAGCACGCATACTAGTGTGACCGCGCAAACTGCAAAATCCAAGCACGCTTGAAATCTAATACGATTTGCTTGAAATTTCAAAGGCACCGCAGCAAGCTCCAAACACACTGCAGAGTGCAGAGTGTGTTTGGATCGTGTTGGAATGCAGTTCTCAACTGGATTAGATTTTTTAACCAATGAGGTTTTCAGTTTTATGACAGGCAATTGACATGTTAGTTTCAGTTTGGATAGACAGTATAGCGGTAATTTCAAAATATTTTACTAATTTACTTATTCGGGCAAGACCAAGTCAAGTGTAACCGATTTGTTTATAAACGAAAATGTCGCAGATGCCAAGTAGTTTGGACGGATGCAATGATCAAAGCAATGCTCCTCTTCAGTATTCAAATTCTTGTCGGATAAACGGAAACCATCCAGCTATTGCTTGTTCGTGGTTAGGAATGGCAGAAATAATGAAAAAGTAAATCAAAAACTATTCCGCACTAAAAAACAAACATTTTTGAAATCTATTATACGTTAATACATATTCAAAATTGTCGTTTGATTACATATTCTATATAATTCGTAATAAAATTAAAAGTAATAACGAACTTATTATTATATTCACAGCCATTATACCATAAATATTGTTTTCAAAATTTATACCAAATTATATATTATTGAAATATATCAGTTTCATTGTTTTAAAAACTCTGCTTGATTGCCAAGCAAATACATTCAGCAGCTGGATTTTGAACAACGTTTTCCTGTTGTCTAGTTTCCAAATGTTCCCTGTCTATAGGAATAATTATGCAAAATTTCCTCATCATCAAACTCTTCACCGGCCTCTTGGCAGAAATTATGTAAAATGCAGCATGACAATATGACTTCTCGAATATTTTCAAATCGGTGGTCCAACCTTTTCAAAAGTATTCTCCATCTTGCCTTAAGTATTCCGAACGCCCTTTCAACCGTAGCTTTAGCTGAAGAAAGAGTCTTGTTATAACGGCGTTGAGAACGGTTGGGAATAGCACCGTTAGGATAGGGCTTCATTAACCAAGGAAGCAAAGGCCGAATTTGAACACCATCGACTGTAGTCAAAATTTTACCATTCTGTGGCTTTTGAAAAATATTGCTGGAATGAAAAACTCGGGCATCATGCTACCTGGATAATCGATTGCAGTGTCCATAAACATTAGGTCCCATGACTGCTTGCATGATAACACTATAGTGATGATGCCTATCAAAATAATTGAAAGGCTCCTTCGGTGCAATAATTTCGATATTGGGTGCCATCTATTGCTCCAACTGCAAGTGGGAATTTGCAGTCATCCTGAAAGAGCACCAATGCTCGTGTAGTTTCATCACAATTGTTGGGTAATTTGATGTAATGCCTTGGTAACGTAATCAGGGCCTGGCAAAATTCTTTCGTTATGTTAACACACGTTGACTTTCCAACATCAAAATGAGAAGAGATAGCACAAAAACTTGAACCAACTGCCAGTCTCCATAGCGCAATAGCCATTCGATTATGAGAGGGGGGGGGGGGGTAGGATTTCACAAAACCGTGTTTTCCTTGGCAATTGCGGGAGCCACAAGGTCTACCAGCTTTAAAAATGTCTCTTTACGCATGCGAAAATGTTCCTTCCAGTGAACGGATTGACGACCATCTCCAAATATCACTTCAAACCAACCCAGTCGTGGTCGCGGAATCTCCCAGTACTGACGTTGATTTATTTGAGCAACCATTCTAGCCATAATCATTATGGCCAATGTAATGGTTCGGACATATTGAAAATATATTATGTCTTGGTTGATTCTTTGAATTGTAGAAACAACCGTCTGCTACGTCTGGCAAGTGATTTGCGCCTGACAGAGTCACACATTCTTTGATATTTGAAATAAAGCAACAGCAAAAACTTGTTTTCCATTTAGGCAATATGCGCTATATATGAAAACTTGTTATGAAATCCCAAGAAGTTATTTTTAATGCACTTAGATTATTAGTAAAGTCATCTGTCAACAACAGTGAACAAGCACGCAATACTCTTTTGGTGTGACTGCAACATGCTTGGCTTACATTCAAGTGCAAGCTTGGAATGTGGTTCAAGCAAGCACACTTATCATGTGCAAGACGTGAAGCTCAAGCGCAAGTGTGACTGCGACCATATAATAATTGTTGTTATAGCACTTGTGGTGATGGCAATTGTCTCTATAGAGCCTGCTCAAAATTATTTTGTGGGAACGAAGATTTGTGTTACTTCCTGAGAGGCTTTACTAGCATTGGACCTTAATGCAACTAAGAGTTTTATTATTCAATGCTTTACATCCATATGTGTGAGAAAATACACATATATTTTGGTGTGAGAATACTGCATTCTCTGTGACTGTGTTGGATAGTGCATTGGGTGATGGGTAGCTGCATCACAAAACATGTGATGTGGCAATTTGTAAGGGGGTAACCTATACCTACACACGCTTTAGTTTATTATACTTGTTTGCATTCATGATTAATAATTTATTGCTAATTAAACTTACATACACACTAGATTTCTTTTTTTTGTTTGTTTATTTTTTGGCCTTCCGATCTCATACACTTACAATAAGTCACTCACAACTAGCCGCATGCTATATAATATTTCATATTCTATATTGACTGTCTCGTTAGCAACAAAAGGACTGTTGTTACTAAATATTTTTTATGTTTGCAACCAATATGGTCCCTATTACCTATTTGAATATTTCCATTACTAAATAATGTTTTTACTTTCCGTATCTCATACATTATTTTACAAGTCATTCAGACTCAGCTTTCATGCTATACCATACTTCAAATTGCAGTTACTGCCTCATTACAAACATAGGGACTGTTGTTTCAAAATATTGTCTGTTCTACATGATACCAATATGCTTCCTATTACCTATTTGAGTATGTCCATTACTAGATATTGTTTTTTACCTTCTCTATCTCATAGATTTACATTAAGTCAGTCAGGCCTGACCCGCATGCTATATCATATTTCATATTACATGGAGGCTGCCCCATTATGAACAAAGGGGCTGTTTTCACAAAATATTGTTTTATTTTGCTAGACACAAATGTGGTTTTTATTACCTATTACTAAATACTCATGCCAAAAACTGTGAGTATATTGTATCTTTCAATGCGCGTTAGGTAAGCATTACAAAAATTTTATTTTCAAGCATAATACAAAACGTTTACACGACCCTTTGAGAGTTAATACATAGCTAAACATACGACACCATGCACTTTAAAAAGTTATTCACACAGGGAGCCGTAGCTAGACTTGTAATTTTTATCTTATTTTTTCCAAATATTTTTTATTTGAAGCATGCAAACATAAACATCATATTATTATTATCACATTATTATAGTATAATTTATATTAATTTACATTATTTTGCAATGGTTTTAAACAACAAATTTTTATACAAATTCGTGCATTTTTGTCATTCCTTAATTATGCATGACAAACGAGATGCTTGTGTTGGTAGCAAACAGCTTCATTTCTCAATTGCAAAGAGTGGTATTTTAAAAAGTGTTATTGTCTTGTTTACAAAAACATACAAATATTTCTTATCACTCTTTTGTTAGCAGTGACTTGGCACTTTCCTTTAAAGGTAATGTCAAGTCCGTTTTGCGCATGCGCGAGGCAGTAGCTCAGTGGGGACTCCAAAATGGAATGTTAATTTGTCGCATTCAACTCGCATAAATTACTTGCCAATATGGCGGATGAGCGACAAGAAGCGGGTTCTTCTGGTCCACGTTTATTGTCTGAGGAAGAAAAAACTGCTAGAAGAAAGCGCTATTATGCTGAAAGGGACTCAAGTAAGATTTATTTATTTGACCAACACGCGAGATGGCAGGAACTAAAGGAAGAAGTTAACGCCAAGGCAGACAAAGATTTGGCCACCATATTATTGGACCATTTTATCTCAAGCAAAACTCGGAATTTTAAGTAATCGAACGAACAAAATATATATTATCATGTTATGTTTTGAAAATAAGTACACTTGACTGCTCATCGAAGCGTGTTCTACATTGTATTCTATTATATACTTTATATTTTTGTAGTGAAGCAGAGACGCAAACTGATGCCCAAGCGGAAGCTCACCATGTTGATGAGAGCAGCGTGTCTATACCGATATCAACTCTTTCGCCTGGTAGTATTTATTTTCTATTAAAATTGCTATTTAATGTTATTAATTTGTGTATGGTGAGTAAACGGGTTATTACTGGGAAAACCAGTGAAAATATCATAAGCCATTTCTTTTCATTCTAGTCGTATCTTCCACACCTATTCGACAACGTTTGGCTGAAGGCCATGCGGCATGTGAGAGCGTCAAACGCCGACGCTTGTTAACAGAAGAGTATATGACATCGCCAGCAAAAACAAGGTTACATTACATATATTATGTTACAAAACATATATGGTTGAATGGCTCTTTTACTGTGCGCATCTATTTTCAAAGTGCAATGCAGAACAATTTTATATGTTGTGGGATGGCATTTATTAGTAAAATTAGTTCTCTGACATGATATTAATAGTCATGAAATTCTGGGTATGTTATGGTATCAGTATATTGGACACCTGTTAATAGGAAGAATTTGGATGTGATGTAATTTGATTGTAATGTAACCATATAAACCACTATCATACCATATAAGTTTTACAAAGTTGGATTGTTCTTTTAATAGTACACATGTTGCTGAAGAGACAATGTCAGCAAGTGAGGCAGATGACAGTGATGCAGAGGATCATGAAGACAGAATTGATTTATCATCTGTTGACAACTCTATGTAAGTAGTTCTTATTTAATAAACAATATTGCTGTTAGCCTTATAAACCTAAAATGGGCCATTTCATTTAATATTCTCCTATCCCCTTTTTTTTGGGGGGGGGATCCTTGCAATTTTTCTGAGGGGTATTTTGTGTATGCAAAACTAACAAAAGAATTGTTGACAGGTTTGATGTTGATCAGTTGGAGAAAACCTCTCTTGAAGAAGTGGTATATGATACGCAAATTGAAGGCGAAGATGATGAAGATGGAGGGGAGCAAGTTAATAGTGGAAATATGAACAAATCGGGTGTCAAAAGAATCAGTCCAGAAGATGTTGTAAAAACAGAGTATTGCATAGCTTCTGCAAGTATGATTATGGATGTTCTTACTGAACTTCATGGTAGTGTGTGCAAACGTGCAGGCTGTGGCAAGCAACTTGAATACAAGCAACGATACCTTGGAACATGCCTGGTAGTCAATTGGGGATGTTCTTCTGGGCACTTTGCTGGGCGATGGGCATCACAACCTACTTGTGTCAATCTCCGGGCAGCCAATCTTCTACTTGCTTCAGCAATTGCTTTATCTGGCAATTCGTACACTAAAATTGGCTTTTTATTGAAAATAATGAACTTGAAGTACATTTCTAAAAATCTTTTCAACCAGTACCAAAGTTTACTAACTGCACCAACAGTAGCCGCTTATTGGAATGGAATGAAAGATGAATTGTGGCAAGAATGGGAAGGAAAGAAAGTCATTTTGAGTGCAGATGGTCGCAATGATTCTCCTGGGCACAGCGCTCAGTATTGCACATATTCATTTGCTGACATGGAATCAAAGCACATACTGGGAATGAATATTGTGGATGTTCGTGAAGTAGAGGGAAGGAAAAGTCCTAATATGGAGAGGTTGGGCTTTGAACGTGGACTTGATCAGCTGTTAAAGTCCAAGATGGTGTTAAGTGAGCTGGTCACTGATAGCCATCTGGAGATCAGTGCAGTAATGAGTAAGTGTTTTAATTAATAACAATTTCCCTGAAAATCCCAAATACATTTATTTTATTGGAATCTTAACAGATTAATGACAAATTAGGTCTTTAAAATTATTTGCTAACCTGAAACAACAGCAGGCTGGCAATTTTAGTATTTTTTTGCCTGCCATAGTGTAACATTGTTTCATGATGTTGTGGGTCTATCTGATCGAAATATAAATTTTTGAATGATGTTGAAAATGATAAATGTTTCTTTAATTTGTTTTTATTTTTACCCTGAATCTGCATCAGAACAATAGTTAATCCTTTTGGTTATTTTGTTGATATACTTTTTAAATACATAGATTTATTCTTTTAATATGTACTAACCTCTTTTCAACCTATATTCCCTAAATAACAATAATGATTAACACAATGTAAACAATATAGTGTTAATTAATGTTTGCTTTTTATTTCTCTTTTAGAAAATTTACCAAAGTACAAGGCTATTATTCACCAATGGGATGTTTGGCATGGTGGAAAGAGCTTAGCTAAAAAAGTTACTGCTGTAGGTGTTATTCTCAACAAACATTTGGCTCTTAGATGAGAGCCTGTTTTGCTCTGAAGTATCTGTGTATATTATCGGGTTTAGATGGTCATTCCATAAATTTAAAAGTGCCCATGCCAAATCTCTTATATAGGTTCAGGGCTCATCAATGCTCATCTGACTGGAGGCATGCAGTTGTGTGATCTAAGGGGCTAATCCTAACATTGTTCACTGTACTTTGACTTTTTGAAATTTTCTTTTCATTGCCTTTTTGAAATTTTCTTTTCAATAAAGTCCAATAATAGAATACAGCATGCCTTTTTTCTGGAAAATTGCATGGGTTGGAAGATTCCTGTGTTTGTTATTTAATACTTTTATTTGTTACATCTATCTGCATTACTAGTATTGTTGTACTTATACTTCTAGGCCGCAAAAGAAAAGGGGAATGAAGATCTAGCAGCATGGATGGGCGCAGTTCGTAACCATTTCTGGTTTTGTAGCAGAGAGTGGGATGGGAACGCTGATGATTTTAAAGTAAGTTGCAAAGCTATAGTCAAGGCACAATAATCTATGGATTAAAAGCAATACAACCAAACTCCATGACACAAACCTTATGGTGGTAATTAACATACATGCTTACAATTTGGTCATTGCTAAAGTAATTCAACAACTATTTTTTTAAAATTTTTCTTAGGATTTGTGGGTTGGAATTCTTCATCACATTGTGAATGAACATTCATGGGTCATTGGGGATGGAAAAGGACAAGGAAGATGTGGCCATGCAGATCTAACAGAGGAAGAAAGGAAGAAACCATGACTGTCTAAAAATTCAGCTCCACAAAATGCATTGCGACAAGTGATCTCAAAGAAGCGATTTCTAAATACAATTTCTTATTATACACGCTTCAGGTTAGTACAAGGGTGTAGAAGTACCTGTGACTAATTAGTCACAAGGGGCACTCATGTTTCTGATCTTTGTGTCATTTAATAGACATACAGGATTCTTGGAATCATTTCATGGTCACCTGCTTATGTATTGTCCAAAGCGTCATGCATTTTCGTAAGTGTTTTCGAGTATAATTTATTAGCAATAATAAGTATAATTTAATAGCAATACTATAATGCTACCTGTAGTTATGTAAACTGCAACACTTTATATAGATTGCACCATATAATTTAATTCATCAGGGGTTAAGCATTCGGCATTGGCACTTTGTTGCCAGTGACCTAACTGTTGATTGAACTGAATTCCCACCATTTTTTCTTTATATCTTCACTAATCCATTAGATATGTTGGGTACAAATTAAGAAACCAGTGTGCAGCAATAGACTTCAACAAGTATGTGTTAAGAAAGAAGGCAACAAATGCTGCTGGTGAACTAAGGTTTGTATATTGTATATTTATTTGGCAGGTTAATTTATTTTATTTCACACACACTCGCATAGATTTATATGTCAATTTTTAATTAATAGGTATTGTCTCCAATACAGTAAGAGGACAAAGCAATGGCGACCTGTAAATATACTAGAACCTAAGGCATATGCGTACATCCCAGAGTTACTGGTCAACATTTTTAGGAAGAGGCAAACCATTCCTGGATCAATAACCCAAAGATTAACACGGTCAGATGACGATCCTCGCAATCTTGCCCGCAACATTGCGCCAACACCACGACCCTCTATTGAAGAAGCATTAGATGCACACAAATCCCGCTTTGGCACTTGAACATTGGTAATCCAACAACAGTAGGGCAGATTATATGTATGCACTAACTAGTATAGATAGACTCAAATGTCAATGATGTCATTTAGTTTAGTTTAACTTGTAAATAGCATTGACCAGGGTCAAAATAATTTTTACACAATTAAGAAAGTGGTTTAATTAAAAACACATTACCTCAGCAAATAAAGCTACCCTGACAACTTTGTCATGGTATGCCAATATTTCAATGTTTATAAACCATGAGAGTACATTTTGAAAGAAACTGAGGATAGTAATTTCAAATTTGCATCAGCACAAACAAACTGTCATGCTGAGGAAGAGCTCAGATACTGTATCTAGTTTTCACATACCACTTGCAACACATGCTACAATATAAGGCCATAAAATGTATTATAAAAAATATTTACAAATCTTTGTCCAGCTAATAAAACGTAATAGACAAGTAACTACAAAGGTAATAAAGTTTTAGTTTGTGGAAAACTCAAATTCTCAATTAATTAATTACCGGTATACATTTTCATAGTATTTTCCAAATATAAAAGTCCTCAATGAGTTAATAATATATTTACACAACTTTCTTTTGATTCCTATTAATGCAATGTAATTGATAAAATAAACAGAGTTCACACTGCATTTTTTTTTGGTTGAGCTGTGTGTTATTACACACATGCACAGTTGACATCGTTTGATGGTGTGATGAACTTGACAAAAATATTTTCATGGGTTTTTTGTTGGTTTAGTTATTGTAAAAAACAAGCAGATTTCATTTTCTAAGCTTCTGTAGTGTAATAGATCTCAGAAGACATCATCGCAAGCAAACAAGAAAAAGTTGTGGCACTCAACTTTGTCTCATACCATACATTTGTGTCATTCACAAGCCGTGACATCATCTGTGATCTATTACATGCGTACAGTACAAATGCATGCAAAAATGAAATCTACTTGTTAAATGTACTATGCTTACAAAGAAAACCCTTGTGGACTCATAATAACTGTTAAGAATAGAAAGTACATAGGCACAGTAAAAAAACGAAATTGTAAATTACATATGAATGTTCACATATAACCACTTAAAATATAACCATCAATTAAAAACACACAGTACATAGTGCTTAGTTATGTTATAGCTAAAGCCTAGAAGGTCTATACCCTGTGTAAATACCACTGGCAGAGGGATATCTTCTTCTAATAGCCAGGACACAACAACTTGGCACCACTCTTCTGTTGCCTTTACCTAGACGACCATGTTGCCTCAGTATGTACTGGCGATAAGCAGTATGGCGGAAATTCTCATTATTTCTGGGATGATCTAAAGCAAGAACATCTTCCCGGTGTCTCATTGTTAAGTCCAGTACATTTCCATCCAGAACAAGTTGCTGGAACAAAATTGATGTTGTAATGCACTGCATCTTGGAAGCACAACAACATTTGTTTTCTGCTTGTGTGGGCATTGCTGCACACTGGCCACAATTGCACCAGTCTGGTATGGCTCCAACTTGTTGTGGTTCTGCTGGTTCCTGATTAGGTGCTGGTGCTTCTGCAAGGTCAGCAACATGTGGTGCTAAACCTGCTTGAGGATCAGGATGTGGTGCTGCTGCTTCAGGGTCAGGTTGTAATATTTCCGGCTCTCGGTACACAGCCATTTCTCCATTAATTAAATCTGCAAAGACAGCTGGTTGTCTTTGTAACAGTTCTGCTGCTAGCTTTTGAAGCATGTCTAAGTCAAGACCATTCACTAAGTTCTACAAGAAAATGTATATACTGTTAATCCAATGTACATGCATATGGACCAGGATAGCGCTTTGCAATTTGTAAATGATGTAGTAGCCAGTGCATGGTTTAATCAATGTTTTAAAACAAAATAATTGAAATTTAAATGCAGTGAAATGAGAACACTTGGAACTGCAGATGCTTCAGATAAGATATGCTTACAAGCTATATGATTTACTGACTACTATCATTTAAATTTCATCACCTGTAGCTGATCTTCTTGATCAGCTTGTCTTTGTTCAGCATCGTCTTCAGGGACAAGTCGTCCACGACCTCTTCCTCTCCCATGACCTCTTCCTCGCCCACGACCTCTCCCACGACCTCTCCCACGGTTACCTCTTCCTGCCCTTTCCATATTATCACTGTCTCTTCGACTTACACTTCCTTTGGAAGGTGGTTCTTCAAGAAATTCCTGTTGCAAGATAGGTAAATATAAACAATTCATTCATCTACAGCTCACTGATGGTTTTAAAACAACTCAATTTTTTTCAATGGCAATTATTCTCAATGACAATATTGATATTCTTAATAATTTTTTTCAATGACAATGACAAATAATCTCCAGTTTGTTTATTATTAAGAAATTCGACTTTGCTGTTTTTTAGGGTTCGAGAAATGGTCAGCATTATTAAAACTGTAAATGTGATCTGTCCTTACTGTGGCTTTAATAGCCAACATTCATGATAGAGAATATGTATATCAGGTTTTGAATAAAGTCTGTCTGATAATTAATTTATATCCAGGGTTTCTAAAAGTTTAGATAAGCTTCAAAAATATATAAGTTTGAGAATTTAATAAAAAGATTACCCTTAGCACGAAACAGAATCGACAGAGAATTCGTTCTTATTTTTCAAACTTACCGAGCTGTCTTCTTCAGGCTCTGACTCGCTCGTATCGCTTTCCAGCAACTGCCGAGAATTCATGCAATAGCCTTGCTCTTCTAATGCATGACCTGGTGGATGGCAAGCAGATGTGCAGTACTGTCCTATTGTCTTGCAAGGACAAGCGTTTCTTCCACTGCCTCTAAGACACAATCCTTCGCAGGAGCACACTGTATTAGCATCAACATTTGGACGTTGCGCTGTTTCGTCCAATTCCATACGTTCAACGTTGTCCAACGAAAAACTCTCATCCATTATTCATAAATATTTGCTAGCGCGTCCATTTGCGAAAATATGGCAGAAAAATATGGCGTTTCAAGTAGGTTCTATTGTATCGAACATATTGTATCCATAATATAACGGAAATTAAATACTTCATGTAATCTGATATGAAAATATAAACAAACAATGTTATGCGCAGAAAACATGCGCAGAACAGACTTGACATTATCTTTAAACTTTTCCATCAGCACATTTGAGACACCATTATTTCCTTCCCGTTGATGCGCCAGGAGCAAATGTCGATATTGTAATCCAGATGCTGCCATCTTATCAGCAATTCCCTTCGATACAGCTTTTGAGTTGAGCAGAGGTTGGAAGGTCTGCAGGTTTCCTCTCTTCTGCTCCAGAAATATGGTATACTCTTGGAACCATGATGTTGAAAAACTGTGTCTTAGTTGTAACTGGTCCCCAATGAACTGTGATGAATGATTCCAGAACCACGATTGTCATTTGTTTTGCGTGGTTTTATTTGTATGGCAAAAGTTTACTTTTCCACAGTCTCTGTCCATAGAGCTTATGTAAAGGTAACTTCCTAACCCTGAAATAGTTTCAGGGAACTGGACACAGTTTGACAGCTTCAGCGGGCTGGACACAGTTTGACAGCTTCAGCGGGCTTCCACAGGTTCAACAACCACTCATGACAAACCACATCCCCTTAATAGCAATTAGGACTCAAGGTGTTTTTGCCATGGCTAAAACTGAAAACGCGTTTAAGTGATAACATATTTTAAAATAATTAGTGTTAGAGAATTCAACTGAGTGAAATTTAACTTGTTCAATAATATATTCAGTAATATATAACCAAATGTTCAGTAATATATAACAAAATCAAATTACTACTGAAATGTCATCGCCCATATTGGGGAGTATAATAACCATTTTTGCACGCAGAGTTCAAATTGCGGGTTATTGCGCCAAAATGACAAACCCAATGGCTGCCTCTATTCGAAGCGAAGCGCAATATTATTGTGTTTTTTCTGATTGTCTGGATAAGCGCAAGAATTGGTACGCGTACAATGTTTCCTTGGATGGCTACACAAAATCTAACTGGAAACATGAGGAGAGAAATCCATATATAAATAATAATAATAATAATAATAGTAATAATAACTTTATTTAAACACGGTATACTCATCAGAACAAACTACAAAAACCTTACATACTGATACACTTACAATTACATTCTACTACATATCTGGCTAAAAATATTTACATATTACATGTTACATAAAGACAATACATTGAAATTAAACAAATCTGCTTTTCACGAGTGCCGTGTGAAAGCGACTTACAATAGCTACTTCCAGCAAGGGTAATTCTTGCAGTCAAGCCGAAAAGTGCTTAGGTTGTCGGCCTGCCGCATTTCAGCAGGTAAGCTGTTCCAAAGAACAGCTCCGGAATAACTGAAACTGTTTTTCATATAATTTGTACCAGGCGAAGAGAGTAATTAGAAATATTATCGCGATGAACAAATTTATCTCTAAGGTATTGAGGAGCAAGACTATTAAATGACTTATACACCATAATAGCCTTATGCATTTGACGTTAGGAATTTAGTTTTTTCCACCCGAGTTTTTCAATAAGAGTATCTGCATTAGTATCAAAGCTAGAATAAGTTAAAATACGAGCCGCACGGTTTTGAAGCTTCTGGAGGTTGCTGGACAATGTTTTACTACAATTTCCCCAAACTACAGAGCAATAATCAAAATGAGGCTGTAACAACAAT
The DNA here is from genome assembly GCA_963855995.1 of Muricea muricata. Classification (NCBI taxonomy): domain Eukaryota; kingdom Metazoa; phylum Cnidaria; class Anthozoa; order Malacalcyonacea; family Plexauridae; genus Muricea; species Muricea muricata. The sequence goes on along the minus strand of OY979716.1, from coordinate 44,298,739 downwards.
TTATAAATACATAGTAGTGTACAGTAGGGTACAAAAGGTCTTATTCGCTTCAATGCTCCGATGCCACTTGCAATTTTCTTACATAATTGATTGATATGAATGTTCCAAGAAAGATTGCAATCAAGAAAAACACCAAGGGATTTTGTGTATTTTACCTGGTTTATAGGATTATCACCTATACTAAGAGAGGGAACAGTTTGAAATGTACTTAGCCTTTGCCTGGACCAAATCAGCATAAACTCCGTTTTAGATGAATTTAAAGTTAGTTTGTTGCCGATAAACCATTCATTGACTCTAACAAGATCGTCATTGAGGTTGATCTCGATTTTATTAATAGAGTTACTAGCAAAATACAAATTCATATCGTCTGCATACATCCTTGGCTGCAAGTTTGGAGACAATTAGGCAGATCGTTTATATAGATTAAAAAAGGTAATGGCCCTAAAATTGTCCCTTGAGGAATACCGCAGGCCAATGGATGATTTTCTGAGAGAGAACCGTTCACGAAACAGCACTGTTCATGAGAAAATAAATACTATTGAAACCATTCAAATGCCGTTTCCAACACCCCATATTTACCTAACTTCGATAGCAACATCCCATGATCAACTGTGTCAAAAGCTTTCTTAAGATCTAAGAACACCACAGCGTTTACATTTCCCTGATCGATATTGTAAGCCCAGTTATCTGTGGCTTCAAGTAATGCTGTAACAGTTGAATGCAGAGATCTAAAGCCTGACTGATGACTAGATATCAAATCATTTTCAGTAAGATAATCGTATAACTGATCGTAAACGATTCTCTCAAATACTTTAGCAACTACTGGGATTACAGAAATAGGACACTAATTATTTACATTTGAACGATTACCTTGTTTGAACAATGGAATAACTTTAGATAATTTCCATTCATCAGGAAATATACCCATAACTATCGATTTGTTAAAAATTGCACAAAGATGATCAGCTACTAAGTCAGCAGACTCTCGGAGAAATCTTGCTGAAATTTTGTCCAAGCCAGTTGCTTTAGATTTACATAATTTAGATAACAAGGCATGAAGTTTAGTAACACCAATTGTATTCAACTCAAACTGATAATTTGTATTACTTCAATAATGCAAATGAGATAAAGAGGCTACATTGTGAGGAATTTCGTTAGCAAGTCTAGGCCCAATACTTGAAAAAGATCATTAAATGCATTTGACAACTCATCTGGGTTAATTAAAGATGTACCGTTATGTACGATTTCCTTTATCGAAGAGCATTTAGATCTCTTAGAACGTAGTTGATTTATAATTTGCCAAGTTTCATGCGAATTACCTTTATTCAAATCTAGTGCATCTCTGTAAAAGGATACCTTAGCTTGGTTAATTTCAAAGTTCACTTGGTTACATAAAGCTTTAAACATACGCCAGTCATTGGATCTTTAGATCTGCTTGCTTTTATTTTAAGTAGATCTCTCTTGTGCATGTGCTTTTTCAAGAGCAAAGTGATCCAAGGAGATTTACATGAACGTACGCGTTTAGTTCGCAATGGGGCATGCCTATCAACACAACTGAAAAAAAGCTTTTTCCAGGCATCCCACATATCGTTAGGATTGTCATGACAATAAATGTCATTACGAAACCTGTCAGAATTAAAGTTCTTAACTTTTCTGTAAGTTACAGTGTTGTGACCCCTAGATGGAAATTCAATTGATAGTTTACGAAAAGCATACACAAGCGAATGATCACTTATGCTAATATGTGATACTCCAGAGCAAACGACCCTGTCGGGACTACTTGTATAAATAAGATCAATTAGCGTAGAAGATGAAACAGTACATTGCGTAGGATCGATAATGAGTTGATGCATTGTGTAAATATCCGCAATGGAACTAAGTTTATTGGCATTGTTGTCTAATTGGTCGGGTGCTAAATTGCAATTCATGTTGCCCATTATATAATACTCTAAATTTTCAGAGTCAAGCTTGTCAACAAGTGCTTCGAAGTAAGTAAAAATTTCAACAGTAGAGTTAGGTCTATACCAGGTTGATATAAGAAAGGGCTTGGAATTTGGCTTGCGAATCTCAACACTTAGATTCTTGAGTTGATCTATACTCAGATCGGAACGCAGAGAATAATCAATATTAGTTCAGATGTAAAAACAAACGCCACCACCAAATCTTCCGTTTATTGATCTGTCCCTGCAAACAATCTTGTAATCCGGAAATATAAACATCGCTATCCGCTACCAAATCATCCAACGTAGTCTCATTAATTGACAGTACATCAATGGGCTTGTCTGAAAGTAAAACCCTTAATTCATCAATATGATTAGGTAAACTAATAATATTCAAATTTGCTAATTTAAAACCATGTTTGTTTGGTAGAAGAGATAAAAATTTATCACAATTTTTGCCAGATGAGGTTAAGAAGGTCAGAATTGAGTATCTTCAAGACAGCCGCGATAATCCAGCATCGTATTGAACGTTTTACGGTGGAGCTCAAAGAAGTGAGTACGTACACGTAATGTCTGGGTTTGGTGTATTAGCTTTGGCATTAAGACAGCGCAACATCAACAAAGATTCATTTACGAGCGAAGTATGTCAGCAAATCATCATCACTGTGAACACAATACTGCTTGAGGAAACAGGGGCCAAGTTCAATACTGAAATTACCAAAAGAGACAATAATATCGGCCTGGCAGAAGCACTTCTCGATCGCCCGCCGCTTATGTTTTCAAATTTAAGTTTATCCGTCCCAGATATTCTCCAGTTGAACGAAATCTCGCCGCCAGACAAAAAACGACGAATAAAGATAAAGGAAAAATGATCACAAAGTCCCTTAAAAACATGGAAGACGTGCATCGAAAAGATATATTGACAGTGCTCGGGGATATTGCATCTGAAGATTTGCAATCAGATGCCTCTGACACTCTAGTTGGGGCTACCAATGTCATGTTTCAAAGACTTGGCGCGAAGAAAGCATTGGACGTGGTTTTATTGGAAGAAAGTCACTCGGCACTTATTACTTCGATCCGTATGCCAGACTGGGTATATTTACTTTTAAAAATACGCATGCGAATTTCGAACTTTGGATGGCAAACTCTACTGAACCTGGCCCAAATTAGGAAGAACCAGGGTAAGTCACATATTGTTCTATGTGTACGACCTTTCCATTATGAACAACCCATGGACATGGGAACTACATTGTAATTACTAAGTTTCAAGTGCCCTGGTGTACAGGGATATAGACATCCCTCGAACGGCAAGCAGAGGTTTAGCATTCATTTTTGACCCCACGAATGACATGTATTGAAATGGCGCCAAATACGAAATTCAATATGGCAGCACAATTAGCCTGTAATTCAAAGTTATAGCTAACTCTCAACGATTCATGAATAAAGGTTCATCCAAAGTGCTTTTAAGATGCTAGTTTGCTTTGAACAACATTTTAAATGTGTGATTATAGCAAATCTAAGCTTTAAGGCTTAAAAGGACAGTCCTTTTTTCTATCAACACTTTACGTGCCGTGTACAATGTACAATCAGTTGCGGCTGGACCTTTGCAGACAGGATTATCGTTACATATGTTTGAACTCCATTATTTTTTAAAAACAATTAGCAGTAAAAAATATACTTTGTTTTTTCCAGAAACAGCATGATTTTCCTATTTTGCCAACGAAAGGACAGATTTGTTCAGTAAAAGACATTGCATTTCAAGCCACTTCAACAGCAATGGATATCAAGGATTTACCTGGGAAAATGCAAGGCGGACAAGTTAAGCTAGTCTCTGTGCTAGCCTGGAGTATATATACGCGAAATGCGCCTGAGCAGCTTGGATCAAGTTGCTGGAGGCAAGCTTGAGTTTAATTTGAAGCTTGATGGAAAACCGTTTTGGGGTGAGTAACAAAAGCGCCATACAATATATAAACATTGACCAGTTTACCCTGGTGACTTTTGCTGCAATAAAAGGTGTGATTTTCCCCTTTGAAAAGATGTGGAGTTAAAATCTTCCAGGCTGGGAAATCTTGTAACAACATCTTGTAATCTGCTCCTTCACATTCTGCAGCTAAAATTGCAGTTTAAAACTAGCCTTGAATGGTTTATGATTAGTTTGCAGGTATAAATCGTCTTACTTGAACAATGTGCATTTTTAGGGAAAGATGAAGTGTCATTTGGGATGGTGCCGTTAAGTATGCCTCACAAGCCATCACAAAGTTCAAAGTCTGTTTTGCCATTGGCAATCGCAAACTGTCCAGAGAAAAGGTTTCTGACATCTGCGATAAGGTTATATAGTTATTCCAACTGGTAATATTAGCATTATTTTTTCTCCTTTAAAAGAGAACATAAAAAAAATTATACAAGACATTACAGTTGAGAAAGCCTACATAAAAGAGAACGGATTAAGCGTTGATGGCAGAAAATACACAATTAACTTTACAGGTAAATCGTTGCTAAATTTATAATACGATTATTGTATTTTACCGAGTGGCCCCAGAAAAGTACCCCTCTTTGATTTCATATAACAGAAAAACTAAAATAGCTATTGCAGCCAACTAAATTCCATATTATCCGGTATAAGCTAACTTAAATTTTGATATATTACGCTAAGATTTTAATTGAATAGTAATTGAGATATCATAATTTTAAATCGAGCAAGCATTTTTGAAAATGCCAAAAATGGCCTATTAGGTTAATGTCAGTACTCTCATGATCATTGCGCATTTGGTTGATCTTAGCAAATAATTCACCACTGTGAAGGTAGCCGCGGATTGGGCCTCGGATTCGGCCTCGGATTGGGCCGCAGATTGGGCCTCGGATTCAACTCATTTCAATCGTTTAAAAGTAGATTTTAGAAAAGAATATTTCTAGTTGTTTTTAAGGTATCTTTCGTTACAAATCAGCGTTATCATGAGTAATACAACGTACCTATTCACTGCTGATGGAAAACTAAGGAAACACGCTCGTTTGTGAGAGAAATAACGCCTCAAAGACACTACATATTATGTCTCAACTTCACTCAGATTAATACACAAATTTGGAGATAAACCAATCTTTGAAGTGCATGCACAAGGTACAAAAACGATACTGTACGGTATTTTTAGTGCTCTTTCCGTTGACGTGGGTTATTTCGTGGCACAAGCTTTAAAAGTACAGCATTAAACAGCAATTAAGAGTTAATTTGCTGTAAAGCATGCAGCATTACAACGCGCAGCTAACCTAAATTTTTGCGCAAGAAAATATTTCGTTTACTATCAAAGACAACACTCTTGTGTAATATTTTTCATGCTCGTTTCATTGATGTACGCGATATTTATGGCACAAGCTATTGTCCTGTATATTTTAATGAGCACACAAGTCAAAGTTCAAATGCCGTAAAGGCTCAATGCATATAGGATGACATATATCTCCTATATTCACGCAGCGTTTGTTTAAAAAAAAAAATACGAGCTGGCATTCAGGACAACAATATTGTGTAGTATCTTGTTTGCTCTTTTCATTTCTGACCGTTATATTGCGGCACAAGCTCCACAAGTAAAGAATTTTTTGAGCAATTAATACGAATGCACAGCTCAATTGTCATGCAGCGTTTGCGGAAGAAAAAAAATCCCAATTGCTATTAAAAGCAACAATATTGTGCAGTATTTCTAGTGGGCTTTAAAGTTAAATATATCGATAATAAGCACATAGTTAATAGTCTAAAAATATGAAGTTTTTACCGTGACATAAATTCGTGTTTACATTCCACGAGACGTGAAATGTGTTTACAAAATCCGCGAATATTCGTGGCCCAATCTACTTGAACCAGGTATCAATAGAAAGTCCATACACATTCCACAGATTAGGAATATACCAAATATAAAGCGGCACAAGTTCATCGCTGCGTTATATAGAGCATAAAATGATTTTGTGAAGCTATAGCTGCTAGCACCGGATTCGAGGCCGCCTGCTGCGCTAACATCTGACGAGTGATGAGCACTTGACATAAACATCATTCCTTTGGCTTTTTGTTACTGTCGCAAGGGAGTGCTGCCTTTCAAAAGAGCTTGGATTGAATACCGCACACTTTGAATTCTCTCTTAAACGATGCGCGCGATATTGTGACACAAAAACACCATGAATGATCTATGTTCACCACTATGTCTATGGTCCTAGTTTAAGAATTTTACGAATATAAGAAATCTGATTTGTTTGTCACTACAACATTATTGTGTAGCATTTTTTATGCTCTTTTCAGTGATGTATGCCATATAGTGGCACAAGCTCGTTAAATACACATTTCGATAAGCGATTAAGAATTTAAGACCAAACATGACGCAAGAGCTCTCTGACTAAAAAGTCTTTAGGACCACACTTTAGTTTATTTTGCGTAAGAACAAAATACAGCTTGCTTTCCAAGAGAACACTGTTCCGTAGTATTTTTTATGCTCTTTTCACTGATGTATGTCATAAGGTGGCACAAGCTCATTAGGTACTGATTTCGATGGGCAATTAAGACGAAACATGACGGAAGGGCTATATTATTACATAGTCTACAAAGCACAAGGACCTCAATATAGGGACATTTTGCACAAGAACAAAATACAGCTTGCTTTCACAGAGAACACTGTTCCGTAGTAATTTTTATGCTCTTTTCACTGATGTATGTCATAAGGTGGCACAAGCTCATTAGCTACTGATTTCGATGGGCAATCAACGAAACATGACGGAAGGGCTATATTATTACATAGTCTACAAAGCGCAAGGACCTCAATTTAGGGACATTTTGCGCAAGAACAAAATATAGCTTCCTTTCCAAGAGAACACTGTTCCGTAGTACTTTTTATGCTCTTTTCACTGATTTATGTCATAACGTGGCACAAGCTCATTAGGTGTTGATTTCGATGTGCAATTAAGACGAAACATGACGCGGAAGGGCTATATTATTACATAGTCTACAAAGCGCAAGGACCTCAATTTAGGGACATTTTGCGCAAGAACAAAATACAGCTTGCTTTCCAAGAGAACACTGTTCCGTAGTAATTTTTATGCTCTTTTCACTGATGTATGTCATAACGTGGCACAAGCTCATTAGGTACTGATTTCGATGGGCAATTAAGACGAAACATGACGGAAGGGCTATATTATTACATAGTCTACAAAGCGCAAGGACCTCAATTTAGGGACATTTTGCGCAAGAACAAAATACAGCTTGCTTTCCAAGAGAACACTGTTCCGTAGTAATTTTTATGCTCTTTTCACTGATGTATATGAAAAGGTGGCACAAGCTCATTAGGTACTGATTTCGATGGGCAATTAAGACGAAACATGACACGGAAGGGCTATATTATTACATAGTCTACAAAGCGCAAGGACCTCAATTTAGGGACATTTTGCGCAAGAACAAAATACAGCTTGCTTTCCAAGAGAACACTGTTCCGTAGTATTTTTTATGCTCTTTTCACTGATGTATGTCATAAGGTGGCACAAGCTCATTAGGTACTGATTTCAAGGGGCAATTAAGACGAAACATGACGGAAGGGCTATATTATTACATAGTCTACAAAGCACAAGGACCTCGATATAGGGACATTTTGCACAAGAACAAAATATAGCTTGCTTTCCAAGAGAACACTTTTCCGTAGTAATTTTTATGCTCTTTTCACTGATGTATGTCATAAGGTGGCACAAGCTCATTAGGTACTGATTTCGATGGGCAATTAAGACGAAACATGAGGGAAGGGCTATATTATTACACAGTCTACCAAGCGCAAGGACCTCAATTTAGGGACATTTTGCACAAGAACAAAATATAGCTTGCTTTCCAAGAGAACACTGTTCCGTAGTAATTTTTATGCTCTTTTCACTGATGTATGTCATAACGTGGCACAAGCTCATTAGGTACTGATTTCGATGGGCAATTAAGACGAAACATGACGGAAGGGCTATATTATTACATAGTCTACAAAGCGCAAGGACCTCAATTTAGGGACATTTTGCGCAAGAACAAAATACAGCTTGCTTTCCAAGAGAACACTGTTCCGTAGTAATTTTTATGCTCTTTTCACTGATGTATGTCATAAAGTGGCACAAGCTCATTAGGTACTGATTTCGATGGGCAATTAAGACGAAACATGACACGGAAGGGCTATATTATTACATAGTCTACAAAGCGCAAGGACCTCAATTTAGGGACATTTTGCGCAAGAACAAAATACAGCTTGCTTTCCAAGAGAACACTGTTCCGTAGTATTTTTTATGCTCTTTTCACTGATGTATGTCATAAGGTGGCACAAGCTCATTAGGTACTGATTTCAAGGGGCAATTAAGACGAAACATGACGGAAGGGCTATATTATTACATAGTCTACAAAGCACAAGGACCTCGATATAGGGACATTTTGCACAAGAACAAAATATAGCTTGCTTTCCAAGAGAACACTGTTCCGTAGTAATTTTTATGCTCTTTTCACTGATGTATGTCATAAGGTGGCACAAGCTCATTAGGTACTGATTTCGATGGGCAATTAAGACGAAACATGAGGGAAGGGCTATATTATTACACAGTCTACCAAGCGCAAGGACCTCAATTTAGGGACATTTTGCGCAAGAACAAAATATAGCTTGCTTTCCAAGAGAACACTGTTCCGTAGTAATTTTTATGCTCTTTTCACTGATGTATATCAATAGGTGGCACAAGCTCATTAGGTACTGATTTCGATAGGCAATTAAGACGAAACATGACGGAAGGGCTATATTATTACATAGTCTACAAATTGCAAGGACCTCAATTTAGGGACATTTTGCGCAAGAACAAAATATAGCTTCCTTTCCAAGAGAACACTGTTCCGTAGTACTTTTTATGCTCTTTTCACTGATTTATGTCATAACGTGGCACAAGCTCATTAGGTGTTGATTTCGATGTGCAATTAAGACGAAACATGACGCGGAAGGGCTATATTATTACATAGTCTACAAAGCGCAAGGACCTCAATTTAGGGACATTTTGCGCAAGAACAAAATACAGCTTGCTTTCCAAGAGAACACTGTTCCGTAGTAATTTTTATGCTCTTTTCACTGATGTATACCAAAAGGTGGCACAAGCTCATTAGGTACTGATTTCGATGGGAAATTAGGACGAAACATGACGCGGAAGGGCTACATATATTATTACATAGTCTACAAAGCGCAAGGACCTCAATTTAGGGACATTTTGCGCAAGAACAAAATACAGCTTGCTTTCCAAGAGAACACTGTTCCGTAGTAATTTTTATGCTCTTTTCACTGATGTATGTCATAACGTGGCACAAGCTCATTAGGTACTGATTTCGAAGGGCAATTAAGACGAAACATGACGGAAGGGCTATATTATTACATAGTCTACAAAGCGCAAGGACCTCAATTTAGGGACATTTTGCGCAAGAACAAAATACAGCTTGCTTTCCAAGAGAACACTGTTCCGTAGTAATTTTTATGCTCTTTTCACTGATGTATGTCATAAAGTGGCACAAGCTCATTAGGTACTGATTTCGATAGGCAATTAAGACGAAACATGACACGGAAGGGCTATATTATTACATAGTCTACAAAGCGCAAGGACCTCAATTTAGGGACATTTTGCGCAAGAACAAAATATAGCTTCCTTTCCAAGAGAACACTGTTCTGTAGTACTTTTTATGCTCTTTTCACTGATTTATGTCATAACGTGGCACAAGCTCATTAGGTGTTGATTTCGATGTGCAATTAAGACGAAACATGACGCGGAAGGGCTATATTATTACATAGTCTACAAAGCGCAAGGACCTCAATTTAGGGACATTTTGCGCAAGAACAAAATACAGCTTGCTTTCCAAGAGAACACTGTTCCGTAGTAATTTTTATGCTCTTTTCACTGATGTATACCAAAAGGTGGCACAAGCTCATTAGGTACTGATTTCGATGGGAAATTAGGACGAAACATGACGCGGAAGGGCTATATATATTATTACATAGTCTACAAAGCGCAAGGACCTCAATTTAGGGACATTTTGCGCAAGAACAAAATACAGCTTGCTTTCCAAGAGAACACTGTTCCGTAGTAATTTTTATGCTCTTTTCACTGATGTATGTCATAAGGTGGCACAAGCTCATTAGGTACTGATTTCGATGGGCAATTAAGACGAAACATGACGGAAGGGCTATATTATTACATAGTCTACAAAGCGCAAGGACCTCAATTTAGGGACATTTTGCGCAAGAACAAAACACAGCTTGCTTTCCAAGAGAACACTGTTCCGTAGTATTTTTTATGCTCTTTTCACTGATGTATGTCATAAGGTGGCACAAGCTCATTAGGTACTGATTTCGATGGGCAATTAAGACGAAACATGACACGGAAGGGCTATATTATTACATAGTCTACAAAGCGCAAGGACCTCAATTTAGGGACATTTTGCGCAAGAACAAAATACAGCTTGCTTTCCAAGAGAACACTGTTCCGTAGTAATTTTTATGCTCTTTTCACTGATGTATACCAATAGGTGGCACAAGCTCATTAGGTACTGATTTCGATAGGCAATTAAGACGAAACATGACGGAAGAGCTATATTATTACATAGTCTACAAATTGCAAGGACCTCAATTTAGAGACATTTTGCGCAAGAACAAAATACAGCTTGCTTTCTAAGAGAACACTTTTCCGTAGTAATTTTTATGCTCTTTTCACTGATGTATGTCATAACGTGGCACAAGCTCATTAGGTACTGATTTCGATGGGCAACTAAGACGAAACATGACGGAAGGGCTATATTATTACATAGTCTACAAAGCGCAAGGACCTCAATTTAGGGACATTTTGCGCGAGAACAAATTACAGCTTGCTTTCCAAGAGAACACTGTTCCGTAGTAATTTTTATGCTCTTTTCACTGATGTATGTCATAATGTGGCACAAGCTCATTAGGTACTGATTTCGATGGGCAATTAAGACGAAACATGACGGAAGGGCTATATTATTACATAGTCTACAAAGCACAAGGACCTCGATATAGGGACATTTTGCACAAGAACAAAATATAGCTTGCTTTCCAAGAGAACACTTTTCCGTAGTAATTTTTATGCTCTTTTCACTGATGTATGTCATAAGGTGGCACAAGCTCATTAGGTACTGATTTCGATGGGCAATTAAGACGAAACATGAGGGAAGGGCTATATTATTACACAGTCTACCAAGCGCAAGGACCTCAATTTAGGGACATTTTGCGCAAGAACAAAATATAGCTTGCTTTCCAAGAGAACACTGTTCTGTAGTAATTTTTATGCTCTTTTCACTGATGTATATCAATAGGTGGCACAAGCTCATTAGGTACTGATTTCGATGGGCAATTAAGACGAAACATGACGGAAGGGCTATATTATTACATAGTCTACAAATTGCAAGGACCTCAATTTAGAGACATTTTGCGCAAGAACAAAATACAGCTTGCTTTCCAAGAGAACACTGTTCCGCAGTAATTTTTATGCTCTTTTCACTGATGTATGTCATAACGTGGCACAAGCTCATTAGCTACTGATTTCGATGGGCAATCAACGAAACATGACGGAAGGGCTATATTATTACATAGTCTACAAAGCGCAAGGACCTCAATTTAGAGACATTTTGCGCAAGAACAAAATACAGCTTGCTTTCCAAGAGAACACTGTTCCGTAGTACTTTTTATGCTCTTTTCACTGATGTATGTCATAAGGTGGCACAAGCTCATTAGGTGCTGATTTCGATGGACAATTAAGACCAAACATGTCGGAAGGGCTATATTATTACATGGTATACAAAGCGCAAGAACCTCAATTTAGGGACATTTTGCGCAAGAACAAAATATAGCTTGCTTTCCAAGAGAACACTGTTCCGTAGTAATTTTTATGCTCTTTTCACTGATGTATACCAATAGGTGGCACAAGCTCATTAGCTACTGATTTCGATAGGCAATTAAGACGAAACATGACGGAAGGGCTATATTATTACATAGTCTACAAATTGCAAGGACCTCAATTTAGAGACATTTTGCGCAAGAACAAAATACAGCTTGCTTTCTAAGAGAACACTGTTCCGTAGTAATTTTTATGCTCTTTTCACTGATGTATGTCATAACGTGGCACAAGCTCATTAGGTACTGATTTCGATGGGCAATTAAGACGAAACATGACGGAAGGGCTATATTATTACATAGTCTACAAAGCGCAAGGACCTCAATTTAGGGACATTTTGCGCGAGAACAAATTACAGCTTGCTTTCCAAGAGAACACTGTTCCGTAGTAATTTTTATGCTCTTTTCACTGATGTATGTCATAACGTGGCACAAGCTCATTAGGTACTGATTTCGATGGGCAATTAAGACGAAACATGACGGAAGGGCTATATTATTACATAGTCTACAAAGCGCAAGGACCTCAATTTAGGGACATTTTGCGCAAGAACAAAATACAGCTTGCTTTCCAAGAGAACACTGTTCCGTAGTAATTTTTATGCTCTTTTCACTGATGTATACCAATAGGTGGCACAAGCTCATTAGGTACTGATTTCGATAGGCAATTAAGACGAAACATGACGGAAGGGCTATATTATTACATAGTCTACAAATTGCAAGGACCTCAATTTAGAGACATTTTGCGCAAGAACAAAATACAGCTTGCTTTCTAAGAGAACACTTTTCCGTAGTAATTTTTATGCTCTTTTCACTGATGTATGTCATAACGTGGCACAAGCTCATTAGGTACTGATTTCGATGGGCAACTAAGACGAAACATGACGGAAGGGCTATATTATTACATAGTCTATAAAGCGCAAGGACCTCAATTTAGGGACATTTTGCGCGAGAACAAATTACAGCTTGCTTTCCAAGAGAACACTGTTCCGTAGTAATTTTTATGCTCTTTTCACTGATGTATGTCATAACGTGGCACAAGCTCATTAGGTACTGATTTCGATGGGCAATTAAGACGAAACATGACGGAAGGGCTATATTATTACATAGTCTACAAAGCGCAAGGACCTCAATTTAGGGACATTTTGCGCAAGAACAAAATACAGCTTGCTTTCCAAGAGAACACTGTTCCGTAGTAATTTTTATGCTCTTTTCACTGATGTATACCAATAGGTGGCACAAGCTCATTAGGTACTGATTTCGATAGGCAATTAAGACGAAACATGACGGAAGGGCTATATTATTACATAGTCTACAAATTGCAAGGACCTCAATTTAGAGACATTTTGCGCAAGAACAAAATACAGCTTGCTTTCTAAGAGAACACTTTTCCGTAGTAATTTTTATGCTCTTTTCACTGATGTATGTCATAACGTGGCACAAGCTCATTAGGTACTGATTTCGATGGGCAACTAAGACGAAACATGACGGAAGGGCTATATTATTACATAGTCTACAAGGCGCAAGGACCTCAATTTAGGGACATTTTGCGCAAGAACAAAATACAGCTTGCTTTCCAAGAGAACACTGTTCCGTAGTATTTTTTATGCTCTTTTCACTGATGTATGTCATAAGGTGGCACAAGCTCATTAGGTACTGATTTCAAGGGGCAATTAAGACGAAACATGACGGAAGGGCTATATTATTACATAGTCTACAAAGCACAAGGACCTCGATATAGGGACATTTTGCACAAGAACAAAATATAGCTTGCTTTCCAAGAGAACACTTTTCCGTAGTAATTTTTATGCTCTTTTCACTGATGTATGTCATAAGGTGGCACAAGCTCATTAGGTACTGATTTCGATGGGCAATTAAGACGAAACATGAGGGAAGGGCTATATTATTACACAGTCTACCAAGCGCAAGGACCTCAATTTAGGGACATTTTGCGCAAGAACAAAATATAGCTTGCTTTCCAAGAGAACACTGTTCCGTAGTAATTTTTATGCTCTTTTCACTGATGTATACCAATAGGTGGCACAAGCTCATTAGGTACTGATTTCGATAGGCAATTAAGACGAAACATGACGGAAGGGCTATATTATTACATAGTCTACAAATTGCAAGGGTCTCAATTTAGAGACATTTTGCGCAAGAACAAAATACAGCTTGCTTTCCAAGAGAACACTGTTCCGTAGTAATTTTTATGCTCTTTTCACTGATGTATGTCATAACGTGGCACAAGCTCATTAGCTACTGATTTCGATGGGCAATCAACGAAACATGACGGAAGGGCTATATTATTACATAGTCTACAAAGCGCAAGGACCTCAATTTAGGGACATTTTGCGCAAGAACAAAATACAGCTTGCTTTCCAAGAGAACACTGTTCCGTAGTATTTTTTATGCTCTTTTCACTGATGTATGTCATAAGGTGGCACAAGCTCATTAGGTACTGATTTCAAGGGGCAATTAAGACGAAACATGACGGAAGGGCTATATTATTACATAGTCTACAAAGCGCAAGGACCTCAATTTAGGGACATTTTGCGCAAGAACAAAATACAGCTTGCTTTCCAAGAGAACACTGTTCCGTAGTAATTTTTATGCTCTTTTCACTGATGTATGTCATAACGTGGCACAAGCTCATTAGGTACTGATTTCGATGGGCAATTAAGACGAAACATGACGGAAGGGCTATATTATTACATAGTCTACAAAGCGCAAGGACCTCAATTTAGGGACATTTTGCGCAAGAACAAAATACAGCTTGCTTTCCAAGAGAACACTGTTCCGTAGTAATTTTTATGCTCTTTTCACTGATGTATATGAAAAGGTGGCACAAGCTCATTAGGTACTGATTTCGATGGGCAATTAAGACGAAACATGACACGGAAGGGCTATATTATTACATAGTCTACAAAGCGCAAGGACCTCAATTTAGGGACATTTTGCGCAAGAACAAAATACAGCTTGCTTTCCAAGAGAACACTGTTCCGTAGTATTTTTTATGCTCTTTTCACTGATGTATGTCATAAGGTGGCACAAGCTCATTAGGTACTGATTTCAAGGGGCAATTAAGACGAAACATGACGGAAGGGCTATATTATTACATAGTCTACAAAGCACAAGGACCTCGATATAGGGACATTTTGCACAAGAACAAAATATAGCTTGCTTTCCAAGAGAACACTTTTCCGTAGTAATTTTTATGCTCTTTTCACTGATGTATGTCATAAGGTGGCACAAGCTCATTAGGTACTGATTTCGATGGGCAATTAAGACGAAACATGAGGGAAGGGCTATATTATTACACAGTCTACCAAGCGCAAGGACCTCAATTTAGGGACATTTTGCACAAGAACAAAATATAGCTTGCTTTCCAAGAGAACACTGTTCCGTAGTAATTTTTATGCTCTTTTCACTGATGTATGTCATAACGTGGCACAAGCTCATTAGGTACTGATTTCGATGGGCAATTAAGACGAAACATGACGGAAGGGCTATATTATTACATAGTCTACAAAGCGCAAGGACCTCAATTTAGGGACATTTTGCGCAAGAACAAAATACAGCTTGCTTTCCAAGAGAACACTGTTCCGTAGTAATTTTTATGCTCTTTTCACTGATGTATGTCATAAAGTGGCACAAGCTCATTAGGTACTGATTTCGATGGGCAATTAAGACGAAACATGACACGGAAGGGCTATATTATTACATAGTCTACAAAGCGCAAGGACCTCAATTTAGGGACATTTTGCGCAAGAACAAAATACAGCTTGCTTTCCAAGAGAACACTGTTCCGTAGTATTTTTTATGCTCTTTTCACTGATGTATGTCATAAGGTGGCACAAGCTCATTAGGTACTGATTTCAAGGGGCAATTAAGACGAAACATGACGGAAGGGCTATATTATTACATAGTCTACAAAGCACAAGGACCTCGATATAGGGACATTTTGCACAAGAACAAAATATAGCTTGCTTTCCAAGAGAACACTGTTCCGTAGTAATTTTTATGCTCTTTTCACTGATGTATGTCATAAGGTGGCACAAGCTCATTAGGTACTGATTTCGATGGGCAATTAAGACGAAACATGAGGGAAGGGCTATATTATTACACAGTCTACCAAGCGCAAGGACCTCAATTTAGGGACATTTTGCGCAAGAACAAAATATAGCTTGCTTTCCAAGAGAACACTGTTCCGTAGTAATTTTTATGCTCTTTTCACTGATGTATATCAATAGGTGGCACAAGCTCATTAGGTACTGATTTCGATAGGCAATTAAGACGAAACATGACGGAAGGGCTATATTATTACATAGTCTACAAATTGCAAGGACCTCAATTTTGGGACATTTTGCGCAAGAACAAAATATAGCTTCCTTTCCAAGAGAACACTGTTCCGTAGTACTTTTTATGCTCTTTTCACTGATTTATGTCATAACGTGGCACAAGCTCATTAGGTGTTGATTTCGATGTGCAATTAAGACGAAACATGACGCGGAAGGGCTATATTATTACATAGTCTACAAAGCGCAAGGACCTCAATTTAGGGACATTTTGCGCAAGAACAAAATACAGCTTGCTTTCCAAGAGAACACTGTTCCGTAGTAATTTTTATGCTCTTTTCACTGATGTATACCAAAAGGTGGCACAAGCTCATTAGGTACTGATTTCGATGGGAAATTAGGACGAAACATGACGCGGAAGGGCTACATATATTATTACATAGTCTACAAAGCGCAAGGACCTCAATTTAGGGACATTTTGCGCAAGAACAAAATACAGCTTGCTTTCCAAGAGAACACTGTTCCGTAGTAATTTTTATGCTCTTTTCACTGATGTATGTCATAACGTGGCACAAGCTCATTAGGTACTGATTTCGAAGGGCAATTAAGACGAAACATGACGGAAGGGCTATATTATTACATAGTCTACAAAGCGCAAGGACCTCAATTTAGGGACATTTTGCGCAAGAACAAAATACAGCTTGCTTTCCAAGAGAACACTGTTCCGTAGTAATTTTTATGCTCTTTTCACTGATGTATGTCATAAAGTGGCACAAGCTCATTAGGTACTGATTTCGATAGGCAATTAAGACGAAACATGACACGGAAGGGCTATATTATTACATAGTCTACAAAGCGCAAGGACCTCAATTTAGGGACATTTTGCGCAAGAACAAAATATAGCTTCCTTTCCAAGAGAACACTGTTCTGTAGTACTTTTTATGCTCTTTTCACTGATTTATGTCATAACGTGGCACAAGCTCATTAGGTGTTGATTTCGATGTGCAATTAAGACGAAACATGACGCGGAAGGGCTATATTATTACATAGTCTACAAAGCGCAAGGACCTCAATTTAGGGACATTTTGCGCAAGAACAAAATACAGCTTGCTTTCCAAGAGAACACTGTTCCGTAGTAATTTTTATGCTCTTTTCACTGATGTATACCAAAAGGTGGCACAAGCTCATTAGGTACTGATTTCGATGGGAAATTAGGACGAAACATGACGCGGAAGGGCTATATATATTATTACATAGTCTACAAAGCGCAAGGACCTCAATTTAGGGACATTTTGCGCAAGAACAAAATACAGCTTGCTTTCCAAGAGAACACTGTTCCGTAGTAATTTTTATGCTCTTTTCACTGATGTATGTCATAAGGTGGCACAAGCTCATTAGGTACTGATTTCGATGGGCAATTAAGACGAAACATGACGGAAGGGCTATATTATTACATAGTCTACAAAGCGCAAGGACCTCAATTTAGGGACATTTTGCGCAAGAACAAAACACAGCTTGCTTTCCAAGAGAACACTGTTCCGTAGTATTTTTTATGCTCTTTTCACTGATGTATGTCATAAGGTGGCACAAGCTCATTAGGTACTGATTTCGATGGGCAATTAAGACGAAACATGACACGGAAGGGCTATATTATTACATAGTCTACAAAGCGCAAGGACCTCAATTTAGGGACATTTTGCGCAAGAACAAAATACAGCTTGCTTTCCAAGAGAACACTGTTCCGTAGTAATTTTTATGCTCTTTTCACTGATGTATACCAATAGGTGGCACAAGCTCATTAGGTACTGATTTCGATAGGCAATTAAGACGAAACATGACGGAAGAGCTATATTATTACATAGTCTACAAATTGCAAGGACCTCAATTTAGAGACATTTTGCGCAAGAACAAAATACAGCTTGCTTTCTAAGAGAACACTTTTCCGTAGTAATTTTTATGCTCTTTTCACTGATGTATGTCATAACGTGGCACAAGCTCATTAGGTACTGATTTCGATGGGCAACTAAGACGAAACATGACGGAAGGGCTATATTATTACATAGTCTACAAAGCGCAAGGACCTCAATTTAGGGACATTTTGCGCGAGAACAAATTACAGCTTGCTTTCCAAGAGAACACTGTTCCGTAGTAATTTTTATGCTCTTTTCACTGATGTATGTCATAATGTGGCACAAGCTCATTAGGTACTGATTTCGATGGGCAATTAAGACGAAACATGACGGAAGGGCTATATTATTACATAGTCTACAAAGCACAAGGACCTCGATATAGGGACATTTTGCACAAGAACAAAATATAGCTTGCTTTACAAGAGAACACTTTTCCGTAGTAATTTTTATGCTCTTTTCACTGATGTATGTCATAAGGTGGCACAAGCTCATTAGGTACTGATTTCGATGGGCAATTAAGACGAAACATGAGGGAAGGGCTATATTATTACACAGTCTACCAAGCGCAAGGACCTCAATTTAGGGACATTTTGCGCAAGAACAAAATATAGCTTGCTTTCCAAGAGAACACTGTTCTGTAGTAATTTTTATGCTCTTTTCACTGATGTATATCAATAGGTGGCACAAGCTCATTAGGTACTGATTTCGATGGGCAATTAAGACGAAACATGACGGAAGGGCTATATTATTACATAGTCTACAAATTGCAAGGACCTCAATTTAGAGACATTTTGCGCAAGAACAAAATACAGCTTGCTTTCCAAGAGAACACTGTTCCGCAGTAATTTTTATGCTCTTTTCACTGATGTATGTCATAACGTGGCACAAGCTCATTAGCTACTGATTTCGATGGGCAATCAACGAAACATGACGGAAGGGCTATATTATTACATAGTCTACAAAGCGCAAGGACCTCAATTTAGAGACATTTTGCGCAAGAACAAAATACAGCTTGCTTTCCAAGAGAACACTGTTCCGTAGTACTTTTTATGCTCTTTTCACTGATGTATGTCATAAGGTGGCACAAGCTCATTAGGTGCTGATTTCGATGGACAATTAAGACCAAACATGTCGGAAGGGCTATATTATTACATGGTATACAAAGCGCAAGAACCTCAATTTAGGGACATTTTGCGCAAGAACAAAATATAGCTTGCTTTCCAAGAGAACACTGTTCCGTAGTAATTTTTATGCTCTTTTCACTGATGTATACCAATAGGTGGCACAAGCTCATTAGCTACTGATTTCGATAGGCAATTAAGACGAAACATGACGGAAGGGCTATATTATTACATAGTCTACAAATTGCAAGGACCTCAATTTAGAGACATTTTGCGCAAGAACAAAATACAGCTTGCTTTCTAAGAGAACACTGTTCCGTAGTAATTTTTATGCTCTTTTCACTGATGTATGTCATAACGTGGCACAAGCTCATTAGGTACTGATTTCGATGGGCAATTAAGACGAAACATGACGGAAGGGCTATATTATTACATAGTCTACAAAGCGCAAGGACCTCAATTTAGGGACATTTTGCGCGAGAACAAATTACAGCTTGCTTTCCAAGAGAACACTGTTCCGTAGTAATTTTTATGCTCTTTTCACTGATGTATGTCATAACGTGGCACAAGCTCATTAGGTACTGATTTCGATGGGCAATTAAGACGAAACATGACGGAAGGGCTATATTATTACATAGTCTACAAAGCGCAAGGACCTCAATTTAGGGACATTTTGCGCAAGAACAAAATACAGCTTGCTTTCCAAGAGAACACTGTTCCGTAGTAATTTTTATGCTCTTTTCACTGATGTATACCAATAGGTGGCACAAGCTCATTAGGTACTGATTTCGATAGGCAATTAAGACGAAACATGACGGAAGGGCTATATTATTACATAGTCTACAAATTGCAAGGACCTCAATTTAGAGACATTTTGCGCAAGAACAAAATACAGCTTGCTTTCTAAGAGAACACTTTTCCGTAGTAATTTTTATGCTCTTTTCACTGATGTATGTCATAACGTGGCACAAGCTCATTAGGTACTGATTTCGATGGGCAACTAAGACGAAACATGACGGAAGGGCTATATTATTACATAGTCTATAAAGCGCAAGGACCTCAATTTAGGGACATTTTGCGCGAGAACAAATTACAGCTTGCTTTCCAAGAGAACACTGTTCCGTAGTAATTTTTATGCTCTTTTCACTGATGTATGTCATAACGTGGCACAAGCTCATTAGGTACTGATTTCGATGGGCAATTAAGACGAAACATGACGGAAGGGCTATATTATTACATAGTCTACAAAGCGCAAGGACCTCAATTTAGGGACATTTTGCGCAAGAACAAAATACAGCTTGCTTTCCAAGAGAACACTGTTCCGTAGTAATTTTTATGCTCTTTTCACTGATGTATACCAATAGGTGGCACAAGCTCATTAGGTACTGATTTCGATAGGCAATTAAGACGAAACATGACGGAAGGGCTATATTATTACATAGTCTACAAATTGCAAGGACCTCAATTTAGAGACATTTTGCGCAAGAACAAAATACAGCTTGCTTTCTAAGAGAACACTTTTCCGTAGTAATTTTTATGCTCTTTTCACTGATGTATGTCATAACGTGGCACAAGCTCATTAGGTACTGATTTCGATGGGCAACTAAGACGAAACATGACGGAAGGGCTATATTATTACATAGTCTACAAGGCGCAAGGACCTCAATTTAGGGACATTTTGCGCAAGAACAAAATACAGCTTGCTTTCCAAGAGAACACTGTTCCGTAGTATTTTTTATGCTCTTTTCACTGATGTATGTCATAAGGTGGCACAAGCTCATTAGGTACTGATTTCAAGGGGCAATTAAGACGAAACATGACGGAAGGGCTATATTATTACATAGTCTACAAAGCACAAGGACCTCGATATAGGGACATTTTGCACAAGAACAAAATATAGCTTGCTTTCCAAGAGAACACTTTTCCGTAGTAATTTTTATGCTCTTTTCACTGATGTATGTCATAAGGTGGCACAAGCTCATTAGGTACTGATTTCGATGGGCAATTAAGACGAAACATGAGGGAAGGGCTATATTATTACACAGTCTACCAAGCGCAAGGACCTCAATTTAGGGACATTTTGCGCAAGAACAAAATATAGCTTGCTTTCCAAGAGAACACTGTTCCGTAGTAATTTTTATGCTCTTTTCACTGATGTATACCAATAGGTGGCACAAGCTCATTAGGTACTGATTTCGATAGGCAATTAAGACGAAACATGACGGAAGGGCTATATTATTACATAGTCTACAAATTGCAAGGGTCTCAATTTAGAGACATTTTGCGCAAGAACAAAATACAGCTTGCTTTCCAAGAGAACACTGTTCCGTAGTAATTTTTATGCTCTTTTCACTGATGTATGTCATAACGTGGCACAAGCTCATTAGCTACTGATTTCGATGGGCAATCAACGAAACATGACGGAAGGGCTATATTATTACATAGTCTACAAAGCGCAAGGACCTCAATTTAGGGACATTTTGCGCAAGAACAAAATACAGCTTGCTTTCCAAGAGAACACTGTTCCGTAGTATTTTTTATGCTCTTTTCACTGATGTATGTCATAAGGTGGCACAAGCTCATTAGGTACTGATTTCAAGGGGCAATTAAGACGAAACATGACGGAAGGGCTATATTATTACATAGTCTACAAATTGCAAGGACCTCAATTTAGAGACATTTTGCGCAAGAACAAAATACAGCTTGCTTTCCAAGAGAACACTGTTCCGTAGTACTTTTTATGCTCTTTTCACTGATGTATGTCATAAGGTGGCACAAGCTCATTAGGTGCTGATTTCGATGGACAATTAAGACCAAACATGTCGGAAGGGCTATATTATTACATGGTATACAAAGCGCAAGAACCTCAATTTAGGGACATTTTGCGCAAGAACAAAATATAGCTTGCTTTCCAAGAGAACACTGTTCCGTAGTAATTTTTATGCTCTTTTCACTGATGTATACCAATAGGTGGCACAAGCTCATTAGCTACTGATTTCGATAGGCAATTAAGACGAAACATGACGGAAGGGCTATATTATTACATAGTCTACAAATTGCAAGGACCTCAATTTAGAGACATTTTGCGCAAGAACAAAATACAGCTTGCTTTCTAAGAGAACACTGTTCCGTAGTAATTTTTATGCTCTTTTCACTGATGTATGTCATAACGTGGCACAAGCTCATTAGGTACTGATTTCGCTGGGCAATTAAGACGAAACATGACGGAAGGGCTATATTATTACATAGTCTACAAAGCGCAAGGACCTCAATTTAGGGACATTTTGCGCGAGAACAAATTACAGCTTGCTTTCCAAGAGAACACTGTTCCGTAGTAATTTTTATGCTCTTTTCACTGATGTATGTCATAACGTGGCACAAGCTCATTAGGTACTGATTTCGATGGGCAATTAAGACGAAACATGACGGAAGGGCTATATTATTACATAGTCTACAAAGCGCAAGGACCTCAATTTAGGGACATTTTGCGCAAGAACAAAATACAGCTTGTTTTCTAAGAGAACACTGTTCCGTAGTAATTTTTATGCTCTTTTCACTGATGTATACCAATAGGTGGCACAAGCTCATTAGGTACTGATTTCGATAGGCAATTAAGACGAAACATGACGGAAGGGCTATATTATTACATAGTCTACAAATTGCAAGGACCTCAATTTAGAGACATTTTGCGCAAGAACAAAATACAGCTTGCTTTCTAAGAGAACACTTTTCCGTAGTAATTTTTATGCTCTTTTCACTGATGTATGTCATAACGTGGCACAAGCTCATTAGGTACTGATTTCGATGGGCAACTAAGACGAAACATGACGGAAGGGCTATATTATTACATAGTCTACAAAGCGCAAGGACCTCAATTTAGGGACATTTTGCGCGAGAACAAATTACAGCTTGCTTTCCAAGAGAACACTGTTCCGTAGTAATTTTTATGCTCTTTTCACTGATGTATGTCATAACGTGGCACAAGCTCATTAGGTACTGATTTCGATGGGCAATTAAGACGAAACATGACGGAAGGGCTATATTATTACATAGTCTACAAAGCGCAAGGACCTCAATTTAGGGACATTTTGCGCAAGAACAAAATACAGCTTGCTTTCCAAGAGAACACTGTTCCGTAGTAATTTTTATGCTCTTTTCACTGATGTATGTCATAAGGTGGCACAAGCTCATTAGGTACTGATTTCGATAGGCAATTAAGACGAAACATGACACGGAAGGGCTATATTATTACATAGTCTACAAAGCGCAAGGACCTCAGTTTAGGGACATTTTGCGCAAGAACAAAATACAGCTTGCTTTCCAAGAGAACACTGTTCCGTAGTATTTTTTATGCTCTTTTCACTGATGTATACCAAAAGGTGGCACAAGCTCATTAGGTACTGATTTCGATGGACAATTAAGACCAAACATGTCGGAAGGGCTATATTATTACATGGTATACAAAGCGCAAGAACCTCAATTTAGGGACATTTTGCGCAAGAACAAAATATAGCTTGCTTTCCAAGAGAACACTGTTCCGTAGTAATTTTTATGCTCTTTTCACTGATGTATACCAAAAGGTGGCACAAGCTCATTAGGTACTTATTTCGATGGGCAATTAAGACGAAACATGAGGGAAGGGCTATATTATTACATAGTCTACCAAGCGCAAGGACCTCAATTTAGGGACATTTTGCGCAAGAACAAAATATAGCTTGCTTTCCAAGAGAACACTGTTCCGTAGTAATTTTTATGCTCTTTTCACTGATGTATACCAATAGGTGGCACAAGCTCATTAGGTACTGATTTCGATAGGCAATTAAGACGAAACATGACGGAAGGGCTATATTATTACATAGTCTACAAATTGCAAGGACCTCAATTTAGAGACATTTTGCGCAAGAACAAAATACAGCTTGCTTTCCAAGAGAACACTGTTCCGTAGTACTTTTTATGCTCTTTTCACTGATGTATGTCATAAGGTGGCACAAGCTCATTAGGTGCTGATTTCGATGGACAATTAAGACCAAACATGTCGGAAGGGCTATATTATTACATGGTATACAAAGCGCAAGAACCTCAATTTAGGGACATTTTGCGCAAGAACAAAATACAGCTTGCTTTCCAAGAGAACACTGTTCCGTAGTAATTTTTATGGTCTTTTCACTGATGTATGTCATAAGGTGGCACAAGCTCATTAGGTTCTGATTTCGATGGACAATTAAGACCAAACATGACGGAAGGGCTATATTATTACATGGTATACAAAGCGCAAGAACCTCAATTTAGGAACATTTTGCGCAAGAACAAAATATAGCTTGCTTTCCAACAGAACACTATTCGGTAGTATTTTTTATGCTCTTTTCACTGAGTTATACCAAAAGGTGGCACAAGCTCATTAGGTACTGATTTCGATGGGCAATTAAGACGAAACATGACGGAAGGGCTATATTATTACATAGTCTACAAAGTGCAAGGACCTCAATTTAGGGACATTTTGCGCGAGAACAAAATATAGCTTTCTTTCCAAGAGAACACTGTTCCGTAGTACTTTTTATTCTCTTTTCACTGATGTATGTCATAAGGTGGCACAAGCTCATTAGGTAGTGATTTCGAGGGGCAATTAAGACGAAACATGAGGGAAGGGCTATATTATTACATAGTCTACAAAGCGCAAGGACCTCAATTTAGGGACATTTTGCGCAAGAACAAAATATAGTTTGCTTTCCAACAAAACACTGTTCTGTAGTATTTTTTATGCTCTTTTCACTGATGTATGTCATAAGGTGGCACAAGCTCATTAGGTGGTGATTTCGATGGGCAATTAAGACGAAATATGACGGAAGGGCTATATTATTACATAGTCTACAAAGCGCAGGACCTCTATTTAGGAATATTTTGTGCGAGAACAAAATCTAGTTTGCTTCCCAAGATGACACTATTCTGTATTTGCCTCCCAAGATAATACTATTCTGTAGTATTTTTTGTCGTTTTTTTATTGATGTAGGCCACGAGGTGGCACAAGCTCATTAAGTACAGATTTGAGCAGTTAAGTCTAATCATGACGTAATGGGTATATGATGACAAAATCTACAAAGCGCAAGGACCTAATTTTAGGCACATTTTGCACAAGATAAACAAAATGTAGTTTGTTTCCCCAACACAAACTATTCTGTAATATTTTTATAATTTAATATTATTTGTTTTATGACTTTTTTAGCCAATGTAATTAAAGCCTTAAGCAAAAATGTTATCGAAGATCATATTTTTCCACGTTTTTAAATTATGGCGCAATTACCGTTCATCGAAAGTACTAATAGTGTGAGATTTTTCTTTTAGCAGTTGAAGTTTTCACTTCTGAATAAAAGAATAAATGTTTATCAATGCTTCCTGTATTAAATCTGTGCTGCTTTAAAGTCGCTTAAGAGGATCCGATATCAATCTTATACATATATAAAAATACCGATCGGTCTTTACGATACGATTTATGATACAAAAATAACCGATATACGTCTTGGCAAAAAGCTAAATCTTACGTAAATGGAAAAATACGTTCTCGACGAAAGGAAGTTCAGTTATATTATTATATTACTCTTACTTGTATTACATATTATCTTACTTATATTAATGTCCTTGTTCCAATTAAGATGTATGTTTTTGATAAAGTTGGAATAGATTTTCTGCAAGGACGTAATTAATCACTATCGCAATGTCGTTTTGATGGCGGGCAGGACCTATATAAATGAAAAAAATAAGTTCATAAATCGACCATAATAATTTAGATAGTCTCTGTAATAATTCATGACAGAGACTATAGCTAAAAAAACAAGCTACTCGATTGCGATCTTTCTAGTATGAAACGGCTTACTTTAAAAAATGAGAAAAATGAATTTGTACTCATTGACATTGTTGATAAAAGCCCTGTTTTGAAACTAGGACACAAACATATAAGACATGTTCACTATAAAAAGTCGCTTGGTATGGTTCTTGTTGGGCAGTTAAAGTGGGACACACACAGTGAAGTGCAATGCAAAAAAATTATTACAATATAATTTAAATATTTGCCTAGCTTCAGGGAGCTACACCCTAATGTCTTTGTTTTGTCCCACTTCAACTACTGCTCTAAGATATGGAACAATAGTTCATGTACTATAATCAATAAGCCATCAAAATTTCAAAGGAGAGCTGCGCGTATAATCACCTCAAGAACATATGATATTAGTTCATCTCGAATTTTGAAGGACGTCAATTAGAAACCAATTGAGGCTGACTTAAAAAAATAAGGAAACTGTCATGACATATTCAAACTGGACATTCCAACCGGAGTAGGAGCGGATTATACTACCGACCTCTAAATATAAGGAAAAGAAATATATTAGGGTTATATTGTGCGAGTTTGGCATGTTCCAAAGAGTTTAGCATGCCGTAAACACGTACGTGAGATTCACGGGATTTCATTATATATTTTTGATAATTGTACGCGACATGAAGTGTCGTTATCCTTTTTTTATTTGGTTTTGCTCGATCATTTCGATTGAGTCCTCCTCAGACTTTATAGTAACCTGCAAGCAAACATAGAACATAAATATATAGGAAAATTCCAGTTTTTAAGAAATTTACTACCCCCCTCCCCCCCCCAAAAAAAAAGCATCAGCATATGCAACAGATGATAACATGTTTCCTAAGTATACTTACCACCTATGTAACATTGCGTGAAAGCCAGTTTGCCTCCAAATATATCTTGATGGCAAAGCTTTATCTTTTACATGTACAGATTTCCGTCCGTTGCAAAGATGTCACAATGGCAGTTGAATCATGGCCTTGTTGAAGTTATGCTTTTAATGTTCTTAAAAAGTGTTGTTTAAAAGTTTTTTACTGGTTATTATCTTATTTTCTTAAATTATTTCCTTATGCTATTAAATTATTTTACTGGCTCTAACAATTTTCCTCAATTACAAAACAAAAGTTGCAATACATAATTAGCTACGATAAAAAAGTTAAGTTATGTTTAATACGCTTGAGACCTGAATGAGTCAATAATCAATAGCAACATATACTCACAAATGCAATGCTTTTTGAGATTACTACCTTTGTTATTAAAATTTTAGATTCAATGCAATTAAGAATCATATCATCGCTTATATGTGCAATTTAATTACACGCGTGACGTAAGTTGGAAAGTTATCAATGACTTTGTTATCAAAGAATATGAAATAATAATAATCAGAAGCGCCAATCGTGTCGGAATGCTTGAAAAGTCGCCACGCACGTAGTTGTGAAGTTTAAGCCCGTTTTTCATTTCATTATTTCGCCGCCGACTAATTAAATTTTTTGGTGGCGAAATTTTTCGCCAGCGGCGGCGAAGTACGAGAGTGAAAAAACGGGCTTCAGAAATGACTCCATAGATATCTCATATACACTAGATGGTGCATCCCACACTGTGGGCAGGCGAAAATTGAAGCCGGATCGCAGGCGCTGGTCGTTCCCACAGAGTTGACACGGAGCATTATAATTCGTGTATTTTGTATTGGACGAAGTTTACAATAAGTCTGATTTTATGCAGTTAAAAAGTATTTAATACACAAATGCAGAAAAGTATAGTGTTTTCTGTAGCATTTTTTTGACGAGTGGGAACGACCAATATGGCCGCAGCCTATTGTTTTGAGGGGATACCGCTGAGATTTTTGGCTTCACTTTTTGAAATACAAATGCGCTATCTAGTGTATGTGAGATATCTATGGTTGACTCGCATAGATCTTTGACGTCATAATTATGAAACAGAAGAATATCATATGATACGATCATAAGAAACCGATCGCATTAATGGATTTTGAAGTTAACTACCCTACAAAAGTTTTTGTCGCTGCACTCCGCAATGTTGCTACGTTACCGCACGCAGCTTTACGTCACTGCACTCCGCAGTGTTGCTACGTTACCGCACGCAGCATTACGTCACTGCACTCCGCAGTGTTGCTACGTTACCACACGCAGCTTTACGTCACTGCACTCCGCAGTGTTGCTACGTTACCATACGCAGCTTTAAGTCACTGCACTCCGCAGTGTTGCTACGTTACCACACGCAGCTTTACGTCACTGCACTCCGCAGTGTTGCTACGTTACCACACGCAGCTTTACGTCACTGCACTCCGCAGTGTTGCTACGTTACCACACGCAGCTTTACGTCACTGCACTCCGCAGTGTTGCTACGTTACCACACGCAGCTTTACGTCACTGCACTCCGCAGTGTTGCTACGTTACCACACGCAGCTTTACGTCACTGCACTCCGCAGTGTTGCTACGTTACCATACGCAGCTTTTTGTCACTGTTTATTTACGTACGTATTTCTTATGTCTTATAAAACTTTCATCAAAGATATTCCTGACCGTGTCCACATTAAAATTTGTATCACGTTCAGGCGTGCATTCTACTTTACAGGATAGTGATTGGATTACGTCTCCATCATTGTAATACAGCTTACAAATATATTTCCCAATCATTGATTCGGTCATTTTGAATTTTGGTGTTTGATTTGTAAAGACAATTTTGGTATTTTTCAGCCACTCGAATCGTTCAGGCCATCCACCAACAGTCATGCAATGAAGAATTGCATTGCTGCCATTTTCTTGTCTTAAAAGAGACATCACTTTGCACGAACGCCTTGCATTTGTTTCACTTTCATCACCTACTATACAATTTTGCAACAACTCGTACGCTATTACAGTTCTTATATTTTCGATATCTCTTCTTGTGCGTGTAATGCCAATCAAACCGAGTTTTGTACCAACGTACATCAGAATAAAAACACCACAACTTGTATCGTCAGTTTGTAGCGGAAACTCGCTTTCCCAACATATTGTAAAATCAGTTACAAACCGTTTTGAATCAAATTCCACCAAGCGGTTTCGAGCAGTGGAGAAAATTGTTAAGAAAAATGTAATATTGGTGATAGCTGATTCATTAATTGCACCTGTTTTTAGAGGATCGTAATAGAAAATTTTTTGATTCCACATGTCCACAACGATAACACACCAGTGCATGTCACCAATATTTACTGGAAACACAATGAAATCATAAGATTCAAATATATGGTTTTTAAAGTATTGTGTAGCAATTCTGTAAAGTTTTTCCATCTGTTGAAACTCCACTGCTTCTTTTAAAGAGCAATAGAACAGGCAAGAGAATGCAAAGACTCGTTTGCCTTTCTCAGCAGCGGACTTTGTAAGTAATTTGGTATAAGCATCAATAATATTATCATTTAACCATCCTGGTTTTTCCCTTTGATAACTGTTGTTTCCTTTGGCTGAGATCTGTAGTGATTTGAAATCTATTCCACGCAAATCATATCCTTGTTCGTTTACAGTACATATCTTGCTATTTTTCATTGCAACGCTCCATATTTGCTCCAATTTTTTATTTGTTTCATCAATGATTGAAATCTGTCTTGCAGAGGAGACATTGCTTTCTTCAGACTTATTTCTTTCAGTCATATAATTTAATGACTTCGGATTATGACATTTAATGATCCTTGAATTTACGTTATTCGTATTGCTTTCACTAATTTTGATGTGTTCTGCCGCTAGATCTTGGGTTGCGAATGTACAAATTTGGTTTTTGCAATAAAATGCAAGATAAATTGTAGAGCTTGCGCGATTTTCCCATTCTTCCGTTACACACTTAACACGTATGTCATCAATCTCTACAGCGCTGTCATCTTGAAATAGCAGAGAAGTGTAGTGTCCATCATTCAAGTTTTCTCCATGATGTAGTGCACACGCACGTAGATCATATCTGCAAGGTTCGTCTGTGATTAAAGTTATACTCTTTTGCAATTGTACTTTTGAGTGCAACTTATTAGTTCTTGTACCTATGTGTTCAAATCTCTTAAACATTACCAGCAGAACATCTGGCAGTGATAACAAGGTAGCGATTCTAGTGTGCTCTGTATGTTCTTCACAAGTGTCACAGGGAGATTGGAGTGTGCTTTCACTATAGCTTTTGTAAATAGAATCTGAGACATCCGTTACGCCCTCGTTTAAAGGAATAAATGTCGTTGTCAATTTCTCTGCTGCAATACTTTCCCTTTTCTGACATTTTTGGCAAATCTTAGTGTATTGAATTTCATGTTCAAAGAGAACTTTCATTATATCGTCATAAAGTCCTTCAGATGCAAAAAAGTGAACGAAACTTTCGTGAATATCATTTTGTGTATGCGGTATATAGTGACACTGACGTTGAAATACGCTATGCAACTCATCTGGGTAGATTGGAATCGATTTACTCCATTCCATTTTTCTCATTACTTTGATTAAAGCTGACACTAGAGGAGAAATATTTTTGTTTGCACACGCAAGAATTGTGTTTCTTACTGTTAGATGATTTATGCATTGTAGCAAAGTATTTAACCAACAGTCATTACCCCTGTTCAGTAGCCCCTTGTATAGATATTCGCACCATTCTGCTGTGATTTTTACGTCTTTCTTTGGGTCGCTTGCTTCGTCGTTTTTTAAGTTTTCATTACGTTTACCTTTTGTAAAATCGTTCTCCTTTGCCATTCTATGATATTTTTCTTTTTCATCTGCAGACATCGTTACCCACGTTTTTGATGCTTCGCTAACAACTTTTTGGTCATTACGGTACTTGCGTTTCAGTCCTTTTCTTTTCTTTTTCAGGTATTGCAAAAATGCGGAAGTACTTTTAGTTTTACTGGAACTGTTGTTTTCCTTTTTTACTTTTATAGTTGGCGAATCGCCGAATGGAACTTTTGGCGACTGCTGATATTGTCCAAGTTTAGGCTCGGTTTTTGGAGTTGATGGATCTCTCTTCCCCCATGTTTCCTCGACTGTATTATA
Source organism: Muricea muricata (assembly GCA_963855995.1). Classification (NCBI taxonomy): domain Eukaryota; kingdom Metazoa; phylum Cnidaria; class Anthozoa; order Malacalcyonacea; family Plexauridae; genus Muricea; species Muricea muricata. Next base: position 44,267,706 of record OY979716.1, on the reverse strand, counting down.
ATCATCACAACCAGTTACTTTCGATTTCTTTTCAGTCGATGAATTTAAATCCTCCTTGATGGGTTTTTGTTTCCTATAAAGACGTTTTGGCCTTGGATTCAGAGCTGTGTGGATTCTATCTCCAAAGTCAGTCAGTCGTCTTCGTATGCGCTCATAATTTTCTAATGCAAACGCATCTGCTCTCATTCGCTTTTTTCCGGGAAAGTCTTCCTGCTTTAATTGACGCATTACACCTTCAATGTATCCCTCTGATTTTGCATTTGCTGATTTATAAGATAGAAATGCTTCCTTAGACTGGTCTTTTTTCTCGTGTGATGTCGAACATCCTGTTTTGCTGTAGCGGTCCAGTGATCCTAACAAAACACCTGACCATAATGGCATTTCACAAATGTATGATCGTATGAACGATAAAAATTCGGGACACCAGCTTCTGTTTTTCACACAACAACCAGTTCGCCCTTTGTTGTCGATATCTACTTCTGCGATAATTGGATTCAGTAAATTTTCAAAATGGTTTTCGAAAGGATTTTTTAGCGGGGAAACACAATTATCCCTTGTTGTATCTTTTGCGATAGTGCCGTCGAACTCACCAGCATGATTGATAACGTCATCTATTTTACACTTCCCCATTTTTTCAACTCTGCCCGTGATGTTTTTATACGAATCTTGCACCTTGTCTACAAGATATTTACTCATCAGGCAAACTGTGATATCTTTCAAAATGATGTTAAATTCTTCTAACGTCGAAGCATTTACAAGAAGAGACATGCAATACATGTTGAAGCGATACCAGACGTCACCATGGTTAGAATTATTGCTGGAAGTACTTTTCTTAAGGCGTCTTATCGCACTCAAATTCTTATGGACAATGTGCATGAAATGACTGCATCCTACGTGTGGTGTCGTTAGTTTGAGGTCTTCTTCCGTTCCTTCTCTGCGCAACAAGCGATGAGCCCTATTGAAAAACAACAGTAGTGACTCGTTGTTAAATTCTCGAAGAATTGCTAATATTATCGCTTTTGAATAATCAGTCGTTACTTGGCGAGGTATTACATCCTTTCCAAAGACTTTTCCGTCATCTCTTTTAAATTTTTCCAAGAATGCTCGTATATTCATTGCACTGTGGTCATTTGTTATCATTTCCGCTACTGGGATTGGCGGATTACCAATCGTTGGATGACGTACGGCAAGAGCATAATACAACGACCTTTTTCCATTGTAGTTTCCAACAATCGTCCCAGTTGCGTCTAAATATGCCACATCATGTAATACTCTATCATGCCAAAGTCTTACTTGCCCTTCACTCCACATGCATACAGTTAAGGGATGAACACTAATTGTATGAATGAATCCCTGAATCTTTGACGGTGGCTTATTACGGGAATTTTCTTTTTCAATAAACAGTTGTCGAATCGCTAGCAAAGACTCTACCAAGTCCTTAGAAATATATTCATTTTGGCGACTTTCGCTTGCAATTTTTCTTATCGTTGTTGGTTGTACACCGCAACCAGTCCTATTTCCAGAGGCTTTGGCATCACTTGTTAGATGATCTTTCCGTTCCTGGTAAACCTTGGATGGTTTGCACCTTGTTTCCTTGAATTTTGCAGCTAAAGTCGCCCTTTCTGAGTTTTGAATGAAACGAGACTGTCTCTCTCCCGTGGCGTGCTTTACCTGACCTGTATAATTAACCGAAATTTCTTTTTCGGTAAACTGTGTTCTATTCATACTGAGTTTAAAGGAACACGTACAATTCGTGAAAACACAATTGCCTGACGATTTGAAAATATCGCAATGACGTTTCCTAGAATTTTGGCGCTGAATAAAATGTCTTTTAAATTTGAAGGTGCAATAGTCGTTGGACTCGCTTAAACGGTGGGCCAAAACAGATGTCCAGCATGGTTGTAGTCGGTCTGGTTTATCAGATGTTGGCTCAATTTGTTTCCACTCATCGTAGGTTAATCGGAATGATGTCTTATTTGGAATATGAGCCATGAAAAATGTATTCGTAGTCAATTTAGGACAATCCATTAAAGTCTTCAAGGTTTCTTCAGATACTGGTAGGCTTTTGGATCCTTGTTGCTTGGCAGTGGCTGTATCAGTTTCTTCATTATGTACATATTCACAGTCAGAAATTGTCCAGTCGTCTGAGTCTATATTTTGAAGAAACGAAACGCACTCATTAATCTCCTCTTTTTCATTTGTTGTCAAGTGCTCGTCAGGCAATGCCGAACCACAAGTTTCATTTTCTGAGATTTTATTGGACCTTTCTTGCTTGGCTGTGGCCGTATTTGTTTCATCATTGCGTACAGATTCACTATTAGAATATATCAAGTCATCCAAATGTGTATTTTCAAGTATTGAAACGCTCTCATTATTCTCATCTTTCACAGTTACCGACATGTTTGTGTCAGACAATGCTGAATCACGTGTTTCTTCATATGTAGTCTCATCCACCTTTATTACACCATTATCAGAATCACTATAATCCGCATTTTCCATTTCCTGTATCACTTCTTCCGATCGAAGTTCTTGTGCCGGCGTATGAAAAATTTCGTTATTGTAATTAAAGATCAGGGGAGAATCTTTGTTACTGCCATATTCTTGAGACGTTTTCTCAGGATTACCTTCGTCGTCTGTTTTAACTTCGCTTTGCCTAATATAGCTTCCGTCTAGATTACATGTCTTTATATCATGATCTTCTCCTTTTACTGCGCTTGCCATCCTTTCTTTGCACTCACTATTTAAATGGGGGGCTAATGGTTCCATATGACCTTCGTCTTTTTGTACGTTACGTATTTCAATAATCTTGAAACATGTAGGACAAGCATATGAAGTACCATCTGCACAGTTGCTGTATTTTTGAGCACTTTCTCTTTCAGTAAGTTTTTCCAACCCGACACATTTTGCATGATAGTATTGCAAGCATCCCGGATAGGCAAAGTCACAGCTAAGGTACCAACCAGAGTCCTCTTTTTGACAATAGCAATACACTTTGTTCTTGCTGCTGTTTGGTGTGAACTTTTTTGGTGCACGCCTTACTCTTCTTGACCTCTTGGAATGAGGCTGATATTCATCGTCCTGTCTTTGCACTGTGTCCTCTTCACAAGATGTATGTATCTCTTCGGAATGTATTTCTGTTCTGCTTGGCAACGATGCAACTAAAAGGGGAAACTCCTCAGACATACTGTCCGACGACAAAGAATCTTCATGAATGTCTTTAAACGTTTGAGCTTCTTGACTATATCCCATACGATCACGTTTGGTCCATGATTCAGATGTTACGGTCGAACCAATTCCCTGCAGCGATCGGTTAAAAATGGAGTTGGTTCGATAACATTATGTATTATACACAGACTAGATTTTAAAGACATCAGTGGCGGAAAATGGGAGTGACAATCCCTCACTTTAGCAGAAAAGGTCAAAAGTCGTCATTTCTGAGCATGAAAGCGACTTGTCGAAAAATTTGAGATTTATTCCCGGCCCTCGTTCCCTTTCAAAAAAAAGCGATTTCCCGCCACTGCGATATAGCTAGTATAATGTACTTGTTAATTCCCCCAAAAAGTTACATCTTGATAGTGATTTAAAACGTAATAAAAAGGTTATGCCATTATATTCTTTAAATCATATTTGTTGTATAGCCTACCGTATTGGACCATATTGTTCCCCCAGGTAAAATTTCGTATCCTGCTACGCCTTCCTATTTTCAAAACAAAAAAAAACATTATACGCTCACCGTAATGATAACGCACGTACGCAGTGACTATCGTGATTTAATGTAGTATTACATTAAATTAATAATAAAAACCGCGTATAACAACAAGCACATTCATTAACGAAACACACTAAGGGGTTTGCCCTTGTCGAATATCTGCTCGTAGACAACCCGGCCTCGTTATATATGTTAACAGATTTATGGAAACGGATTGTGGAGATTCAAGAAATATACGCTTACACAATAATGTTTTAATTAAAATCTCTTTTGATTGCATGTATTGGTATTTTTTTGGAAATTAATTTATTTTTTAACCCGACTGAAAAAATAGACGCGGTTAATGCACGTGTGGCAGAACATGACAACTTGAGAAATAGACAGTCGAATTTAAGTTTGGTCGACTTAAATGGCTTATGCCATTGAATGTTTCAATTTATTTTTCAGTAAAATGGCTTTTACAGAATTTTTAAAATCCGTTGTCACAATTCCAGGTCCTTTACATGTTTTTAGAAGGCAGAGAAAACATTACTAGATAATACAAAACATTACTAGATAATACAATAAATATTTAGGTATCCTAATTGTGATGTTTTTGAAATTCTGACATTTTTATCCTGGACGAATAAATTTTGATATTAAGTTTCCATCAATTAAAATCATTCACCACATATAAGAGTCTCTTTAAAGTTAGATCAGAAAGTTAGATCAAATGGCGTGGTGGCTGATGGGGTGGGTAAATAACAGCATTCCCGTCAACATACCGTAACTTCGTCTCTCAAATTTTCAAATACGTTTGAGGTCTCCACCGCAAATGTGCAAACCTATAGCACATCAAGAAATCAAGTAAGCGTCACTTCATCTGCGTATAGTTTATTGTTACGCGCACTAATGCAAAACATAATTGTTTGGTTGGTGTTAAATTCAATTTCAGACGTGGCACACAAAATTAATAGCGAATCACAGACAGGGATTTACAAATAATCCGTAGGTTTGATATGACGTCAAGTGCTGGTCAAAGGCGTCATTTAGCCTGCGTAACAGTCGTTTAAAATCGTGTCTAAACTCTACATCTCGCATCTTGCATTCTCCAAAAAATGTGCTTGAACCCAAAATCTCATATTCTGCATTCTTCAGTGGAGGTTTGACAGAACATTCTGACTGGTGCTAATTGCTTCTAACCTCCCAAAAAACTCGTCTAACTTCGGTAATACAGTTTCTTGTAAAACTTTGCCTACATACATGTATCTGCCGTCAAGAGTACACAACTTTTGAATTTTGCGCTAAGTACGCCGCCATGATGTTGTAAAATACTCAGCAATTTCAGGGATTCGGATACAATTTCCTTTGGCTATTTTTTGGCGAAACAGAAACCAGGCTCAGTCATGCGCGCTTTAGCTAGTGACCGCAGACAATTAGTTTGAATATATCCAGTTGTTTTTTAACGTCACTTTACTTACTTGGTTTAGCAAGGGGTGCCCTTATCGGGAAGGTTCACACTAAGACTTGGTTTTTTATGGTTTTATTCGCTATAGTAATCACTCCTCACTATCGCAATACTCTCAGATTCTATTATTCTACACGCCCGCACTTATCTTGCCTAATGCATTACCCTACTTTATTATTATGCTATGAAAAGTTCAATTTTGGTTGATATATAATCCTATATAATCTCTAATGAATGTCTATCTGTCAATTTTTCAACACCTTTCTCGATCTTAATTTTGCGCGGTGTTTATTCCAATCACCATTGTCAATCCTTCTGAGTGACAGCAAAATTGATAAAAAGGGTACCCTTTTCCGTCTTCTCGACATAAGAGCAAATTAATACAAAAGGGTAATCTTTTTCAATTTTTGCAAACATATGTAATCGCTCGTTAATGCTACCCTTTTTTTTCAAGGCAATTCCGCAATATTCTTCAACATTTTCGCCCCATAAAAAAAAACTTTGAGTTCAAAAAAATCGCAAAAAAGTTTTTTCGAGCTTTCTCAATCTCTTGTTGTAAACAGTCGATCACCAGCCAATAGGCACAAGACCTTTCATCAAGGCGTTAAATTTGGACCCATTAGCAAACTTGGATGTCCCTCACGTTTGACACAATTTATCTCACAATGCCCCCTGTATTCTTTTGCAATCTTTATGTGCTTAAAAGCGTTAATGCGCTACTAAGGCGTATATAGCCGTATAAATATAGATGACAAATAAAAAATGACACACCCATTTTTAATCGCATTATTAGGACTGTGGACATTAATTTCCATTATTGAAATTCCGTTCTTAGCAGATATAACAGGAATTTTAAAAGCATTTGCACGTCAAATGAAAACTGCGGGTATTTAGAGATAGCTAAATGGCTGAAATTTAAATCTGGTTAAATGGACTGGGGTGTTTATAATAAACGCAATGCGTGCGCTTGTAGGAGTACATTCCACAACCCTCTTAGTCTATCAGACTATCACACGCACTACTGTATTGTAAAGAGGTCTCACAAACGATGTGCTATAATAAATCACGACTATCACGGACGAGAGAGAATTTAAATTTTTAAAATAACCATCAAAAAGATAATAAATCAGAAAGACTTGTAAAATGATATACTAAAACGTACGAATATAGAAAAATTTACGCACCTCACTCTTAAAAACGCACATTGATTCTTTCTTTTCTAAATACTTGTCTCGAAAGTTGTCAATATTTCGTTTCCAGTACATATAGAGAAGCTTTCGTTTTGGTTTTGAATTAGCATGCCCGCTTTTTTCTAGTACATTTCCCCAATACCCGTCAGCTTTTCTCCAACCTTCGTCTAGTTGTTCTTCACAGTGTAGCATAGCACTAATGACATTCTCAAAATCAATTACGGCCCTTTTCTTTCTAAATACCTGCATAAACACATTTATATTATTAGACTCAAGTAAACAAGTGTAAAGCGATTGTGAACAGTTTATATATAAATAAACATACTGTAGTTTGTTCACTTACCATTTTTCCGGCTTATTGAAGCTTTTGTATGTGCAAGAAAGAAAAAGAAGTTACAGATAACCAGAACTATGTTGTATTCACAAGCTGGATGCGCACAACGTAAAATAGCAAAATTGTTATTTCAAGTTATTTACGCAATCTGTCGTCTAGTATATATAATCCTCCTGATTGACTATTTACGTATCAGCGCTGACGTGCATGACGTCTTTATATGCCAAATTGAAACTGGCACCCTGGGCAGATAAAATCGAGAATTCAATCATTGCACATTTTAGAAGATTGTACGCTGCCTAAACTACAACATTTTTTAACACGAAGGTTGAAAATGCAGCGACCGGAGAATAGTAAGTGTCAAGTGGATACTTTTAAATACATGTATTCAACGTTAAACAATCTTAACGACAAAAACGGTCACAATTTTTTTCAGTGGATGAATCGGACACAGAGGCTCACGAAGGACTAGGTCAAGAGATTGATATCCGTGCAAAATTGGAAGGTGAATTGCAGATATTATTCTTCTGTTAAAATGTACATAACGTGACACCTATTAACATGGCTTACTTGGTATACTAAAGTAAATGTGGTATCTTTTAGAGCTTGAAAAAAGAGTAAAGGACCTACAACAAGGTACATAATACATTTATTATTCTATTTTACGTGATTCCTTATACCACAGTAACCCAATTTATGTGATATAATTTAGAAACCAGTTTGTTAATCAAAAGCTTTTTAAAATTACTAATGGCAATGTGTTGTCTATATGAATGTTCCTTCAATTTGAGCATAAAGTAACACCCTCTAACACGTTATGACTATTATACAATAGGCAACCAAATCGTTCCACCTGAACAAGAAGTTCCAGCCCGTACAGTTAACAAAGGTACCACTATAAGTATACCACATATTAGAACTAGTTTTGGTAACTACAAAGAGCTAACTTTGATAAATATAAATAAAAAAATTCTCTCTGCACTAGATATCCTGTGCTGGAACTGTAACCAGCGGGGGCACCCCCAAAGGTTGTGCCCCGAAGAACAGAGGAAAGAAAAACGAAAAGGAAGAGGGCGGGGAGAAGGAAGAGGACGGGGAGAAGGAAGAGGACGGGGAGAAGCAAGAGGAAGGAGAGAAACAAGAGGATGGGGAGAAACAAGAGGACGGGGGGAAACAAGAGGAGGGACAAGGGCAGGAAGGGAAGGTTATAGGGGAGGGAGAGGTTTTAGGGGACGGAGGGATACTAGGGGAGGGTGGAAAAAATATGTATTCTTTTTAAAATAAATTTACTGTTATTGAAAAGATTTGTAATGGAGATTCACACAGCATTGTACAAAAATTTAGTAGGATTAAGCGGCTTTCTATCTCCTGTTGTGAAACTCATTAATAATTTATAAAGAAAACACAAAAGAAATCATGAGCGTGAAGGAGTCTGTGTAACCTGATATAGAATTCTGTTGATTTTTATAAACTTTAACTTTGATTTTCTTGTCTTATATGAGATGTATTTTCAAAATTACTTCGCAAATTGATCTATAAAATTGGAGAGTTTCACAAGCTATTTACAAAATTCGCGTCCGTATTGTATCAGATATACAACTCTCGCCTTCGGCTCGAGTTTGTATATGCTGATACAACACGACCGCTCATGCTGTAAATAGAACTTATCACCCCACAATTGTCTTTGATGTAATTACTAATGACATTCAAATTGAGTCTGACATCTTAAGTATAAGTGCCACATACGCTAATGTATCGTGAAGACAGATGTTTGTCGTGCGTAATGACAGGCACAAGCACAAATTTCCGCCGTCTTAAATCCTTATTAAAATTTGCAAATTAAGAGTTTGCGTCGCCATATAGTGGCCTATGGCCATCAGTGAAAACAGCAATAAAAATATTCCCCACAACATTCTGGTAGTTAATTAATATAAATCAGTTTTTTTTGTCAAAAAAATTGGCGAACAAAAGTGCTTGCGCTTAATTGTTATCATATAACTACTCTACGGCAAATTACGTCTTAATTGCTCACTGAAGTCGGCACGTTAAGACCTTGAGCCACAATTCGCGTACACCTGTTAGCCAAACAAATTTTCAATAGGTTTCAAAAAATACTATACAATAGGTTTGTTTTGAGAAGCAAACCAGATGTAGGTCCTTGCGCTATGTAGACTTTGTAATTGTATTTAGCACTTACGTCATTTGTCGTCTTAATTGCATATCAAAAACGTTTACTTAATTAAGGAACTTGTGCCACTGTATTGTATATATAAAAGCAAAACCGTTTGTCTTAAAAAACCAACCGGTTTTCGTTCGTGTGTGTACAATTTGCTTGAAGTTAGTCATTGTGCTTTGAAAACAAACAACCTTTGCGTCGTATTTCGTCCTATTTGCCCATCGGAACATGTACTTAATGAGATTGTGCCACTATATGCCATCATTCAGTGAAAAGAGCATAAAATACCACACAATAGTGTTGTCTTTGGAAACAAACTAAGATTTTATTCTCGCGCAAAATGTGCCTAAAGTGAGGTCTTTGCGCTTTCTGGACTTTGTAATCACATAGCCCTTAATTAGGTCATGCATGGTCTTAACTACTCATCAAAACCTGTACTTAGTGAGCTTGTGCCACCTTGTAGCATAAATCAATGAAAAGTACATAAAAGATAATACAGAAAAGTGTTCTCTTGGAAAGCAAGCTATATTTTGTTCTTGCGCAAAATGTCCCTAAATTGAGGTCCTTGCGCTTTGTAGACTATGTAATAATATAGCCCTTCCGCGTCATGTTTCATCTTAATTGCCCATCGAAATCAGTACCTAATGAGCTTGTGTCACGTTATGACATACATCAGTGAAAAGAGCATAAAAATTACTACGGAACAGTGTTCTCTTGGAAAGCAAGCTATATTTTGTTCTTGTGCAAAATGTCCCTATATTGAGGTCCTTGTGCTTTGTAGACTATGTAATAGTATAACCCTTCCGTCATGTTTCGTCTTAATTGCCTATCGAAATCAGTAGCTAATGAGCTTGTGCCACCTTATGACATACATCAGTAAAACGAGCATAAAAATTACTACAGAACAGAGTTCTGTTGGAAAGCAAGCTATATTTTGTTCTTGCGCAAAATGTCCCTAAATTGAGGTCCTTGCGCTTTGTAGACTATGTAATAATATAGCCCTTCCGTCATGTTTCGTCTTATTTGCCCATCGAAATCAGTACCTAATGAGCTTGTGCCACCTTATGACATACATCTGTGAAAAGAGCATAAAAAGTACTACGGAACAGTGTTCTCTTGGAAAGCAAGCTATATTTTGTTCTTGTGCAAAATGTCCCTATATTGAGGTCCTTGCGCTTGGTAGACTATGTAATAATATAGTTCTTCCGCGTCATGTTTCGTCTTAATTGTCCATCGAAATCAGTAACTAATGAGCTTGTGCCACCTTTTCATATACATCAGTGAAAAGAGCATAAAAAATACTACGGAACAGTGTTCTGTTGGAAAGGAAGCTATATTTTGTTCTTGCGCAAAATGTCCCTAAATTGAGGTCCTTGCGCTTTGTACACTATGTAATAATATAGCCTTTCCGTCATGTTTCGTCTTAATTGCCCATCGAAATCAGTAGCTAATGAGCTTGTGCCACCTTATGACATACATCAGTGAAAAGAGCATAAAAATTACTACGGAACAGTGTTCTCTTGGAAAGCAAGCTATATTTTGTTCTTGTGCAAAATGTCCCTATATTGAGGTCCTTGTGCTTTGTAGACTATGTAATAGTATAACCCTTCCGTCATGTTTCGTCTTAATTGCCTATCGAAATCAGTAGCTAATGAGCTTGTGCCACCTTATGACATACATCAGTAAAACGAGCATAAAAATTACTACAGAACAGAGTTCTGTTGGAAAGCAAGCTATATTTTGTTCTTGCGCAAAATGTCCCTAAATTGAGGTCCTTGCGCTTTGTAGACTATGTAATAATATAGCCCTTCCGTCATGTTTCGTCTTATTTGCCCATCGAAATCAGTACCTAATGAGCTTGTGCCACCTTATGACATACATCAGTGAAAAGAGCATAAAAAGTACTACGGAACAGTGTTCTCTTGGAAAGCAAGCTATATTTTGTTCTTGTGCAAAATGTCCCTATATTGAGGTCCTTGCGCTTGGTAGACTATGTAATAATATAGTTCTTCCGCGTCATGTTTCGTCTTAATTGTCCATCGAAATCAGTAACTAATGAGCTTGTGCCACCTTTTCATATACATCAGTGAAAAGAGCATAAAAAATACTACGGAACAGTGTTCTGTTGGAAAGGAAGCTATATTTTGTTCTTGCGCAAAATGTCCCTAAATTGAGGTCCTTGCGCTTTGTACACTATGTAATAATATAGCCCTTCCGTCATGTTTCGTCTTAATTGCCCATCGAAATCAGTAGCTAATGAGCTTGTGCCACATTATGACATACATCAGTGAAAAGAGCATAAAAATTACTACGGACCAGTGTTCTGTTGGAAAGCAAGCTATATTTTGTTCTTGCACAAAATGTCCCCAAATTGAGGTCCTTGCGCTTTGTACACTATGTAATAATATAGCCCTTCCGTCATGTTTCGTCTTAATTGCCCATCGAAATCAGTACCTAATGAGCTTGTGCCACCTGATGACATACATCAGTGAAAAGAGCATAAAAATTACTACGGAACACTGTTCTCTTGGAAAGCAAGCTGTATTTTGTTCTTGCGCAAAATGTCCCTAAATTGACGTCCTTGCGCGTGGTAGACTATGTAATGATATAGCCCTTCCGTCATGTTTCGTCTTAATTGCCCATCAAAATCAGTACCTAATGAGCTTGTGCCACCTTATGACATACATCAGTGAAAAGAGCATAAAAATTACTACGGAACAGTGTTCTCTTGGAAAGCAAGCTGTATTTTGTTCTTCCGCAAAATGTCCCTAAATTGAGGTCCTTGCGCTTTGTAGACTATGTAATAATATATATAGCCCTTCCGCGTCATGTTTCGTCCTAATTGCCCATCGAAATCAGTACCTAATGAGCTTGTGCCACCTGATGACATACATCAGTGAAAAGAGCATAAAAATTACTACGGAACAGTGTTCTCTTGGAAAGCAAGCTGTATTTAGTTCTTGCGCAAAATGTCCCTAAATTGAGGTCCTTGCGCTTTGTAGACTATGTAATAATATAGCCCTTCCGCGTCATGTTTCGTCTTAATTGCACATCGAAATCAACACCTAATGAGCTTGTGCCACGTTATGACATAAATCAGTGAAAAGAGCATAAAAAGTACTACGGAACAGTGTTCTCTTGGAAAGGAAGCTATATTTTGTTCTTGCGCAAAATGTCCCTAAATTGAGGTCCTTGCGCTTTGTAGACTATGTAATAATATAGCCCTTCCGTCATGTTTCGTTGATTGCCCATCGAAATCAGTAGCTAATGAGCTTGTGCCACCTGATGACATACATCAGTGAAAAGAGCATAAAAATTACTACGGAACAGTGTTCTCTTGGAAAGCAAGCTGTATTTTGTTCTTGCGCAAAATGTCCCTAAATTGAGGTCCTTGCGCTTTGTAGACTATGTAATAATATAGCCCTTCCGCGTCATGTTTCGTCCTAATTGCCCATCGAAATCAGTACCTAATGAGCTTGTGCCACCTTTTGGTATACATCAGTGAAAAGAGCATAAAAATTACTACGGAACAGTGTTCTCTTGGAAAGCTAGCTATATTTTGTTCTTGCGCAAAATGTCCCTAAATTGAGGTTCTTGCGCTTTGTATACCATGTAATAATATAGCCCTTCCGTCCTGTTTCGTCTTAATTGCCTATCGAAATCAGTAGCTAATGAGCTTGTGCCACCTTATGACATAAATCAGTGAAAAGAGCATAAAAATTACTACGGAACAGTGTTCTCTTGGAAAGGAAGCTATATTTTGTTCTTGCGCAAAATGTCCCTAAATTGAGGTCCTTGCGCTTGGTAGACTATGTAATAATATAGCCCTTCCGTCATGTTTCGTTGATTGCCCATCGAAATCAGTAGCTAATGAGCTTGTGCCACCTTATGACATACATCAGTGAAAAGAGCATAAAAATTACTACGGAACAGTGTTCTCTTGGAAAGCAAGCTATATTTTGTTCTTGTGCAAAATGTCCCTATATTGAGGTCTTTGTGCTTTGTAGACTATGTAATAGTATAACCCTTCCGTCATGTTTCGTCTTAATTGCCTATCGAAATCAGTAGCTAATGAGCTTGTGCCACCTTATGACATACATCAGTAAAACGAGCATAAAAATTACTACAGAACAGAGTTCTGTTGGAAAGCAAGCTATATTTTGTTCTTGCGCAAAATGTCCCTAAATTGAGGTCCTTGCGCTTTGTAGACTATGTAATAATATAGCCCTTCCGTCATGTTTCGTCTTATTTGCCCATCGAAATCAGTACCTAATGAGCTTGTGCCACCTTATGACATACATCAGTGAAAAGAGCATAAAAAGTACTACGGAACAGTGTTCTCTTGGAAAGCAAGCTATATTTTGTTCTTGTGCAAAATGTCCCTATATTGAGGTCCTTGCGCTTGGTAGACTATGTAATAATATAGTTCTTCCGCGTCATGTTTCGTCTTAATTGTCCATCGAAATCAGTAACTAATGAGCTTGTGCCACCTTTTCATATACATCAGTGAAAAGAGCATAAAAAATACTACGGAACAGTGTTCTCTTGGAAAGCAAGCTGTATTTTGTTCTTGCGCAAAATGTCCCTAAATTGAGGTCCTTGCGCTTTGTAGACTATGTAATAATATAGCCCTTCCGTCATGTTTCGTCTTAATTGCCCATCGAAATTAGTACCTAATGAGCTTGTGCCACCTTATGACATACATCAGTGAAAAGAGCATAAAAGATACTACGGAACAGTGTTCTCTTGGAAAGCAAGCTGTATTTTGTTCTTACGCAAAATAAACTAAAGTGTGGTCCTAAAGACTTTTTAGTCAGAGAGCTCTTGCGTCATGTTTGGTCTTAAATTCTTAATCGCTTATCGAAATGTGTATTTAACGAGCTTGTGTCACTATATGGCATACATCACTGAAAAGAGCATAAAAAATGCTACACAATAATGTTGTAGTGACAAACAAATCAGATTTCTTATATTCGTAAAATTCTTAAACTAGGACCATAGACATAGTGGTGAACATAGATCATTCATGGTGTTTTTGTGTTACAATATCGCGCGCATCGTTTAAGAGAGAATTCAAAGTGTGCGGTATTCAATCCAAGCTCTTTTGAAAGGCAGCACTCCCTTGCGACAGTAACAAAAAGCCAAAGGAATGATGTTTATGTCAAGTGCTCATCACTCGTCAGATGTTAGCGCAGGAGGCGGCCTCGAATCCGGTGCTAGCAGCTATAGCTTCACAAAATCATTTTATGCTCTATATAACGCAGCGATGAACTTGTGCCGCTTTATATTTGGTATATTCCTAATCTGTGGAATGTGTATGGACTTTCTATTGATACCTGGTTCAAGTAGATTGGGCCACGAATATTCGCGGATTTTGTAAACACATTTCACGTCTCGTGGAATGTAAACACGAATTTATGTCACGGTAAAAACTTCATATTTTTAGACTATTAACTATGTGCTTATTATCGATATATTTAACTTTAAAGCCCACTAGAAATACTGCACAATATTGTTGCTTTTAATAGCAATTGGGATTTTTTTTCTTCCGCAAACGCTGCATGACAATTGAGCTGTGCATTCGTATTAATTGCTCAAAAAATTCTTTACTTGTGGAGCTTGTGCCGCAATATAACGGTCAGAAATGAAAAGAGCAAACAAGATACTACACAATATTGTTGTCCTGAATGCCAGCTCGTATTCTTTTTTAAACAAACGCTGCGTGAATATAGGAGATATATGTCATCCTATATGCATTGAGCCTTTACGGCATTTGAACTTTGACTTGTGTGCTCATTAAAATATACAGGACAATAGCTTGTGCCATAAATATCGCGTACATCAATGAAACGAGCATGAAAAATATTACACAATAGTGTTGTCTTTGATAGTAAACGAAATATTTTCTTGCGCAAAAATTTAGGTTAGCTGCGCGTTGTAATGCTGCATGCTTTACAGCAAATTAACTCTTAATTGCTGTTTAATGCTGTACTTTTAAAGCTTGTGCCACGAAATAACCCACGTCAACGGAAAGAGCACTAAAAATACCGTACAGTATCGTTTTTGTACCTTGTGCATGCACTTCAAAGATTGGTTTATCTCCAAATTTGTGTATTAATCTGAGTGAAGTTGAGACATAATATGTAGTGTCTTTGAGGCGTTATTTCTCTCACAAACGAGCGTGTTTCCTTAGTTTTCCATCAGCAGTGAATAGGTACGTTGTATTACTCATGATAACGCTCATTTGCAACGAAAAATACCTTAAAAACAACTAGAAATATTCTTTTCTAAAATCTACTTTTAAACGATTGAAATGAGTTGAATCCGAGGCCCAATCTGCGGCCCAATCCGAGGCCGAATCCGAGGCCCAATCCGCGGCTACCTTCACAGTGGTAAATAATTCAAAGCAATTTTCGTTGAATTTCTGTTGACATTTCTTTTATTTTTCCATCCTCAAGCACAAATTTTGAGCATAAATCATGGCAAACACCCAAAGAGGATGTCAAATCGCGAAGTTTTTCTTTATAAACGCATGCCAAGTGTTGCCTTTACAACCTATTGATCATTCCTGTAATAACACAGTTGTTCCTGCTAGAAGAGATGCCTTTGACATATAGATAAGTTTCTATGATTTAATAAACAGTGAAATTTGAAAGAAAAATGTTGCGAACGAATTTTAAAACGACTAAACTCGATGTGAAAAGCCTGTTGCATCACTTAATTTAATAGGTCGTTTTGTGGAATTTTATAGCCTTTTTGAGAAACGCATGTTCAACTTAAAATATCAATATCTCAACAGAAGTTGCTTCAAAATCTTAATGTAGCATATCAAAATTCAAGCTAGCCTTTCCTGGATAGGATGTAATTTATTTAGTTTTGATCACTATCCCTGTTTTTCTGTTACATCAAATCAAACTTACTTTTTTTTGGGCCACCCGGTATAGTGTAAAATTGAGATCAAACCCATTTGAAATTTTTGTTTCAATAACCTGGTTGACGACTCCTATTTAACCTACATAGTTACATTGGACTACAAGGCACTGATCCTTATGGTAGTAAAGAAACATGCCCTCTTCAATGATGATATCCAAGATGACCAGGATGAAATTACTCTTGGAGGAAGAGGACCTGGTATAGAATTTTGCATCTTTTGTAATGCTATAAGGGTAAGTATAATATTGCTTTTGTTATAAGATTAAAGTTAGCCATATCACTGTGCTTGCAAACACTGTGAGCTGAGAAATACAGAGCAACTTCTTGGGTCTCTTGGGCTATTTGCTTACAAAATTGGATCTTTAGATTGCCTGAACAAACTTTTATCTGAACTTGGTCCAAGAACAATGAAAAAACATTTCATCCGTCTAAAGGAAGGAAGGAAGGAACAAGCAAATGGCAGTGAATAAGACACATATCAAAGTTGCTTCACTTTCAGGTACTGTCAGTGAGACATATTTCCATTCTAAAACACTTTTCTTTCTGGTTTATGTAACACGACTCTGAAAGGGTTTAACCCAGGTGGCTTAAGATAAAAAGTCCTTGGCAAACAAGAAAACAGTTATCGCTCCTATATCCATCCTGGTAAGTGTTGTAAAAACAAAATTGGCTCCACAGGAAGAAAAAATCTTTCCCAAACATTTTCAGCAAAAAAACACTGTTTTCCAGAGGTAACCTGCACAGGATAACAAAAACATACAAGTGCTTAGCACATGTTTCTCTTCACCCAGGTCCAATAAGAGCGAAAATTCCTGACAAACATTGAGCAGATTGTTGCTGCAGCACTTCGAGTTAACAAGATATGTCAATATCTGAATAAAGGTTCAGCGCAAGATTACTTGCTAAAGAAAGTTGGTTTCTGTGAAGAGATGGAAACGGTGAAATTGATTTTAACTCTGTTTAATTAACATAATACCTTAGTTTAGAGTTATCTTATAGTTAAATCAACTATTGTTATCAAATAGTTTTTTAGTGACCTATTGCCTGGAAAAGAATTTGTCCGTGACTATGGTTCTCATCAGGAAACCATTATAATAGCTCCATCAGGTATATACTGTATACTGATTAATTTTTAATGAAAGCCTACAATTACATCTGTATTACATGTAGCATTTTTATTTAATCATTTCAGGTATTACAGACACACACATTAAAACCCACTTGCAGTATTGGGAAGATTTGGCAGAAAGAATTGAAGAAACACTTAATTCAGACCATCTGTGTGATGTTAATGAGTGGGAGGAAGCTGTGATGTGTTTGGCCAGTGAACTTTACCTCGAACTGTTTACATTGGTACAGTACATTATCAATAAGACTGTGCTCAACACCCAAACCAACAATCAATTTGAATATATCAATATGGCTTAATGGAACTGAGTACTGACAGTAAAACTTAGAGCAGGGATAATTTTATTGTAACTAAATTGCATATAACAGGCATATATGCAAGCATGTATGTATATCTTAGACACAAAATACCACAAAAACTAATTATCACTGCAGCCTTTTTCATTCAAAAGAAATCTTCAGGTGGAAGACCTGAAGATTCTTCATAAATAAAACAGGCTGTAGTGGTAAGTTCTTGAGGTATTTTATTACTAGTATATATTATTATCATTATTAGATTGCGACGATGTGGAAGGGCATTGCATTGACAATCCGCAGTAAGATCTATCAGGAAGATGAAGCTGAAGAGATTGATGTCTTTGATATACAGGTATTATACAAGTGTTGAATGCTGTGTTTCATTTTCGAAAAGTGTACAGCCTGATTTGTGTGTACACTTTTGGCTAAATATTTTAGTGCAAAAAATGGGGTCTTAACTTACAAGAAACATTTGGACTGCTGCTGGGAACTGAAGATTATGGACACCTTGTCATTGAACATGCATCGATGCTGATGAGAAGTTTTTGTTCAATGCGCGAATTCAGTAATCAAGGGTTTGAAAGTTCGCACAAAGTAGACCGTCGGCTTTACCAACAAGCAACAAACCATGATATATACGAGAAAGATTCGTCAGGTGAATAAGAATTCTAATTATGATAAAATTTACAATAATTAATTTTATTCAGAATTTTATCACTGGCCTTTGATTTGGCACCATGTAATATTTGAAATAGGGTTAATCCCCTTTATGGATAGTGCAAAAAGATTTTCCCCGATTATGTTCTGGCTTTATTAAAAAAATGTTACACTATCAATAGATCTTAAAGGGATGGATCAAGCTTGTTGATAAATCCAGTATAGACTGGCAATGAGGTATTTTTTGCAGTGCTGTCCTTACGTTTTTGTTCTTAACATTTGGTGTTTTGTTATTCTAGTTAAGCAAATCCTGGTTCACAGCTATACGGACAAGCTATTATTCCTTCGCCTGTGCTTTCAAAAAGCAGCTGAATGTGCACAAACTGGTAAGAATTTGTCAACCAATTTATCAATGTACAAAACATGATATTACTGACTCCTTAATTTAAAAAAACTGTGGTTCGAAACCAAAGAAGGTAAAATGGTCACCTCAAGACTTGAAATGGCTTAGGGAAGTATCTAACTTGCTTCTAAGCATATTTGGACCAGATCACTTCAAGTTTAAAACAGTAAACAAAACATTTGTAGTGCATGAAGGTTTATACCCAAGGTTATCCTATGACCATCATGTATGGGAAAAGAGGTAACTGCCAGTGCTACTCCAACAGTTGAATGTGGCAGCTCCAAGCAGAATCACAAGAGAGGCATAAATAGAATAAGCACATCCAAGACTTGGTGCTCACCCAATACTAACTTCATCGAAACTTTAGTTGTACCAAAATGTGGTGGTACTGCACATTTATCTGGAAATGCTGTGATAAAATTGGTGAACACATGCCCAATAGACAATTACTTTACAATATTTTACCTTTTCTTGAAGTATCATTCCAAAGTGCTTGACCAGTTGAAATCATCCTCGTCGCAATATGCAATATATCTCGTAAACATTGTACAATTATTTGAGAAAGCAGAATTTGCTGAAGGAAAAATCCTTTGGCTGAAGAAAATTGATGTCTGGGGGGTGCAAGCTAGATATGTTCATGCCTTGTCTAGCCCCAATCTTGTGCAATACTTTTAAAACAAAATGTGATTCTGTTGATTGAACAAGAAAAAAACAGGCTGTTACAAGCCAGAGTGTTTTCCTGGTTTCTGGTGACCTACAAACTAAAGAAAATGAAACCTATTTAGAGGCATTGCTTAAAGAATGGCTTTCTCCACAACTTACCCCATGCAATGTTGAATTTCAGAATGCTGTACCAGGAACAGCTTCGACTCGACTTAGCAAGCATCAAATCGTAGTACCAGAAAACTACTTAGTACAGTCAATACTTTGTAGTGGTACATGTTACTCAGTGACAAACGAATTTGAACATGGGGGATCCACGGGTTTTGCCAATTTTCTTTGGGGATTTAACCAGGACTGGAAAGCTGAAAGGTCTTGAGGATGTTCCACTAGTTTAAATCTTTCCAATTCTGTTTACTACCTACATGGTATGACATTCCAGAATGGGCAACACTACAATGCTCGAGTTTACTGCAATAGGGAATGGTATGATTATGATGGTTTGCAAGATGTTCCACTGCAAAAAACATCTGGTTTATTTGCACCAGTACACCCAGGATATCTTATGTCATGTGTATTTTTCAAAAATGTTGCCACTTTCTGAAAATTGCATATGTCATGATGGAATGTATGAACAAGGTTGGTATGTATAAGTCATCTTCATCGTGCACATCACTAATGGGCCTTTGCACATTTATTATGCATCCTCCCCCTATTGAGGACATGGTTTTTTTGTCTCCACCTCCTCTGGATTTTCGAAGGGCTTTTTTTTGTATTTTTAACCATCCCTTATGGAAATTCCATATATCTGTTATGGAAATTCCAGACTGTAAAAACAATCGATTTCAAACGAAATTAATGTGGCAGAACACGAATATATGAATATCTGCCACCCCCACCCAATTATCGATATTCCAGCACCTTTGGACCCACTCTCATGGAAAATCCATTATATTGCTTTGTAACAGACCATCCCCAAAGAATTTTCATAGAAATATTATCTGGGTCCTCCATGGAATTTCCACATTTTGGATTGCTATTTTGTTGTTTTGCTACCTCAATGGAAATTCCACGTATCTGTTCGACCCACTCTTGTGGAAAATATGTTATATGGCTTTATAACAGACAAACCCCATATGCTTATTGGAAAGGGCTCGGGAAAATCCGACAAAATTCACTAGGGGTGCTGGAAATTTTGCATTACTTCTCACCTCCCTCCCTCTGGAAATTCCAATCTAAACAACTCGGACCCCTTGGAAATTCCTCTTGTCCTCAATAGGGGGTGCAGCATAAAAATGCAATTGCCTAATATATCTGGGCCGATAAGGCCAAAATAGTATGTCGATCAATACATCGTTAGTCCGGCAGCTTCCTGTTGGGAATACATTTTTACAGCAATGAATAAAGATTAACCTAATGTCCTTTTTCAATAAATCGAATTTTAAAAAATCGAATTTTAAATCTGATATAAGTATTTTCCACTAGAACACTGCATGACGTTGGAAGTTGGGTTCTCTGTAGGAAGCCTCTGCTAGCTGATGCTTTCATTCGAGCAATTTTTTCTTTCATAGTCAACTCTTGACCATTTACTGCTTCAAAGTGTTGAAAGGCCATAGTTCTACTTAACACAACTTTTTTTTGCTCCTCTAAAGCTGTTTTAAGAGCGTCCAGATTATAGACTTGATAAGAGACCTTTTGTGTTTCAAATCTGTGAGGCAATGTCCTATGGGTTTGGTATCTGACACTCAACCTCGTACCCAGGCTCTTTACCTACGCCCAGCGCTGCAGAAAAGACCCTGAGTGGAGCTGGTCACATGACTCTTTAAAAAATCTGTTACTTTATAGGGTGGGGAAAGTATCAAATTACATGCTTCCACATACAAGTGATACATTTCAATGCAAGGAGTGAGATTTAATTGCTATGAACGACAATATAAACTTTTTTATCAAAAATTATCGATTTTTGTCTATTTTGTGTGTTTCATTTCATGTATTATTGTTAGCGTTTGAATTCCGAAAGCACGAGTGTCGATAAGTAAACTATGTTGGGTGTTGGCAACTGTCAAGCGATCTTAAGGTTATAGGTGTTTCATTGTCGTGTTTATTTTAAAAGGCATTAAAACGGGCTCTTATAATTGCTTTATTCGCTGATACATACAATTTATGCCTAAAATATTACATAACCTCTGAACATTCCATTAGAATGTTAACGTTTGCACCGATGCAAGTATAATGCAGTGTACCTGTAACGCAAAGCATCTGCAAACTTCAAAATGTCACAATAGATAAGCAAATTTATAAACATTTTGACTTTATGAAACTCTTAATCACGCAAAAACCATGTAAAACTGCTTTGCAATAACTACTGGGTTACTTATCTTCAATGTTCACAGCCCAACTTCAATACTGGGATGTAAAAGGGAGAGATACAGAAGAATTTCTACAAAATCTAACTTAATACGAAAAAGGTGAATGTCCAACATAAGCCCCATGCAATATCTCCTTTTGCAACAGAAATTTGCACATTGTTCATTGTTATATTATATACAATATTTGTATTATAATAACAGCAATGCATACATATGAAGTAAGAAATTGTAAGGCCCTGTCAGGGAAAATTTTGAATTGGTGACATAAACTTTGTCGTAATTGCGACAGCTCATACATATGAGGGAAAAATAATAATCAGATGTCAAAAGAGGGACACAGCATTGTTTGTAAGAAACAACATATTCTGTATGTTTAAAATAAAAGGAGCGACTTGCATATCTACCCTAAACAGGGCCTTAACAATGCACAGAAATTTTACATTATAAATACAAAAACAATTACAATGTATTAAACATACGTTACACACTAATTTTTCATAACATGTTTAAAGAGTCATTATTACTTCTAGATATATACTTCTTTTAAAAATGTTCAAGAACAGTAATCTATATAAAAGGATATCTATCAAAATCAGTATATATTATATGCTTTGTATTGTCTAATGTTTTATGTGCATTACATGTGTCACAGATACAGCGCATACTAGCAGCCATATCGGATCAATTTGGGAATTGTATTGTTAAATATACGCGTATAGACGAGTCTTTGACTTATCTGTGAATTATTCTTGTCGTCGTTACAGCAAACATGATAACGTGGATGTATTTCCTCATCGCGATACGTCTCAGTCAACTCGGAACATTGTTTACACATTTTGCTGTCGTTTTGTGCGGTACTTGTTTCTCTGTATGTCGCACTAACAATCCCGGATCGGCGTCCTTTAGTATCTCTTATCGAATATAGTTTAAGAAACAAACTGCAAACGCCGTCAACACGAATCCAAAGATTATAGAAGTATTTTCTCCACGACATAATTGCTGCAATGTATGACAAGTTGAAATCTGATCCACATTTGTGCTCTAAGCGTAACCCAATACGCGTTTCATGCACAGAAAGAAATCACAACAGCAAAAATACAATTTTTGATTAACTTTCTCCCCAATTTCTTGGTGAAAATTATTTTTATTTAACAAATGTTGTAATTCTTAAACATGAGAAACGCGTACGCTCCTCTACCACTCCTCCCTTAGTAGCAAAAAGGCGCTAATTTGATTTACCCCTAAAATCTGGGGTTCACGTGACCAGCTCCAACCAGGGTCTTCTCCGCAGCGCTGGGCGTAGGTAAAGAGCCTGGGTACGAGGTTGTCTGACACTGTGCGGGGAAATAACGTCATCAGCTTCCTCTCCAATTTTAGCAATGAGGTTTAGAACAAACTGTACAGGGACGCACGGGTCTTCTGCTCTTGTCCAACGACATAAAATGAGGCAAAAACAGTGTATGCTATAAGACTACGAGCCCAACTGAAATAATATTACAAATACCTAAAAACAATTGACAGCTCAGAGAAGAATTATAAAAGATAATTAAATACCTGGTAGAGGTGGGTGTAGCGCTTCGTTAACCCGTTCTACTAAGGTCACCAACCATTCTGTGTAAAGCGCAATTTCCATAGCATTGTGGGAATAAGTGAAGGTTTCGAAGTAGTGACTGGTGATTCAGCCTTATTAACAAATGACATAGGGACCATGACACTTTCTCATGTGATTCCATGCAGCTCGTGAGGTCTTATACCACTTTGAACATGTAGGACACTCCGCAGAACAGGTATAAGGCATTTTAAATACAGGCCACTGATTCACTGAAGGAACTTGGCGTAAACCATGCTGATTTATAAAATTGACAAGGTTTTAAGAGTAGTCAAAACGTAGCTAGTTCACACGTGATCATATTTCAGGTCGAGAGGTTTGAATGCCTATCACTATCAGACCGTCACAACATGTGTTTTTTAGAATATGAATAACTATTTATCTTGCTTTTCTCAGTGTTTTTAATTAATTGTATATGATTCTATACTCTGAACTCGACAATTAACATAACTTTTAAGATACAAATTTCCTTTTTACAAGCCTCACACAGGCCTGTTAATAATAATTCAAAAATAGGAAGTGATTAGCTACAACACCTCGGGCTTTAAGTCTTGTGTTTCATATCAGTCGCGTTGGCAAACCGCTCTGATGTCGGACTCAAAGTAGAAAGTTAAATTTCAAATGCAAGAAAATACTATAGAAGAGAAACGCTCAATGAGAAAAGAAAGAAACAAACAGAAGATCCAAAGGAGAATGAAAGGAGAGGAAATAAAGTTAAAAAAAGAAAAGGAACTTGACAATGCCGAAGCTGTTAAAATCGAAGCACGGTAGTATTAAAAGCTAGCTGAGAAATATAAAAAACTGTGGCAAAAATCTGCACGTTATAAAAGGGGTGGAACCTGTTCAACCGTTAGTAATCAATAACCTGATATGCTGTATGTATCATCATGCACTATACCTCACTGATAATTTTTTTTCCTTTTAAACAGGAAAGTGGTTTTAGAGAGATTGATCGAATTTATCTGGGCAATGCATCTACAGATAACGCTTTACTTGGTAAAGAGACCTTTGGCAAGTGCCAATTAAAAAATTATCAGGGCCACTTGGTTGTGTCGAAAGAATTTAAAAAAGAAGTAACCAAGGCTGATGTTATAAGAGAGGCAAAGATTCTTGGCAACCTTTCACATCCTGGACTCCCTGTCGTCTTGGGAGTTGATGTGTCCCAGACCCCATTTTTACTAATTTCTCTATTTTACGGTATTGAACGAAAAAATGCAACTTTACATCATATTCTAACCTCTACCAGTGGCAAAATTGTGGAAGATAAGCTGCAAGTACTTTGGATGGTGATAAGATTGAGCGAGACTCTGGCTTACATTCACGAACACGGTTTGTTGCACAACGATATTAAGAGTGACAATATCGTTCATTATTTCGATGAAAAGCAGTTAAAGCCTGTCTTGATAGATTTCGGTAAAGCATGTGCTATGGAAGATGGGAAACACTTCAAGCTTTCCGAGGAGGAGAAGAAGAAGAAATATTGGGAAAAACATTCAAATTGCACAAGAAATTGTTGACAGGACTGCTCCACAGTTGACCGCAAGTGATATTTACTCACTTGGTAGAGTTGTTCGTCACATTGGAATGTATGGAAAATGGTTGGATATCGCAAAGCTAGGTAGTATGTGTGCTGAACCTAACATGACAAAAAGGTGTAGTTTAACATTTTTAATCAGGGAATGTAATTTATTACTTTGAACAATATATAGATCAAAATATTTGACATACTTTGGTGCATACGCATAGAATATTATTGTAGTCAATTTTGTTTGTATACTGGGAGGGAAATCTACACTGATATGTAAATATCAGCATTCTGGATAGCACATCAGTAGATAATACACTCGCACAAACACTGTTAATGAATATTATCCAGCATTTCTTTTAGCCGACGCTCTTGTGTGAGACAGATGTGTCCTTTTTTGCTGGCAGGTTAAAAAGATGTATCATCTTTGCTTAATCAGTGAAAGCTAAGAGAGATATAAAATAGACTGACTATCAAAACCACGCTGCTCTAAAAATTGCTACATTTGCTTAGTACATAATAATTAGGCATCTAAAAGTCTGTTAGTCGACGCTCTTTTGCTGGCAGTTTAAGAAGATGTGTCATCTTTGCTTAATCAGTGAAAGCTAAGAAAAATATAAAATAGATTGACTATCAAAAACCATGCTGCTCTAAAAATTGCTACATTTGCTTAGTACATAATAATTAGGCATCTGAAAGTCTGTTAGTTGACGCTCTTGTGCCAGAAAGGTGTGCCATCTTTTGCTGGCAGGTTAAGAAGATGTGTCATCCTTGCTTAATCAGTGAAAGCTAAGAGAAATATAAAATAGATTGACTATAAAAAACCACGCTGCTCTAAAAATTGCTAAATTTGCTTAGTACATAATAATTAGGCATAAAAGTTCTGTTAGCCGACGATCTTTTGCTGGCAGGTTAAGAAGCTTTGTCATCTTTGCTTAATCAGTGAAAGCTAAGAGAAACATAAAATAGACTGACTATCAAAACCACGCTGCTCTAAAAATTGCTACATTTGCTTAGTACATAATAATTAGGCATCTAAAAGTCTGTTAGTCGACGCTCTTTTGCTGGCAGTTTAAGAAGATGTGTCATCTTTGCTTAATCAGTGAAAGCTAAGAAAAATATAAAATAGATTGACTATCAAAAACCATGCTGCTCTAAAAATTGCTACATTTGCTTAGTACATAATAATTAGGCATCTGAAAGTCTGTTAGTTGACGCTCTTGTGCCAGAAAGATGTGCCATCTTTTGCTGGCAGGTTAAGAAGATGTGTCATCCTTGCTTAATCAGTGAAAGCTAAGAGAAATATAAAATAGATTGACTATAAAAAACCACGCTGCTCTAAAAATTACTACATTTGCTTAGTACATAATAATTAGGCATAAAACTTCTGTTGGGCGATGCTCTTGTGCCAGAAAGATGTGTCATCTTTTGCTGGCAGGTTAAGAAGATGTGTCATCTTTGCTTAATCATTGAAAGCTACTAAAAAACACAGATTATGATTTTTATTTGAAGTGGGCTTCGCAAAAGTTACCATTAAGTGCTGTTTGCGCGAGCGATTTGTCAATTGCATTTCCTCAAGAGACTTTTAAGACTTTTAGAAACTTTAAAGCTGAGGCTATACAACCTTTTTATCAATTAATGTAGGTGTTTGATATTATTCTGGTTAAACTATATATCATTGAGCACCATATATTCAGCGATCATATGATGCCAATATAATAACATATAACATGTTATTGTAAAATTTGTGTCAACAAAACGAGGTTTCTGTATATAAAATTTGTAGACATATATATGGGTTACATACAAAACAAAATAAGTTTGAATGCGTTTTATAATTGAATATTTTTTTACTGATTTCTGCTTTGAAGACTGACAACTGTATTTAGACAACTCCACGCATAATTTCTCTAGCCTTTCATGTCGCTACGCATTTGTCGCTATACGTGTCATTTCCCACGATATTTTTCATTACATGTCAGCTCAAAGAAGACCACCTGGACATGTACTGCTACTATATCTGTATCATATAATGAAAAATTTAATCCCAAGGTAATACAATTGCTGACATCTAGCGATGTTAATTGGCAAAGTAATTATGATCAGTGATTTCCGGCGAATCCTGTGTTCAATGCAGGATTCCTGCTGCTTTTCACCTTCTTCTTTTGCTGTACTTTCACCAAGCTCTCTCTTTCTAAATTGTTGACACTGTTTCTCTTCTTTGAAATTCTCTAAGCTTACAAAAGCAGCCGTTCCTTGCTCTTATTGCATGATTTGTTGTTAAAATTGCCGCCATCTTGAAATATTACACAATGATTTGTTATTAGATATGTGCAGAAAAAGTGTGCAATGCAAAAGTGAGTAATTACCATAAGCCGCCTCCATTAAGCTGCCACACTCTATTAAATGGCCAGATGTGAAAGTCCCAAAAATATTTGTTATATATTATTAAAAATACAACGTCTATTGAAATGCTCTTTATTCAGCAGCCACGGCCACCTTTGAGTGGTTCCAAACAGTGTTTTTTTATTAATTATAACCTCGTTTAAGTGGTCAGGTTAAACACAATTTCTACCACAACGAAACGGCTGAAAATGTGTTTGTTAGATATCTAATTTCAATCAACACAAGTCACTTATCATTCGTTTAGCAGTAATTTAATTTAAAAACATTGTCCAGGAGTTTCCATTCCTCTACTTTAGGTCACTTAGCATCAAATCTCTCTTTCTTCAGGTTTTCTTTCAGCCAACTTATTCAAAAGGCATCTCCCATAAAATTGATATTCACATGGAATTTCCAAACCATAGCCACCACCTTTATCCTTTTTTTCACTTGTTTTCCTTTGATAACTGCTTTTCCAATATTTGTCGCTTGTTTTAAAAACTTTACGAGCCAGATTGCCATTAGTTTGGGAACGTGTGAATTCCTCAGAATTTTGACCTGCTTTCAAGCCTCTTTTCACATCACTCTTTTGACATTTACTCAAGCTGTCATGAATAACTGCAAGAGCATTTGGATCATCTGTATTGCTATGTTCTCACTTAACAATGTTCATCATCAATACTTGGAAGCCAAAGTCCATGTATGCGTGACAACCTCTGACAACCTCCTCTTTCGAAATGTCTGAGTTGGTGAATATCATATTTTGTCAAACGTGCAGCAGCAAAACAAATCACAAATTTTAATTTGCCATAATCCCGTATGTAACAAGTCAGCATACTGTTTGATATCTGCACTGAATAGACACCTAGTCGGAAAGCTGGCTAGTTGGGAATAGTGCTCAGACAAAGTTTAAGTCTATCTCGGGAAACAGATGCTTAAGCAATCAAGGTTCAAACCTGAAAAAAAAAGCACAAATGTCTCAACCTGGGTGAAAAAGCAGCTTTAATCAACTATGCTAAAAATTATCCTAATCTTGGAGCCAGAAAAAAAGCAGAACACTTCCCAAAGCAGGAAGAACGCAGACCCAGACCATACTAAAAAACAAGGAATCAACAGGGCCCAATCCAGAAGATATCAAGCTTACCTGATGATACGGTCAGGTTTTTCAGATTAGTATATGATTATATCATAGTATATGTTTACAAAATTTTGCAATGGAATTAGCAATTTTTGTAATCCCAAGGCTGAAAGTCATCTGAAGGACATCCGTAAGTACAACCAACTTTTGCAATGTTGTCTTTTGAAATGTTTGCAAAGGACAGAAAATACTTTGCGAAATTTGGCAATTCTCTCAAAATAAAAGCTAGCCATTTCATGTCTTATGGTACTAACTCGAAAGAAAATATTATATTTATCCCGTCAATAACATAAACTTTTTTTTCAATTCTTTCAATATCTTGTCTTATTTGTTGCCATATGCAACTATTTAAGGGTGCTCTTATGAGCAGTTGGCCCCACAAATTATAAATAGTTTTGATTGCTTCTGGCAATTCTATCAACCACATTTAAAATGGACACAAGCCATGCTGTTGCTTGGTTGTACTTCCCAAAAGGGGCACCGTCAGCACCTATTGGAAGCTGAAAAGAACCTACTGGACTCTTAAACCAATTTAAATAATCCAGGCATTTCAGGTTAATATCTAAGTACAATTTAGCTAATGTAATAAGAAAGGAACTCTAAGTCCCTAAAACATCCAGAAACAGGGGGATGTAAATCATCCTCATCATTTTCACCATCTATTGCATATGCCTCTTTGGCAAACTTGTTTTTTTTTTTTGCTCTAGGAATGTCATATAACGTGCAAATATTAACACTATTTACAAAGCTGATGACAGTTTTATGCACTTGTCAATATTTAGCCCCAGGGGAGGGGGGGGTGGGCATACCAAAGGGATTTGACGTAATTCGCTTTCCCGGGGGCGGGGAATAATACGAAATTTGACATATTCTCGTGGCCCAAGGGTGGAGGTATTTGACAAGGTCGCTCAAGAGACTGGAATCTAGTTTTTAGCATCCTCGTTCCCTGGGCGACGCTCAATTTCTTAGAAATTACCCAGAATTTCCTGGGCACTGGGATTGCCATTTTGCAATTTGCTGTGGTACTTTGCCCATTTTGCTGTTCATAAATAATTCATATAAAGGAATTCGGACGTACAAAACGCTTTGTTTCTTGCTGAAATGCCGTTGTACAAGGCCTGGGACGTACGTAGACAAAAGAGAAAGGCTGTGGCAGTGAATGAATCAAACGAATTTGTAACTGGAGGTGAGTTGTTTGACATATTTGATCTCATGAATATTTATGGTTGAAAAATTATAATATAAAACAGCTTAATATCCACCAGATTTTGTTGCAATCTGGTACAGATTTTATAGACACTTGTGATTTTTTGATGAAAAAATTTATCTATGCAATGTTCACATATTTAGTTTATTAAATACTGTTTAATATCGTCTTAGTAAATATATAGTATTAACTTAAAATAGCAATACCTTTATTTATGTAATATAGAGTTTCATATAGTCTGTATTTATCAGTGGCTAAAATCATACCATTGTTGCATAAGGTTTTGCAATTGCAGCTCAAATTTATACATTATTAGTTTTTAATACCAAAGCTTTGATGTTATCAATATGCCAGACTATAATTATAAGCTTTGATAGTTGTGCCTAGGAGATAGTTTGTGGCCCAGTGTGGGAATTAAGTTCAGCAGGTGGATCCTGCATTCCTGTTCTGTCTCGGTTGAAAATGTTCTTGTAACTGCAGCTTCCAGAGGGTTAGCCACCTGCATTCTATGGCATACCTCAGGAAGCCAAAAATGTACATTCAAGTAGAGAAAACATAGGGAACAAAAAACAATGCTGTGACATAACTTATGAAAATGTCTGACCAGTGACTATGCCCTGGCAATATGTCATCTCTAAAGGAGTAAGGCCTTTCTTTTTAAATAAAAAATATTTTGTGAGTTACAACATATTTTCTCATTATTTTTAAAGCTTAAAGAAAACTTGGAATTGGTGATGAGAAAACTATCACAATAAACACTGAGGCTGATGGGACTGAAATTGATGAAGATACATTTCCTGAAGTGCAACCGGGAACAATATTGATTTGTGCAACAGAAAATGAGACTTGGTTACCACAAGAGACAGCAGCAAATGTGACAACAGCAACAACCACAGTGTCAACAACAACATCATTGTCATTGTCAATTGACTCCAATGCTACAAGTAAATCAACAAGCACAAAGTCATCAACTAAGCTTGGTATTTGTACATGACCTGTTAAATATTTTATTAACACAACTTTTATTAATTTAAACAATGATTTCACCATGTCTATTACTTTTTAAACAGAAATTAAAATCCTGAATTTACTGAAAGCTGTAGCCAGGAAGAAACAATCCCTATTTATACAGGATGCATATTAATAATTTTTCTGGCCTACAATTATTTTTCATTATTTGTATGCCATGCTATCTGTATTTCTAATCTACAAGTCTGTGCTGCTAACAATTGATAGCCATTAAGCTGCATTGTGTCAAATTTTCCAATCACATGACAATTTATAAGTTGTCTAAACAGAATCTTAGTATAGATGTACCTTCCAAAGCTTTCTAGATTAATAGTAATAATAATAATACATAATCTTTTAAGAGGAAGCCTATATCACATTGACATGGTTTTCAATAAGGTCCTCTATTAAAGATAATTATATTAATATAAAAGTTCATAAAATAATTGTACTATATCAATAATGTCCTAAAACAAATTCCCTAATATCATTTGAATAATACATAATCTAAAATTCATTACACTAAAATAACAATATAAAACTATATATATACACAGAGAGAGTCACTAATTATCACTCAGAAACTTTTTAAGTTGCCTTTTAAATATACAAATAGGCATTGGCCTTTTAAGGTCATCAGGAAGAGAGGCCCAATCTCGTAGAGCTCTAAACCATGTTACTCGTTTTCCCCAATCGGTACTTACGTTAGGAAGAGGTGGCAAATTTCTGTTTCTTGTGTTGTATCTGTGAAGCGTTGTCAAGGGAGTTCTGAATGTATCAAAATGTTCTGGAATATTTCCTTTGATTGCGTTATGAACATCAACGCATCGATGACCAAAGTGTCTTCTCGTCAGCGGAATCCATTTCAGCACCGCGATGGCCTCATCAGAGGACAATTTAGAATCCACGATTTTCTTTGCAAAACGGTTTTGGAATCTTTGTAAATGTGCCATTTCTGATTTCATTCCAGGTTGGTCTCCCCAAACGGTATCTGCGTAGTCCAGATGTGGAAGCACAAGGACGTTATAGTATGCTAAACGTGCGTTTTTGTCCAAAAGATGTAGAATGTGATTAAATACTGACAACCGATAGCCAAGCTGTTGTGATAGATTGCTAATGTGCGACTTCCAGCTCCACTTCTCATCTAACATTATTCCCAAATATTTAAATTAAGGGACCCGACTTACTGGTTTACCGTCCAATTTAAACTCGAAGTTCTGAAATGTTGATAACATTGTTCTACTTTCGGCCAGTATCATTTTGGTTTTCTTAACATTTAAACTCAATCGATTGGCAGTATACCAGTCACACTTTCCCAACAGAATTTTATGGTTTATAGAGTCAAATGCTTTGGATATATCAACAAATAATAGGCCGGTTAGTTCTTTCTTATCCATTGCTTCAAGCACCCAGTTATTCAACTGTCCTATTGCTTGTGCAGTGCTGTGTCCACGTCTAAAACCATATTGATGTAGATACAGAAAACCTAACTGATTAAGGTGTGCACTCAGCTGCGCATATACAGCTCTCTCCATAACTTTGCTTAGTATCGGTAATACTGCAATGGGCCGATAGTTCTGTACTAAAATTTTATACTCATTCTTGTATAAAGGACTAACAAGTGCAATCTTCCACACATCAGGTACAGTTTCATCAATTATTGATTTGTTTATAAGATATGTCACTGAGGGAGCAAGGTCAACCCCAGCATCTCGAAGCAATCTTGCTGGTATTTTGTCAAGACCAGCTGCCCTATTAACCTTTAATGAATGAAGAATTTCTTGAACTGTCCGACAATCAACAGGTTTTAAGTTCCACGTCTGTCCAAAATTTACTTGGAAAACAGCCTCATACTTTTTCCATGCACCTTTAGCTACTATGGATAATTTACATGCCACTGTACATCCAATATTTGCAAAGTACTTATTGAAACGCGTGGCTACGGCTTTTGGCTCCGACAAAATGCACTTACCATCTTGAACTTGAAATGTTGCATCTTGACCCTTATTATGCCCAAGTACAGAATTTAACGATTTCCACATTTCTTTTGGATTTACCGCTGATTCAATCAAATTTTTGTAATACAAAGACTCAGCCGATTTTAACTTCCTGTTTGTCATGTTTTTGCGATAATTGTTCCATTGTTCCTTGTCATTACTTCTTTTTGCTATTTTATAAGCATAATTTCTTTCAGCCATTAAATCCTTAATGTCCGTTGTAGTCCAGGGGTTGGATACATTCCTTGATCTAAATTTCTTTAAAGGAGTGTGTTTGTTTACAACATCAATGAGAAGGGTAGACCATGTCGATACAGCATTATTAATATTAGTAAAACATTCAACCATACTCCAGGGAATTTTAGCCACGTCCTTACAGAATTGTTCTTTGTTGTATTGCTTGAATGGTTTCACCTCTTTAATTATTCCATGTCCTTTACAAACTCCAGCCTTTTTGACTACAAAAACAATGAAATGATTGCGGGAAAATCTTGAACTCCATGCGAAATAACACGATGTACATTATTTACGAACACAAGATCTATAGCTGTCCAAGTATTCTCCGTTATTCGTGTAGGTTCCCTAATAAGTTGAGTTAAACCATAAAAATGAGCCTCGTTTAGCAGGAACCTTGTGTATTTACTACGTTTCGGAGCGATAACATCCGCATTAAAGTCACCATTAATATAATATCCTTATTTGATCCATCAAATATTTTTGAAAGAACATCGTGTCTAAAATGTGTAACAAACTTATCCCCATCCACACTAGGTGGTAATTGTACTTACACTGTAGGTGTGACATATATACAATGTATTGGTTAATCCTTTATTAGTGGCAATGCGCCTTGATGCACCCCAATTATTATTTTACTTTGTCTAATGCATCGACTAACCCAGACGATTTTACTCATCAAGGGCCAAGTGCTGCTTAATAACAGGTTAATATTACAGATTGACTGATATTGACATTTAGCAATTAATGTTGTATTTCCCTTTTTGTGCCATTTAATTAATTAGTTTGTTCATTATCTGTAAATTACATAAATTGAATATGAGAAAGGAATGATTTTTTTAATAACAGAGTTCTAAACTGTTTTTTATTTAGGGCCTGTTCATATGAGGTGAGCTGGCCCAGTTAACCGGGCCAGTTCAGCTAACCGGGCTAATATTCAAATCGATTTCATATGGAATTTTAGCCCACTTCATATCTCACCTTTTATCCCACCTTTTCCTCGCAAGTGTGCGTTCTAAAAAACTGGGACAAGTCCGCCAAACCACGGGAAAATTAAATTAATTCAAAATGGCAAGACAAAACAATATGCTATTGCCATTCATTTTAATTACAATTCATATGTCTTTTATGTATACTCGTTCAATTATATGGCTTCATTTTGCTTCACAAATTAAACGAAAGGCGCTTACTGGAAGCTCTATGTCAAGCACATTTGGGAAAGCGCAAGATGTTAAAGCAACGACGACTTAGAAGGGCGAAACGGAGATATTGGTTTAAACCTGGTCGAACAGATCTATGGTGGCAAAACATGTTAAATGGTGTAGCGCCACAGGAAGCCTGGAAAAAAAATTTTAGAATGACAAAAGAATCCTTTATAGAGCTGGTAGAAAAGTTACGTCCTTTAATTGCCCCAAATCCGAATAGTCCCAACAGCCAAGTTGTAAGTACTGAAAAGAAATTGGCCGTCACGTTATACTTCCTAAAAGATACAGGTTCATTATGTATGACGGCTAATGCTTTTGGTATTGCGATAAACACTGCTTCTAAAATAATAACAGACAGGTGTACATTTATTGTAAAACTGTTAGGTCCTACTTACATACATCCGGCGCAAGATGAAAATGAGATGAGAAAGAAAGTCGCAGAGTTCGAATCAAAATTTGGAATGCAACAGGCCTTTGGCTGCATAGATGGTACACACATACCAATAATTTCTCCATCAGATAATCCGCAAGGTTACTATTGTTACAAGGGTTTTCATTCTTTGAATGTACAAGCAGTATGCGATTACAAAGGAACATTTATGGACGTAGAATGTCGTTGGCCGGGCAGCGTGCATGACGCTAAGGTGTTTGCGAATTCATCAGTAAATGATAAATTACGAAATGGAAAGTTGCCACGAGTGTTTCAGTCTGTTTTACCTGGCTACGAAAAAGTCCCAAATTACCTAATTGGTGATCCAGCCTACCCACTTACACCTTTTTGCATGAAAGAATATGACACATGTCAAAACATCGTTGTTTTTAACAACTTGTTAAGATCAGCTAGAAATCCAATCGAATGTGCCTTCGGGCTATTAAAAGCAAGATGGGCTGTTTTAACCAAAAAGATTGATTTCAAGTTGGAAAAAGCACCAATTGTTGTCTATGCATGCTTTGTGCTGCATAACTACTGTGAGCAGTACTCATCATACATTAATGAAGACATTCTCACCAGTCAAATTCAACATGGAAAAACAAATGAGGAAACTGCTAACTTACCAGATCCTGTGTATTCATGCAACAATAGTGAAGGTGAAGTTGTGAGAAAAATACTGACTCACTATGTTCGCATCAACCTGCCTGATGATCTAGTGATATGAATACTGTTCCAAAACATTGTGAATGTGTTGTATAATATGCAATATGCAGTAAAATTATTGGTACTTGTTTATATCTCAACAGGCAATGGATAAAATTTATTACAAAGGTAGAGACATTTTTCTATTTTGTGACAAAAATTATTAAAACAGCAACTTACAAAAAACAACAAGCTTAAAGTCAACTGACATGCAGGGATGAATCCAGCATAAGCTGTGAGTCCCCAGCAAAAATATACTGGAGTGTGATTGTCAACTAAAAGAATTAATATATTGATTTCATCATACCTAGAATTAGACAAACAAGGTTGCCTAGAGGCCTTCTTACACAGGTTTCAAAGTTCTAAAAATATCAAATATTAGCAGAGCTATATAATACTCTAAAATTGGATCTGAGAGCACATTTGTGTAGGTGTGCAGGAATTGCCAGGAAATTATTGCTTTCATATATAGCACACAAAGAAATCAGTTTCTCCATTCCTGCAAGTCAGATATAAAATATAGGTTTAATCTATAATATAAACTTATAACCCCTAAACACAACTTTCATTTGCTGAACTGCAATCCTCAAAGTATAATAAAACATAAATATCTGTACAGTACCAGTAATAATGTTGGGTTGATTGAAAAGTTTGCAACACAACAAAAGCACTATTTGGATATTTACACCTAATGGGTATACTTTTAAATAATTTGAAACAACTGTTAAATATGTTTAAATAACTGTTAAATAAGATTAATGAAACCTTTGTTGTTCATTGTAACTTGGTCGTGGATACGGACTTTGCATGGCTGAGAAATTTGTTACACTTTGCTGCACTCCAATTTCTGCTTCATTATTTGCTGCTAATGCACCATGTGGCATCCCCATTGGTGGATACAGGTTCGGGTTCTGATAGAAAATGATATGGTTAACACCACTGGTAGGCTGAAATTGCTGCTGCTGTGCAATCATTGCCTTGGATAACATTTCAACCGACTGACATATACTTCTCCCAAGTTGTACCATGGTAGAGCTTACACCATCCATTGCATTAGTAAAAGATTCATTTGATTGACTCATACATTGTGACAGGTCTTTTCGGAACTTGGTGTCCTCTCTAGCCTCATCTAATAAGATCTTATCACGTTGGGCAGCAAATAATGACTTCTCAAGATGCTTGCGTTTGTTATCAATTAGCTTAGGGACTTGGTCTGGTGCTTTTCTCTTTTGAATGCTCCTGGGTGGTTTGTCAGGTTCACTGCCAGTCTCTGATAAATTTTCATTGTCATGATCCACATCAATCAGCTGGCTATGAGGACTTTCCTGGGTTGCAATTGCAGATGAAGGTTGCTCATGAGCAAGACTTTCTGTATCAATGCCATAGGTAAGGGGTTCTGTTGACGGATATCCTCCCCAAATATGTACCAATTCATCATAAAATTCATAGATCAGTTTCCCACTTCCACTTCTCTTGCCTGTGGTAACAGCTTTCGAGAAATTTTGTCTGATTTCTTTAACCTTTTCCTGGATCCTCTGATGACCTTTTTGAATTTGGGAATTTTCTTCCCTTTGCTTGGCTAAAAATTTCTTTTTATCTTCCTTGGACATATCTTCAATTGGGCCTGTGGGAGCTGATAACGACACTCGGCCAAACAATGTTTCGTCCTCGATCTCAAAAAGTTTGGCCATTTCTTTTCTCAACTCTTTGTACTGGGCTGCTCTGTTGCCATCAAAATCATTTGCCTGGTATTCCATTTTTGATTTGTAAGCCGTTAAGCAATTTATCAAGTTTTGAATCATTTCTGAACTCCAGCGAAATGGTTTTTTCTTTGGCGGTTCGTTTACCTTTTGCAAGCTGTCAGCCATTTTTATTGCAAACACATGCTCAGTCCCAGTTCACTGGGCCAATTCTGTAAGCTTGTGTTCATATGGGCAATTTACATCCCACCTGATCGAGATCTCCCCTTGCTCATGCCGATATCTCATCTAACCGGGCTAGCTCGGTCTCCATATGAACACAAAGTTGAAATTGTATGCAAATATTGAAGAAGGTGGGATCTCAGCGTAACAAAATCAGCCTGGTTAACCGGGCCAGCTCACCTCATATGAACAGGCCCTTAAACATAAAGGTTCAACCCAGCGGAGTATAGTGTTCAAAGATGGGCAGTTTCAAGTAGGCCCTGTTGTAAACTGGTATATTGTAGTTTTTTAAAAGAACAGTTAATACTACATGTAACTTTGAGTTTGGGTGGGTGGAACGCCTTTGCAAGAATGATACCAAAAGTCACGTAATTTTCAAATGGCGTAAACCAACAACATACAATTTTTGTGTCACCATACAGGAGCCTGAACAGTCTGCAAATGAAAAAGAACTGGAAGAGAAGTCAAAAATATACAGTGGTACAAGCAAACCTTTGACCAGCTACCAACAAGCCATAAACAAAGCAGCCTTAGAGCTCTCCAAGCAGGATCATTCGCTACTACTAAACAGAGGTAAACTTTTTGAAGAGTCCCGAAAGAAAGTGAATGAAGGTGGATATGAGTTTGTGAAAGGAAAATCACGGGCAAAAGGTTATGAAGAGCCTAAGAAAAGAGTGAAAACTAATAAAGATGATCGTGCTGAATACATCAAATTACTTAATCAAGATATTTCAGCAAAGGAGGAACAAATCCGTTACAAAGAACAGTGAGTTGGAATGGCAAAGAATAGTAAGATAAGTGCGATAAGTGCGATAAGAGAGAGGAGATATCTAAGCTGGGGAGATATCTAAGCTGTGTAAAGAAACATTTGAACTCAAGCAGGAATTCAAACTCATACAACACAAGCAAGCGCAATCTCTTTGTCAAAACAGAAAAAAGTTGAAGGAAA
The DNA here is from genome assembly GCA_963855995.1 of Muricea muricata. Classification (NCBI taxonomy): domain Eukaryota; kingdom Metazoa; phylum Cnidaria; class Anthozoa; order Malacalcyonacea; family Plexauridae; genus Muricea; species Muricea muricata. The sequence continues at coordinate 44,230,092 of OY979716.1, read as the reverse complement.
GAGGAGTGATGAAGTGATATACATTGATGGAAATAATACAGTGATTAGTACTGAAGCAAAAGATAGGACCACAAGCTCAAGTTCTACTATCCCAAGCTTGTTTAATCGTCTTAAGGAGCAAAAAAACCCTACTGCTCAGTCTGTTCCTGAACTCCCACTTTCTGAGTCTATTCCTGTAGAAGCAGCCAGCACGAGCACAAGCTCAAGTTCAAGTTCAACCATCCCAAACTTGTTTAATCATCTGATGGAGCAAAAACACCCTACTGCCCAGCCTGTTCCTGAAATCCCACTTTCTGAGTCCATTCCCATTGAAATAACCAGCACTAAAGAGAGTGAAATGTTCAAAGATCTGCAAGTGGACAAAGTGAAGATTAACATTTTCATTTTTTATGACTGGAAAGCCCTCTGTTGTTCAAAATTTAGATTCAAGAGGGCTTGAAAAGAAAATTAAAACATTCAAAGCAAACAAATCATTGTCTAATTACCAAAATGTGGATGACAATGTAGACATGTCTGCATTTGAAGGGCTTAGTCTTAAGGAGTATTTGGAAGTCAAACATCATATTTGTACAACAGAGCATCATCAGCCATGTTCAGAATGCTCATCCTTGATCGAAGTTGCAAACGCGATTAGTCGAGAGGGATACATGAGATTAAATAAAGCGATTAAACAAGCTTGGGATAATAGAACTTTAGCTTGTGGTCCTATCTTTTGCTTTAGTACTAATCACTGTATTATTTCCATCAATGTATATCACTTCATCACTCCTCTTTCCTTCAACTTTTTTCTGTTTTGACTTTGATCTCTCATACCAGTTTCAAATCATATATAGATAAATTCCTAAAAGGAGATCAATTGAAGTGCATTCCACCACCCAGTGAAGTTCTGAAACAAATGTTCAGTGAAGGCGACCACGAGGACAAAGTCAACCAAGCCTTCATTGCGACTCTTCTGCCTCCTGATAAGGTGTGTACAGTACCTATGCTGCATGAATTGTCTACTGTATATTCAGTGGGATTGATTGGAAATTTGTTCATTACTGACAGTGAAAATGTTCTTAGTCATTGTTAAGATATCTTAACCTGGTTGTTCACAAGTAGAATATATGGTGTGAATTATGTGAATTCTAGCCCCTGTTTTTACTTTGTCTAGGACAGAATGTGGTTCCACCATTTAAAGGAAGATCGGGACAATAGAAGAAAGGGGGCTAAAAAGGCAGCAGAAACTCGAAAAAAGAATCAGAGAGGAAAGCCGAAAGACAAAGAACAAAATGTAAGATGCTTCTATCTATTGTTAGTTTGGTGATGACTTTGACTGGAAATGCCCCCTCTGTGTTGCCGAGGATCTCATGTAAATATTAAGTATTGGTATGAAATAAAGTTTTTTTGTGCACCAAGAAAGAAGTGTATATTGTATTACATTTACGTGTATATGAAGTTTTAAAAATTGCAAAATTTACACCCTGGGGAAGGGATATTTGACATGAGAGATAGTCCCCTGGGTAGGGAAGTTGACGTGAAAATAGGGGAAATGTCAAATCCCCCTGGTATGCCCAGCCCCCTCCCCTGGGGCTAACCATTGACAAGTGCATCATAGTCAGTAGGCTTAGAAATTTTGCAATTATCCATATATGTGACTTAGTGTTTCTTTCCATTTGCATCAATTTCAAAGATCTCCTTGCTTTGTTTTTTATTTATATTGGTTTTTTCTGGATATCCCACCTTCATAGAGAACTGCTGCAGATCTAACTAGGTTGCTTTGGCCAAGTTTGTACCTCTTCATGGCTGAATTGACAATGCTTGGTAGGACATTTTTCATAACTGTAGAAGAATTTGATAGGTATTGCATTTGCATCACTTCATATTCACTGACAGTGTTTACAACGGTATTCCACAAACCATTTAAAGCATAATTTCTTTTGGATTGAGTGTTGTTAGATGATGGGGCATTTACCATTACAGCATTGTTAAACATTTAACTTTCTCCCTCTTCCTTGCGACACTTTCAGGTACCGTAGGTCTAGCTTTTCACTGTTTGACAGCATGGAAACTGGTGGCTTTTTTATAGAAGACTTGCATGGACATTTTACTTGTTCATTCAGTAATAAACCCCTCTAAAAAAAGGAGAGAAGATTTTTAAATATACACATGTTTTTTTTAAAGTTTGCTTGAGACAAATCAGGCACAACGTCCTAGCTGATTTGTCACCTTGTCCAGGCCACTTTTCCTTATTGAGTAAAGACTGTTCTAGCTTAACCCACTGAGTCGCATTGTGTCTCACTCCAATGCTAGACTATTTTTCTCATCAAGCAGATAGAGCTAGGCGTTAATGGGTTAATGACTAACAAAAATAGCTACAAATGTCTGGTATACATATCAAAGCCAGCACAATGCCTCATCTGGTTAAGCCTTATTTGTTATTTACTTTTGCTAAGGGGCTGTTTATATGAGCCCTACATGAAGGGCTGCCCTTACTTGTAATGCTGTTTTCAATTCCTTTTACATGGGAAATTTCTACGGTAACAGCTCAGCCCGCACTGCATGTGCATACTTGAAAAGTTTTCTGCCCTACTGGCAGGCTGCCTTGTTGCATTTATAGGGAAAATTTCCAGCCCTACTAGGCAGGATCTTGCCTTGTCAACAGTAAGATATTGCCTAGTAGGGCTGGCCCTCCACTCATATAAATCCAAACAATTTTTGATAGGGAAATATGCATTAGGAAGTGGGATCTCAACCAAGAGGGCTAGCTCTTATGTAGGGCTCATATACGCCCCCTTACACTACAGAATTTCTACTACACAGAAAAGCACAAAATGGGAGACAAAACACTTGCAATATACTCAACAAGAGAAAACCCTAGCCCCTTCCCCCAGCATTCAAATAAGCTACCATGGTTAAGCAGCACGATTTTATATTTTTTTCACACTAGAATTGCTAAAATCTATTGGAGAGGTCTTCTCATGTGAACATTCCATGACACACATAGCAGCAGAACAAGAATAATGGCATCTCAGCTAGACATTCAAGCCAGAATAAAATCATTCGAACGCACGCCACGGCAGCCTATCTTTCATTTTAGGTCTTTGATGACCTGTTCTTTCGATGAGATATCTTCATTTAATCCAGTTATGGTGTTGTTTAGTTGAGAAACTTTTGCTTTGGTCACTCTTGCTCTTTAGCCTACAAGCCAAAATCAAAGTGCTTGGCCAAAAGTTTAAAATTCCAGAAAAAGTTGCTGGTCTAAATTCCAGCAAAAAAATGCAAAAGATCATGAATTATGCATCAATATTATTTTGAAATACCAACAAATATAAAGCCCTCATTTTAAATTTTAATGTACTTAAGCAAAGAATGAGAAAGCACCACTTTATTTTAAGGTATGCTACAATTATTTCATATTGTTGTGACTTAGCTTGAACAACAAATGAAGCTGATATTCTTCCTTGCATAACACCAGAAATGGCAAAAGCTTTAGAATTGTACAAGGCAGACACAATCTTTCTGCTTCTGGTAAGAAAGCGAACAGTCCTCCAGAAATAAATGGCAAAATACATTAAACCAGTGGGTGTGAAGCGTGTTGATATCAAATTTTACGCTTCTTGTCAATGTAATAAATAATTGATAAGGGGATTGAGCACATGACTTGATCAAACTTCGATACCTGTCAAAGTCAAAGTTGCTGAGCCAGTTATTTTCTTGTTTCTCAAAGTTGCCAAACAGGCTGAAAGAAATGAGGTCATTCATGATCATTGGGTGTCGATATAAGGAGGAAGAGTAAATAACATGGAATTCTGAAACATATGCAATAACTCCTCGAGAGTACCCTGTTGCGCTGTGGGGGGAATGTCAGCAAACATCTGTCATGTCATCTTCATTACCTTTCTCATCAGTGGCAGGGATCTGGCTGTTATGACCATCACTTTCCTTTGTCACTTTCGTCACTATAGCTTTGACTGTCACTGTACATGTAAGTCTCTTCCCATGATGAGTCTGAATCACTATCATCGGAATAAAAAGGGAAAATGTTACCCTCAACCAATTCCCGATTTGAATACTGACGACAATTAACGAAGCCATTTCCTCGAGACTCAATGCAATGACATTTAGATATTCCTGGGATAGCACTAGCTTTATCAAAGCATGTCTTCAGTCCAAGTTCAGTAGACACCCCAAAAACTTGTTCTTTGTCTACAAGAGAAACAGTTACGGATGACTGCAAAACAGTGCAAACTCTTTCTACCTGGTAGCCAAACAGTGACTGCAACAGCAGCTTTCTTTGTTGCCTATCCTTGTTGGGATATTGAGTCAAGGATATAATATGCTTTTACTTTTTGACAAGGTTGCTGCAGGAATGCTTTTGTTCCCTCCTAAGGTAAGTTTCTTCCTCTTAGAAATTCTCATCGCAGAAACAGAAGCCAACTTTGCAACAACTGCTTTTCATTTGCATAGATTTTTTGGGAGATGGGATTTTACCCTTCCCACTGCTTTTCCAAGGGCTTGGTGTTTCATCATGAAATCTGTTCTCCATCAGATAAAAGTTCCCAGTGCAGTGGCGGCACCTAGGGGAGGGGGGCAATTGGAGGGCAAAGGAAAGTTTGGGAGGGAAGATTGTTTTAGCAGTGCCTGTTCACATTTTCATCGTGACTGCAAATTTTACCACAACCTAGCCAGGGAATGATTTAAAAAGTGCCAATTATATATTTATAATTTATTTTTATAGTACCTTTTATAACAAAACTGACACTATGATAAAATCAAAGTATAATTATAAATAATTCTAAATGTGAATTTGTCCTGATAATGATATTGTCAAGTGTCTCACTTCAATAACTTTTGAATACACCTTTGAAACTTTTGAATAAACCTGTCTACAACCACCTCTAAATCAATACTTAGTGCTCGTTTCCTATGAATGCTGATAACTGCCAAATGTTTCAGTCTTGCATTGGCCATTGTCGTTCTGAGATAATTTTTAATCAGTTTTAACTTGCTAAATGGTCTTTCGCAGCCTGCAGTGCTCACGGGAAGAGTAATAGCAATTCTAGCGGCCTTAAGAAGTTCACAAAATGCCATTTCAGAAGACTTTAAATACTTGACAAATTCTTCAAGCGTCTCAAAACCAATCCCCGACCTCTGCAACATTCGTTTGGCCTGTCTTGTCTCCATCTTGACATCTTCCCAGTTTAAATTATACTGTCTTGCAAGAGGTAAAATGATATCAAAATCCAAAAAAAAACTCTTTGAAGTTGGGTCTAAGGCAGAAAGCAATCGAAAAATCTCCATATTTTCTTCACAAAACGTCTCTTTAACTCGGTTAGAAAAACATCAATGGTAGGATAAAGCACTGCTCTTCTCAAGTCTGAGGGTCCAGAAATAGTCTCACATTTACACCCAGGCATGTTAAGACTACATATTGTTCTAAATTGCTAGGTTCTTTTCTCTGATGTCCCGATATATTTGGGCAGCAGTTTAAATCTTTTTGTTGCAATGCCTAACGATTTTTCAAAATAATCGGTTGCTTTTTGCTCGGATCGATATTCTTCAAGCTCCTCAATAAGTGATTTAATAAGATCAGCTGCTTTCAGGTAATCTAATTTTGGACTTTGCAGTTTGTCAGATAACCCCTTCGTTTCTAGCAACACATCGTAGATGAGAACTATGCAATAGATAAATTTTTTATCTATTTCACCTAAAATATTTCGAGCGACCAGTGCTTGGTCCCAATTGGCATCAGTTCTGTCGAAACTTTGCCAAGGAGGTCGACAACACTAAAGCAGAATGAAGCTAAGATCTAGCTGCTGTAAAAGCTCTAATTGATTATTATGAGCTATCGTAGTTGTGCTGGTCCTATGTTGGAGTACAAGCCAAACATCAAAAAGCAATGCTTTAATAAATAAGAGTCTTCAAGCGAGTCATCAGGCTATGTGCATGGTGTTGATTCTCAAAGCTGTAACATGCTTACGCATGGTCTTATAAAGTGAGACTGTTCATAAATTAATTTGGCATGCTGCTTTGTTATTTAATCATGCCTAGTGCAAGGTAATAATGCTAGCGGTGAACATATGCCGACCAGCATAATTTTCAATAGACAAGCATGCCAAACCGTGCATAACGCATGGTTAATGAAAGGAATGTCTCCAAAGGTGTCTCATATCTGAATTCACTCGGATAACACAACAGCTGTTACATATATAACAGCAATGGGCGGCTGCCAGGCAAAGGAATGTAACTTCGTCACAAAAGACATCTGGGACTGGGCAATTGCTTGCCACAATTGGCTCTCTGTGTCATTTATCCCTGGGTAACTGAACATTACTGCTGATCAACTATCTGGTAACTTGACTGTCGGAACCGAATGGAAGCTCAATCCTTTGATTTTCATGAAAATTTCATCTGTATTTGGGTCGCCCTCGATTGATTTATTTGCTAGTCGCATCAATCACCAACTAGACACGTATGTTTCCTGGCAACCAGATCCTGGCGCGACTTATATTGATGCGTTTACCATCGATTGGGCGATGTTCACTGACGGGTTTGCTTTCTCCCTTTTTGATTTACTAGATGTCTGCAAAAGATCGTCCAGGACCGAGCCTCAACAATACTTGTTGTGCCTTTATGGCCAACTCAGGTACGGTTCTCCTGTGTAGTAAGCTTGCTGATAATGCCGCCATGGCTGTTCGAAGTCGAGAACGACATGCTCACCAATGCTCTGGTGGGAACAGCACACTCAATGAGCTCGAAACTGGTCTTAATGGCATGCAAGTTATCCCGCGACGCTTGTCTGGCTGCCAAATTTCGGCAAACATTGCCGACATCATCGTCAAATCTTGGCAACCAGGTACGCAAAAACAGTACTCAGTTTAAATCAACCGATGGACCCGATTTTGTAACGAAAGGGAAATTAATCCAATCGTTCCCTCTGTAACCAGCCTCCTAGAGTTCTTTCCACACATTATATGAACAAGATCTATCATATTCCATGATTAATACCGCTAGGTCAGATTTAAACTGTTATTTAATGGACACCCACCTCAACAGTGCGAACCACACGATTTCTACTCATCCTTGAAATGAAAGGAGTCTAACTCTAGAACTCCGACTCCAAAATATTCTGATACTTGGGACGTGAACATTGTTTTAGACTTTATCAAAAAATGGCATTTATTACCCACGTTGCCTCTCAAGTACGTAACTTATAAGCTTGTTATTCCGTTAGCCCTTACTACAGGGCAAAGATGTCAAACGTTAGCTTCCTTAGATACTCAAGCAATGACAACAAAAACAGATGAGCAATTTGTGTTTCATCTGACAGACCACATGAAACAAAACCGGCCAGGTAATATTTTCTCCACCGTCCATGTTCGACGCTATCATCAAACGGAACTCTGCGTTTACCAAACGCTGGAACATTATTTGGAGCGAACTGCTAAATTAAGAAGTAGCAGTAAATTGTTAGTTTCATCTGTTAAGCCATATGGTGGCGTCACTACGAGCACGATAGGTCGATGGATCAAGACACTGCTGTCTCAAAGCGGCGTTGATACAACCAGGTTCAAAGCTCACAGTACTCGAGTAGCTGCTGCCAGTAAAGCCAGTGCTTCTCTCTCAACGGATGTCATTCTAAAACATACCGGTTGGGCGTCGGACTGTGTTTTTCGCAAATATTATGACAAACCTATTAGACAAGACAGTCTTTTTGCCAATAGTGTTCTCTGATGGTGAATATAGTAAATTAAAAGTGCTTACTACGTTTCAGCTGTTATCGTCCTTTGTTTTGGGTAGCTCGTCTTTCTATATTTGTATGTGCCAGTTGTGGCCACTAGTGCTTTGAAATCTCATGTTAACGTGGAAGTACGTCACTACGATTTGGTAGAATTACAAATTAAACGAGACTTACCTGTAACATGAAACACTGAATATAGTTATAAGTTTAATTAATAGCCATGATTGACACTTCATTTATTGCATGTACCTTTAAGACACAACACCCATCAGTGTGAATCTGACACTAAGCGGAGCACATTTGTATCGCAAACCTTATAATAAATTTATAAACATTACATGGTGTCAAGAGTGGGATCCCTTTAGTATCCATACTACACGAGAAAGTAAATGGCAACGAGCAGCATCTATTGGGCCGCACCGAAACAACTGTCGTTCGACGGCAATGTAAGCAAAAATTTCAGAAAGTTTGAGGAGCATTGGCTTCTATTTGAAAAGACAGAACTCAAAGAGCGAACACAGGAAGAAAAGTGTTCATATTTTCTTTTGTTGATCGGTGAAAAAGGCCGTGAAGTGCACAAGACACTAACATTTACCACACCAGAATACGAAACAGACGGAGAAACGCGCACATGGAAACGCACAACCGCAGAATTGATTACTGCGTTTAAAGAATACTGCAGTCCAAAGAAAAACATTACATACGAGAGGCATAAGTTTAACACAAGAAATCAAGGAGAAAACGAATCTATCGACCAGTATGTCACCGAACTACGTATCTTAGCGTCGACATGTGAATTCGAAACTCTGAAGGATGGTCTGATACGCGATCGAATCATCTGCGGGATTCAAAACCAAACAATGAAAGAACGCCTACTTCGTGAAGCCGATTTAACCCTGAAGAAAGCCATAGACATTTGCCGCGCAGCTGAAGTCTCCCGAGAACAAGTAAAATCTTTAATGGAACGCAACTCAGCAGACATAGACGCACTCCATAAGACGAAACAAGATTCGCGTCACACCAATTTACGAGAGGATTTTCGAGATCAACAAAACAGAGAGTATAACCACGCATGGAAATACAATTGCAACAATTGTGGTCAACAACATGCAGCCAAATCATGCCCAGCGTACGGGAAATCGTGCAACAATTGCCATAAACTCGGACACTTTGCCAAACTCTGCCGATCGACCAACAGAAAACGTCAAAGGAAACCCATTCGTGATTTAGAATACGAGGAAAATCAGTACGAACACGAACACGGCATTGACACGATCGAAACAACCTCAACATCTATCGAAAATAAAAGTGTTGCACCCGCGAACACTAACGTTCACGAAATGACAAAAAACGAACACGCTCGCATAACATTCAACAATAATAAAACACTAAGCTTCAAGCTAGACACCGGCGCAGAAACCAACATACTCACGAAAGCCGATTTTGGCAAAATCGTCCCTAAACGTCAGCGCACCTCGAAGTTACGACCCAGTATGGCAAAACTGACTGCATACGGAGGACACGCGATTCCTATTCTCGGTAAATGCTACCTACAATGTCAATACAAATCGAGCAAACAAGTCATCGAGTTTCACGTCGTTGAACACGGTAAATCGCTACTCGGATGTACTAGCTGTAAAAGTCTGAAACTAGTAACATTTCATAACGTGGATCAATTACACTCCGCTGCAACTAATGGCACCGAACGTCGCCCAAACTGTTTTCTTACCGAACTCGACAGCCAACAAATCTTTGATAAATGTTCACAGTGTTTCGACGGTATAGGATGTATTTCAAAGCCATATCACATCAAACTCAAACCAGATGCACATCCCGTTGTCCACCCACCGCGAAAGCTTCCCGCAGCGCTTGGAGACAGAGTTTTCGCTGAGTTGAATGACATGGAGTCAAAAGGCATTATTAAAGTGCTACTAAACCCAAAAAGGGTTTTTGATGATTCAGATATAGCTAAAAAAGTTAGTTAATACTTTCTTGACTAGTTTTTGCGTAAAACTTTTAGTTTTCGAGATATGACGGCTCAAACATTGAAGTTTGAGCAGTTTTAGAAAAAAAGTGCGCACTACGGGGGACTGGATCCGGGGAACGATCATTTTGCAATTACTATAGAATTGTATTACAGTTTTAAAAACACACACACAAAATACTACAGGACTTCAAAATTAAGGAAGAAATGTCCAGCTCACGTTCGAATTCAAGTAGCTACAGCAATGTATCAGCTAATAATCTATACGAAGTAGAAGATGAGCTAAAAGGAAGCGAGAAAAGCGATGATGAAGACAATGCCAATAGCGACAATGACAACATGGATGACAATAGCGACATTGAGGCATATTTTGATGAGCCGATGGCGGACGAAGCATGGTTGGCAGATTATCTTCGAAGGCGAGAAGAAGACGAGGAAAGACAGCAACAGCTCCAACTTCGTTTAAATGGAAACGAGCCTGTTACTTCATGGTAAATTCTGTCGTTCTGCATTATGTAATTTTTGTTTGATCTTGCCTGTTCCCATGTCAGTGTATGTATATGCATATAATTGTGTTGTTTTTTAAATAGGTGTTCTTGTGGAAACTGTAGGATTGAACTGTTACAAAATGCAAAGGAATGTAATTGTTGCAAAGAAATTGAGAATTGTGTTGAATTCATCTCAAATTTTCACAAAAAAACCCTGAAATGCATTGTGGACCATCCTGGATTTCCTGCTGTTTGCCTTAACATGTGGTCATTAGAAATAGCAGCCGATAATTATAAAGCTCGTGATGGTAAGCGTTACAGCCAAAGTGGTGGGAAACAAAAGTAAGAGACTGATTCTTTATTTAATATTAAAAATACTTGAGATTTTTTATAACCTGTTCATTCAAATACATATTTACATGTGCATGGATCTTTTTTGTTCAGATTTCTTCGAGGTGTTGCTTACAGGCAGTTTACACGTATGGTACATGGTCGATTGAAAGACAAGAGAATACCATTGCCTGCTTGTGCATACCATATCATACGTTCAACTCATGAAATCGAAGATGAGGAATTTGCAGGCTATGAAGAATTGGAAACCAGCGAAGAAAGTGAATAGACACTTAGAAAAACAAAAACATGAAAAACTGTTGTTACTAAATACTAGGCCAATATTGTGTACAGTCCGCTAACCTCCCCTGGTTGCTTTACTAATGCTTTACTGTACCGCAGACTTTACAAACTGGCAAAAATACAATGCAATAACACAAAAAATTGAAAAATGTTCATTTAATTTTAAAAAGCCATAATTTCTAATCCTTTTTGTTTCTCGGACAACTTGTAACATTTTTGTGGCCTTTCATGGGTTGTTTACACAAAGTGCACTTTGGAGGGTTCCTTTGTTTTCCAGCTGCAGGATCAGCCCTTACACTAGTGGGAACTAAAATAAAAAATATTGTATTTAGGGTATTAAACACAAAATAAGTATATGTTGTACACATGTTGTATTATGTTTCACAGGATTTGTAACAGTCTTTACCTGGGTTAGTAGGAGGGACATCCGAAAGCTGCATGTTATCCCTTGCTTTCTTCTTTTGAATAGCTTCCTCCCGTGGTTGTTTCACAAGCATGGTATTCATGGGTGGTGGTACTTGTGCCTTCAGTTCAATCATGGCATCTTGTAATTTGTCCTTTTCAACAGCTTCTACTAATGTTTCGAATATATCCTCAACATAACCTGTAATAAAAAGTTCAAATTATTGCACTATATTCTTGGGTTTCACCAGGACATTTTGCTGTAAATATGAATGGGGGTCAACCCAAAATATACTGAGGATTATGCTGTATTGTAGTGAGCAAGTCTCACAAAATTGCACACATTTGCTGCCTAACACCAGGTCAACACCTACAGTGAAATATTATTTTCCTCTGATGACTGTATATATGGATTTGGAGTTAACCCCCAGTAAAATTTATAATCTCACAAGAAACCCAAGAATTGCATTGAAATATAGAAAACCTACAATTTTACCAAGACCCCCGTGTATAGGAAAATGGGGGGTTGGACAATATTCATTCTTTAGATCTGACTATATGTTCATGCATACCAAAATTTTGTTGCACTGTAATCTTTCGAACAACAGCTTCCCCATTCATGAATTTTGGATATACCACATTGTATCGTTCCACACCATCTTTTGTTTTCTTCTCACGGCATAGATTCTTATTAAAATGCATAACTGCGATTGCATGCCTGCAATAAAAAAGCAACACACTGCATTTAATCTGCTCATGTGCATGGATTTGTACATTTTTCTAGAAGTAGATAATTTTCAAGTGTCCAATATTTTGAGTGTGAGCTGGTCACAAATGGGGTGGGTTACTTTTTAGAGAGGCCTTATGTTTGCACACTTTCTTGGTGGGATGTGGTAAGGGAGGGCACACATGCCACACAAACATTCTTGAGGGGTATGTACCCCCTTCCAGAAAATCTGTCTTGTGTAACATGCATAATTATAATATATCATTTGTGAATTCTGAACCCTGACTGGTTAAGAGCTGTGTTGACATAACTTAAATGTCAACATGGAAATTTTCCCACCACTATTCTTTGTGCTACATTTTAAAAGAAATATAAAACAATTTTGCTTATTAATATACAGTTATATCAACACGTACAAATGAAAATGGGAAAAACTCAAAATTTGTGTTAAAACATTCATGTCGTCACACAATTTCTTGTTTTTCCAATTTCCACTAGTGTTCATTTAATTGTATATCAACATGGAAAATGTTTTTTTTTTAAATGTAACATATAGAGTAAATAATATACCTGCAAAACATTCCTGTATATGAGTAACCAATCATTTTTGGACAGAAATGATTCAACACGGAATGGAAGCCTTCAAGGCAACTTGTTTGATCCATTGGTGATGCTTGCATAATCCCTTTGTTTAACCTTTGATTGGTTAAAGAATAATACATTTTCTCATATGCAATTGAATCTATAATAAATTACATTACTGCATTAAAAAATGCAACTTCACTAATTCTAGTTTCAATCTCACATCAAAAGATTGTTTTTGAAATGCAGTTTGGTGTGATTCTCACAACACTGTAGTGTAAGAATCTTCTGATGTTTCAGTAGGTATGTCCGTCAGTTAAACAAACACAATAAAGACAAACAAAAAATTGTACCTTTGTCTAACCACTTGCGTGGCTCGATTTCAGCAGCATGCTTACACTTGTTAAATACTGGGTTGTCCAGATTTTCATGTTTGTCTATAACATGGCTTAAAAACGATGAAAATTTGGCCCAGATAACTTCACCATTTCCATCGCGAGTAGTTCTTGCACTCCAGTAGAGATGCCTGGTGCAAGGCTTTATCCACTCATTAATAGCCTCACATCCACTTACTTTTGCAATTTTCATCAACAATTTTGTTACTTCTAAATTTAGAATACATGTATACAAATTTATGTGAAATTACCAATTTATGAGGATGTATTGCATACCAAAAGTAGACCATGTCAGGGACAGATTTTTACATTTTGTTTGGGGAGGAGCAGAAATTTTTAGTGGGTGCCCAATAACTTTGAGGGAGGGGTCGTCAGTTATGAGGTTACTTTCTCATGGGGGCAAGGCAGTTGTCAAACCATTTTAGAAGGGGTGCCAACCCCCTAAAAATCTGTCCATGCTGTACATATAACTCTGCAAAGAGATTTTAACATACATGTACTATACATACTTTTCTTTAAATGCCATATATCAAAATAATGATGAATGTCAGACAACTTTTCCCTCATATGTTTTGAAATTGCTGAATGTCTGTCGGAAATAAATGTCTTCAGCAACAAACCCAAACCAAGGAGATACTCCATGCTTCTGGAAAAACCAGCAAACTCCATAGCTGGACTGCTGCCAACTTCGTTTCTCTGGTAAAATAAATTATAAATATAAATTTATAAAACTTGTACCAATTGATCACATGTACAACAGGAAACTCAATATAACTGCAGAACAACATATTTATTTTTATAGAATATAAACAATATCATGTACTCCACATACCTGCACCAAGGAAAAATGAATAATAAATGGTAATGTGCAACAAAAAACAGTATAGGCACAGTACTTGGCACTGTGACCCATACTGTCATGCCGTCCATCACCTGCAATAACCAATTTCCCCTGCTTTTTTACTTCTTCAATTAATCCAGCCTGATATTTCTTCCAATGAAGATATACTGAAGGGAACAATTTTTCCTACAAACAATATATTTCAATAGTTAGCTTATGAAAAGTGACTTGTACAGATCATATACACTATAATACACCCTGTGACCCTTACATCATGCAAAAAAAATATTAATTTGTTACATAAAAAATGACTATGTGTTAGTAGATTTGTGTAAAATTTACAGGTAGTATTTATTTTACTTACTCGTTGATACTTAAAGAAAGTCGTTAGTAAAACACAGGTCAATCCCATGTGCTGAAAAACCCTGAAAACCTTGGTTGCTGAGGTACCTGCCACAAGGATGGCAAAACCAAGCAATAAATTGCCAGCTGCAATTTTTGTGCCAGGGAAATTGGGTTGGCTGTACCAGGATGTCCGCTTTCCACACTCTGGATTGACACATATTGTGACAACCTCAGCCATAGTGCCATGGGCATGTACTTCTGTCAATGCTTTGTCCGACTTACATGCTCGGCAAATTTGGAAAAGAGTCAACAGCTGTGTCAAGAACACGATGAATTTTGGCTCTGTTCTTATATTGTACTCCTTCTGGGGAATTCTGAAATACCATTTTCATTAATAAAAATTAGAAATATGAATATCACAATTTAACTAGAAATTGACCAACTAAATGTCTACCTTTGTGACTGACCACTTGCATCCTTGTCAGGTTCAGAATCTGATGTTTCAGTCTCAGTCTCAGTCTCAACATTGTTATCATTGTTTGAATACTCCTCTGCTTCAATTTCAGATTCATCATTCTCATCATCGTATTCACCATCATCACCATCATCATGAACCTCACTACCAAGATGACTTTCACCTGTCTGACCTGCACATAAAAGACATAAAATATATATGTTGTCACACTTTTTAAATAAATATAGAAGGTTTAGACATATAATCGGAATGTATGCATATTCCTTACCTGCAATACTGGCCTTAAGAGTTTTTAATTCCACTCTGGCCAAATGTAAATTATGCTTTGATTTTTTCCACCAAACGTGAATCCTCTGGTTTTCTTTCTTCAGTAACTTACAATTTTCGCAAGCCTCTAATTCTACATACTATAAAAACAAAACAAAAAACTGAATGCAAATGTCATATATCCTGAGTTTCACATGTCATCTATACTTTACAACTTACCAACGCTTCACTTTCTACTTGCTGTAATGAAGTTGACTCTCCTCTCTCTTCACCAACAATCTATAAATTTATGAAAACACACGAGTCAACATATACATACTGTAGTAGTAACATGCGTTGTTTGTGAGACTTAAATTAAAATAAGTCCTACCATCGTTTTTTCTTCGCTTGGCACACCACTCTCTGTAGTCTCTGACACAACAGCAATAGTTTGAACTCCAGAGCTTTCTTCATCAACAGCCTGCCGAGTTAAGATAAGATATGACAACAATTATATATATCAAATTTCGCGATTCCAGAGCAGAAACTGTAGAGGTGTAGTATAAAACTATAAAAGCCGCATGAATGTTATTAAATTTTTGAACAAGAATATATTTACAATGCAAATTGACGCAATAAGTATAATTATTCCACTTTATGTTTTATTGACGCAAGTCTATGAGATTATATAAACGAATATAACGTTACATGAATGAGCGTATATGATGTTATTCATGTTACTTAATATGTGAAGAGACAGATAAATACCTTGCTTTCCTGCCTTCGCTTTGCACGTCTCGTGCGCTTACTTTCCACACTTGTTTCAGCACTCGTGGCCAACGTAGGAAAGACGCATACTCCTAAATTATCTTTCTTTAGCCTTGGAGTCTTGTACTTTTCAACCGTGTCGGAGCCGTATTCGAAGCAATCTTCAGTAAAGTGCTTCGAGCACACAACAGTCCCACGTGTTGCCGTCCATTTCTGTCTCGTGCTCTTGACAAACTTCTCCCATTTGCCCCTCCGTTTGGCCAATACCGGCGATTCTTCACCCCAAAAAGGTATTTCATGCACAGAAATTCCCTCTTCTTGGTTGGCAGTGTTCGAACAGCCCCCAACAACACATCGTTTGGGCATTTTTTGACCGAAAGTCGCGAAAGCTTTGTCTCTCACAATAGAAATCCCTAGTTCTTGTCGAAAATGAGTTCCCCGGATCCAGTCCCCCGACGGGCCGAACGAAGTGCGCACTTTTTTCTGTAAAACAGCTCAAATTTCATTGTTTGAGCCGTCATATTTTGAAAACTAAAAGTTGCACGCAAAAACTAGTCTAGAAAGTATTAACTAACTTTTTTAGCTCTATCTGAATCATCAAAAACCCATTTTGGGTTTAGTAGCACTTTAAACCTGTGAATGAACCTACGGCCTGGGTAAATTCCATGGTTGTAAACGAGAAACGAAACGGCAAATTGCGCATTTGTATTGATCCGCGCGATTTAAACAAAGCCTTACTACGCGAACATTATCAGTTACCAACGCAACAGGAAATAACCAGTAGACTGGCGGGCGCTAAATATTTCAGCAAGTTAGATGCCACATCTGGTTTCTGGCAAATGCCTCTCGATGAAGACAGTTCCTATCTAACCACCTTTAACACGCCCTTCGGTCGATACCGTTTTACAGTTCCTTTTGGAGTCACATTTGCACAGGAAGTTTTCCACTGTACCGTGCACGAACACTTCCGCGATCTGCCTGGATGTGAAACTGACATTGATGACATTCTTATTTGGGGGCGCACAGTCGAGGAACATGATCGAAATCTAGAGCGAGTTTTAAACCGAGTACAGGAAATTAACATAACCGAAGTTACCTATTTAGGAGAGACATTGACCCCATCAGGCGTTAAACCCGACATTAATAAGATCAAAGCTATTCTCGACTACACTAGACCAACCGACAAACAAGATTTACAATGACTCCTAGGCATGACAAATTTCATAGCAAAGTTCTTGCCAAAACTTTCCGATGTCACCAAGCCTCTGCGAGAGCTCATTAAGAAAAATGTCGAATTTCATTGGCTAGACACCCACGAACAGGCTTTTCTAGCCCTTAAGAATTTAATCACACAGTCCGAAACTTTGCGCTATTATGACGTTTCGAAAGCCGTGACTCTCCAAGTCGACGCGTCAAAAGCCGGCCTCGGAGCAGCCCTGATTCAAGAACACGGACCCGTAGCCTTCGCCTCGAAAGCCATGAACGAGACACAGTGCCGCTATGCACAAATTGAGAAAGAACTTCTCACGGTTGTATTTGCATGTAAACGTTTCCACCAGTACGTGTACGGTAAACACATAAGAATAGAAAGCGATCACAAACCCCTGGAAGCAATATTTAAGAAACCCTTATCGCAAGCACCTAGCAGGTTAAAAAAAATGCTCATGCAACTACAAGCCTACGACATCACTCTCGTGTACAAGAAAGGTACCGAAATGTACATCGCAGACGCCTTGTCGTGTGCCTATCCACCTGACTACTGACGAGCAGTTTGAACGAGATATTGCTGCGGAACATTTTATCCACTTAATGTCTTCAGAATCCTACGTAACCGATCGCAAACTCAAAGCAATCCAAGAAGAGATCAAAACCAACGAAACTATGCAACTACTCGTCCAGCAAATCCAGTCCGGTTGGCCAGAAAACAACTCTTTGCTCCCAATGACACTTCGTCCCTATTACCCCTATAGAGACGAACTTACGACTCAACAACCTAATATTTAAAGCACAGAATATCCTGATTCCACCCAACCTTCGCACTGACACCTTGCAGAAACTTCACCAGTCCCACCAAGGTATTGAAAAAACAAAGCGATTGGCTAGGGAAAGTATATTTTGGCCGGGTATGAGTTCACAAATCGAACAGCTCGTCTCCACCTGTCCAACATGTTTGCATCACGCCAACTCCAATCAACGGGAACCACTTCAACCCCACGATATTCCACGACGACCTTGGCAAAAGCTCGGCACCGACCTATTTGACTGGAACGGCAAACCCCATCTCATCGTTGTCGACTACTACAGTCGTTACCCTGAAGTAGCGGAGCTTCGCGACACCAAAGCCACCACCGTTATCCAAAAGACTAAATCTTTCTTCAGTCGACACGGAATACCTGAAACCGTTATTTCTGATAACGGACCTCAATATTCGTCAGCAGAATACAAACACTTCGCAAACCAGTATAACTTTACACACACCACAATAAGTCCTAAATACCCCCAGTCTGGAGGCCTCCATGAAAAGACGGTTCAAACAGTAAAGCATATCCTCGAGAAATGTCGCGTGACACATCAAGATCCCTACCTGGCTTTGCTGGACTATCGCAACACCCCTACAGATGGTGTTACCCCTGCACAAGCACTCATGAGCAGACGACTTCGTTCCAGTATCCCAATTTCCTGACAACTACTTAAACCTGAAACCATCAACCACAATCAGTTTCAGCATTCTCGCACTGAACAACAACAGAACCAAAAGAAATCTCTCGACAAAACCAGCAAATCTTTACCTCCACTGAAGAAGGGAGATACAGTGAGATTCAAAAAAGATCCAACGTCACCGTGGGTTCCAGCAACAATCTATGCTAAACATGACACACCGAGAAGCTACATCATCGAGACAAGCAACGGCAGTCGATATCGGAGAAATAGGATCCACCTGCGTCAAACACAGGATCTACGACCTGACCCTTCTCCTGATGCTGAACTCCACATCACAGACCAACCTGAAACAAACATAGGACAACAAACTGCCCTACCCAATTTACTTCCTGAGAATGCTCCTGCAGCACAGCTGAAGACAAGTCGATATGGAAGAGTTATCAATCAAGATCCAAAATACAAGACATAAATTCTAAACTGTGAACTCTTACTTTATTGTAATATAAAATGACATTTGATTGCCAGCGTTAGTTACTATCTTCTTAGAAAAGGGAAGATGTAACATGAAACACTGAATATAGTTATAAGTTTAATTAATAGCCATGATTGACACTTCATTTATTGCATGTACCTTTAAGACACAACACCCATCAGTATGAATCTGACACTAAGCGGAGCACATTTGTATCGCAAACCTTATAATAAATTTATAAACATTACATTACCTGTAAGGTGAGGGTTAGCATGCCCACCCAATTACCCCTTCCCCATTTTGGGGGGATAGGACTTGTGGCCACAACTCGTTGAAGTCTGACTTGTGGTGACACACAGCGTGCATCTCATGTTAACCCTGAGTACGACTATGGATTTGGTAGAATTCCCATCAAACTTCACCTTACAGGTAAGTCTCGTTTAATTTGTAATTTTCCCAGTAAACAAATAGATAACTGTAGTTTCATGTGGTTATGAATTGTATCATAGTTTTAGGTAAAAGTACTGTAGTTATTACCAATGTGTGTATTATGTTTGTGTTAAAATACTGTAAAATGTTCACGTTGACTATACAATAAATATGACCGAAATTGTAAGTATGAGTAGTTATTTTATATTTGAGTCGGTTTTCTTTGATGTACCGTGGGCTGTATCTCAGATACAGCCCTTGAATAAATAATTAGATCAAACTTGTGGAAAAATCTCGACGAATTTCGACTTAAATTGTTTAAAGTCGAAAGATTCTACAAGAAAACCTCCTCAAAAATAAAATAAGTTAGAGTTAAATACCGAGAAGGAGGGATTTATGGCGTATACAGCCCTCGGACGCTGCGCGTCCTCGCGGGCTGTATACGCCATAAACCCCTCCTTCTCAGTATTTAACTCTAACTTGTTGTGCTGCCGTAGAGTGAATCAAGAGCAGGTTAAAACCTGAGTGATTTGGAGTGTTTGATACGCTACATACACAGTATTTCTTAAATGAAGTTTATAACTCACGCTTGTCATTCACAGCAGTTTACAAAGAAATCCAAATTTGCAATTGCTCAAACAATTTGACAAGCTATAGAACCACGCCCTTGTCATACAAATTTCTACCTGCTCGATCTAAGCACGATTTAGCAGACAGCCAATCGTCAGGGGCGAAACTACGAAGGTTTTCAAAGGTAAGCGAAATAAATGAATTTGTTATTTGCATTGATTAGTAAATAAGTAGCTAATGCATTTCTCTGAATAACATGGGAGGAAAAAATTCATCATTGGGAATGGCAAGTACACCCATATCGCCAATTAAAGGAATATCAGTAAGGGAGGACCAGGCTGGTGGAAGGACTCTCCATGTCAAAACCGACAACAACGGTTACAAAAGTGTCTCAAACTTCTATTTTGAGATCAAAGCGTTTGTCAAATTTGAGGATAAAGAACACACGAAGTTCAATGGCTATGTCTTGGATGTTATAAGAGACGATGGAGTCAAATGTGAGTAACATTTTTGTAATTCTTTAAAATGTTCACCTGTATGTAATGTTGGTCGGTTGTGCTGATAGTGGCAAGTCATTCCTGTTAAATCCTTTGTGCAAGTTGTTCAAGACCTTCGTCAATCCCGCTGTCAACAAATATGCCTGGGTAGGAGTTGAGGAATACGAAGAAATTTATCTTAACGATTTCTGGCGGAGTTCTGCGCTGATCACATGGAAAGATTTGCTTTTGCTCCTGGAAGGCCACACTGTGCACCTTCCCGCACCAAAGAATCAACACTCAAGCGACGTGTGTGTCGACAACAACATCTCGATTTTTGCAACAAGCAGCCGTCCAATCATGTATGGTAGAAATGGTCGAATTAACGAACAAGAAACAGATGATGTCTATCAGGTGGAGAGTATTTGAACTGAACCACGCGATTCCAGAAAAGGAACAAAAGGAAATTGAGCCATGCCCGCGCTGCTTTGCAAGACTAGTATTGTTGGATGAGGATTTTTCAACACAGTTAACTCTCTTGGCGATGAATTAATTGTGCAATTAAATGTGTAACACTCATGCAAATGAAAGTACACGTTACATACACATTACTGTGCACAAACACTAAAAGATTTTATATTTTTTTTAGTAAAATGACACGTTACACACGTTACACAATAGGTTAAAAAAAAACCGGTATACTATCTTTTAATAAATATTTTGCGTAACGTGTGTAACGTGTTCAAATACTTAACTTTCCCATACTGTGAGATGCGCAACGTGTCACGTGTATTGTAACGTGTGTGCAACGTGTAAAAAATTCAGGTTTCTATATGTTTTTGTTGTGCCACAGGTTTTTTTTGTTCATGTAAAAACAATCATATAATGTGATCGACGACCATGTACAGTAAGTAAGAAATATGTTGCGTTTTACACGCATAATAAGTGTATTAAATATTAATGAAGAAGTCAAAATTGATCTGTCGCAGTGATAACGAGGTTTTTCTAGTAATATCATTAATACCCAAGTCTTTCACCTTGTTGCGTGGTGATCATAGCAACGCAATTGTCCATAGACTTAATTATATTGTCGATCGTGGTTATAGGAAAGTGTTTCATTGTCTTTTTTACTCTTGCTGAAAACTGCTCAAAGTTCTCGCTTGTTATCTGCATGTCCAGCGTGTTCTTTTCCAGTTGTCTCGATACTAAATGAAATAGGTTTTCAATGGGATTGAGATCAGGACTATGAGCTGGTATGGAAAACATCATTGCGTCTACCTCTCAGAATGCTCGTTTTGCGGCTGCACTGTTTTGAACAGGATCACCGTCCTGAAGAAAATATTTGCCGATGGCATTCGCACTTTTCGAAAATATTTGTGGAAACTGCTCACGAACGTAGTCGGCAAATTTCTCCCCGGTCAAGCATTCAAAGAACTGATCGCAAGCTATCATCCCCTCACCATACATTTTCCTTCCACACCCGCTTTTTTCCTTTACTGGTGCAATTAAGAGCAAGGCCCTTGTCTTTTTTCTCCATGCTATTGTTTTTGTAGTTCATGCCTGATCAAAAGGATTGGTTTTGTGAACAAAAGACGTTGCGTCGAAGTAGAGGCTCATGCCACGTTCCCAGAAGTTACTTGGCAGTAATTTTTTAATTTTGCAAGCAAATTGATATCGGCGCCTTAGATCTCTCGCCATCAAAAGTACTTTCTTGCACGAATGCAAATAGGAATACCCGTGCCTTTTGAGGGCTCTTCGAATGGTCCATACTGAAACTTCAGGAGATATACTTGCTGCTGTTTGAAGTCTGGCTGCAGAAAAAGCATCGACCATTGCTCTTGATTTTCTGCAGCTTCCTCAACAGGTTTCACTCTTCACGAGCAGCTAATTTTCTTGGACGTCCTTTGTTGCATTTGCATTTGTCGCTGGTGTCGATTGGCAATTTAACATGCCGGTATATCGTGGACTTGCTGTGATTAGGAAATGTTTTTAAAAGCTGCCTGCCTTTCACTCCTTTATCTTGGAATAAGTATCGCATGTACAGTGAAGTTTTCACTGGCTTTCTCGACCGCACCATGGCGAAATTTGCGCAAGTAGATGTTGCAAAATAAAATCGTGCAAGTTATCAACTCTAATTTCACCATTAATTGACACATCTTTTATCTGCAAAATTTAATACCACATAAGAAATAAGAAATAGTGGGGTAATTGAACAAAATAAGACATCATAAAGATATGCTAAGACATCACTTTTGTCATTTTTGAAATATGGATAGTAAGAAGAATCATAATTTATGAGGAAACAACATCAGTTTCTTTTTATGTGTATACGTAGAAGTCATTTTTTTCCATTAAGGCAATTAGGTGCAAAGTTATTGGGACAGCCGTATAAATGACCCCCTTCCCCCAACACAATGTTGTGAGAATAGCTTGAAAGAAAAAAAATGAGACCAGTGCATGTTAAATTGAACATAAACTTAAAATGTCCCATTACTTTTGCACCTGATTTTAGGTACTCTACCTATCTGAAATAGCCCTTACCATGGAAGACCTAGGTGATGATGATAATGACTACCTGGATGTCCAGGACTACCAAGGGCCTGAAAATAGCCAGCTAATCAGAGATCACATGATAAACAGATTTTTTAACTCATTAACTAATTAAGCATCAAGAACACAACCTCGTACTCAGGCTCTTTCTCGGGGGTAGGAAAAAGCCTGGTTGGGGCTGGTCACATGACACTGCAAGAACTGTTAGCCCTAGGGGGTGTGGGGAAAGTATCAAATTACCTGCTTTCACAACGACAATGATGACAACTGTGTATTGTTTTCTGATATGTTGAACCACGTTGTGTTTTTGTATTGCCTGAAATTTGCAATTCAAAATAATTTTTACAGAGATCGTTTTAAAGTGGAAGCAAGTTCGTTGCCTCGAATGCATCTATTTACAGACCGATGTGATGTGTGTATTGCTGACAGGCTATGGCATGTCTTTAATATTTCATTTATTGCCCATGATGCTGTTTCCCAAATTCAAACTATGAGCTGAGCAATTTCATCATGGATATTCTGCTGCTTTGGTTGATGCTATTGCCATTGTTGCATCGCCTCTAAACTCCTTGATGAATGGTCAAATATCTAAGCTACGAATGAGTGGTATCAGAGCCTCAATTTTAAATGTAAAGGTGAAAGGATCATGAAGAGCCGAGAACATCAACGAACACGAATGGGCTGATGAAGAAGACAATATGGATGTAGATATCGATTTTGGTCAATGTGAAGAAAAAAGGTTACAAAGATGGTCACTACCATACTATTTTTGCCCACCTAGAAACTCTAATTTCCTTGAAATATGGACGGGAATTATTACTGAGCAAAACATACCAAGAAAATGTTGTTGCACTTGTGGTTCATGAAGCCCATCGTATTGCTGAATGGTAGGTGTAATCTGATTTCTGTAGCCTGGCAGTCAAAGTAATGGTCAAGTGCATTTAAATTATGTAAGGCAAACACTAATGATTTTCTTTCACTTTCAGAGCCAGTGACTTCAGGGTAGATTATGGGAAGCTAGCTGCACTATGTGCACTTTCTCCAGATGTTCCTTGTCTGGCCATGACAGCTACAGCAAGTCAAACTGACATGAAAGCCATCTAAGAATCACTTCATGGCCCACAAACCACTGAAATGAAAGAGATTTTAAAGCAATTATGCTTAAGGGAAAACATTGTACGTGATGTGTTTGCAACAGTTGCTATAGGCATGGGTGTGGACATACCAGATATCCGGCAAATTATTCACATTGGCCCACCAATTAGCGTGAAAACATACTTCCAGGAAACTGGACGTGCTGGCAGGGATGGCAAACCTTCATCTGCTAGCCTGTATTATAACAACCGTGACATTAGCAAGAATAGAGTTAACATGCAAGATGATAATGCAGAAATTTTGTGCAAGTGAGCAGGTGTGCTTAAGAAAGTTATTCCTGGAGTCATTGGATTTCAAATATTCTACTTGTAAAAAAACCATTACATCTGTAGCATATGTAAAGAACAACGCAAATGCCCTAAATGTATGGATAACTCTTTGCTCTTACTTGTGTAGAGAGAAGTGTAGACAGATAATTTTATAAAATATAATATTAACTTATGAAAAAAAACTGACCTCTTCATCAATTAACATGTAAATAGATATTAAAAGGCAAGTAAACTCTGGAAAAATTATATCTAAATAAATCCAAGATATCAAATTTTCAAACAAAATTGTAATATTTTAATCTTATTGCAAAATCACCATTCACTTAGTTGTAGTGTGAAGACTTTGCAATAATGTTGAAAGTATACATAGATTATAAATTTCTTTGGGTAGTCATATTTAATAAATATATTGGATTTATCTATTTCATGCTTTGTTTTGTCTATAATTACTTGAATTACATTAGCTATTTTATTTACAATAGTGCCATGCATTTGAACGATGTTTTACAAAGGAGACATCTTACATTTTATCAACTATTTACCATTATATTTTGTGTAATGAATGTGTTACATTGTAAAAAGATGGTTTTGACAAAAGTGTGTGGAAAATTTTTTACCAGCTATTAAATTACATTTTGTGTGACAACTGGCAATGATATAAAAAGTAAATTTAGAAGAATATAGTCATTTTGCAATTCAAAATATGAGTTAAGTCATCTTGTTGTATTACTATTTTGAATTGCAATTTTTATATTTTCTTAATGGCCATGGTTTTTGGCAAAACATTTTCCTTATGTACAAAGTAAAAAGATAAATCAATTTTGACAAAGCTTTTGATAATTTATATAACTGTCATTGGTAGAATCATACTGCATAACAATGCAAATGCTGTAATTGATTAGCTACTCTACTCACTATCTATTCCTCGATAGATAGTGAGTAGCAAAACAACAATTTTCCGGGCACGTTTTTTTTTAATTCAAAGACCATATGTACTATTATTTTTAACAAAATGGCTTGTGAAGATTATCTCAGATTCTACTAAAACAATTTGATTACTCACTCTCAATTTCTATGCATTGATAGTTGATTCAGACTTCACCCTCATCAAATATCACCCCATAGAAATCTCCAGCTCGTAGTCTAATATTTAATTAGGTAAATACTCGACTGTACATATATGTTATTTACCGGATGGGAGGTCTGTACTGGAAAAATATGTTGTTTAGGTCTCAAAAACGTCAATCGGCCTCGGACAAAATATTTTTAAGTACGGACCAACCTAAACGGTAAATGTTTTTATTTTTTTCTGCGTGATGCATGATTAAACTCTTACAAAAATCCAGTGTTGCAAACATGCTTTGAGATCAGCTAGTTTGTTACTTTACTTCAATGTTTATTAAAGCATGGCTGACAAACAGCTAAAACGAAGACTATACTTTCTGTGCTACTGATGTTTTTATACTCAATACGGCAATGAAAAAGGTAAAGTTAATACGATTTTTTATTTTATCGTTCGTTTTACAAAACAAACAGAGTTGAAATATGCGTTTTGACACAAAAAGTTTGATTTTCGATTAGCGAAAATCAGATTTAGTTTTTGACAACATTTAATAATAAAATTTTAAGTCCAGGAATCAACTTTAAACTGCAGGATTGTAGTCTCAAAGTGTTACTAAACAATATTATTTTTGGGTTTTTGTATGTTTCACTGTTTATTCCAATGTGTGCTTTTTACTTTTGAATGAGTACCGTGTATAATATGTATGCCGGCTTTTGCATGCACGGCTTTGCTCGGCTTTGTTTGTAAAATTTTGTTATAGATTCTGCCATTTTTTTCATTTTTTCAAGTAAATTTTAATCTTCAAAAGACATTGCTGAAGTGAATTCAGTCTATTTCCCATCTTTAATTTTGTTACATTGTTTTTTGGCTTTTAGACACTTTTATTCAAGTTCAACAATCAGCTCCACTCCTTCGTCTGTTTTAAAAAAACAACTCTTGGCCCGTGGGCCAAGATATCGTAAAAACCGCCTGCTCGTGCAGCCAATCAAATTGCAGGAAATCACAAAATAACTCTAATCGTGCACAAATAAAAGAAATAAATAATGTTGTTTCCCATACTGGTGATTCAGTCTGCAGACTGCTCTGATTCATTAAAGGCAGGATAGTGTATAATAATGTTGTGCTTGTGTTTTTCAATCCATTCCTTAAATTTTTCCTTGTTAAAGGAATTCGTAGGGTTGCAGGTAACACTAGCAAAAGACTCGAACTGTCGGCCATCCACCTTTCTAAATGGCCTCAAACTCCTCAGATCCCTACAGATCAATTTTTCATCCTCTGGATCTGTGTGAATGATTATGAAAAAATCCTACAGGATCCTATAGAAATTCATACAGGAAATTTAAATTCCTATACGAATTCCTATTAGACTTATGTATTCCTATAGGAATGTCTTGGATTCTTATAGGAGTTCTTACCTGTCTCATGTATTCCTATAGGAATTTTTACCTGTCTTATGTATTCGTATAGGAATTTTTACCTGTCTTCCAGTTTGCAGCGCGTGTCACTAGCGCACCCGAGGGCGATTTCTCGTTGCAATTTTGGCGCACCTGACCTAAATGTTCCTCGTGGCTTACCCCTCCGAGCGCACTTGACATGACGGGGAGTTAGGTTAGTCGAGTAACGTCCTATATGCCTACTGCAGAATATTTTCAGTATTTCATTGGATGAACAAATGTAACAACACGATCATGTTTTAAAATTTTTGCTCACGTGACGACTTATCAAAAAATATCATGCGTGACTGAGGATGACCATTGGGTTAATTAGCCACGTCAAGAAGTAAATTTAACTAGTAGCTTGAAAAGCGTTATTCTGTATTTACAGTTTTATCGTGCTGAATAGAACACACAGTTTTTGAAATATAATGAAGATAATCAAGGCGTTATGCATACACAACTACGAACTTTAATATTTATATATATATAATTATCTTATATTAAGGAACCAAAGCCCAAAACAAATTTTGATAATATGAGACACAACAGTCAACATTTTTGTACACATACAGTAATGTAAATGTCTTCATGTACAATATGTGGACAACGTGAACACTCCTGGGCCAAACCTGTCCACAACTTTGCTAACACTGTACTTGGAAGAAGCTCTTCCACGTCCGACGAAGAAACGCACGTGTTGTGGTGCTTCTTCAATCCACGACTGGGATCACCATTGGTATAGAGCATGGTAATTTTTCGGACTGTATTAGGACATTGGATCTCTGCACTAGAGATGTATTTGACTGGCCTCCATTCTTCTTATGCGTTTTTACAAGGCTATAAAAGCCTTCAACAACGGTTTCACATCCCGAGGCGCCAAGTGCGACATCGATCACGATGCACATTTCTTTACCGATATCATTATACAAGACTGGATTGGTGTAGATCTCGAAGAATAAGAAACTTTCACTAAAGATAACTACTATGTGAGTTTCCCCTGATGAAAGTGTAGCCAAAAACCATTGCTTGAGGGAGAATTCATCGTGGATCGGAAGCAGCTTTACCACACGAAAATTTTCCAGCTCGCTGATTGGAGAATTCGAAATATCTCTCCTAAGACACCCCTAAGGAGATTGTACTTTTATCCCCAAATTACTTCTCGCAGAACACCGTTGTATTTCCTAAAAATCAGTTCATGATCATGTGGCAAAAGATTTAGTTGAGGTTGTTCTTTTGCCAAACATTTAACTTGTGACAGATTGCAAACCGTCTTGTAAAACCGTTTAAATTCCACTGCACCGTAGGTTTCCCATGCCACTCTGCCCTCAAGGACCACCTCCAAATGTTCATTTGTAAATGAATATTCAGTCAACATGAGAACTGCATTTTTGGTGTCGAAGATGGCCATTTGTTTCACCTTGTCAGGTACGACTGCTTCATACTTCTCCATGAGATTGGTCGTAAGAACATCAATAAACGTTGTCATGTCTGTTAGGCAATCATGAGGCGATCTGGCAGTCCAGGTGTATGTTTTTGTCTGTTTCTGTTCCAGTAATTTGCAAAGTTTCACCAGTGATTATCCACCCTTCAAGCAATTTATTTAAACGAACTACCCTCACCATCCTCATCATCACCATTGACCGCATCGTCGGCAGAAACCACGTCATCCCAGTGTTTTGCCAATCTGAAATGACATTATAAATAGATACTGTACCTGTATCTACTTTACTCTTAAGCCACCTGTAAGATTATAGAAAAGCAAGCACAACCACTATAACTGTGACTTTTGTCAGAGAACATGTACCATAAATGCAGGCATGTTAAACCCCTGGTGTATAATCTCAAAAGCAAAATATACAGATTACATGATTCAGTGGCAATTTACCTGGGAAACAAATGCTCTGAATAGGTGGTGTCATCTTTATTGCACACGTCTTCTAAGTTATCCTTCATCTTTTTTAACCATTCTATAACTTTAGGAAACCAAACAGCTATTTTCCACAGAGGCAAATCAATGGCTTGACAATTGGTCATCAATGCTGCCACAGGAAAAAGTATGTCTGTAATCCCTAATAAATCAATAATAAAATCCACAAACCTAGAAGAAAATTAACCGTGAAAAATCACCATCAGTGCTACTTCATACAATTAGTTCTGATTAATTTTTTTTGAAAAAGCAGTTTTAAACTCTACCGCGTACTTCGTTTCTTCGCAGTCATCATCGGTATTTTCTCGAAAAGTTTTGAAAGCTTGTAAGAGGGATGGATATGAATCCAAACTTTTTTCCCACTGTTCAAAAGCTGAGGAGAAAAAACGAGTTCTGGAAAACGTGCTTATTTCCAAGGATTTTATTCCTAATTGCCGTGCAAGACCAACGTATTCTGCATGCCCTCGCCCATGGCAAAACATGATGTGAAGCTTATTTGATCACTTGATTATTCTTTTAAAAAATACAGAAGTAGCTTCATCTTTTTCTCTGATCTTCTCCATCACACAGTCTATCCAATGTGCAACATCCCACGGAAGAAGGAAGAATGGGTCACTCTCAATATGCTTTAACAATTCGGTCTGAAACGTCTCTGCTTGGTATTGCCCATCACTATGAAAGGCCGGGTTAAAGTAAAAAATATGATTACGAACAGCATATGCATTTTTGACAAAACGATAATGAACTGGAACGTCTCACCTCGAACATATGACAGACCATCATTATTCATTTCCAAATCCTTTTTCAAAACGCTGACCAGCTGCTGAGCCAATGCGGATCCGACACCACCTGTTATACTGCTGTCTTCATTTAATTTATGTACAAGTGGAGCATCAATTGGAACTGCAAACCGTTTTCCATTGACTGGAATAATGATCAAGATTGCATGATTGGTATCGTGATGAGGAGTCGACTTGTCCACTGAAACTGATAAATGCGGCCGTAATCCAGTAAATGGTAATTTTTCTTTTAAATATGTGCCTGTCTGCATCAAAACATACTCATACGCTACCCATATGATTTGAGGAAATTGATTGTTTTAAAAAATAATTTGATAAAAATTAATACAGTAACAAAATAGAAACACTAAGTATAGATATTAAATATTACATTTCGGATAACGATAAATAAAATTTATTTCTGACCCACCGGCTATGACCTATGTTACCAATATCAGAACCACAAAATGAAACAAGACCCAGCAAGGATTTAAAAGACAATGCAGCAGATTTCATTTTACATGTTTCTAAAGCTGCAGCAGCAACTTTTGCATTTGTGTTCATGTGTTCTGTTTCCTTTTTCTTCATTGAGACAGCAAATTGTTTTGCTTTGAGGTGCACTTGGCCACCGCTTTGTTTTGAGCTGCAGTTTACATGTTCCTTTAGTCCCTGTTTAAAATGGTACCAAACCTGGTTTGAGCCTTGTAAAAGCAAATCAGTTTTGGACTTTGTATAATGCATTCCATTTCCCCAGGATTCCTGTTCACATAAGGACCTTTAATAGTACAGACAAATATTTGGGAAGCATAAAAAATGGGATTAACATATGGTCATTACCATGGTAATGTAATAACCTTCTATTGACATTCAAGTGAAAAAATGTTCGACACACAATACATGCAACTTTGCCGCCATCGTCTAAAATTTCTATAGAAATGTCATCGTGATTTATGTCTTTCATGTTGTTAGCATCTTTTATTCCCCAGTCTCCAGTGTTTTCCATTTTAACATCATCTCTACCAATTTGCCTTAAATAATATTTAAATAATAATTAAATAAGACTTAAGGAAGACAGCATCAATTTGATTTGATTTATGTCAGACTGCATTTTTACGAGATTATTCTCCTCTTGTGAATTCGCATCTTCATCATCATGTGAAAGAAATCCCGCAATGGACTTTTGCATTGTTTCACTTTCAGTACTTGTCTTACTCTTGTTGTTGATGGGATTTACGATACCATCTTTGGTTTTGGTTGTTACGTTTAACCTCGGAGGCTTTGCAATCTCATGGCCAGGTTCCTTTTGGCTTATCTTTCATCAGCCTTTTGGCATCCTCATGATTACTAGGCACTATGTATGTTAGAGAGAGTGAGGGATTTTCATCCTTGTACTTGGCCTCCCAATGCTGTCTCTTGTAAAATTCTCTACCTCTCACCAGAGTTGAACCACATTTAAGGCAAACAAATGACTCGGAAATAGTTGCTCTTTAACCTTTTTTAATGGTACTATTTGGAGATTCATTTAATTTAGTTATTTTAAGGAAGTTCAGTATTGTATGTTTTTCATTTGATGTTTGGATATCTGTTGAACGATATTAAACCAAAAAGTGTTATTTTTCAGATGAAACAGCCAATTTAAGAAATGTAGTAATAAGTTATTGTAG
Organism: Muricea muricata; assembly: GCA_963855995.1. Taxonomy (NCBI): domain Eukaryota; kingdom Metazoa; phylum Cnidaria; class Anthozoa; order Malacalcyonacea; family Plexauridae; genus Muricea; species Muricea muricata. The sequence continues at coordinate 44,199,032 of OY979716.1, read as the reverse complement.
ACCATAGTGAGGGCCAGTTGTGACCTATTTTTCCAGTTCTCTCTTGGAGAACCCAAAACATTAAGTATTAGTACTGTACTCAGTTATCCCAGTTTTGCCAATATGTTTGTTGAAGAATCTATTACAATTTAATATTTTGAAACATGTTTATCATGATGAATATGCCAATGCATATGGTTTTGGTTTTTACTGCAATAGGCAGTAGTGACTAGTAAGCTCGTGTAATGACAACTACCAGTTAGCAGTTCCATTTAAACAAACTTTCTTGAATTGCTTTGGCTATAGGCAAGCAGGCCTTAGGCCAGTAAGCCTTACTGCCTTAATAGATGCTTCATGTTCCTCAATTTATGTTAGTATTTTTGAATTCGATGGAACAAAAGTATAGGAGATTCAATATTAAACCTGAAGCTAGTTTAAAGTTTAAACTAGTTTCACTACAACACTGCTTTCTTAATCTACTCTCACACCTTACAATATGTATCTATAACCACTATGAGATACTCACTACTTCATATATTGTCATAGCTAAAATCGCGTAAGCTATTTATAAAAAACAATCAAACACATGTAAAAAGCAAGTCACCCAAATTTAACATATCTTGCATATGGATAATTCATAATTCAGTTCATGAATTTTAATCCATATGATGAAAGTTAAGTGCATTTGATTGGTATTTAATACTTACCTCTTCCTTTTAAACACTTGAAACATGCTACTTTTTGTCCATATCCTTCCCCACATATCAGGTGAACAAATTTGCAGCATAGCTTACATTTTTGTGTCCTGTTCTGACCTTTTTTTCACAAGCTGCACATGTTATACCTTCAGCTTCCGCCATTTTCTTTTGGCAAATTTGGTGCCAAAGATCCTTATTTGCATCATTCAAATTCGCATTCTTAAGGTTACTGTCTAGCGCTAATTTGCAGGTATGCATCGGACACCAAGAGTTTACCGATAAGATATAAATTGCAAATTGCAGGATGTGCACAAGATGAGCAAAGCCGTATCTAACTGACAATATGGACGAATCACCAGTTAAATAAAAATCGATGTCGTAAATCATTATTTCCCTGCAGCCGCACTTGTCTTACAAAAATCGCACCTACACCATTTTTTAGAATTTTTCAGGTGCGCATCTCATAGTTTTAAGTGCACCTGCGCCTGAAATTCTTGGTTTATCGCACCCGAGATCTCGTCGAAATGTGCCACGTTATGCAAACTGGCCTGTCTTATGTATTCCTATGCGAATTTTTACATGTCTTATGTGTTCCTATAAGTAATTTTAACGGTCTTAAAGGAACAGGATAATTTAAATAATACGGGAACGCAACAACAGATGATATAATGGAATATTAATTGGATGTAAAAGTTATATTTTGTGTATTCAAAAGTCTACTTACAGCGCAATTTTTCAAAATATATTTACAGCACAATTCAGTTGATTATTCAATTTGAAAGACAAATGGTGATAATGATAGCTCTTGTTAGAATGCAGTAAAATAATAAATTTTGGTGGCATTGAACCAAACTTTGTTACATTAAGATTGGTCAGATTAAGTGAACGGTTTCCCGTAATTCTGTCAAACCCTTTTTGGGATATGAAACATTGCTGTCACTTTGCACTTGAATTAGTTTATTTCAACAGGAAACAATTTTGCATTCCTTTGTAATAAAAGTTAGTACTAAATTCAGTTTGAGCTATTATTTTCAGCATTAGCTTCAGTCAATGTTTATATTATTGCTATAAAAATGATTAACTAATTGTCTTGTATGTCATATGGAAGTGGGCAGAAGTATTGTGTCCCCTCCAATATCAGCAAAATGCACTTTTTGTTAATTTGACGTGGGTAAATTGCTAACTTCACTGCCACATGCTTTACCTCCTTTAAAAAATAACTACTTACATTAAAGTCAGCATCCCTACAGAGTGGTCTGCTATGTATAGTCATTGGCTGAACTAAAACAGCACTATAGCTATTGCAGCTGCCGTACTGGAGATTTTGGAAATAAAATTTCTTTTGATTGTACTTTAATCCTTTTATCGATTCTATACGTTTTTAAGTATTTTTGAAATAATATCATAACGTTACTTGTTAGCATTTGCTATTACTGGCATGTTGTAAAGTCAGAAAATGGTAAAATACACATTAAATCACAATACTGACGAGTACACTTGTTTATCATGCTATTTAGTGCACACCTACCGATTTTCAAGCCATTTCATCCAGTCTGCCCCAAACAATATCACTTTGTATATATTGTATATATGTAAAACACAAAGGTTGGAAGCTCGGCGCCGGGTGAACTTGGGCTAGGGCAAAATTGCAATGAAACTTGCCAATAAAAAAATATCGAACGTGTCGATCGCCCTCAAACGCGGTGGCCATACATATTCATGTCCATTTCACCTTTCCAACTTGTAAAATTGCTGCCATCGCTTTTCTATGGAGAAATAAATTGATTTAAAGTAGTTTCGCACATGCTTGAGTCGATCTGCCTTGACACCAACGGTTCGGAAATTTAAATTTCCTTACTTTGTAGCCGCGCCACAGAGTACTACACGGAGGGCTCACTTCATTTATTTTCCTAAGATTTTTGCGTAACCAGCCTTTTGCTCAAACGTGCGCTAAAGAGTGGTGGTCACCCCCCTGAAAAATCAAAAATGGCGACAAAGTTCAGAGCCTTTTGAGGTTGTCAGGGGGGTGAATGCCTCTATGCACTTGCTGGGATAAAATTCTTAGCAAGTGCATCAAGGCATTCACCCCCCTGACAACTACCAATCTGCGTTACGCTTTTTTCGTCGAGTGAGCCCTCTGTGGCCGTGCCGCACGCGAAAATATTCATACACAACCCTCCTGATCAGAAATCTACGCGCAAACCATATGACTGACCAGGGGATGGACGAGTTATTTTGACACAATGTTTTTCAACGTGTTTTGAATCGCAATTCAACCGTTGTAGCCGTATTGTAAAAAGACATAACATTGATGTAACCTTAAAACTCAAAAGGCCTACTTATTAAAACATTTAAACATGCCTAAAAGGCTTGCAGAACAAAGTTTTGACACTTGTCTGCCAAAAAGAAGAGCGCAATATACCCGATATTCTCAACAGTGGAAAACATGGTACGTAATAAAATTAAAACCGGTTCTACTCGTACAGTCGTATTGACCGTATCGTAGCGCAGCGGAGTCGGGTTTTTATGTAGCTTTATTATTAACATGACATAATGATTGGTTAAGAGGCGTACAAAAGTTTATTATTAAATTGTGCTACAGTCAATTAATGATTTCAAAACAAACAAAATAAGGAGAGGTATTCGAAGTGGATATCTACTGGGTAAAATCACGATAAAATAGAAGAAAAGCTCTCAAAATTATAGTTTAAAGAGAAAATATGATGTTAATATTGAAAATTGTCTTCACAAAAGCTAGGTAAAGCGCTTCAAAAGCTTTTCAAACATTGAACATTTGAGGTGTGTAATTTTGTTATGATAATAATAAACGAATAATCATGCAGTTGATACATACCCAGCTCAAAAGAGGAAAGACATAACAGAACTAATGCAGAGAAACGAGAGAAATACTGGAGGAATAAATTTGAAAAGGAGTCAATTGATATGGAAGAAGATGACAACAATGATCTTATTGCAATTATGAACTTAGCAGACAGGAAAGATATCCCTCCTGACATTATATCTCTTTGGAATAACCAACAGAAAGTTTTAAATTAAGGAAAAAGCAGGCTACAGGTGGCATCCAAAGTAAGATAAGTTCTAAAATTTTTAGCAGAACATTATTACCAGTGTTATGTTAACAAATTGAAGTAATATGTATCACATTTTAGGTAATAGGTAATTGATTCGGTACGTCACCTAGAGTATACTTTGGTGTAATTTGCTGTAAATAAATGGTGATTCATTAACATTCTAGGAAAAGTTCTATTAATGTATATATCCACTTATTTCGTGGCAATTCATTATACTTTATTCTATTTTATACTGCCTGTAATATTGTCAGATTATCTTATACTATCTCCAATGCCAGGTAATTTACTCATCAATTGGTAGACAGGATCATTTAATCATCTATGTATAGTAACATATGATCCTATTCTTGTTTGTAGTATATGCCTGCCCATTTGTAGCAATATTCAATAAAGTTTTTTTATTCAATTTAATCTGCATTTTTTTTAATATACTGCCCCAAACATATTCAATTTAGTGTCAAGTTCAATATTCATTTAATTTAATACGCAAATATTCATTCAATTTAATTTGCAAATGTTCATTCAATTTAATACGCAAATGTTCATTCAATTTAATACGCAAATCCATTCAATTTAATACGAAAATATTCATTCAATTTAATACGCAAATATTCATTCAATTTAATACGCAAATATTCACTCAATTTAATACGCAAATGTCCATTCAATTTAATACGCAAATGTCCATTCAGTTTAATACGCATATATTCATTTAATTTAATATGCAAATATTCATTTAATTTAATACGCAAATGTTCATTCAATTTAATACGCAAATATCCATTCAATTTAATACGCAAATATTCATTAAATTTTTTGCCCAATTTCGGTGTTTATACCCAGCCTCGCAGGTGAGCGGGTATGTGGCAATAGCCTCATATCCCGCCATTTCCTGCCATTACATGGTTCACATCAGTGATTTACATGTAGCTTTCAATTATATTCACATACAAAATTATATTTTGACAAAAAAAGTGCTTTTAGCCTTTTAATGCTATATTGTAGTTCAGTATGGATAGAGAAAAGCTATCTCGCCTTGCTGGATTCTTACAGCAGGCATCAGACGTTGTCCGAAGTAGTATTGAAGAGCCAACAAATAATGCAAGCGGCGCGACATAGGCAACAGCAAGTGGTGTTAATACTCTCACTACAAATACGTCTTCAGACAGTTCAGGTACTGGTAGGAATGCTGGTACAAGTAATGCTACAAATTCGATCACAGAAACACTATCTCGAGCGAGACGAATTATGCAAGCCAGTTTAAATGCTGGCTTATACAGAAGGCTTAATCAAAACGAGAGACTGCGAGCAACCGCATCAACCTCGACAACTGGTGCGCCCAAATAAAAAAAATCTAAAAAAGAAAAAGAAAAAAAGCCTTTGGAATTTGCTTTGTTAAAAGCTAAACCATTACCTGACAACGACGATGATAGTGATGTGACTTTAAAAAAAGAAAATGTCGTCAAAAGGGGGATACTTGAATTATCTGAAGATGATAATGAAGAAGTCATTTGCCAAAAACTGCTGTCAAGCTTGAAAGCAGCATACAGTATCATTGGCCTAAACGATTTTGAATTTGTAAAGGTGACACAGAAAAGGATTTCTGTTCTAAGGATGGCGGAAGGTACGGAATACAATTTTGCTGTTGTTAAAAAACTAGCAGGCCAAGGCTTATTATATATCAGAATAAAGCAAGGTTATGAATTTGTTTTTAATGAAACATCGGTATCTGATGATGAGTTTCCAGAGGGATTGACACCTGATGTTTCACCACCTGATGTCCAACAAGCAGAACAGTCAACTCCCAACATGGTAAATTTGACTGAATTGAATGAAACATCATCTGTAGATGTGGAAAGACCAGAATTAAGTAAACTTGAAGATCGATTTCAAACTGTCATAACAGAATTTCCCAGTGATATCACTGAACCTACCGAGATTCTCAGATATTTGCAAAGCAAAATTCATAGGGGGAGGCCTTTGGACATAGTTGGTGATGCTTCACCATTAGAGGGAAAAACTAATTTTATATCTGTGGACCGTGAAAATATCCTACAAACAACCTTCGAAGAGTTGAAAGAAATCAAAGACCCTTCTGTAACATTTGAAGTGAATTTTTATGGTGAACAAGCCCAAGATAGTGGTGGGCCAAGAAGAGAATGGTTGAGATTGTGTAATCAACAGGTAAAATCTTGTATCATATTGTGTTTGGCTTAAAGACAGACAATTCAAATTTGTTTTTAACCTATTGCATCACGGACCACCTATATTATGTACTGTAAACTAATTATTGAGTTTTGGTTTTGTATGGTCATGATATCAGTCTAGACCTTAGTCAATGATATCTGCCGGCTGCCGCAACTTGCTGATTGCTAGAATTTAATAAAATTTAATCCGAAAAACATGTACAAAAGAAACAAGTAAAAAAGGGACTTTTCTTAATGACAATATTAAATATATGAGTTAATTAATTATGTAATAGTTCAAATACGAGTAGGAGGACTTCCTTCGATTTCCAAACACCGAGAAGAATTGAAATGCGAGGCGAAGCAAGTCCTACTTACGAGTATTTGAACTTACTTCTCAAACTATCACCTATTTCTCAAGAAAATCGAGGTGAAATTTGGCCTAATTTATTTAATTTCTTCCTCTGATTTCCAAACACCGTCCACGGTACTGATTCTCTTTGTTTCGGGTTCATGAATTATTAATGAGTTTGAGAAATAATTATATCATATGAGTAAAAACTCATATGTCAACATACTGAATTAAAAGGGCTTTCGTGCGTTTGAAATTGTAAATGTATATTTTACACATTTATCAATTGGATCTCAATTTAATTGAAGATTTGTTTTTGAATTAGCCTGCTTTCTTAAAAATAATAGGCCATAAATACAGTGAGTAATGTATTATTCCCACTTCATTTATCATCAATGATTCATTAAGTGTCTCACTGTTTTTGGGTACAATACAGTATACGGCTGAAATGCACAGTTCGAGAGTCAAACCAAACTAAGACAATTGTGAACTTTAATAATAGAAAACTGCATGACAAAATTAGTCAATTTAACTCCAGGGTCTGGTGTCAAGGCAGATCGACTTAAGCATGTGCGAAACTACTTTAAATCAATTTATTTCTCCATAGAAAAGCGATGGCAGCAATTTTACAAGTTGGAAAGGTGAGATGGACATGAATACGTATGGCCACCGCGTTTGAGGGCGATCGACGCGTTCGATATTTTTTTATTGGCAAGTTTCGTTGCAATTTTGCCCTTGCCCAAGTTCGCTCGGCGCCGAGCTTCAAACCTTTGCGTTTTACATATATACAATATATACAATATATACAAAGTGATATTGTTCGGGGCAGACTGGATGAAATGGCTTGAAAATCGGTAGGTGTGCACTAAATAGCATGATAAACAAAAGTGTACTCGTCAGTATTGTGATTTAATGTGCATTTTACCATTTTCTGACTTTACGACATGCCAGTAACAGCAAATGCTAGCAATTAACGTTATGATATTATTTCAAAAATACTCAAAAACGTATAGAATCGATAAAAGGATTAAAGTATAATCAAAAGAAATTTTATTTCCAAAATTAAGTGTAAAAAACAGAAAATTAATTAAAACCACTTGTAAGCTTGGGCCACCTCTGTGGTTGCCCCTGTATTTTGTGTATCCCCATACACATAATAACTATCAATATCGAGTCATTCTTGGGTTGTCACATTTCTCACTCACTGGGACTGTATCTACCTCACCAAATTTAGCTAAAGAGGGAGCGCGCAGCGCGACAATCATTACTCGCCCTTCGGGCTTGCGCTTTAGCTAAATTTTGATGAAGTAGATACAGTCCCAGTGAGAGAGAATAGTTTTAATATAGTAAAACAGTACGCTTATGGTTGCGCTACGCGCTCCCTCTTTAGCTAAATTTAATGAAGTAGATACAGTCCCAGTGAGTGAGAAATACACAAAATATAGGGAAACTCGGTCCCAGTGCTCTCTCAACATTTCGATTTTTAGGGTATCCTATAAAGCCATGACCGTTTTTAAAGGCTTTTAGAAATAATTTTGAGCTGACCACATGATGTATTCCTGGTAACTAGTTTCTGTTTCCAGTACTAGAGATGAAATGGCAGTGAAGAAGACAAACTTTTTGAAGCATGAAGCTTGTACAGTGTTTACTGCCTGGATTTAACCAGAATGAGGGCGAGTGAGGGCATCATAAAGTCTGAAGACCCCGATCTCTGTTGCACGAAGAAGTGTGCGATATAAACACTACATAAGTCGTCGAATATTTTGCGAATTTATACACGACTCGGTGGTGCTGAGAGGCCGATGTTAAATCTGTCCACAAGCATTTGAAATTATGTGAAAACTGACTTCACATCCGTAAGTTAGGGGTGTTGAAGTACCGCTCTAGTGTTTCAAAATGTTTGTATTGTACAATGCTTGTGGACTTTGTATAATTTCTTTGTTCTGGCAGGGGGCTATGGGTCATGCCAATTCACAATTACCCAGAATCCCTTCATGGTCGTAATATCCTTTAATCTCATTCAAAAGCCTTAAACAAAGTAATGCGTGAGTCCAAATCGACATAAATTAGGAACGTGCATAAGAAAAGTGCCAGCTGGAAAAGAAATTTTTTAATTGGGATGTTGTACATTTAAAATTCATGCAAAACCCAGTTGAACGCAAATATCATGTAGTAAATATTGCTGGTTTGGCTGCAATAAATACTTTTTAGAGGATAAACGCAGAAACAAGCAAATATGTCGACAAAGGGAAAGAGCACAAAACAGCAACGTGAAAATAGCAACAAAGGCACTACAACAAGCCTTGAAAGCATGCCGATAACCAAAAATATTACCAGATGATAGAAAATAAAAGGAAACCCTTAAACCAAGATACTTTTAAGAGGCTTTTCATTTAAATATTGTGGCTTTAAAATTATAAATTCGCAGATACTTTGGAACATAACTTTAAAGCTGTATTTCTTGAATTGTATAATTTGTTCAATAATGAATTTTGCATACACGATATCAATGGCAGATTTTAACCAATTGGACTGAAATTTTCAACCGTGCAACATGTTACATTGGGCAAGGTACTAAACTAAAAAAAACTGAAAAATGTTTTAGAAATATTCCTATGTTTCTTCTTTGATACCACATTATTTTTTTCAGAAATTGCTATTTTCCAGGAAAAACTTCAAAAAACAGTGATGCTTGCCATTACATAAGATATTTTTAGATTTGGCCCCTAAACATCGTTTATAGTCACAATGTGAAACAAAGATTAAAGTTTTTTGACCATTCTCCAGGCCCTAATCATGTTTTAAAATAGGTGCTTATTTTGCCACTAGGGAGTAATTATCACGGTAACCATGATAACACACATTTGAACAAATGTATTTTTTTATCTCAGCTTTGTTACCTACCATAATATTAACTAGTTGTGCAGATAAGTGAAAACAATGTGCACTTGATGATACAAGCATAAAACTTGCCATACAGTTAGAACAAGTTGTGAGTGCGTGATTTAGCTATAGGGTCATTGCTGGTTTACATCTGCTTGTCAAAAAATCAAGTTTTTGTCACCTTTATTACGTTACTGTACATTATGAAAAAATGAAATTTCTAGTTCAATTTTAGTAAAAGCAACTAACATGCATAGAAAGTTCACGAAAAAGTACATATAAGACAATTAAGCAATTTTTGCTATTTTGTTTGTCTGCAATGAGATATTTGCACTCGAACAGGTGGAAAATGTCGCAAAATACTCCAAAGGCCTGTTTTTTAGTGACTTCAACCTCCTGTAACTCGGAAACAGGTTCAAAACCCGTACATTCTGCTTAAATGTCTTATATTTAGTTTTTGCCAAACTTTCTACAGGGTGTATAAAAAAAACGGAGTCCATGTTTTGTGTCTAATTATTTCTAAATTAGTGAAGCTTATAGCACAATTTTGGACTTGTTTTAAACCACGTTCTTTTCTCTTTCGAACAAGCCATAGTTCGTATTTTTACTCCGAGTAACGTATGTGCTATGACAAATTTAGTAAAAGCTATCGACTTAAGATGCCCTCCAATTCACTATGTCTTTCATGGTCGCCAGTTAATTTTTTAATTTTTTCGCTTATTACACAAATGGTATTTCTGTTAAAGTTAATAACACTTGTTATAAAGCTTTACAGAAGATAATGGACCGTTTACATCAACAAAAACCTTAGATTTATGCCAAAATAATGATCGAAATTAGCGTTTTGTTTATTCACGCGTGCACAATGTTGTCGAAATTGCATAATGTTAATATTCATGAAGTCAATGTCAATAGTAAGAAAACTCGATTTTTAATGTGTCAACGAAAAAACCTGCTATGGCCCTATAGCAAAAATGCTTTTCTTAAATATGCTCTACAATCATGGCAAGTTGTGTGCTTGTATCATAAAATGCACAATGCTTTATCATTTCACACCAATTGGCTGGACTAAACTTGTTTCTATTTTAAAACATAATGCAAAAAAATATTTTAAAGGTATTGGACCCCCTTAACATCACAAAGCTTCCGGAATAAGTTGAAGACCCTAGGATTACAATCTTCATTCATGCACTTCTTAGCCAATACAGGAATCCTTTTTTGAAATCACGTGTGTCTCCACAACTTGTCTTGGGATGTGCTGGGTACCATGAAGCATCTTTTGCAATGTGTGATTATTTGACTCGAACATAAAGGCTGCTGAAGACCAAAGAGAACCACAGTCTCGGACAGACTGGGCAAGGTGGATCAACTGGTGTACATTAAATGTACAACATTTCAAGCGATACAATTCCTCAACTTGTATGACAAATTTTGTCGGACAAACTTCTGCAGAATCAATAGCATCTTCTGTGATGTAAACACCATACACAAACAAGAAGAAATGACCTGATGATGCCTCATACTGACCTGAAAATAGCTCAACTGACATGTCAGTTTTTTGTTACATGATCATCAAGCAGTACTCAGACTACATTCTCCATCAGGCCAGCTTTTGACTACCTGCATCTAACTAGAGCTAATAGATGATTTACTTCTTCTCCTTTACTACTTGTCAAGTATAGCAAGAAATTTTACCTGAAATAGTCCACAATCAAATGCTTTCAAGAATTTATATTTTGTGGCTGGCACAGAATCTGGTAGAAGGGCATTCAACAAAACTAGTAGATCTTGTAGAGCTTGCTGTGTTAGATGACGCCAGATAACATGTGACATGACAAGGATTAGACACTGTGCTGTTGTAACATCAGATCCTTGATATATCGGATTCTTATTTGCAAAGCTTGCATTCTAATTAAATACAAAAACTACATTTAGGACATTGAAGAAGTTCATTTCATAGTTTAATGGTTCTAGATATAAAATAGCAGTTGCATGTGGCTTATCAATGAACCCATGTTATACCTGATTATCACAATTTTCCTGATGCTCTGTCTCACCAAATGCCATTTCTTCAAGCTCACCCTGAGATTCGTCACTGTCAGGATCAGAATCAAGGCCAATCTGTGAAATTCATAAATATATAAAATTTGTTTAGATATCCTATTGCCTAATATCATGCCATATAGTTAAACTCAGGTATACTAGGCTTACAGTTTATAGAATTATATGCCTTTAAATAGGTGATAAACCAACATGATATCTCATTATAATTTAAGGAATAAACACGACAGATTTCAATAATAAACCACCAAATAATAGTATTTTTTATAAATATGAGGTTGTTTACTACTAAATTTATTACACAGTTGATTTTTTACAAGTGGTGGCAACTATGACTAACATTTTTGATAACAATCACAACCTACCAATAAAGGCCCACAATTTTTAAACAGAAAATTGCAAAATATAACTACCGTTAATAAAAAATATACACAATGACAAACTAGGCTAGTTAGAGATTAGCTCAATCAACATAAGCTACCAATGGAAAGGAAATATCAATTGGATTGGCTTTCTTCATATCACTAATATGCTACAATATTACACTTGCATCGATACACAGCCAAAAATTATGAGCTGTAACAGGTTGTTGAAAACAGGATCCAACAACATTGTGGGGCAGCATTGTTGCTGTCAACAATATTAAACGATATTGTTGAGCCTGAATCAACCTGCAATCAGGTGTAACAATACCAACAATATTGTTGACAACCAGGAACAATGTTGCCGCAACAATATTGCTACTTGTCCCATGCTCTGTCTCACTAAGTATCATTTCTTCAACTTCACCATGTGATTCATTTGAACCATCACTGTCAGGATCAGAATGAAGGTCAACCTGTCCGGTCAAATATTGCATCAGTTAGATATTGGTTTGTTTAATTAATATACAACAGTCAACAAACAACTTGTGACAGTGTCATATTCGTATGGTGATAAAATAAATAATAAAGTTAGCATAGCAACATATATATTGTATATAGGAGTCTTGTAGGGTGCACTTAGACTGTCCTATCAAATGTTATTGTATTTATTGTAATATGACTATAATGCCCACTGTTTAATTCGCGAGGTCATTGACTATACATTCGCATTTTGATTGGTTGATCCATGACAACGCATGCACTGATAACCAATCACGTTGCTAGCTGTCAAATTGACTACATTAATAATGACCTTATTGATGACATTTGATACTTTGATGTCTCAAGTTTTCAGTCATTAGCAGAATTTGCATTCGGTAGACATCAGCAGGAAAGATAAATAAAAGTCTTGGTAAATGTTTTTCATAATTTATTGAAAATGATGTTTTGCTTTATACGAGTTTTGTGAGGACAGGAGTTGTGCTATAGGAGAAAGTTGTTGGATCGTGGGTGAAGATCAGCCTTCCTTTAATAACGATGACTGGGTCACGAAGAAGGAAGTCATGGTACATTGGCCGAAATTCTGGAAAGACTACTTGAAATGGTCTAACAAAAACGAGAAAATTTCACTGGATTCTGATTGTAGCATCAAAACATACACAGCTAAAGTATTAAAGTTCCATGGTAAGCTCAATTAACAGTTCATAGTTTATTACATTTTTTGTTAGAAACAGATTTTAGTGAGCGCCATGCGTTTATAATGTGTATAGATTTTATACTGGTCTGCTAAATGGCCAAGCTTGTATTCAAATACTCCAAGTGTGGTAGTGAATGTATTCATGTATAAGTAGGCTGCTCCTTTTAGTGTTCTGGAACAGGTAGGATTCTGTTCCGGAATTCTGTATAATGGAATGCATGTGATGTTCTGGAACATCAATTTGCTAAATGGAATGCGGTTAGCGTGCGCATAAATTAATTTGCCTTTTTTCAGTATGGGCGAAAATTTTTTACCGATTTTACTTTTTGATTTCGAAGAAGCTCGAAATGATATTAAAATGACTGACAGTGACAACTTCATTGAAAACATTATTGCTGTCACAACTGCGATGTAAGTATGCTTTATCGCCTTTATGCTACAGCGCATAAGTTTATGGACAACTTTTTCGCCAACTGAAAAAATAAAAATTCGTAAACAGTTTTTCATACAAAAGAAGTTTTAGTTTGAGTAAAGTTAAAGTTAAAAAAATGTTACAGCAATTTCGAGTGATTCGCAACCACCTAAATTCGAAATGCTTGACATAAAAAATTGTTTTTGACATTCGTGAATTGAATAAACACATAGTGCAGCATTTTTCCTTAAAATTGAACAGAAACCATGCCTTGTTGTGAAATTAGCGACTGCGCTCAAATGTCAAAAACAACCAAAAAGTCATAAACTCATGAAAATATCGAAATTGTTTTACCGCTAATTAGGGTTCGAGAGGACAGACAAAAAATAAGTGATTATGCGGAGAATACAACACCATTTTATCTGTTAGATGATTTCCAAAGGTTCTTCAGAATATCTCGGGGTACTTTCGAAATTATTCTAAGAAATGTGGCTCCGCTTTAACACCAGATGTTCAAAGAGGAAGGCTGTACATAAAACCAGAGAAGAAGTTATTGATCGCTACCTGGTTTATTTCCCACCAAGATACGATACACAGAATTGGAGACCGGTTCAACGTAACTGATTCGTCTGTGATTCGATGTCGGGATCAAATATTTGAGGTGGTTTTGCGCAATTTGAAAAAAAAGTTTATCTACCTCAAAATGAAAATGTAAAAAATAAATCATGGATGATTTCCACGTGGCGTCACAGTTCCCAAATGTTTTAGGCGCAATTGATGAAACTCACATTCGTATTGTAGCTCCCCACGATCACCCACAAGTATACATCAATCGAAAAAAGTTTCATTCCATCGTTCTTCAAGGTATTTGTGCAAGTAACCTACAATTCTTACATGTTGTTGCCGGTTGGCCTGGGAGCGTACACGACGCTCGAATTTGGAGAAATTGTGATGTGTGGGATATTGGTCCGCAGTGGTGCCAAGATAACCATCTTATCGGTGATGGAGCATATCCATTGAAAAGGTGGCTTCTTAAACCCTTTCAAGATAATGGTCATCTCACACACGTTCAGAGGCGGTTCAATTACTGCCTGTCTTCAACAAGAGTACCAATAGAACGAACATTTGGCCTCTTGAAAGGCCGTTTTCGTCGCCTCAAACTCTTAGATACAAAATCTATCAAGACAGCCGTCGACACGATAATTGTTTGCTGTGTTTTCCACAATATGTGCATAATCAACGAAGATGTATTAGAAGAATATATTGTGGATGGTAGGGAAGAGCAATATAATCTAGGGGCAGCAGAAATATTCTATGGTCAGAATGATGAAGACGAAGATGGTGTACAAAAGCAAAATCGAATTGCTAACTTGTTTGTTTAACTTAAAGAATTAGTAAAAAGCAAAGTTGATATATGTTTAGCCATCATTTAATGTCAGTATATGTGTGGTAATAATTTTGAAAAATATAGTTGCTTCCTATTAATAGATAAACATTTAAAGGGCAATAAACAACCTAGCTGAAAATAATTAAAAATTATTTCACTAGAAGGATTGCACTGGAATTTGATTCCTATTAAAAGTTCAAGCCAATATAATACATGTAACCAAATAATATATGCCAATTAATTTACTCAAATATTGAAATTAAAATCTTTTAACTGTAATATTTGGCCAAATCAGTGCTACAAAGTATTACATTATTTGGTTGCAACTTACTTGTATATTGTCTTCATTTCTAGATGCAAACTGATGGATCTTTAAATAAAATTAGTTTTTTAAACTGTGAAAACCACATATATATTTTGCTATCAAACAGTTAGCATGTGCAGAGAATAAAAAGTAAGAAGTATAACAAACATGGTCTTATACTTAAAGGGATGTGGCAATATATTTTTTGATTGGCTTATTGCGAAGAACTGTTTAAATAACTCTAAAATCCCTTGTTAGATTTGATAGTAGCATGTTAGTTTCTGAATTATTGAATGACAAAGACACCAGCTATCCGCCATCTTGTTTTATAATTAGGTCTATTTTAATGACGTCACAACCAGGGAAGAAAGTATAAAACTTGCTGTTAGTTGTTTAAATCCCTATGAAATTTTCCCAAAACTTTTCAACTTACGTAAGAAGTATATACATACAAATCCAGCAATTTTCAACACTGCACATCTTTCCTATGTGCTCCTTAAAGAAAACAAATTTTACCCTGCTTGTGACGTCATTGGTTTTTGAATATCCAAGATGGCGGACAGCTTATCTGTTTGTCATATCTTTGTCCTTTAATATTTCAAAAGCTAGGCATGCTATCAAAAATTTAAACACGGATTTTAGAGTAATTTCAATAGTTCTTGGCCATAAGCCAATCAAAAAATATATTGCCATATTCCTTTAATTACAGAAGTTCTAAGAAATGGGCTATCGCATGAAATATCTGAACCCCTAGGTTGAGGACCTTGGATTTCTTCAGGGGTCATACAAACCCCCCAGGTTGAGGACCTCGGATTTCTTTAGAGACCGTAAATAGTTGAGTTAGCAAAATTTTCAACGGAACTCTTTGGGGTTTGTGACATTTTAAACTGGAATTCTTTGAGGGTTAGCAAATTTTGAACAGGAATTTCTTTGGGGGAAGTGAAATTTTAAGCTGGAATTCTTCAGGGTGAGTGAAATTGCAAATTTTCTTGTGGGGTGTTTGAAAAATCTAGATCCCCAGCCAGGGGGTGGATGGATAAAAGTTCAGTTTCTTCAGCGGTGTTCGAGAACCTTGGTCCTAAAACAGTGGAGGGTTAGATTATTTGTGTCCGAGTTGAGGACTCCGGAAGTCTTTAGGGGTATAAAGAAGTCTAGTTTCTTCAGGGGTGTTTAAAAACATAGGTCCTCAACCGGGGGGTTCGGATATTAAATGCAATAGCCCAATAACAAACCCAACAACTCAAAAGTGAACATAGTTTACAGAAAGTTAATGTTCAAATTAGTTCTCAATGTTTATGATCACTTGGTCATATCTTTAAATACTTCTAGGAATCCCTTCATTACAGTCATTCTTTCATTGTGCATTTCATCTTGCTTTTTCATGTTTTCCTCATGCCTCTTATCTTGTAAAGCTATGTGTTCTTTAAGAACATCTAGCACTTCAGAAACACTTGACCTTTTTCTTTTGGCAGCTGTTGGTGCAGGTGGTGCTGATAATGATTTGTTACCTTCACTGAATTCACCGTCACTATCACTATCACTGCTTTCATCGTTTTACTCCACAGCTTTAGAATTATCATTGGTACTCTCAATCACATATGATGGTCGTATATTTGGCTGTTTAACTATAAAGTCCAGTTGTTTTTCAAAAGGATGAGTTTTCAAACTATTGCCAGTTTTTGAGTTGTGGTCAGAAACTTTCTTTATACCTCTTACCAAAGTTTTCCACCTGCCTTCACACTGCTTGCTACTGTAATTGTATTTGTGCATTTGCATCATTTCAGCAATCTTTTGCCAAAGCTTTTTCGTTTTCTTTATTTTCGGTTCCCATAATTTATATTGATCAATGAGCAGGAGTGTGTCTGGATGCGCCCAAATAGCATTCCCACTTGCATTGGCTAAAATTGTAAAAATGTTGAATAATGTACTTATTTCACATTTTTTATTATTATTTATTGAAAATAATTCAAAAGTTTTGATTGGTTAAGAGCGGTGGATGAAATTGTCATATCCGTTTGGTAGTTGCCCAAATTTGGAGTTATGACATCATCATAGAATATTGAAAACACTTATACGACATTATGACGTAATTTGTTCGTATATTGAAAACACTTACACGACCTTATGACGTCACACTAATTTATGCTGCTTATACCAAATGCAAAATACAAATGGCTTATGCTGCTTATGCCAAAATTCAAAATACAAATGACTTCTTCAAGGAAAAGGCTTGCAAATACAAATAATAAAACAATTATTGAATTCGGTTCTCGTAGGATATGAGGAATTATTAAGGCCTCGGTTTGTGATAACACAAATCTCTGCCTTTATAATTCCTCGTATCCAACTCGACCTCATTCAATACTTGTTTATTAACGGCGAAGGCAAATATGCACACATTAGGGTTATATTGGTTACGTTTTATCCAAAGCAAAACTGCTTGCTTCAAAACTTACAAGGTGATGATGTGTCAGCGCTTTGGCAGTCATCCCCTGTTTGACCTTTATTTTGATTGCTTGCGCTTACATTTCTTGCGGCATTGATATTCAAGTTAACTTGTTGACTTGTTGTTCTAAGTTGATTTGGTTGATCGCCAGTAGCTTGTCCTTTCACATTTGTCCCGCTAGTAGCATGACCAGGGTTTTCCCGTGGGTTTTGTGAATCTTTAATATGAGTTACACTTCGACATGCATACGTTCTAACAGAGGTAAGATCCTTGAATAAATCTTTACACGTTACACACTGGTAAACCGACGCCATGTTTTCTTATTTATATTCCGTTTCAATCATAGAGATCAATCGTCAAGTATCACGTGTTTACCTGTTCTGATTCTACTGCCCCAGCTTCGAAGTTGGGGCAGGCAAAACTGTTCGGAACAGTCATGTGACATCGTTCTGTTTCATTCCATTATTGTTCCGAAAATCCGGAGTACTCCGAACTCTAAAAGGAGCAGACCCAAGAATGAAGTATCTGAATATCGTTAGAAGAACAGCTATACAATAATTTGGCAAAATCGTCAATAGATTTTTGCTTTGGTATATTTCATCAACTGATATTTTATAACACATAAATTTGACACTATGCAGTTCTATATTTTTAAAATTTCGCACGCACATGTGTTCACACGCATGACGTCCACGAGGGAGCAAATTCGAACAAAATTGTAAAATTTTATTGAAATTGGGATTAGCTCGAAGCAACAATTAGGGTTGATTTATTTGTAGTGAATGTAGTAACCTTTTACCCTACTTCCATATTTTGTTCTGGTAATTGCAAAACAATTGTATTATTTATAACAGTCTTACTTTTGTATGCCTAATATTCATAAATTTCCTTGTGTGAAAGGTTAGTTGGTACAAAATGAGGCACACAATTTACCCATACTCTAATTAGGCATATGTTTAAATAGTGACCAATCTAAATTAAGGTCAGTTTTAATTAACTTTTATACCAAATAGATCAATATGATTCCATCCGTGCAACATTGACAATGCACCTGAAAACCAGTACAACACTGACTCCTTTAAGATGAAGGGGGCAAAGACAGACTAAACGAAATGAACGGTATGATGATACAGATGATGAAAAAGCAAATGAATTGGTAGGTATTTTTGTGTAAAGCTTAAGTACACTTAAACTTTGTCATTTAACCCATTGACCTGCAAAGCGCCCCAGAAAAACTGTGCACTATAGATGCTTTGCTGCTCAATTTGTAATGAGAGACATATGTTTTAGATAATAATTGGGCCGCACAGCACAGCATTGCATAGAAATTTATTTGATTTTAAAATCTCTGTTAATAATTCTCAAAGTTAATACTTTTATGCCAATTATAGATACAGCCCCCCAAAAAACAAAAGGTAGCAAAAAAGAATGTCTGCAACTCATGTTTGTCTGGTAAATACATTCAATTGTTAAAAGAAAAACACAAAGAGAAAAAGCAGTTGAAAGATATATGTGAGGCCGAGGTAAATATATTGTGTAGATACAACATAATTACTTTTGTAAGAAATTATATGTGTGTCAGTGACGGGTAAATATATGTCATGAATAGCTATAATATGACCAAAACATCAACAACCCTAACCCCAATAACATATTCCACTTTAGTTATAGGAAAGCTATTTAGGGTCTGTTGAGGAATATGATGAAGATTCCGAAACGGTTACATCACTAGGCGACAGGGAGAATCTAACAAGAGAACTCTATGCCAAAGATAAAGAAATAAAAGCATTAAAAGTCAAATTCAAAAAATGAAAGGTGGGATTTTATATACATGTAGGCATAGGAATCCAGGAGCAAAAGTGCTTCCCTTTGAGAGAAATGCCCTTTATAATATAAATACCTTTTTAATAAAAAGGTGTCGTTATAATGTGGTGCCCCTCCAACTTCATGTTGCTTCCTAACGCCCCTGCCTACATATTAGATAGTGTCAGAACACTCTTCCAAACCCCCCGCTAAAGAATACTGGCTATTGGCACTGAATTTGGCATAATTAGGTTCAAACTAGAGCATTCTACAAGTACAATGATGATATATTTTCTTATTTTTTGTGGACATGCAAAATTTAAAGACATTATTGCTGATCTGGAAGGTTCAGTGGAGAAATTAAATAGACTGACTTCACTTGGGTGTACCATTAGGTGCAACCCACGGGAGATGGATGTAGACAAAACACTTCAGAATGTCCATTCACCAATTGTTGCTGCGGGAAAACCAGAATCCTCAAGTTCCACCATATCTGGCAGTGAACCTGATAATGTAAGTGCTCTTTAAACAGTCATGTTCCACTTCTAGAGTTTATTGCAAATGTCTTATTTATTTCCTTTTCAAGTATTATGCATACTGCACTGTCAGCATTGTTGAACAATTGAACAACAATTTTGTAGCAGTCGTGTAGTACTGGTCATAACCATCTTTCTTACATTATGTAGATGCCTAAAGTTACTATACTGTATACTGTTTTCTTTGTTTAATAAGTTTTATTTCATTCAGGTCATGGTTTGCCCAGGCATTTCACTTAGCAAAAGCCAAATGAATGTATAGGCTGGAAAACTCTCTGCAAAAGACTTTGTATATGCCATTCTACCCATTATATGGTTAAGAGAGGTCCTGTGCACACATTCTGTCACTGGTCGGCAGCCAAATGCACACAAAGGCAGAGAGGCAAAACCCCAGCTTGATCCAGAAAAAGTTGAACGCTTATGCAGTAAGTACATAGCTAGGGTGAATACCCAGTTTATAATTAAAGGAGCAGTGTCACATTTCACGCAAATTTTATTTCTTTATTTTCTTGCTATTTTACGAATTTCTTGTAGATTCAGCTTGATTAAAGCACATAAATTGCATTATTTTTACCTTCTTCTGTATGCAAGAGCAACAGATGTGCGGTGAAATCGCTGCAAATCCAAAGGTTACATCCCGCCTCGATTTTTGCATTTTCCATGCTTTAAATAGATTGCACACCGAATAAATTCTTTAGCGTTGATTTTCGTATAATTTCCTTCGAAGTTTGTCATTCTGTTGCTTTTTAATCATTCGGAAATATCGAATTTCAGACCATGCTCCCCCTCCTTTGAGGACGCCATCTTGGATTCCGAACTTGAAAACGTTGGCCCAACGCTTTCAAGTTTATTATGCGCAGAAGCATATGCGTGAAATATGACACTGCTCCTTTAAGCATTGTGATTAATATGTCGATTTGGTGCTTAGAACACCAATTTATATATTTTTATGGCTGAGGTGATGAACACCAGATGCCCAACTGTTGCCAAAGTTTTATCCACCTTGCTTGATTGTGATCTAGACAATCCTGGAAAGAAAGAACCACCTTTCTGCTTATTATATTCTGTTATCATGTTATTGTGATGTCATGAGTTGAGCAGAATCCAAAGGATTAACACTGTTCTTTTGGTCCAAGGCAAAGCAACAACAAATGTATGTCTGACATAAATTGATAGTGAATATTAAGCAATTTCAACTTTTTCTAAAATGTAACAGGCTATGACAATGACACATAACAATGTTTATCTGTTGAGTGAAGTGGAACCAGGGCCTTACTAAGCCAGCTTAATGATTCGAGGATGATATTCATACATGTTCTGCTGCAAAATTAATTTCTTTTTAAATCAATTTATTTTTTTAGTATCAGCCAGCCCCCCATCTAATTGAGCTGGCTATGGCAGTGGGGTTTTGGTATGTGCAAGTGCGTTAAGATGTTAATTTATACCTATATGTTGAAATAACAAAGCATTACAGTGCAATTTTTAGGTATGATCAATTAATTACTCAAATTATACATTGTATATATATTGTTTTAGTTGATTGATCAACTCAACAAATACGGGATATGTCTCAGTTCTTCCAAAAAGCATGTTCTGTACAATGAAATTGGAAAACATTTTCTGGATCATGCTGTTGAGCTGGTGAAATCAGGTATGTTAATAATATACAAGACAGCATATGCTATTCAATCTGATGTAATGGTTCCCGTGTCCAACAGCTATGTGATTGCTTCTGTAAGCCCTCAACCGGAAGCCCAGCCACTGACATTTAGGGCTACCTACCAGGTGACTAATAGTGAAAGTTTAGTTACATATCTTAGTTTATTTCAATTGTTGCAGATATGAAGTTTGTTTATGTTGTTGACAACATAGACTGGGAAGAAAAGGTACACGATATGAGATCATCACCAAAATAAGAGTGTACATGCAGTAGCTACCAGTATGGTGTTCAGCAGGATCCCAAATGAACATTTGTCTGATGATGGTCCGCAGATGAATGTGAAGACCTGCAACTTTATGGAAATCGTTCGGGTTAGTGATGAAGAGATGGAACATATCCGAAATTGGTATCGAATGTTTGTTGCAAGAATTTTAATTGACAAGTTTTCAGAATTTGTCAACCTGAAATTGTGCATATCAAAGGAACTTACTCTCAATCATGAACATTCTGCTGCTACAGCTCAAAAGTCAGAAGTAATGATGCTTCCAGTGCTTATGAAGGATGAGAAAAAGTACAGTGATTGTGTTGATGTCTTGGACCAACTTGAGGAGTGGACACATGAGGTGTACTATGCCAGTGGTCTTTGTAAAAATCCCTAATCATCAACTACAAATTCATTGATTGTAGTTCCAACCAGACCAAACCAACCCAGAGCTCATATTCCACCTGTATCATTAGAAACTGACCCATTAAATAGAGCTAAAGTTCCTTGCTTTGGTGATGAGTTAACGAGAGTAAGATTTGCAGGTGCACGAGATCTTCGTTCTGGGTGTCATACAGCTAAACAACGTTTGGACAGTCTGTATACCGTATTGTTGGATGGCATACTAAGAGAAGTTTCTTGAAGCTAATTTTACATGATAGTAAACTTTAAAATATGTACTGTCCTCCAAACAGTATTTCATGTGGAATTAATTATGCTCTACATTGTATCCCTTTTGCCCCATGAAAAGTCTATAGATTCTTTTTAGCCATTCAGAAAATGTGGTAATTATTGATCCTTTTTTGAAAATACACTCGAGTGTCATTCATTGAAAATACAAAATATTTCTGGTTATCTGTACACTCCCCAAATATTTCTGGTTATCTGAATACTAAATTGTTCTTTGGATATGGTACTGTACATAGAATTACATATTAAAATTAACATGAAACTTTAATTTTTTTGTCAATCTTTAAAAGGTACAAAAACTCAGGCCGAGAGAGTGGTACACTTAGGTGCTTCCGGGAAGTGCTCAACAAACGAAACGTGACTGTTGATGTTAAACATTTTGAAGACTGCGAGCAGCTTTTCATGAGTGTTGGGAATTGCTACCTTGTGGAAGCTTTGCTTGAATTCTTAAAAATGGAAAATGTCAATGAGTCACCAAAGGTATGCAATCCTTGTCCTTCAAGTAAGCTATCAGATGATGAAAAGAAAGCCCATGTACTCACAGTTTTGGACAAGCTTATTGATGAGTACATACTTAAAGCACAGAGTGATGATGAATGTACATCAGCTGATGATGACATATCACATGGTGTATGTGACTATTCTTTGAATCTTTTAAAATCATTTATGGTGCTTCTAGATTGTAAGGATGCTGTTGCATCTGGGAATGGTGAGCATTTAGCTTTACTTCAGAAACAGATGTTGCTATTTTTTTCATCTGTTTCTGGATATAATTCCTATGCAATTGAGATGCTAATTAGTGCCATTCGAATAAGGTATTACTCTCCCCTGCTGAAGCACATCATTGCAAGTGGGTTGCACTAGCTAACTGGTGAGGAGGCAGAAACAAAAATATCGAAATAGATCTTCTGCAGGAGAACAGAAACAAGGATATTAAAGAACTTATCCAGTTAATGGGGGCAAATAAAACTGATAAAGCCATTGACAGAGTATGCAGAGCGACAGGGGAGTGCACAAGATTGTTGATGTTTTTGAAGACCAGGCATCAATGAAACCAAAATCTTCTGCCCACTCACACAAGGCATCTACTGAAGATGAGAAGAAGATTCTTGAAGATTTGTGGAAGGTCAAGCCTTTTTCTCAAACACCTGGAAGTCCTTTGTAGGAATTTCATCTGACCCGCTTGACAATTTAGATGACGAAAAGTTCTGTGCATAGTTGCAAAGACACCAAAAAAAGATTGCAGTGCACTTTCCAACACAGGATGATTCAGATAGTGGTGATGAATAGGATGATGATGATCTATAGAACACAGTAGTGACGCCAACCCGACATTTGGTCATGCAAGTGCAAATTTTTCAACATCTAAAGACAGTATAAGGAATGAATTTCTAAAGAAATGAATAATGATTTCATATAAGAAAATGAATAATGAAATTTGCATTTGCATGACCAAATGTCGGGTTGGCGCCGCTACTGAAAGAACAGAGCCATTTATAGTATTCTGTGCTAGCTAATTAGGACAAGTTTTAAAGTTTAAAATATAATTTTGTGGAAACACCACATAAGTTAATTATCACAGAGCTTGCAATCCATGAGCTCAGATCTTCATCAGTGCTAATAATAATGCACTATTATTATTAGCACTGATGAAGATCCAAGCTTAGGGATCGAAAGCTCTGTGATAATAAATGTATGTGGTGTTTCCACAAAATTATATTCTAATTTGATATTCCACCTGATCCGAACATTGTATCCCAATAAAATCATTGTCTCCAATAAATTATTGGGATTGTTAGGGTTAGGGTCAGGGTTGGGGTCTGGATCAGGGTTCATTTTATATGCATGAAATGACAATTCCAGTAATTATTGGAATTATCAAACGTTGTAACCAGTAACTTTATTGGAATACAACGTCCGGATCGGTTGGATATTCACCATGCAAAACATACAAGGAACTTATTAAGTTTAAAGTTTGCTATAGAAACTTTGGGGTATCTTGCAGGATTTTAAATAGTACTGCTAAATTTGGTTATAGTAAAATAGTAACAAGCCACAGTGCTTGTTTGTCTACTGTTTTGCATGCATGTGCCACGAAGTCATTCTTTCTTGCATCATGAAAATGTATCTTGGTCCAGTATATTGCTATGCTGATCAACAATTAAAATTTTTTCATAGTTGCATCTCTTGAGTTGGAATTATCCAAAATTATCTATGCATCAGCTGAACATGTATTGAATTGTAATATAATTGTAATATAGTCCTTTTTTATTTGTATGAACTATTTTTGGTAAAATATGAGGAATTTTATACAGTATAGTAAATATAAAACAACAAAAAATACATAAAGCATAAAAAATGGTGTGCATAAAATATACAAGTTTGTAGTGTGATAGGAATTGTACATGCTATATAGTTTGAACTACTGAGTACAAGAGTGGCAATCACACTAACTTTCCAATTACACAGCAAAGGTGTTTGGTAGAGACAAGTAGAAAATGTTTTTTGTCTGTGTCCAATAGTGACAGCAAAAGGAGTCTAAGGCATTCATCTTGGCTTTGGCAAAAGTGTCTGATATTATCTTGCATCCCAGGTTTGTTTTTAGCAATGTCACGATTGTTATAATAAAGAACAGCACTTGAGAGTTGTCCATCTCTCCCAGCTCTACCAGTTTCTTGAAAGTATGCTTGGATTGTATGTGGTGGGGTGATATGTACAACATGCTGTATGCCTTTAATGTCAACACCCATTCCCAGGGCAACTGTGGCAAAAATTACTCTGACTGTGCTTTCGGAAGACCACTTCTGCTTCAGGATCTGATTTTTCATTTCCTTGGTTTGAGGTGAGTGGAATTGGGCAAACAACTGGTTCTCTGGTATTGGCATAGATCCTTTAGGGTAGTACTGATTTTGCCCCAAAACAGATTCAAACATTTTGTATGCATATCCACACCATTTTAGCAGAATGTATATAATTGTCAAAGGGTAGCATTTCCTTTTCTCCAACAAGCCTTGCGCCAAGGGAGTAAGAATATTCATCAGTGAATCCACGTCAGAACCAGCCCGAAAATGTTTCTCATATGTTATGTTTGTTCGATCAGAATTGCCAACAACTTCACTGTATTTTGGTATGTCTAATGACTTCTTTATTTCCTCCCTATCACTTTTGGTTGCTGTGGCTGTCATGGCTATCACAGGCACACCTGAGAAGGTAGCGCATAACACTGCCAAGTTGCTGTAGTCAACTCGGAAATCCCTACCCCTGTATAATAATACATATATTAGATTAATATAATCTTAAAAATAAAAATTGCAACACAATGCCTTGTACCAATACAGTATGCCAGTGAAATCAACCACAATCTATTTACATGTTATCAATATCACAACATATTTTTAACTCACCAATCTAAAATACAGTGAGCTTCATCAACAACAATGGCACAAACGTTTTCTTGGTATAGCTTGGTATGCATCAAGTTTCGTCAATAAGCGCAGGACACCAACAGCTCAGGATGAGAAAACACAATGTTGAAGTACCCGGCTTCCAACTTCCCTTTGTCACTCAGGATTAGGTTACAAATCGGTTCGGCCTCGCTGTCATCGTCCTTTCTGGAACTCTTTACGTCCAAGGCAGTTGCTCGAATCCTGCTATTACCTAACCGCAAAATCTGGTTTTCTATCATTTCAATTTGTTCGTGGTAGAGATGCGCCAATTAATCGGAAAACATCGGAAAAGTCGATTAATCGGCCAATTTTTAAATAATCAGTAATCGGCCGATTATTGCATAATAATCGGAAATAGATTTGACTATTTTAAACGGAAAAGGACAAGGTTCTTTACTGCTGTAGCTAGCAAAAATTACTTGAAAATCTAAGAAACAGCATGTTAAAACTACTTATGTTTATGAACATGACACTCGGTGAAAGCAGCGTGCACATCTCATCAACACGAACGACATTCGGAAGTAAATTAAATGGGGCCATTATAGATGGCGTCAGTCGTTCTTGTTTCAAATTTTGAGCGCGAATATTGCCTTCAATATCTTTAGAGTAAAAGTTCTATAAGCCTTGTTATTTTAATTTAATTGACAATGGAATTTTGAAGCCTGAATAAAAAAAACACAGAGCCAACTGAATGACAATTCGTGAATGCTTAACATAAAGCCCAACATGACAAAGCGTGCTGTTTCGGTGACCGGTTTATGCTGCTTAATCGGAGGATTATATGAAATAATCTTCCACCAACTAATCGGAACTGTTAATCATCTATTTTCATGATCAGCGCATCTCTAGTTCGTGGTGACGGGAATAAATATAAATATCATAAAAGGACCTAAACTGATATTGAAGACTATAAAGATTTTAATTAATATGTGTTGTATAGATGCTGTGTGTAGTAAATAGCAATGTTTTCACAAATAAAATTAAAATTGTCTTTGGGTGCACCCAAGTGTATGGCTTAATTTTGACTGCTCCACTGATTACTGCCTCAGATACCTAAAACAGGCTACATACTTCCCAAATACTTAAATGAGCAGGTTAGATATTAACCAATTAAGCTACAGAGCTTCCCCATTAACAAATTGTCTCTTGTTGCTCAACTAAAACAGTGAGTGGGTACATCTCCTAATAACACACAGATACACATACAACCCAAGCTTTTTAAAGTTAAGGCCAGTAAAAGAGCACTATGCAGAAATATTTGTGTATCAAACCCTTGGCTTCCCAAGTTTTTGAGTCAATTAGGTACCTCCACTTTTCCAATAGTTATTTCATGCCACTAATTGCTCTCTATCCCTTGAGTGTATTGAGGTGGTTAAGCATAATGAGGCAAAAAGTTAGCATGACAAAGTTATTATCCCCGAGCCAACGGCGCGAAGCGCCGTGCGAGGGTACTAATTCCACACAGCTATTTACACCCAGGAAAAGGAAAGCGTAGCGAAGTCTGAAGTTCATCAAATATCGCGCGCGTGGTTCAAGGGTGGCAGTGAGTGGGTGGTCATCACTGATCTCAAAAATATGGCGGACTATATTGCACTACAATATTTCGTATTTTTGCAAAAAGATTTGGCAACTTTCACAACCAACGAAGGGTGGTCATTTCTGATCTCAGGAATATGGTGGACTATCAGGAGTAGCAAACACTTAAGGCATCCAAAAAGGCGAGAAATAAGACGAAAACGACTGCGACAAGACTCTTGAAGAGAGATTAATTTGGGGAAAATACAGAGAAGCACCAAGAATTGACTATGGCGTGAAACACAAGGCGAGTTTGTTGATAATGCGTATTTATACTTGTGTTTTAATGCTTTATAAAGGCCGGCGTAGCCGTACTCATACAGTCTATTCACTGTTTAAATTCCAGAGTAAGTTTATGTTTTGTAAATGCAAGACTGTCTTCTTATTATTAATGTAATTAATAGGTCGTATTTTTATACCAAATTTAAGCTTACATTAGGCGTGATAACATACTGATGACAAATGTTTTGCCATTTAAAAAAATTGTCAATAAAACAAGGATTAAAAACTGATATTTTGTCATTTTGAAAAAATATACAGAAAGAATAACAATTGCCGTGTTGCTACGACAACAACCTATAAAAAAGTACTTCATGTAATTCCGAAAATATAGTTGCATGCTCTTAGTTAGTGGCGAGGGGTTACTGCATGCATGTATTTCTAGTATTGGCATATTATGTCATGATACCAAATATGCTTTGCATCAGCAAAGTCAATGTTTGCTGCTGAAAAGTTAAGGTATAATTATAAAAAAAAATTGCAATAATAACAAAATTGTGGCAAAACATGATGTAGTTATGTCATATTACATTACATATAAAGTGCAGACTAAAATTTAAATTGTTATGAACATGGAAATGTATGAACACTGACGAGCAAAAAGGTATATTATATTTCATATTTTACACATCAGTAGCTGGTTGCATAAAGAGTGCATAAAGTTTTATGCTTTGTAATAGTTATGGTTTTTAATCACCATGAATAATGATTTTCATCTACCGGGAAATGCTTTGAAAACTGATTAGGCAGACCATTGACAGTTTTTAACCGGTTTTACAACTACAACAGCATACAAGTAGCATACAACTTTACCATTCATGCAACCAGCCCCCAGTTTTATATAGATTAAATGCTGCAGCCTGGCAGCCATTTACCATTTTGCTAAACAAGATGTGCACAAAAGTGTTTGTGCTACATAGGCGGCACTTAGTCATGCATGTTTTTATAGTGTGTCCAACCTCTGAGCAGTTGCTGCAATTGTAACCTTTCTTAACTCTCTCACAACCAATTCTCGACAAATGTTGAACACGATTTTGCTTTGGGAATAGTTGTTCAAGTGCACTTGCACCATGATGGTTAGTTGATCTAAAATAATCTTTAGATGCTTGGTCATGATATTTTTCCATCCCTTGTTGAGTGAAGTACTCAATGTTCTTGTACAGCCTCAGAAATTCTGGCACATGATTGCATAATGCATATAGGGGGTGACATCGTTTGCTAGGTATACTTGCAAAAACTTTTGAAACCAAGAATCAATCCTACCTTTTATCTCAGAAATACTTTCCTCTGTTGCATAATCCTTCTTTAATTCCTTTTAATTATCAGATCAATAATGTCATCTCAAGTGACTTGTACATCATGTGCAGCTTCAGATTCCTGCAGAAGCACAGAAATCTTAATGTTCTGAAACAGTTTCAGCTTCTCTGGACCAGTAAGATCTTGGTAGTCCAAATTTTTGGTTTCCTTGTTGACACGGAAATGAAAATTTATCCCATTCTCTTGTACAAATTTTTCATATGAAGCCATGTACTTGTACGTATTTCTTAAAAATCCATCTGAGAAGGTTTTCTTCTTGTCAATAGCATCACACCGCTTTAGTTCTCTAATAAACAGATTAATTAAAACATCTGAAATTCTCAAAAACATATGCAAGTTATCGATAACTACATGGTCCATTGGTATAAAGTAAAATATTGGTTTGGACTTGCAGTTAAATTTCTTTGATGCAGCGCACAAACAAATATCCTCAATTGTTCTGGTAATATTCTATTGTTTATTTGTGTTCCATCGTTGAGCTTTTATACATTTACACCATATGCAGGCATAATATTCATTTGCTCGACCAATGTCGCAAACAAGAGCCAAAAATTTCCAATCACCACCAAGAAAGTACTCAATAGTATAGTTTACACCATTCACAGTAATGTCTGTTAAGTTGGACATTTCATCAATAAGATCAGCAAGACTTTCTCTCAAATTCTCATGTGACTCAGTGATTTTGATGATTGCCAATATGTAGTTTCCTTTCTTCCCCATAGCATGTTGTTTTTCATTTAGGATGGTGTGGGCAAAATTAACAACAGATAGTGTCTTGCCAATATTAGTGCCATCACCATTTAACTTCACTTTAATTGTGTCACCAGGGTGCAACAAACCATTCTGCTGTAATGTTTCCACATTCTTCCTCAAACTGTCAGCAAATTTTACTTGGACTCCATCTGCTTCACCAGGAGTAGGCTTCAAGTTCCACATTTTGTTAAGCTCGGCCACCCTCTTCTTGAGCCCATACAATCGTGGTAAGTCCTTTGCTTTCATGGCAATCTCATGCCATGCATCATCTGAAAGATTAAATTTATCCTTTAGATACAGCCACATGTTGACATTATCAATATCACCATCAGTTAGTTCTTTAGGTTCATTTTCTTTGTTTAATTGCAGCTCTTCTTCCAAAGGTAGAAGTTCAAATGTTTCGTACTTATTCGTATCACGGTTGAAGACTTCTACCTTAGTTGCAACAAAGTCATGTAGACCAAGGAAGGCCAATGTTGCTGTGAATTGTCCTTTCAAATGTTCCTTTATTCTTTTCTGCTGCTTTTTGGAGTAGTGGCCAAATCTTCTTTCATCCTTCGCAGGACCTCTTCCTTTCTTTTTCATTTGCTCTCTCGCTACTTTCTTAACTAAATTTTTGAACCGTTTTTCGTAAAATGTTCCTTTTGTCTCTGCTTTTTTCAAAGCAGTGTTCAATCTCTCTTCAACATTTAGCCGTTTTGCAGTCTCTTGGGCCAATGACTCTTCTGCCTTTTGCTTTTCATCTTTCAGCTTGATGTTTTTTCTCCAAATTAACAGTGCTTACGTCATTATAAAATACCTTAAATCTGTAAGGTTCTCCAGTTTCCCATTTCTGAAGAAGCTTCTTTACACATTTTCCTCCAGCTTTGCTCGCTTTCATGTATGCTTTCTGTAAACAGTATAGTTTCTTCCGAAATGTGTGTAGAATTCTAGTATTTACTACAACTTCTTTGATTCCAGACAGCTCCAACAGATAGTTGATTGTATCTGAAAGGACAGAATCGCCTTGTACCTCATTCTCTTTTTTTTTCTTTCCACAATTCATACAATAACAAGCTACAAAAACGGCAAATAATATAAACTATAGCGATGTATATTTACACGATGGTTTGTAATACACAAACAAAAAATCGGCATAATTAAACAACAACTAAACCATGTGCTTACTTGTTTATCTCGTACGAAAAGGACGGTATTTCCCCCACAGTAAAACCACTATTCTGCCTTCCCGAGCCATCTCCAGTGGCCTCTATGCAGCCAGCACACGCCAGAAGACATAGCAAGAATAAAACAAGCATACCCGAGCTTTAAATTACTCAAATTCAAACAAAATTGGTATGAAAATATCCGAAATTTATCATGTGTAGACGCACACTAAGCCTGAGACCCCGACAGTTTGCAAGTGCCTATTGTTGTGGAATACAAAATTTAGCTTCACTTGGACTTAAATGAATCTAAAAACCCGACAGAAATTTTCACTCGATTCCCTGACAAAAGCCCTTATTCTAAAGCTTGTATAATAAACTATTTAAAACTTGTGGTGCATTTGTAATTTGTTCTAACGCTCAAGGAACAAATAGCAATAGCTAATAAAAATTCACACATTTTAATACTAATTTCGACCACTATACGGCGCATTGTGATGTCATGCGGTATATGTCCCAATGAATTTGATATGATATCGATTTTGTCCACGAGAAACGTCATATGGACGTTCTTCTGGGGACCCCCCCTTTAGAAACGTCATACACTGTTTTGACACTGCTGTGGCCTTATTTATCTTGCAGGCTTAAGGACTGAGTGATGTGTACGAAAGTTCAAAAGTGCACTTGGCATGGTGCAAAGCCAGTGAATAGCTGGTGATAGACAGATAGAACTTTATTTAAGAACATTAGCCTGATCAACAATGTGCTGGTTTTCACGAGGGACGTCCAGGTTCTATTGGTGCAGTGTTCCTTACCACATTGACAGCACTGATATAGAACAAGCTAGCCAGTGAGCGGCATTCTAAAGTATTGAAATTAAAAAAAAAGGGAACCATAAACCATGCCTGTACTCCCCTTAGTCTTGTTTCGTTCGGAAGGACTTTCTTTACTCATTCTTCTTACCCTCATATAGAAACTAAAAACTCTTGCTATGGATTCGAACCTTTCATATCTTTTCTAAGCCATATCTTTTTCAACATTAGGCGTATGGGCCAAAAAAATGGGATGGAAGGCCGGGCACAATTTTGCCTGGCGGGAACAAAATTTACCCGATGTGTTAAATTAAAGCCATTTTTAACCAGGTAGGAGGGAGATTATATACTGAAAAACCCAAAATGCATAAAATTTTTCAAAAACAAAAAATATTTGTTCTTACCACACAATTTTATGCAACACAAACTTTTTTGTTTGTATACTACCGGGTGGTGCAAAAAAGTTAACCTGTTTGATTAAGCATAACGCGGACACTAAAGAGTTTATCACACGGAAAACATGTTCTTCGCTTTCATTAATGTCTAACTTAAAATTTGATATGCCGTATATGCTTTTTCATGCAATATTTGCCGAGATATCGAAGTTTCAATTTCAATATGCATTTTGCAAAAGTGCACAAATTTGCTAAAAATGGCCTTAAAGTGTCTTAATTAATGCTTTTATTTTATCGTACGCACAGTGTTTAAATGAAGTTCAAATCGAAACAGACAGATGGATATGCACTTTTATTTTTGTTTTACGAACTTTTTGAAAGTAATCATTAAAATTTATAAAAACAACGCTGTTGTGGTTCTGTGTTTGTGGCTGGGCACCCATCGCCATGCGCTGCGTATTTCCTGACATTCGTTGTGTTTATTTCCGAATTTAAGCTGAAAATTGCTTTGTCTGATACTATTAGCTGGTCTAGGAAACCAGGGTTTTGCCCGACGGTATTTACAAATTGATTACAGAATTAAGAATGTGCGACAGCTTCGTGAAGCAATTGTTACCGAATGCTGCAACATTGTCATCGACCAGCAAACAATCCAACGTTCTTTTGGCTGCATGGTCATATGAGTAACACGTTGCATCAATGCAAGAGGACATGCTTTTGAAGATGAATCGACGTTCAACTTTAGAAAACGAACGCTTAGTACTCCGTTGTTGTCTACATTATTCATAAGATGCCTAAAATAGGATAGAGGTTTTGAAAAAAATAGCATGGTACGCGTACCATCGTACCTTTCGTATTAGCAATTTTAAGCATACATGTGCGTACCATCGTACCAAGGCAAAGCTGCACATGTAGTATTACGTGTAGCAGTGCACGCGTGGCAGCACGTGGCGCGCATACATATATAATCAGGTCATTCAGTTGTATGAATATTTTGCGACACGTTTAGTCAATCTCTTCTGCGTTCAAACGGCAAACATTAATTCCTTCAGCGATGTCTAAGAAAAGAAAGAAGCAATCTGAAAGATTCGATTTGGATAATGTAAGAGCCGTAGTAAGATCGAATCAAACGTGTCTCGACAAAATCCGAGAGCACATCATGGCGCTTCGTGATGTCGATCTTCAACATTTGTTGTCAGAGAAGGCCAAGCTCACCGAAGAAGCTTTGGATCTTGTGGTACTGAAAGTTGGAGTTCACGGTATCACTGTATTAAAGCAAGCATTGCAGCATGTACCCAGTAATCTCTCTCGTGTAACGAAAGGTTCTTCCATGCGATATTGTTACGTGCTGAAAATTTTAAAGCTTTGGTTCGCGATGCAACAGCGCATTCTATGAAAGAAGACAACTTTAGATTGTTGTGCGACTTTTTGGAGTCCTATTGTGAAGAGTTTTTGGCCACGGAACCTTCAAAGATAGCAACAGATACCAACGTGTGGAATCTGACGCAAAGCGAGCGAGTAAACTTCAACAAGTTTTTAACGCCGCGTATTTCGAACTGTCTTCGTTGCAACAAACAACTGTCAATGCATAACGATCCATCAAAGGCGACTTTGTTTACTTCCGAAGGTCCCATTCCGTGCTCAAAGGTCTCTCTCGAGTGCAGGGACTGTTCGTTTCGGTACGGTGTGCTCAATTACAGCGACGAGGAAGGCACTCATTTTTACTCCGAACAGTTGCCAACTCATGGTATGGTTGAAGTGAGCAACGTCACATATATTGACGGCACATTATATAATTGGATTCCATCCCTTAGGTAAGGAATGTTGCATTGTTAAATACTATGTAATGTAGTTGTTGAAGAAGTATTTGAGGCTTCGTGTTTATACTCTTCTCGTTCATTAATGTAGCAACCACTGTTGGGTTTCATTCAGCGGCTTCTCTGAGGCATACAATGTTGCAACGCTGAAAAAATTGAGCAGTTTCGCGCAGTAATGCAAGGTATGCAAATGTTCAAGGCAGAATGATGACCAATCAAAACGTCTCATCATGTCAAAACTTCCCCTCAGGCCTGCATTCAAATAAATTCACAAGCAACTGATAGGGACTTTTAACAACTGTTTTCATAATAATGCGACTATTATGTGATAATAATCTCAAGTAGTCGTCTACATGTAATGTATTTGACAAATTAAATGTTTGCTTCCCAAGTAATTTCCTAGTTAAAAATCACTATCTTTGGTTTCAGGATGTTTTGACCTGTGGCCAGTGGTTCCAAAGTTGGTTGTAACCCTGGGTTAACCTAAAATTCAAACCAAATTTCTTAATAGCATTATTATAAACTTGGAAATATTTTTCTAGAAATTTATTAATGTAGTCTGTGTAATCAGAGATTTTATTTTCTGAACAATGCAGAAATATATAAACCAGTTGGTTAAATTTTACGCTAACTCAGCTTTGGACAACGGTGCCTTGGAGACATTTTGACCGGTATTCAGCAAAATAGATTCACAGATATTTGACATTGCATACATAATCAATAAATCACTACTTTTTGTTAGCCTGGCTATGGTCTAACTTGAAATATTTGTTACTTGGTACATATTATACAGAGTTTGTAGTGAAATCCAAAAAAGTCACTATCGTTTGCTGTTTATCAGTGATCTATGTGCTATGGCATATAAACCTTTTAATTCATTCTGAATTTACAAATAAACATTTTACAAGTCAGATCTTACATGTAAAAGCAAATGGAAAGCAACATTACTAATAATAATTTACAAATATTGTCTACCCATGTATAGGTGATCCAACGTCTATTCAGCCAGAATATGAGGATGCTGCATTCAATGAGAACAGTGGTATGTAGTCATGTAGCAATTTGTGACTTCAAAAATTATAAATAAGACAGTTTCTTTGTTGGCCTAAAATTGACTTTTTGTATT
The DNA here is from genome assembly GCA_963855995.1 of Muricea muricata. NCBI lineage: Eukaryota > Metazoa > Cnidaria > Anthozoa > Malacalcyonacea > Plexauridae > Muricea > Muricea muricata. Next base: position 44,164,056 of record OY979716.1, on the reverse strand, counting down.
TAAGGCAGCTTAGGTGTGTTACCTGGAGAGCTATCAGCAAAAGCTGTTGCAATGGGATTCTGGCACAGGGAAGTGGAGCAAGAACTGCAGGAAATTGGTCTTCGTGACAAATGGGCTTTTGTAAGAGCAAACAAATCAGTAACTACAGTGGCAGTTATGATAACGCTATGGGGTTTATTGATTCACAACGATGTGAGAATTTATATTCACATGAATGCCCAGCTAATTGCAAGCGAAAAGGTACACTGCCAATGTGAAACTCACTAATGATTTAAATATATTTATTTCATTTCAGAATTTATTTATTTATTTCACCACAAGGGCCACCACATCAGCATATATGCCAATTACTGTCATCCCCGTATTACATAATGCACCCTGTCAACTTTCCCTGTGGGAGGAAACCGCCAACCGGAGCACCTGGAAGAAACCCACTACTTTTGGCAAAGCGTTGACTTATAGTCTTTTGATATAAGGACTGAGTTTGAGTCTCATTCAGAAGCCCCTACAGAGAATCGAACCCATGACTTTATGTTTGAGAATTAAGATAAGAATAGGTTGCATCAAGTTAATTTTAAACTGTTTTTGTTAGGTTGTGGAAAGTTGTTTGTAGCTGAGGGGAACTGGAAGTTACGGTATGCTCATTGCATGTGGAAGGTTCCCATCACATTGCCTGGATTTGGAGAAATTAATTATCCCAGAATTTGCCCTCTTTCTCCAAAACAAGGCCATGCATTCTGCATACAACACTGCAAGCAAGCAGCACTGCTTGGTTTTCAGACTGAGCTGAGACCATTCCTGGAAAGATGTGGCATGTCTAAAGATGATGTGGAACAAGGTAAAGAGCACACTACAGACGAGTGTTATGAGCATAAGTGCAACTATTACAGTGGAGCCAAATAATGCTAAGTTAAATTAGTAAAAACATTCCTAGAGAAGACAAATGAAGCGAGTAGAGAAAAAGTCTTAATTTGCCATGATTTTTCCTGAATTTCATCTTCATCAACTATCACCTAGTATTTACTCTGTCTAATGCCAGACAATTTTACTTGTCAAGGGAAAAGTCTTGTGGCATTGAGAGGCCCAGTTTAAATAAAATATGTGGCAAACTCAGTACTTTTAACAAACCTTTTTACTTCTCATGAAGATGAAGTTTGGCATAATTTATATAATTTCTTCTTCAATTTAACCATTCTACAGTCTCTTGATTAGTTTTATCTGTTTATAGCTCTTAAGGACATGTCTGAAAATCCCTGCTTAAAAGGTGAGCATTTACCCATATTTGTATAGTCAACTACAAAAATTACTATTATGGTCTTGGTTGACACTGGTCTTAATTTTCTGGTTATTTTAAATAATTGGCCAGTTGTTCGTATAGAAAATTACACGGTTCGAGAAGTATTAATGAAAAATTGCATGTGTGTTTGGCAAAATATCAGTGTCACTAAAATTGACTATAGAATGACATTAAGAGTATTATTACGGTATCACTAACCCTGAACGCAGATTAATTGATTGATCTAGATCTCATCTTTATCTATGCTTTGGGTTAAAATTAAACCCACTGATTTGGATGGTGTATTTCTGTATTGTCTGTTTATTTCAAACATGGCTCATTAGAGGGGGCAGAGAGGGGTTGAGGGAATCACCCAGTGCCTGTAACTGGTTCCAACCTTGATTTCAAACCTTCAGAAAATATAACTTCATTTGTCATAGGCAAAATTTCTAGAGAAATATTTGCTTCAGGATGTTTGCTTTGAATGCATACAGATTCCTCTTTGGATCAAGTAGATGAGTGCTTGAAGAAATGTGAGAAAGAATCAAAAAGTGAGGAAGAAGAGTGTAATGCAACAACATTTCAAGGTGATTTGTGCTGTTTAATTGTGTACATAGTGTGAACCTGTATATGTACATATCAACCTTAATTTGTAATAGAACGAATAGGAGTGCAATTAATGCCAAAATCATACGAGTGATTACAAAATCAACCGACCGCGCAGCGGGAGCTGGATTTGTTAATCACGAGCATGATTTGGCATTAATTGCACGACTTGATTCGTTGTATTATTATTAATTATATATATCTTCTGTAGTCAAACGGTTTTAAAGAGGAAAAATCCTCAAATTCATCCATTTTGAAAAATTTAACAGCAAAAAGAAAACAAATTCATATTTTGTATCCTAAATGCTGATTGGCTAGTTGTAAATACTAGAGTGATTTTCATTGGCTGTGGGCAAGGGTGCGATTACAGCTCACAGAGGGTGTGATTATTATCATTTATATACTCGGAGCGAGGGGGATTTGGTGAAATATTTCCTGAAGTGATGATATTCCCCGAGGGCTTTAGCCCGAGGGAAATATCATCACTGAAGGAAATATTTCACCGAATCCCCCGAGCGAAGGGTCTATAAATGATATATTATACCGAAAATCAAAAACGTCCGTAAGAATAAACTTTTAAGTTCTTCAAGTTGAACATACCTTCGTGAATATGATGCTCTAAAATACAAAATAGCCAGTTCTTTGTTTATTTTTATAACGAGAAGTACAGAAAATTCCTTTTAATTTTTTAAATATTTGTGTTTTCAACGTCCTTGTCCTCCAAAATCTTTATAATTCTTCGCGAAGTTCATCAAACTTTTCGCACATTCCGCCATTTTTGTTTACGAAAACTTGCCAATCTGTGCTTGCGTGTACAAGCGTTGCCATGACAGCGTGAGATTTTTACTGTATCTCACTTTAAAAGTGAGACATTTACTGTATCTCACTTTAAAAGTAAGATACAGTGAGAAATCACCTCATCACGTGGTAGAAATACGATATTTTGATTGGACAATTTGAATTTGAGGTATAATATATGCTTAAATCGCACTTCTGTAAACCAATGAAATTGCAGTATTTGCCCCTGATTACAGAAGATATATAATTAACAATTAGATTATGAGCTCGAGGTTTCTATGCGGTGATAGTTGATGAGGGCGAAGCCCGAAATCGAGAGCGAGTAATCTAATTGCTTTAGTAGAATCAGAGGTCAAACATGGAATATTCAACAAAAAATTTGATTTTTAAGCAATTTTTTTAAAAGAAATCTCTATAGGAAGATGATTGTTTCGCTACTCGCTATCTATCGAGGAATAGATAGCGAGTAGAGTAACCAATCAAATTACAGCATTTGCAATAGTATACTAGGATGATTCTACTAATTAAACATATAATTTTTTCTTTCTATTATATTTTGACTGTAAATCTCATTTTACTTACAAATACAAGGGAATTTGCATGTGGAAGTAAAATTTCTATCGATATTTGTAGAACTAACAGATTATAAAACTTAGCAACTTTACAATTTCCTAATTCTGTTTTCCTAAGTTCGTGTTCAAGATTTCTGAGTTCCTGTTCTGTTCTTTGCTTTGTGATTGGCGGACCAATCACAGCGCAGAACAGAATGAGTACGAATGAACACCAAATTAGTTAGAAATTTTTGTATCTGCGCACAGCGCTAGATACATTGCCGTCGACTTTGTAACTCATTTCCGTTCACTCGTTTGTATAATGCACGTCACTGTATTTCGACTATCTTTTAAAGACAACTCTACTAATTTCAGTATTATTGTTGGAAAGTGTGAATTATTCTGCTCTATTCGTTTTTGTTTGGAAAGTTTTGCGATTTTGTCGCCATTTCCTGCCCAGATTTCCTGAACTGGTAAGTATTTAAAACATGAATTCTATCAGTTTTATCCGTGTGTGTGAATAACAGTAAAATTTGTGATTTGTATTTAACAGTTATTCGCCGAAGGCGAAGCGATTATTGGTGAATTCATGCAGTATACTTACATGGAGACGCCGTCAACACGTTTCACGAACAGTATGTAGCCGTTGTATCTTGAGTGTACTTTCAGTGGAAACTTTACAAAAGCATCGACGCGGAAAAAGAAGTTCGCCAAGCAAACGTACTTGTTCTTGCCAACCTTCTGATGTATTGCAGGACAGCCACTAGCATCTTCGCGCACGGAAAGTCCTTTAATGGGGGATACGGGTGTATTTGCCATCTCCTAGAACAAGATATAATATGAGTATTATAAATAAACACATAAATTTAACTTAATGTACTTAAAGTCACAAACATGCAAAAAGCGATAAAAGTATATAGAGGTGCGGCGTGGTTAATGTTAATCTCAACTCATAAAACGCCATGCAACACCTGTCTGTGTGACAAGGCCTAATCTATGACTATGTTACAGATAGATTACTTATATGTAAAGTGATAACACATTTAACTTACCAGTGTATAAAATATCGAAGTCACTCTAAGCAGCAGGGCAGAACCAGAGGTAAAAGCGAATGCGAGCAAGATCCTTGACAAATGCAAGTGAATCACCTCGGCAGAGCGACCTACTTTTATGCCTTGACACATGAAACCTATAACTGCGTCATCGACACCAAAAATAATGTGCTTTTCAAGACAAATCGGCAGTTCTAACTAATCGGTAGCACCTTTCTATTTGTTCTCCGGCGGTGCATAAGCGCGTGGCTGTGCCGCCACTCTTGAGGCCAAGGCGTGCAGGAAATGCAACTTATCTAAAACGGGAAGTATTTGTTTTTTAAATTCTAACACTTGAACGGAACAAAGTAATCACTCAATTAACAGTGTCATAATAATCAGTCAACTGGTCTTCGGTCTATAAGTATAACCTCACCAAAATTTAAAAAACAAAACGAACGAACTCAAAGAAAAGGTAGAAACGGACTTCTTATGCATTCGTTCGTTAATTTTTGCAAGTCAAAATGTTGTATTGGACATTTGAAGCAAACGTAATCGAACTTGCACACAAAACCACGGAAAAACAATTGCAAAGGATTGAAGGAAGGTGTAATCATTCTGTTAACATGTATATACAACATATAGTATGTTGACAATAATGAGCATAAAAGAGACGTGTTACCGACCTAATTTATCTTTGCGGGTTAGGTTTTGCCGTATGTGTTAATGATCACAACTATATGCCACAAACACCGCTCAAACTTAGCGTGGTAACATTTGCCTTTTTTGGCGAGGCTTTGATTTTAACTTTTAAACATTGCTTTAATTACATTGCACTAAAGTGATGCGGCTGACGGCGAAAGCAAAGTATGTGGGAGGCCACAGAGCATCCGCAAATATAAGGTGTGATTTGCGTCCCGCCAAGATCTCTCGACCTGGAATTGTAACATTTGAAATCGAATTTATTGAGTTATATATAATGCGATCATCACATGCCTACTGCAATTGATTACTTTGCTACATTTCCCATTTAGTAGTATCATTTCAAACCATGATATATATTTATAATCTGTCATGGCTTTGCTCGTTGTCCTTTGCAAAAAAGTAAATATGAAAGAACTATAATTTTGGAACCAACTAATGTAAATTAGTTTCATAAACCATAAGCACACAATGCAATTGTTCAAGGTCTAATATATTAATTGTTCAACAGCTTGTTATTGTTTTTGAGGTAAGACGAAAACTATATATTCCGCTCTATCTATATGGTATTGACCGCTGTTTATATTGCGTAAACCAAAACCTAAGTATATATATGTATATATATATATATGTATATATATATATATATGTGTATATATATATCGAAGATCGACTTCGCTGTGTCATGGAAAATTATCAAGAAATGCAGAGGATACTCCAGTCATACAAAGAAATGTAATTTATGTTTACATGAAAAGTACTTAATCATTTGCCACCCAAAGCTAAGCTCCCTGAACTCTAGAAATGAACTTGTATCAACTTGTAGACATAGAAGGAAACATTTACTCAGCAACTATTTTAATGATTTGTAATTTTAGCTTTCCATTGACGTCAAGAACCGCATGTAAATAGTATCAAATTCCCTAGGCACTACCATCAGACGCGACTATCACCTGATGAGTGTGGCAGGCTTTGCCTGCCATACGAAACAAATTTGTAGTGATTAAATATATGAAGTAAACCAAGTTTGTCTTTATCTTACTATATATATATATATATATATATATATATATATATATATATATATATATATATATATATATATATATATATATATATATATATATATATATATATATATATATATATATATATATATATATATATATATATATATATATATATACATATATACATATATATATACATATATACATATATATATATATATATACATATATACATATATACATATATATATACATATATACATATATACATATATACATATATACATATATACATATATACATATATACATATATACATATATACATATATACATATATACATATATACATATATACATATATACATATATACATATATACATATATACATATATATATATATATATATATATATATAATGTTTTTAGAACATAAAAGGCATCAAGTCGGGTGAATAAAAATTTAATGAACTAAATCAAAAATTAAAAATTTAAAATAACTGCTACTCCGAGTTTCACGTAAGACGATCTTGTGCCATACAGATAGAGCGAAATACACTGTGATAGAGCTGGTTTACACTGTCACAGCACTTCTGTGGTCACAGTACGCAAGTTTTGCGTAGGTATAAAACTATGTCTATGACACTTTACTTTCACTTTCATCTTACATTTATTACAAATCCTGAAAACTTGCAATAAAACTTTCCGGAAAGTATACTCGTTCTATAGGTATATTTACCTATAATCCTACTGTGATCCTAGGTATTTCATAGGTATTGACTATTGTTTAGTTCATTTGATACGATGGCACGGCGCAATAGTTTCATATATTTCGTTTATTTCATTTGGTACGATGGTACGGCGCTATAGTTGCATATATTTCGTTTATTTCATTTGGTACGATGGTACGGCGCTATAGTTGCATATATTTCGTTTATTTCATTTGGTACGATGGTACGGCGCTATAGTTGCTTATATTTCGTTTATTTTATTTGGTACGATGGTACGGCGCTATAGTTGCATATATTTCGTTTATTTCATTTGGTACGATGGTACGGCGCTATAGTTGCATATATTTCGTTTATTTTATTTGGTACGATGGTACGGCGCTATAGTTGCATATATTTCGTTTATTTTATTTGGTACGATGGTACGGCGCTATAGTTGCATATATTTCGTTTATTTCATTTGGTACGATGGTACGGCGCTATAGTTGCATATATTTCGTTTATTTCATTTGGTACGATGGTACGGCGCTATAGTTGCATATATTTGGTTTATTTCATTTGGTACGATGGTACGGCGCTATAGTTGCATATATTTCGTTTATTTCATTTGGTACGATGGTACGGTGCTATAGTTGCATATATTTCGTTTGTATTTGTTATAAATAAACTCTTGCTGTTTGTAAAGTGTTAACATGCTAAATAAAAAAATAAAAAATGTTATCGCAAATCTGGGTTTAGTAAAAATAATAAAGGTAGAATGAAGGTACGATGGTATGCGTACCAAAAGAATTTTTTTGGAACCTCCGTCCTATTTTAGGCATGGTATAACATTATTACATATAAACATTTTTTTTCATATTTAAATTAATAGACCATATTTAGCTAATTTGTGCACTTTTCAAAAATGCATATTGAAATTAAAACTTCGATATCTTGGTGAATACTGCAAGAAAAAACATACCCAGCATATCAAATTTTAAGTTAAACATTAATGAAAGCGATGAGCATGGTTTCAGTGTGATAGACTTTATAGTTTCAACATTATCCCTAATCAAACAGGTTAACTTTTTTTGCACCACCCGGTACAAGAATTTTTCCAACCAAAAATCTTTCGTTGGTATTGCATTTTTTACAACAAAAAAGTTTTGGTTTTCTAGTTTTGGTTTCACCAAAAGGGCAAAGTGCCCAATCAATTTGCCTGATTACTCAAACAAGTTGTCCTACTAGAGTAGGCTCTCACCAAAATTCTGTGTTGGCCGCTCCCCAGCCCCCTCATCTCCTATGCCCATGTTTTCCAAATGTAGTCACACACACTAGAACCTTATTTGGATGCAGCAAACTTGTCCGTACTCTCTGATAATGAAGGAAGCTATGTCTTTTTCCCTTTACTTACAGATGATTTCAGCAAACATTTGACGGTTCAGTTGCGAACTATACTCGGAAGTTGTCTAGCGGGAGGTGAAATTCTGACTTCCGCTTTGTAATTGGCAACTTAGTTCGGAAGTCCAAAACCAACTTCAAATATTCAAATCAAATTTCACACCGACATATTGCTTGCTTCAACATGAATGCAAAACGTCAAGGGAAAGCAATTTCGATGCAACAAAGGGAGACAGTAATACAATTATATAATTCTAGTTTTTCTATGTCTGAAATTGCCAGAAGATTGTGCTTGAATAAAGCCACCGTTTCCAATATAGTTAATACACTTATTAATGAACATCGGTTGGCGCCCAAAACAGGAGGAAATTATGTACGAACAGCAAGAGGTGAAAATACAATAACTTACATAGAATACTATAAAAATCAAAGGCCTAGTACTTTCGCTAAAGAAATTCAAAAAGATTTAATAAGCAATCACGTATGTTTACCTGAAACCGTCCCCTCGCGCGCAAGCATATCACGAGCGTTACGAGACGATTTAGGCTATTCGTACAAGAGATTACATAAAATTGCAAGGGAATCCTTAACCGAAAGAACACAGGAAAGATTAATTGAGTATTTAACAGTGATGGAAGACTAAGATTACCGAACACTTCATTTTTTTGACGAGGCATCTGTGATCAAGACGACTGGTAATAGAAATTATGGGCATTCTGCGATAGGAAGCGAAGCACATGAAATTCAAAGATATGCGTCAAACGCAACATTCACTGTTAATTTGTTGCACAGTGTCATTGGCATTACACATGTTAACATTTTACCTGGCCGGTCAAATGGTTTGGAATTACTTAATTTTTTTGCAGAAGTACTGAGTAACTTGGATGAATTAGGTAATCCCTTATTGAAGTTTGGAGACACAGTTGTTATGGACAACTGTGGCTTCACCATGCAATCCTTACTGAGCAAGCGTTACGTAGAATGCTAGATGATCATGGCATAGAGTTAGTATATCAACCACCTTATCACCCCATGTACAACACATGCGAGATGTGTTTCAGATTTTTGAAAGGTTGGCTTCGCGCGCACACAGAATACACTGAAAAATATACTGAAATCGCAATTTTGGATGCGTTGAGTTCCATCACGCCACAAATATCGTACAACTATTTTAGAAAATGTGGTTATGTAGATTAGTATCATTTTTTCCGTAAAGCTATTCGGTGGACATAACACTTTGCGTAATATAGGACAACGCGGCAAAGACGGTTGAAAACAGCGGTTTCTAAACCTTAGTTATTACAAATATACTTGTTATACAACATATGAATGTATTTTTTTGAAGTTACGAATGAAAGAAATGCAGGACAGTACCTGTAAGACAAAGTGTATCTGGATGTAACGGCCTGTTCAAACGAAGCCAACATCATGCAACATTGTTGGCCCAACAATGTTGCATGATGTTGAATGAAATTTTAAGCAAGTTTAAAATTAAGCCAACACCTTCCAATATGGTGTTAAAACGAGGCCAACACGTTGCATCCAACAATGTTGGGTGATGTTGGACCAACATGTTGGCTTCGTTTAAACAGCCCGTAATAGTGATTAGTGAACAGAAATAACAACTGTTTATGAATTTACATTACTGTAATTATAACAAACTTCTATACAAACTTTAAAATCAGTAAGCACACCAAGCAATTTTAGTCGGTCGACTTCCTTACACTGCTGTGTCTTTCACAAAGAGATTTTACTCGTCCGATTTTTAAGTCTACCCGTTATATAATCAGCCGTCTAAAATCGCATCAGGTGTGTCTGGTTTTACTGCAAATTGTAGACAGTTTAACAATAGCAATCGCAAGTAAGATGTCCACATCATTACATGTAAACAACTGTCACAGCTAGAAACACAGCAATTACAAATTGTTTAACTCAAATTTTTGCCAATGACCTGCAGTCCAGGTCAGTTTGTATAAAGTGTCTGGCATTCATGACAAGAAAACTAAATTAAAATTTTTCACTTGACATGACATACCAACAGTTTTAGTTTGCAGCAGGAAAAATGACATTGCAATTACATCTTCTCGGACACATCAGCAGCATCGCTAAGTATTCCGAGCGGGTCTTTGTTCGTGCGCTCATGTGTTTCAGTGCAAGACCCAGTAGGTAACGCGTCTTGGTGCTCGTAACTGAAATGAAGATTTTGATGAGCCATCGGCATCGCAGTGCTGACTCCTTGGCATTGTTGAGGCGCGATTACATTACCAAATGAAATCGGTTGTTGCGTCGTAGGAATCCCAGCTGAATAAGGGTAGTGAACATTGCCACCAGTGTATGGCGGAATCATGTACGGCATATGAACCCCAGTACTGAAAAATGGGTCAAGGGCTGGGTGGTTATATGTGGAATAAACAGAAGGGTTTACGTTACTAAACAGCATTTTACGCCGCAGCGAACGATGGCGACTCGCGTCTTCCGAACTGGAGGTTGAACTGTGACGTGAACGTTTCTTTCTTCGCTTTGATTTCTTTTTTCTAACTTTGCGCTCTTTATCACATGCTTTTTCAGTTTTTAATTTTTGTGCACTTTGAACAGGCAAAATTTGAGGCAAAATTGACACATTTAAGTTTATATCCAAAGCGTTTGTTGGCGCCGCTTGCGTGTCTTCATGCTCGTAATCATGGCAATCCTGTTGTATGGTCTTTCAACATTTCACTAGCAGAGCTTTAAGTTGCCCCGGATCATCCGACGTAACCTCAGGGATTTTGCCATCACAAAATTTTCGGAGCATTCTGATATCTCTCATTAGTTTCACCCGGTTGATCTTGTATGTTTTATCAACTTCCAAAAGTCTTGGAGTTAAATTTTTGCTAAAATGATATTCGCTATGTGACGTAAAATTTTCCATAGACTGTATTTGTTGTTCAATTTTATTGATGGCTTGCCGTTTTTTCTTAAGTTCAGTCTGTAATCCGTTTACTTGTGTTTGGTATTCGACATGTTTATCCTTTAGTCCACAGTAGGTGTAGTCAACACATTTTTTCAGCTTACAAGGGCGAGAAGACTGGTTTCTATGACCCCTATGATGACATTGACTACAAACTAGTCGAGAATTTCCTATCGGTGGCGGTTCACGAATTTCTACTTGCATAGATTCCAACTTGAATTCAATTTCCTTGTATTGTTGGTTTTCATAACGTAATTGTTCCCTCAACGTTTCTATTTGCTTCGTAAAAGCAGGTAAAACAGGCTATAAAATACAAAGAAATACAACTGTAACATACATTTTAGGATATTTATAATTCTGCATGGCTGAGTGCATGGTAACATAATTTGAAAATTACAGTACTGAGCAAATTCTATTTACAACGTACCTTGTTATCGGATAAGCCTTCCGTCGCATTCGTGGTTGTACACATCTGTACATTGTTTTCTTCTTTAATTTTATTCTGCGACCTTTTTGGAAGAGGGGACTGGTCGTTTAAAAAATTAATTTGGTATCGCAGCAATGCAAGCGCACCCAAAGAAAGGGCCGTTTCTCCTTTGAACATAACACCCAGTTTACGTTGTGTTATTAACTTTATTTGCATCCTGGAGTTAAATTTATTTTCCTTTAACACATTGTAGATTGTTGTAGCCTTGTTTACGTCTAACTTTTGCCTGAAGGTATCAAGAAATTTGTTTAATTCATCGCGTTTTTTTTATTTTTCCTTTTATTTATGCATATATATACTGAACGTCTGAAGTTTGTTTTGAACTTCGGAACTACGTTGCCAATTACAAAGCAGAAGTCAGAATTTCACTTCCCGTTAAACAACTTCCGAGTATAGTTCGCAACTGAACCGTCAATAGTTTGCTGAAATCATCTGTAAACCTTGCCTCTTGTCTGGATGATAATTGACCAGCCACCTTCTGTATGTTAAATTTAATACAGGAACATAATTGAGAAAACTCATTTACAATTCTTAATGACAACACTAAACTGCTAAAGGTCACTTGGTGAACAGTACAATAAACACATGTTAATAAATTATCTTGTACATACACTTTTTCTATCTATTTCCATCACATTTGTTGTATTAAATATCAATTTGTTAATAAAATAAAACTACAGAATTAAATATACAATATCTACAATACCATATAGTCATTTGCCACTCTGCTTATTCCTTGGGCAATCCAGGACATTTTCGTGTCCCTTCTCGTTTCTCAATAATTTTCAGACACTATAAAATAATTATATAATGTTAGGAATTTGTGTGTTTTTATTGGTCAAGAGCCATGATCTCAAGAGACAGACACAGAATTGCACCACACAAAACTGTATTTCAAAATGTTTAATGCTGTTTTCTTGGTATAAAATAAATAAATAGATAAGATTTTGCTTTGTCTGTTCAGTTATAGATGAACAGTATGAATTCATAATGTGGGAAGAACAAAAATGTGATAACTTAGCCCTGGTGACTTTCAAGCTGTTATACAAATATTCTTTTATCAAACCGACATACAGGAACATTCATTGCACCAAACAAATTCTATTGATGGTTTGTATATAATGTCATAGCAGCCATGTTGGAGGTATAACACAGAATAAAGAATATGTTATTAGTACTGTAGTCGGATCTAGCTGGCGTGGATGGCTGACATTGTCTGCGCTTTCCTAGAGATTGACTGCAAACCAGGAACAAAACCTTATGAGCGTGCCTCCTACTAGATCTAAGTATAACTGAAAACACTTACTAGAACGTAATTCGGCAGAGATTTTCTTCTCGTGGGTAAACTTTTGTTCTTCGTCGACAGTTCATCGCGAAGAAGCCTGTTTTCTTTTCGTAATATGACACATTCGTCACACACGTTTGTAGCCATTGTTTGGTTAAATTTCTCACGTTATATCCCTTCATTTAGTTCCTTCGGGTTCAAACATAAACAATTGTTAAAGTGCTTATAAACCCAAAATTGGTTATTGGTGATTCTGATAGAGCTAAAAAAGTTAGTTAGTAAGTTATAATTTAGTTTTTTCGTCAAGCGTTTAGTTACGGAGATAACCGGGCTCGAAGAAGCCAGCTCGTTAACAAAGTGCGCGCCTGTTGGGGACTGGATCCCAGGAACATGTTTATGTAACTTGATATACAATTATATAGTAATTTTAGTGTCCAAGGTCAAAGATCAGCTATTTTTCTGTAAAAAATTCAGAATGTCTAGTTCAAATTCATTTTCAAGTATATATAGCAAGGCTTCTGCGAGCGCGTCTCTTGAAATCGAAGATGAACAGCACGAAACTGAAAATTTAATTGAAAGATCACAGGATGAAGGCGCTCAGGGCAGCCATGATAGCGAAAGCTATTACACGGATCCTTACTCGGACGAGCCAATTGCCGACGAAAATTGGCTTCAACAGTATTATCGGAGGCGGGAGGAAGAAGCTGAAAGAATGAATGAATTACAGCTGCGATGGAATGGGAGTGAACCCGTAACATCATGGTAATTTCATTCAATATTATTTTTTTGCCGTCACGTCACGTGCTGTGTGTTCACATCATGCACACAAGTGAAATTAAAGAGCGTTGTCTTTTACATTTCATAAATTACAATAAAGTCGGTTTATTTAAATTCATTCTACAATCAAAAATTTTTTCTCCAGGTGCAGTTGTGGCAACTGTAGCACTGAATTGTTGCAAAATGCCAAAGAATGCTGCTGTTGTCTGGAGATCGAAAATTGCTTGCAGTTCATTCAAGTTTATTGTGAAGATGGTAAAGGAGCACTGAAATGTGTAACAGATCACCCCGGTTTTCCAGCTGTTTGTCTCAACGAGTGGTCCTTAGAGATTGCAGCTGACAATTATAAAACTCGGGATGGTCGGCGTTACAGACAGAGTGGTTCTAAAGAAAGGTAGACTTATTACCATTCATTTTAGCTAAATATGTAACTATTATGTAACATTGACATGTATTTTTCCAATATAGGTTTCTCCGAGGTGTTGCATATAGACAATTCACACGGATGGTACATGGTCGGTTGAGAGATAAAAGAATACCATTGCCTTCTTGTGCGTATACTGCTATTCGTTCCACTTTCAAGCTTGATCATGCATTTACTGGCTATGGTGATATTGAGACAGATGATGAGAGTCAGTAAAAATATCTTTGACTGAATACAGACATGTTTTCAATATGCAAGCTTACTGTTAGAAGTTCACAGACCTGAGCATACTGTATATAATATTTGAACAGTCACAATGATTTCCATTAAATATGTCTCTACACCATTGCAAGTAAATGTTACATATGCTTTGAGAAATAGCATCTTGTGTCAAACTGAACAAACATGTTATTGGAAACATATTAATATATGATATACGCTTTGACAATAATTTCTAGTTATATTTCACAATTATGAAAATTATTTTTTCACTGAGTTGTGAATTCAGTCATCACCCCCCCCCCCAACACACACACAATAAATATTGCTTCTACTAGCCACTCAAGATACTGTGTCACAAAGTTTTATTATTCAGTTCCGTTAAAGTTTGGATGGTGGGCATTCAGTATTAGTTATTATTACCTGAAGTTTGTTTTCATAACCTAACTTGACAAGATGCTATCTTTGGAGTATATTTACCATTGACTGGCAGATTTTTACATTCAGAGACATCTATGTTAGATTAATTAATGTGTGTATAATCAGGGCCGTAACTAAAGCATTGGGGGGGGGGGGGGTGTATATTGATATATTTGTGTTATGCCCGACTAATTTCTTTTGAAATTAACCCTAATAACAACTGATTTCAAAAGAAGTTAGTGAGGCACAAACACGAGTATATGAATATACACACCCCAATTAATGCTTCAGTTACGGCCCTGTGTATAATATATCATTAAACAAGTAAAATATTTTTGGTAATTTACATTCCAAGTGCAATGCAGTGCAATGCTAGTCTGTTTTATTTCGTGGACAGGAAGCTACATTTTTGTGGCCTTTCATAGGCTGCTTGCACATCTTGCATTTTGGTGCATTTCGTTTTGGTTTGCTGCTGGTACTGGTAGCTGATGTGGTTGGAACTGTGTGAAATAACATATAAAGCATCAGTACTGGGTATAATCACAGTTAATAGAAATAAGATGGTTTGGAATGTCGGCAAACGTCAAAGGGGTGCGGCGAATATGTTGTGCATCAAAGGAAAAAAAGTCACGTGACTTTTAGTGTGCATCGCCTCCGGTAAACAATAGTGAATTGATAAGGCGTTTGGTAATTTGATACATATTTTATCACTGAAATCGTCTTTAACCTTTTGCTATGGATTTCGAAGAGCGAAGGCAAGAAGAACACACTGTAAGGCAAATTTTGAGCGAAGACTCTGGGGAAACATCGCGTCAAAGACTCGATATTGATCCATCGCTTTCGGCAGGGAGTGAGCAAGGTGAAAGCTCTTTCGATGAAAAGACCGTTGAATACAACATGAACATTACTATTGACATCGTGGAAACGGACTACCAAGAAGTCGAAAACGAATTTGTCGATTCAATAGTTGAAATTGAGGGCTCAAAAGCATTTCCTTGCTCGAAGTGTGGCAAAATATGCAAGTCGAAAGGCGGTTTAACAAAGCACACTAACTCAAAACATGGCGACGTTTCACCCCATCTGAACACGACACCACTCTGTTTGGACACGTTAAAGTCGATTGTCGATACCATTAAAAGAAATATTGTCGCAGAAAAGCTTTACGGAGATGAAATCGACAGCGTTGTAAATAACATTTCTGCGACCGAATTGTTGTTGAAAGAAGTGTTGCCTCTGTACACAAAATTTTGTCGAAATAAGAATCAAGATAAACTGCTTGAGTCATTTTATGGATTGATGCTAAATTCGTCAACACTTTTAAATTGCAAAGATTCTCGAGTTGCCAACCTAGTTATGATTCATGTTCCAGATCATTTAGTTGGGTTTGCTAACCTTGGTCAAGTGGGAGAAGAAACATTGGAATCTGTGGACTACGAAATTCAGCCTAGCGAACACGGACCGCTTTCATATATCGTAGGCTATGTCGTGTCAAAACTAAATAAAGCTTGTAAAGGAAAGTCAGGGGAAGAAAAACCTGAACTTCAAGCTTTGTTACAAAGTTTGATGATAACAGAAGACGAAGCTAGCAACGAATTCATATCAGTAAGGTCAAGGGGTGGTCTTATTACCCCTTGCGAGGATATTGTTAGGATTTTACACGAGGCAGAAATTTGTTTTCGGAAGGAAGTTAATAAGACTGATATCATTCGAAACATTCCTGTGGATACAATCTGCTTTTCGACTATCCGCTTGCCAATTGTCAAGTCGCTGTGGGAAAACATCGTGTTGACTTCAGGTGTAAATCCATCTTGTGATATGACCAAGTTATGTCTTGAAAACATTGTTAAAATGTTCTTGAAAGTTAGATCATTCTCATATACAAAGGACTATGTCACACAATATAAAATGAAAGGGAAACAAGGGAAAAAAAAAGCATTGAGAAAGGACTTGAAGAGAAGCTCAGAAGTATGAATATACAATATTAAGACCATGCCATGTGTAAATATAAAGATTATTTAGAATATGGGAAACGTTTTGTTGTTTTGGGAAATATATGAAATATATGTTTTACAATCTTTTCAGACTTTCAATTACATTGAAACTAAACAATGGATTTATTGAATACTTAAGGGGCAAGAGTACATTGACAGCACATTTGATAAGCAAACATTAACCATCCATAGTACTGTAATTTACCAAACTCATGCCACAGATGTTTGGGATGACTTACATGGAATGCACCCTGGTCAATCACCAACAATGCAGCTTGATGGAGTAACAATAAAATTTATTCATTTTTCAATTTGGTTTCAATTAATCAAGCAGCCCTTCTAAATTAAGTATATACAGTGCAATGTCCCCAAAATCCAGTAAACTCTTTCGATAATCGTACATCATGTGCATCAATTTATCCCAAAATTGGCAAACAAAGGATACATATTGCAGGGGAGGGCATATATATATATATATATATATATATATATATATATATATATATATATGTATATATATATATTTAACAATTAGATTACGAGCTTGAAATTTCTTTGAGGTGATAGTTCATGAGGGCGAAGCCCGAATCAACTATTATTTCATAGAAATTGAGAGCGAGTAATCTAATTGTTTTAGTAGAATCAAAAATTAAACATGAAATATTCAACAAAAAAATTGATTTTTTTAACAATTTTTAAAAAGGAAATCTCTAGAAAGATGATTGTTTTGCTACTTGCTGTCTAATGATGAACAGTAGAGTAGCTAATCAAATTACAGCATTTGCAATAGTATACTAGTATGATTCTACTAAATATATATATATATATATTCAGGTTTGGCATAACTTCTTTTGATATCAATTGTTTATACAGTGTGAATACTGATACATGAATATGTACCCTTCTCCCAATTATCAAACTTCCTGGCACTGATTTAGCCTGAGGCTTGCAGCCCAAATAACCATTTGTAAGAGTCTAAATATCGAAAGAGTCTACTGTTACAAATTTGGTTTAATAAAAATGTACAGGTTTCAGTCTAATATATACATTATCCAGTTGAAGTATCAACTGACTTGTCACTGTTCATTCAGCATTTAATTTGTTTTTATGCATGGTAATCTACCTTACCAGGCATATATGATAACAAAATTAGTCTAAAGTAGCCCAGGTACTAAATTGATTTACAAACCACAAGTGGTAACAAAGCATAGTTAATGGACAAAAATGGCATAGAATTTCAAAGAAGTATTCAAACTTAAATCCAACTGATCAATGTTGACAGGGGCCGATTGTACAAAGCCCATGTAGCTTCAACGGCTGTAAAGCGAAAAATAAAAAATGCTTTCACGTTGTTTGGTTGTTCCATGAGTACATGGACTCGATCCATATTTTTTACTTAACCACCGTTTAAGCTAAACAGGCTTTACACAACCGGCCCCAGGGCAGTAACTAGAGCAAAAATTGGGGGGGGGGGGAGGGGTTGAATATATGTATATTTGTGATCTGCCTAATGAATTTCTTTTGAACATTAATTATTTCAACCATGAATTTCTGAAAAGAATTTGTCAGGCAAAACACAAATAATTATAGCAATATCTACCCCAAATTATCACCAATCAATGAATTAACTGTGACATAATATTACAAATTATAATAGCCATCTTGACATACTGATAAATGCTATATACTATCATTATAGAAAGTGTATGTACTTATTTCTTTTTCTTCCTCTTCTCCACTGGCTCATCACTTACCGAAAACCATTTCTTTTTCTCATAGCGGCCACCCACATTTCCTCTTACAACTGGTGCAATGTCTCGTTGTGCTGCGATTGTCAAGTCATTGTACCCAAATTCGTATGCACTTGGATTATCAGCTCTTCCTCCTTTAGCACGCTGATGGCCGAAGTAATCCTCCAGTACATCCTGCATAAATCGTTCACTCAGGACGTACTGGAAGCCTTGTTGAAGTAGGAACTGGATAGCCTCAATATGGGAGTGAACTGAAATCTGAAGACCTTCATGGGTTTGAGATGAAAGGAACATTTTTGCTCGATCATCTGCTGAATATTCACCATCCCTTTGAAGAGTAGAGCTTTTCCAATTCTCCAGGTACTGCAGGAAAACATCACGTAGCCAACCAAACCGATCATCATCAACAGCAGTGTAGGGTTTGAGAAGGTCATTTCTCTTTCTCTGATGCTCGTGAAGTGATCTTACATTGGTGCAGTCAAAAAAGTCGTTCATCATCCTACAGAATTCAGCAGTTCCCAAAACCTCATTGTTTCCACTTTCCTGTAATGCAAGAGCAACTGATCGACTAAGCAATTGAGTTGCCAGTTTGACTTTCATCTTGCTAAAGGATGTTAGAACAATGTGCTCCAAGGTCAATTTTGGAAGCACATGCAGAGCAACAGCTTGATCCCGATAAAAAATATCTGCTATGTGTTTGAATAGCAGATACTGGCCATCATTCCACATCAAACGACTGCATGATCCTGAGCCTGAATTGTATAGGCAGTTTCGTGCCGTCTTCATCAAATGTGGTACGTCAGCAAAGAAGTAGATAAAGCGTGATGGTGCAAAAAGATTTATCGTCTTATATACAACATCACACTTTCGGTCAATAGCCAGCTTAATATGGAGGTTGAATAACTTTCTATTAGGTGAGGCGCCATCATTGACCAGAGCAACCACCCAAAGATCTAAAGATAGTTCCAAGGTGGAAACCACTTTCCAAAAAATTGGCATCAGCTGGTATGAAGTGACATTTCCTGTAAAGAAGTATGCAATGATGTGTTTAACATCAGTGCATAAACCCCTAACAAGAAATGCCAAAGCATGGGTGGCAATCATATCTTTATCATCAAGACAAGCAAAGTTTGTCATTGGGTCACCGAGATCCATAAAGCCAACTAAGTCACCAGAGTTCTTGTCAAACACAAGATCTGACTGAATTTTCATTTCGTCCATTACAAGAACAACATAACATTGATTTCCAGTGAATGAAGCAGACTTTTTACGCAAGGCATCAACATTCTCAGTATTTATTCCAGCCTTTGGGGGGAAATAGTT
Source organism: Muricea muricata (assembly GCA_963855995.1). Classification (NCBI taxonomy): domain Eukaryota; kingdom Metazoa; phylum Cnidaria; class Anthozoa; order Malacalcyonacea; family Plexauridae; genus Muricea; species Muricea muricata. The sequence goes on along the minus strand of OY979716.1, from coordinate 44,144,351 downwards.
CTTGTAGTCACGTAGTGTTCTTTCACTGGGTAACACCAAAGCACCACTCTCCCGAAGCTCTCTATAGGCAGATGGTGACTTTCCATGTATAGATAGAGCAAACCGAATAATTTGCGGATGATATCTACGACCACAGCTGGTTGACTGAAGAAGTTTCATCTGTTCTTCCCAGAAGAACTTCATGTGTGGAGTAGCATTCAGGTTTTGTCCATCCATTATTTTACGGATGTCCTCCTCCAGAGATCTATTAATTAATATTCCTTGATCTTGAATGCGTTCCTGCATTTCCTGCAGTTGCTCTTTCAGCATTTTGCACTCAATCCGAGATGCCTTGACAGTCGCTCGTAGCTTTTCAGGTCCACATGCAGCCAGGGATGCCTTACTCTTTGCAGGGGATGCTTTGGTTCTCTTTTTGGCTACCTTCCTCAACTGTTTGCTTGTTTTAGAGCAAGAATTGCAAAGTTCATCAGAAGCCTCCATGATAACTTGGCAATTTATACTTCTAAAAAAACTGTTGCTTCAAACTGCTTTGGGGATGGCAGCTTGGGGACGGAATGGCGAACTACTGTTCGAGGACCAAATGCTGTGATGTCTGCATTTGGATCTATAGCAGCAGACCTGGATTCAATGCCTTCACCCACACCCTCACAAATGTTACTTGTCTCTATGGTTGATAGAAGTTCCTGCATATCTTCAACACTCTTAATGGAGCGTTTACGATCATTGTAGATCTTGTGGTCATCAGGTATTGGCCAATTATATACATAAAAAGTGAACTCCAAACTTGAGTCCACAATTACAGTATACGTGGGAACTGCATGAACCTTGTCGCTGAGGGAACATTTGATATTCTCATCCTGAGCAATTTCTGTTAACCATGGCAACAAAACACTGGTATCAAGCTGACTGATGAGGTCTGTCAAACTTGTGTTCAAACACAATGTTGGCTCTGAAAAATCGGAAGAGGTAGATGGCAAATCATCTGCAGACTCCACTTCGTTTCTCAAAAGGATCCGACGAGGTTTCTTTTCTGATTCATGTGATTTCAAGGGCAAGTTTTCTGTGGGATAGCTGCCAGTTAGGAGGGTCTTCCTTGAATTGGGCTTATCAGGGTCTACAATGTAGTATCAAACACACATATTTCAATAATATCCGAAGTAATAAATACTGAAGATCATTTATTCACACACCCCACGCCACACTAGGGATTACTTTGCGAATTTTAGCGAAAAATTAAGTATAACCACTAATAAAACACATCAACTAAAGTCGAATCAATGCTCTTTAAGGTTCAAACAAACAATCACCTATTTATATGCTTTATAAAATGTAGCAAGAATGTTGAGTCAAACGTGATTGTTTGATAAATAAGCAGTATCGACAAACCAGATAAAGAAATCGCTCATTCATAACCAAAATAATGACCTCTTTGTTCTCAAGCCATATGGGATACAAATAGCATTGTCAACTTACAGGCGCATATAATCTCTGGTTATGCAAATTAAAATCCTACCTGACTGAATACACTCGGCTTTAAAATGGCGTTCACAAACATATATATTGTTGTTTTCAATTCTTGTTTTCAGTTCTGGAGTCATCTCCCTTGTCCTCAAGATAGTTTTGAGCCATTCTTCCCGGCTTTTCTTCTTTATCGCGGCAGTGTATTCACTCTGCTTTGCGCTCACAACTGGGATTTGAAACAGCGAAAGCTTGTGCTTTTGGCTTGTGGGACAGCCAAAAAACGCACAGTTTCGACCAGGCATGGTTTAGAATTTACATCGCAAATTTAAAAAGTGGAAAGTAATTTAACAGCGGCCTCTAAAGAGTAATGTTTCGCCTTCAAGTTTATAGATCACATATAAGCAATTGAAATTTGATGCGCACTATCCGTCACGTGACCTTTTAAAGTCGAGAACAATAACATATTACGTGGCTCCGCCCACTATCCAAACCATCTTATTTCTATTAACTGTGGTATAATAAATGAACATAGTAAATTGACATTTGATCCTTTTACTGTATTGTTTGTTACCTGGGTTTGTTGGAGGAATGTCCGCACATGTCATACTGTCTCTGGCCTTTCTCTTTGCAATTGCTTCCTCCCGAGATTGCTTATCAAGCATTGTATGCATTGGTGGTGGTGTCTGTTTTTTTAGGTCATCAATGGCATCTTTTAGTTTTCCATTTTGGATTGCCTCTGTCATTGTGCAGAATATTTCCTCTACATAGTCTATGGTTAAACAAAAATTGAGGTTTATTCTTTAATTAGATTTTGTGAGAAGCTGTGTATTACATTGCATACATACCAAAGTTTTGTTTTACTGAAACCTTTCGTACGACTGCTTCTCCATTCATGTATTTAGGGTACACAATGTTGTATTGCTCCACACCATCTTTCATTCTCTTTTCCCGTGATAGATTTGCATTAAAATGCATTACAGCTATTGCATGCCTAGAAGTATAGTAAAATTGCACATTATTAATTTGAATTAACAATTAGTATAAATTTAAATGATTTCTGGGTTACCTACCTCTCTACATGGATTGTTTATATTTGCAAATTTATGGCACATATTATTCATTTGTTATATACCAGTACTGTACCTGCAAAACATCCCAGTGTAGTTGTAGCCAATCATTTTGGGGGAAAATTGATTGAGGACGGAATGAAATCCTTCCAAACAACTTGTTTGCTCAATAGGGGATGCTTTCATAATGCCTTTTTTCAGTCTTTCGTTACTGATGGATGAGACCAATTTCTCATAGGCAATTGAATCTAAGAAATAAAATTCAAGCCAATGAGATGCAACACACCCAGATAAACCATGTAAAACATTACTCTGTCTAATTCCTTGTCATATTAACCTTTTTTGTTGCAAAGAAGAGCACTGTGCTTTTGGCAATTGGCTAATAAGCCCATTATTTTGGCTTCCAAGACTCTGACATATATATTGGGGATAATATAAATTTTCCCCTGGTTTGCATTTTTCAGGCTGACTTTTCCTAATCTTCATGAGTTTGGTTTAATTACTATTCACTTAAATACAATTTTTGTGATTGTGATGCAATACCATACCATACCTTCCTCTAACCATTTACGAGGTTGGATCATTTCACTAGGCCCACATTTGTTAAAGAGTGGATTTTCAAGGTTGTCATGTTTATCCACTACATGGCTTAGAAAGGAGGAGAACTTTGCCCAAATGACTTCACCATTTCCATCATGAGTAGTTCTCGCACTCCAGTAGAGGTGGCTTGTGCATGGTTTGATCCATTCTGCAATTGCTTCACACCCATTTATTTTTGAAATTTTTGTCAAGACCTTTGTAACTTCTATTAATTGTAAAGAGTAGAGTATAGAAATTAATGACAATATTAAACTATTCATACTAGTAAGTTGGGAGTTGGGACACATAGGAAAACAATGAAGCTTGATTTTGCTAGCCACTTGACATCAATACTCTCTTTACCAAGTAAAATCATTAAAATCACCTGGTATTGGAGGGAATAGAATAACTATAGGCATACCAAAGCACAGTGCAACCAGCATTAAAGCAAGCCTGATAACTTGGAAAAATATTTCTGTATTTATAGACCATAAAAACATTCATATTGCATACCAAATAATTGGGCTTCAACACTGATTGCATCTTATCATGTTAAGTTGATAAAAAAAACCTACTTTTTTTGAGATGCCAAATATCAAAGAAATGGGTGATGTGTGGATACTTTTCCCTCATATGCTTTGTAATTGTAGCATGTCTGTCAGAAACAAATGTTCTCAATAACAAACTCAAACCTAAAATATTAAAAAATGCTCTATGAGGGTAACACTATGCAAAATAAAATACCAAACTTGTTGCCTTTGAATACCTAGCAAGTACTCCATACTCCTGCAAAAACCAGCATACTCCATAGCAGGACTGCTACCAACTTCATTTCTCTATATATTTTAAAATAGTAATTATATATGTAGCTGTTAGCAGTTAGTATGGACTTTTAGTGTACTTTTAATTGTTACAGATGTGTTGCATTGTTGAAAACATACAACATGTTCAATTTACACACTTGTATCAAAGAAAAATGAATCTGTAACATACCTGGATTAATTCAAAGTGAATAATGTATGGCACAGTGCAACAAAATACAGTATATGCACAGTACTTTGCACTGTGACCCATACTATCATGGCGTCCATCACCAGCTATAACCAATTCTCCCTGTTGTTTTGCCTTTTCAATCAATTGGGCTTGATATTTTTTCCAGTAGAGATACACTGATGGGAACAACTTTTCCTAAAATGTTAAAACAGCATAATTAGGTATATTTGTGTTTACATCACATTTCTATCGAAGGTCCACCACACTCACCCGTTGATATTTGAAGAATGTTGTGAGAGACACACAAGCCATTCCTATGTGTTTAAACACTCGAAACACCTTAGTTGCTGATGTGCCTGCCACAAGAATTCCAAAGCTTAGCAACAAATTACCAGCTGCAATCTTTGTTCCTGGGAAATTTGGTTGACTAAACCAATTTGTTCGCTTGCCACAGTCAGGGTTAAGACATATTGTTATAACCTCAGCCATTGTACCATGTGCATTTACTTCCACCATAGTTTTGTCACACTTGCATTCTCGACATATTTGAAACAGACATAACAGCTGAGTAAGAAACACGATGAACTTTGGTTCATTTCTCACATTATACTCTTCCTTGGGAACTCTGAAAGACACAAACACAGATAGTATTATGCATCAAAGTGACAATAATCCTGCCTTTCCCTGTTAAAATTGACCTGGCTTTTTTTTTTTGGGGGGGGGGGGTGGGTAACTTTAGACAAACATTTTACCTTACCTTTGAGGGAGTACAGTTGTATCTCCATCAGTCTCTGTATCCGTAGTGTCAGTGTCAGTGTCAGTTTCTGTTTCAAAAACGTCATCCAAAGGCTCCTCTTCTTCATCTTCAGACATATTAGTTTCTTCGTTGTCAACATCAAACTCATCTTCCACAATTGTCTCACTACTAGTTTCACCTGTTGTATTAAAATTAAATTCCAAAATGTCCTAAATTATTCAAGGTTTTACCTTTAATTGTTCATGTTTGATGTCATTACCTGCTTTCTTTTGATACACCAGCAGCTCTCTTCTTAAAGCAGATAATTTTTTCCTTGACTTTATCCACCAACTTTTAATTCTTTTGTTTTCCTTCCCCAATATTACACAGCTTTCACATTGTTTGCCATGCTCTGTTGTCTGAAATAGGAGCCATTGAATGTTTCAGTTGATGTGATCAGTAAAACCACGTGTACAGTAAAGAAGTCACTCAAGCTATGAGATGTATAACCTGCCCTTATTACAAATCTTTGGATTATAAACTTTCAATACCTTCATAACTTAACAATATTACGGGTCTTAAATAAAAATTTGTCAAGGTTTTGGGTAGATTCTAGCCATATTTTATAAATTCCAGTTTAATAGTATTAACTTGTAAATATCAGTTACCTATATAAATAGTATAATTTAAACATATTTACGAAATATGATACAACTGGGATTACCATTGTTTCAGTTTCAATGCCGGCTGTAGATGTGCTTGCGCCCACATTTATATCCTCAGGCAGATCTTGTTCTTCTTCTAGTACAACCTGTATTTATCAAACAATGAAATTTAACCTTAAATTATTCAATGAATATGCATAGGGCGCCGGCTATGTTGATGACAGCTTACCTTTCTTCGCTTGATGCGCTTCGCGCGCTCACTTTCGTCAAAATCAGGAGTTTGATTTGTCTGTAAAGTAGGGTAAACACAAACGCCAAATTCATCTCTTTTCAATCTGGGGGTTTTATATTTTTCTACGCTCGCCGAACCGTACTCGAAACATTCTGGCGTGAAGTGTTTCGAGCAAACAACAGACGAACGCGTTGGCGTCCATTTATCTCGCCTTCGTCGAACGAAGTCCACCCATTTCTTTCTTCTTTTTACTGGGTCGGGTGAGCTTTCGTCCCAAAATGGTATCTGGTACAAGAATATATCATTTTCTTTGTCTGTAGTGTTAGAACAACCGTAAACAACGCATCTTTCAGGCATTTTTCCACAAAAAACTACAGTGACATATGGATTCCCAATACAACAGCCTAGCGATTGTGAAAATTGGTTCCTGGGACCCAGGCCTCCATGCGTAAAATTTGAATGCGCACTTTTTTTCTCAAATGTGGCCAAATTAGCACGTTTGACTGCAATTATCTCCGTAACTAAACGCTTGACGAAAAAACTAAATTACAACTTACTAACTAACTTTTTTAGCTCTATCAGAATCACCAATAACCAATTTTGGGTTTATAAGCACTTTAAACTGTGGACACTCTACTCGTACATGTAGTGTAAACCGTTCTTACAATGTCTAGTTAACAACAAGGTCAATAAAGCTAAGTTTGTAGGAAACCGATTTGCGGTATGCAAATGAAAGAATTAACTTAAAGTTTTAACAGTGTTAAATTACTGAAACCATGGTTTCTGATGCTGTAGTTTCATCCATTACAACACCAGTTTCCTCGAACTCTATTGATGTAGAGGGTTGAGGCTCTTCTACTGCAGTATGTTCTTCCTTCGCAATCTAAAAATTTTTTTAATGGTAACATAAGTTAGAAATACTTGCGATATATCATCATCATATATGCAATTTTGCTTTATAAATCGCTTGCCTCAGCAATCTCACCTTGTGTTGAAGTGTTCTAGCTGTTCTCTTCGTTATCTCTTGGTTGCCTTCGCTTGCAGCGAACAATGTTGGGAACGATGAAACATCGATCTCATCTTTTTTTAGCCACAGAATGTAAGTTTGCCCCGGCAAATTTACTTGGCGAACAAATGCGTCCAGCCTCCAGATGCTTCGAGTATATCCAGCTTGAACTGGAAGGCTCCAATTTAGCGTGTTTGCGCTTAACGAAATCTACCCAGCGCTTGACTCGCTTAGTCGCTTTATCGCCTCTGGTTTGAAATTCCCATCACAAGGAATCTTATTAAGAATTATACCGCTTTTTGGATCCGGCGTGTTAGAACACCCAAAAACAATGCAAAGCGAAGGTACCCCACACTCATATTTGTGCTCATATGCTGTGCCAAACAATATTGATTTATAGCAAATTGATACTAGCAAAATTACTTCCGTTCCCGATTTGACGTCACGAGCTTTATTCGGACTCAGTCTTACTTTTCCCGGCCACTTTTGAAAATTGGCGGGTTTAAAGTCAAATATCTGCGAAAATATTTTTCGGATTGGGAAATGCAACATGTCATTCGAGTCGTATCGCCACAGCCGATTTTTAGAGAAAAAATCAAAATTCTTTCATGTGCACTTTAATTGTGAGAAAGATAATTTGCCTTCGTCAACACTCTTCAAACTTGGAATATCAACACAGTCCTGGTCAAATTTGTCATCACAAGAGATTTCACAAGATCAATTCATATTGTCATTCTTCAAAGACAAAATACCCGCCATTTTCTATTTTGTTTTTTAATTTCATACCCAGACTTCTGTGACCAATATCTCGGAAAACATGGTGGATGATTTGACACCGTTTCTAAAATCTGCTGATCTTGAAGAGTTCAAAGCCCGTTTTAACAGGATTGGAATACGCTGGGTTGAGTATTTTCAAAACGTAGACATTGACGATCACAAAGAAATAGGTACGGCCACTAATATATAATTAAATTTGTTTAAATGTTGAGTTGTCAATCATGAAATTATGCCATCTTCAAGTGGCTCAACATTTATAAATATTATCATTAATATTTACTGCTGTACTTTTACTATAGATGGTAATAAAATCTTGACTTGTTCAAATTTTGCTGCTAAGCAAATGCTGAATTATTTTTTATGTTCTGTATGTTTTATATATTTTGGTATTTTGCTATGAATTTAATTATGTTATACTATTAAATACAATAAGCATGATATACCTGCTGACTAGTTGAGCTATTTGAAAGCCATTTTAGTGTGTATTTTTTGTCAAACCTCTCGAATGTTGAAGTGAAACGCTTTTTAAGGAGTTACAGACAACACAGAGTATTAAAGTACAGAATTCAGAGCAGGAACAACAAAATATAGATTGTGGGTCTGTCAGTAGTGCAAACAATTCATCTAACTTTCCAAGTAAGCCTGCCCCTTTACTTTTTGGTGGAATTGAATTTCAAAGGGAACATACATACAAAAGGCCTTGGGAACAAAAAAAATTTGGATGGATACCAAATGCATCATCTGTTCATGCAAAATTTATGAATGAATGTCACCCAAAATGCTACAAAGCATTTTACCACACTTGCAAAATCCTTGCAATTTTGTGAAGCAATTTCACAGTGAAGGAAGGAGGCACTATGACACTCATCAGCATATAACAAAGTTATCATTGCGTATTGATGGCATTTTAAGCAATCATGATCCAGCTGCTGTAGGAAAAATTTTAAATGATGATGGATACATCCTCATCCCATCACACCAAATTATTGTGAGGACAAATATACAAAAGAAGCAGTGTTGCAAGAAGCTATTAAATGTGAAGATCAAGCTATCAAGGATAACTTGGATGGTCTTTTTACCAAATCTGGAAAATTGAAGCATGGGCAGGAATGTTCATGTTCATTTGATGAGGCTATTATCACCTGACTGGGAGAATTAAGAAACAAACTTGAGAATATTTTGAAGGATCTTAAGGAAAAAGAGGAGCAGTGCAAAGATATGTTTCGTGGAACATTGTTAAAAAACAAACCCAAGAAAAGGTCAAGAAAACAGAACAAAAATAAGAACAAAAAAAGAAAAAAGCAGCGAGAGGAAAAGAATTTTCAACACATAATTCAACTCATATTAGCAGATACAAATGTGTCTATTATTGATGAAGTAAATGTGGAAGCACTTTTATCACTTGGTGCAAACAAAATCAAGTGGCTGACAAGGATGGTGAACCAAGGTCAAGTGACAGAAAAAGCTGTTGTTACAATTAAAGACTATGTAAAAGGATTTGTGGAAGGAACTGACAAAGCAATTGACAAGGAAAGGAATGATGAGATAGTTAATGAGGACGACAGTGATGATGAGATTGTTGATATGGAAAGGGGTGATGAGATAGTTGATGAGGAAAGGGATGATGTGATGGAATACAAATCATAGCTGTAAATAGAAAACTATTATTGCAATATTCTGTAAAATCTTAAGAATCAATTAATTATTCATTGCAGGCTTTAGTTAGTGTTTTTAAAACATTTGTACATTATTTATAACACTATAAATTCCAGTTTACGTTAGAATTAAAACTGCATTTTTAGTTGTTTATATATTTCAAGAACTGGTTTTATGCAATATGTAATATAAATAGCCATAAATACTGTAAATAGTTGAGTTCATTACTATCTTTGTTCTCTTTCAACATTTGATAACTGCTGTATTACAGAGGAAATTTCACATCTCTGCTATGCTGATGGATTGGAGCAGAAATATATGTGACCCTCCCCCAAACACATGCCCAAATTTTGATGACCCTCCCTTTTGGCCTGCACAAAAAATATTGACCCTCCCCCTATTTGCACCAGCCCTCCCCCCCTTTAATAAATGTCAGTCCGTTATCAGGTGATTGTATGCTTATGAAAACCTTGCATTGCCACAGTTTTGTAGATTTAAAAGACATTTGCAACCAAAATTTTTATTTCTTATATCCATTAAACTTACCTACGGAATACTTAATTTTTAGTTTTTGTGCGTTTGTCGCGTTTAGATCCTGCAAATAATTGTGAAAATGTTAAACAGTCGTCCGCCATTTTGAAAAAATGCGCGTATGCTAATTTATGCTTGCATATATTTGTGACGACATAAGATGGGTTCTGGAAATCAGACAATATTGATTATTATTGACTTCACAACTTGTGGCATGAATATTTTGTTGAAATGGAAAATAACGGGAAAACCGAATTGGATAACTGCACAACAGCTTTACCTCATTGTCTTGCGGCCATATTTTTAAAAATATTTGCAATAAACGCGCATATTTCATCTGTTAAAACTCTTTCCTGTCATTAGACTCTTTAAAGAACGACGACTTTGCCATGGCATAGCTCGGGTTTCACGCAACGCAAAAGAAAACAAATACCACCACTCGAATCAGCGTTTAAAGCTTCATCAAAATGTCTTCTTGGCTTTTTTATAGAGTGCAATGCAGCCGTTTAGACTATATGAAATGTGATATCTTATAAAATATTGGTAAATTTCATTGTCTGAATAAACATACATTGTAAACAGTTAAATTTCATTAAAAATATCTCCGCTTTTTCTGCGGAGTAGCCGACTTGCCAATAGTAGGTAGAAATGTTATATTAAAACTATCAGAAGTCAATCTGTTGCCTGATTTGATTAGAAATTAAACTCCACCTAAAATTGTTATTTATTGATAGTAAATGGCCGGCTTATTTTGTTGTTGAATATACGTACGTTGTTGGGATGTTGTATGCGAATATACGCAAATCGACTTAAATATATTTGTAAAAACTAGTAGTGACATACACTGAAAAATTTAAACGTCTAACATTGTGGCTTTAACTTTAAACTTTGGTACCACCAAATAAACAATTTATAAAGTAAGGTAAACAACTCTTACAATTGTGAATCAGCATGCCATGCCAGACACATAATACAATTCCATATAACACATTACAGTGGCTAAAACATCTTTGCAAAATGTATGTAAAACACTTGAAATTTATTATTTTTAGACTTTTTTGATTAAGAGATAGCACAAGAGCAATTTCACGTCTACTACATCACTATATACGCTGAGCTTCCTTATATTTTATGTCTTATTCAATGTTTCGTTGAATAATTATAATTGTAAGTTGTCTTAATGTATATCAAAGCACTGTAATTCTAAAAGCAAAGCATTTAAACGAGAGATGAAAATTATTATTATTATTATTATTGTTGTTAAAAGTTTAACTTTAACTTTTAACATTTTCTACTCTTTGGGCAAATATGTATTACTCAGACTGATTTCAGTTCGTTTAATATTAGTAGCTATCGCCCCCCCCCCCCCCCCCCCGTAACTTTTTTCGAAATTAAGAATTTTTAGTGTTGTGGAGTTCTGTTTTCCGGAACAATGCTTTTCCGCTGTTCCTGGTTTTACTAATAGCCATTGGTATGGTTATTTTGCACGCAAAAAATTGACAATCATACTTTTTCGTAGAAGGCAATGATTTAATTTGTCTTTTAAATTATACAAATAAATACAACACATGGAAAAGACATGTTCAGCTCAAGACTTGTAGAAATCAGCTTAAATTGAAATCTAAAGGACTTACTTGTAAATCTTCCCAATTTGTGTCCTTTCTATACTTTTCCAGTCGGCATCCCCATTATTTCTGCACACTTCTGAAAGTGGCCGCAAACAGCTAGCCTTGTTATGACAAATCTCCCAACTAAAAAGTAAAGCTTCGTACGCAGCATCCAGTTTAAAGCGATCCATAGTTTTGTTATAAAATAAAAGTTACCTTTGCATGAGCGTTGAAAATGCATGCGTGAAACTGCCCGACTGACTCGTCCCAGGAGTTAGGTCGTCGCTCGATATTGTTATTAACTTGTTCTCATCCTTCAAATGTCGGGGCTAAACTTGATCACTAAAATTGCTTGTTGACTTCGAGTTAAGCCCCTAGGGCCTAACTCGAAGAATGGCTATTGTATTATTTCTTTCGGGTTAAGCCCTGACGAATAAGGGCATGGCAGGGGCTCAACTCGAAAGGGCTCAACTTGAAAGGTCTTAACTCGAAGGGGCTTAACTCGAAGGGGCTTAACTCGAAGGGCTCAACTCGAAAAATATCTACCCCATTGGTAAAACACTTTTTGACATGAGGTTTTCTAAAATTGCAGTGTGTAGACTATCTGCACTGGCTGACACCAATTCCACACTTGGCTTTGAGCTCCAGTATGTCCTAAAACAATTAAAAATATTTATAATTCATTTTCTTAATTATACATAAACTCTAACATTATGTTGTAAAAAAAATCCATCTACAGTATGAATAATTATGATTCAAATTTCTCACTCATGTAATACAAATACCCACCGCAAGGCAAAAGCATTTAAATTTTCCTCCGGTTCGCAGCTTTTATTTAATGAACTATAACCAGCCCACCTTACGAGATACTCAACCATAAAGTTACATAATACAACAGTTCATTTCAATTTGGCAACATTACTGTTACTAAAAATACAATTTACTTTAACAACTATAAACAGCCAAAGTAAACAAGACTTATGAGAATACAAGCAGCATGCACAGCATTTAGATTAACTTACCATTTGTTTCTGAGTTCTACTAGAAATGATTCTTTCTACTTGGTAATATTTCCCTGTTTTTTTGCTGCTTTGAGACAAGAAATCTGCCATACTCAAATTATTTAACACACTGAAGAGCGGAATGAAGGAGCCTGTAAGCAGCACCGCTGACTGTCCTTCATTTCTGGCCATGTTTTCTGAAGGAGTTATCTCCATCCTTTTTAGAAGCTTGTCAATTTTATTGTGAATCACTGAAATGTCATCACCACAAACTCTACTTGCTTGCTTAGAATTTCCTTTAGAAGTGAAATTAAGAGTTGATTGGATAGGACATTTGCTTCCAAATTGCGTGGTTGCTACTTGAACGGGACTTACATTTCCAGAAGATGAATTGTCAGAGAAATTTTGTACTTCCATCACTTCCTCCGTGTCTTCATTTTCACACAATGTGCTATCTTCTTTCTTCCTTTTCTCTGCAACAGCTGCTTGATGATTTATTGGAACAATTGATTTTGAGAGGATGAAGCCAGGATCATTTTTGTGCATGTCTTTCCTTTGATGCTTGATTACCATGGCAAATCGTCTTATTACAGACCAAGCAAAAGTGAGGGTCTTGCTGCACTCTTTTCTTGTTAGTTCAAGGCTGTACGTTTCTTACATGTTTAGGAACCTGTGGATCATTGCAACCATCTAAGAGTTTCTTGGAAGCAGTTTGAAAATACTGCAAAAATTTTCGCTCATTTGAGACCTTGCTCGATATTCCACCAATCTGTTCACTTTCAACATCGGGCTCATGGTCACTGGTATTCTCATACTCATCACTTGATGACATTTTTTCTCAACCAAAATCCCTTTTTAAATAAATTCCCATTGATATTTTAACAGTTCACAACTCACAAAATTTTATAATTTTTATAATATATGAACTTATATGACTTTTATTAAATAGCCAATATTACCATTTGTGCCCATTTGCCGCATGCATTATAAATTTATGCATATTGTCATTGAATATATCAAAATATATACATGCCATAGAGATCAATAAAACAACAATTTAGTAATAGTTATTTTTCATTAACAAAAAAATAGTATACATCTAACATCTTCAGCATCACTTGAACATATTGCTATTATAAAACCAGTAAAAATGAACATACAAAATTAAGACTTATTCAGCTTAGCAAATTCACTGTGGGCACTTGGATTCCGTATTGATGCATGTTAAATGAAGTACTTCACCTGGTTATAAGCAACAGGACTTCTATATTTTCGAACAAAAACAAAGATCTCAAGTTGAAATAAATATAGTTTTGGCCAAAAAGATCAGCAAGTGCTCTGGGTCGCTCAAGACAAGAGTAAGTATGCACAAGGAAATTTAGATACGATACCTTTTGCACGCGATGCATGCCACTGAATTGTGTTTGCACGCACGAGATCTCGTCGAGTATTGCCAAAGTTTACAAACTGGCCTAATAAATTGAAAATTTCATAAAACTCGGGCCTAGGTTCCTCTGGCTATAATGGCGCGTCAATAATAACATTACTTCTTCTAGACTGAAGCGAACTTTGCATAAAGTGCGACGTTTTGTCGTTGAATTTGTTGTCTCAGACGTAAAAGAATCAGTTAAGAAACTACCGAAAAAGGATAATAACCTTTACAAAGTGGAAATAAAAGAAGTTGATCGGCAGGACAAACGTATACGCATTCATTTTAAAGGATGCGATGCACGATTTGACGAGTGGCGTCCATACGATCAAGATGGTGAATACAGAAAGTATATATTTGTGCGCTGGGAAAAACCACATGTTTTGACTTCGTTATCGTTAAACGATAGAGCTGACTACTTTATTGACATGCTATTTCGTGGTATAAAAAGGAATTTAAATTCTAAGCGAAAAGACGATCCGAACGTTCGCATCGAAATTGATGTCACGGAGGATGTTTTTAATCATGTATTTGGTGCTATTCCTCATGCGGTTGAAGAAAGAGGAAGATTAGTTTGCTCTGTTTCGTCAAACCGAATGCTCGATACTACCGTTGGGCCAAAATGGGACGAAAGAATAATAAATATTCGTGGTGATTTCTGCTTTGTGGTTGAAGGTACAGTCAAATTTTAATTGGACCAGAAGTCACCTATTGTAGAATACAAACTTATTGGAGGGAAGCTTGTAAAGACTGTAACTGAAGAGTTTTTACATTCGTTAAAAGTAGCCTCGAGCTTTGATTGGTCAGAAACTACTGAGGAAACTACCAAGAAAAGTAAAATACCCAAGCCTACCTCCCTGCATCCTCTGTTTTGTTAGATGTGTTCTACTACCAGGGCATTTTTTAACTATATAACTACTGGGGCATTTAGCCCAGCAGGCCCTCTGCTTTCCCCAGTAGTAAACATTGATTTAATGGTGAGGTGGGCCCTTTTACCAGTGTAAAAATGCAGGTTTTTGGTTATCAGTTGAATTTGTTGGAAGAAATATAGCCAGCTTTATTATAGCGCTATTACAAAACTACGTGAAGGCTTAGGCTCTGTCACAGTGGCTCTGTAATAATTCGCGTCCTGTCTCACTGCCTGCGTGCAGGCCTCATATGCTTCATAACAGACATACACGAAGTACATCACTTTGTTTTTGTTTATTCGAATGGCGCTAAAATCACAGGACATTTTATTTCAATTCAACGGCAAGGTAAGTTATTTTCTCTTTCTGTTATACTATTACCACAAACGAAATATGGAACTGATAATTATAAAAACAAATATATCAGATTTAGTTGCTTTTGCCAAAACTAAAATATTTGTGCATTTATTTTAAATATTTTAGTTAAGTTCAATGTAATTTGCCATCAGACACGAAGCTTGTAGCAGCTTGAGAGCTAAACTAAATGAAGTGTCACTGAGACTTGAAAGTTGAAATCATTTGAGTGAAATGAAAAGAAAAGAGAAAAGTGGCCACGAAAAACGCTTGGAAAGCAAGCGAAGATTGCTGAGAGAAGCTGCTTCTGCTACAGGCCAGAAATCTTTGCTAACATTTTTGAAAAAAGATTCTGATGTGAGTGCAACTGAAAAACCAGGAAAAATGCCACAACAGCCCTTGTTGTCGGAACAAGAAGGTGATAATAAAGCGGGCAATAATGGAAATGATATACCAGTTGCTGATCAAAACCTACAGGCTACTTCCAAGGAAATTCAAACAAGCTGCTGGTACAAAGGGAAAAAACTAGACATTGACTGGCTGGTGTTATATCAGAGGAATGCTTAGAGTTGACAAAAGAGATTAAAGACAATCGGCAAAGACCTTTGATTAAATGTTTATTTTGCAGCAAGTATGAGATGGAGGTGAGAAAGTTAGCCAGCAATGGAAGAGTGCCTCTTGCATGTGGTATTCGGGTTGATAATAAAGACAGATTATGTAATGTGATAGACCACTTATTTTCACCTGCCCACAACGAATCTTTACGTTTAAAGCAACTTGAGGAGTCATGAAATAACACGTCTGACAGTCATCCATGGATAAAAATAATGAAAAAATGCAAAGCTAAAACACTGGAATTTTTTAAGGAATTAAATAAATGATAAATAGAGTTGTGTTGAAATATGGCGAGTAAACCCGAAGAAGCGAACGCTGTTTTATAAGTGAAATTAAAGCAACTACCTATCGCATGTGAGCGAACAGGTTCTGCTGTAGAATCCAACAAAAATACCGCTATTTGTCGTCAAATAGTCATTAAAAGCGTTATCAGCGGACGTCGAGAAGTCGCGAATGGAAGTTGAGTCTTCAAAAATTAAGGAAGACGAAGTGGAAGAAACTATTACGAAGTGGAACAAAACCATTGAAGCGGAACTATCGAAGGCCGATGATGAGATAAAGCGATTAGAAAAATGGCAGGACAGCTGCAAACAAGAGAAAAAAAGAAACGCTTTCGAAGAGCAAATGAATTACGAGGTTAAACTACACGAATTTAAAATGAAACTCAAAATGGAACAGCAAGTGCAACTAAAAGTGGAAACACCATCTGTGGAAGCAAAAGCAAACAAGTGGAAGCAAAACTCCCTAAGCAGGTAATATCAAAATTTAACGGTAGTTACACCGATTGGCCACGTGTAGAACAAGTGCCCAAAGATAACTACCAATCAAGAGTTCTACATCCCGCACAAGGCTGTCATTAAAGAATCCTCGGAGACCACAAAAATGTGTGTCGTATACGATGCATCCGCTAAAGCAGACCATCTGCACCTTCTCTTGACGATTGTCTGAACCCTGGGCCCACCCTGCAGAATAAGCTTTGGGACGTCTTGATACAACAAAGAGCATTTCCGGTGTTGTTCTACGATTTCATTGGCATAAGGATGATTGTGCACCTCTTGAAACATTACGATTCACACGGGTTGTCTTTGGACTTGCACCATCGCCATACCTTCTACAGGGAGTGATTGAGTCGCACCTGGATGTCTGGTCGGAACAGTACCCAAAAGAAGTCGAGCACTTGGGTCGTAGCATGTACATGGACGATCTACTCAGCAGAGGATTGACGGTAAAGCAAGCTGAAGCTCGTAAGGACGTAGCCCAAGATGTTATGCAAGATGCTACTTTCGAACTTCACAAGTGGAGTTCAAATGTTAGGGATGGGCGATACCAGCTTTTTCATTCGATACGATATTTACTCGATATTTGATATATTTTTTCGATATCGATACCGATATTGATATTTTACCAGCTCGGACAACCACATTGAAAAAAGTTGTTTTTAATCAGTAACAAAACTGACAATATAAACCTTAACCTAAAACATGTCCTATAAGTGGTAAGTTTTGTCAACTATTGTTAACTATTGCTGTTAACTATTCAAATACTGTTTTTAAGTTCTGTGTTTTAACAGTTCTTATTTAAAAATAACAACATATCGACATTTTTAGACTTCAGTCTATTTCGACGGATTGAAACAAGCTCTCCTGCTTTCGAGAAGAGCCTCTGATAGGACAGATGTTGCAGGAATACAAAGATACTTCTTTGCAAGGTTGGAGAGAATCTTGTAGTCTTTCTCGTTATCTTTCCACCATGTTAGTGGATCTTCATCTCTTTCTAGAAGTTTACTGTCAAAGAATCTTCTAGACTCCTTTTCCACAGCGATGGTTGGTGATGCTTGTGATTGTCTGTCTGCAACTTTTTTATCGAAAAGATTCCACAAGCCAACAACTTGTTCTGGTGCTCTCACCGCTGTGTGTTCATTAGTGGAAACTGGCACTGCAGGAACATGTTGTTTCATCTCTTGGACAATCCATTGCTCCCCCTGTCGCGCAGGTACAGAACTGGAAAAAGCCAGTTTCTTCATGCGTGAATCTAGTAAAGTAGGGAGAGCTAGCAAATTCACACCTTCTAGGCCTGTAAAACATCAACGCAGTTGAACAGTTAACTCAGAAGCAAGGGTTGTATCTTTGTGGGTACTTTCCGAAGTCAAATGTTGGAGGGACTTCGCGAGTGGTATAACCTTTGAAATTGAGATATATTGATCGGCTGATATCTCTGTTGTGGTGCGCTCAAACGGCTTCAGAACAGCCACTGCAGCTCTGAGCACTTGCATCTCTGAGAGGGAGAGGCACAGATCATTGCGATTTGAAAGACAAAGCGTGGTCGTAACGGTTTCGTGCTGCTCAATGATGCGCTCGAACATGTAGACTGTAGAATTCCACCGGGTATCCACTTCCTGGATTAACTTGTGGATAGGAACGTGTACTTGAGCTTGGATCTCCTTCAGCTTATCCGTGGCTTTTGTGCTCTGATGAAAGAATGTTACAATTTGTCTGCATCTCTTTCTTATAGCGCTGATCAGATCAGTTTTGATTGCTTCCGATATGACAAGGTTCAGGGTGTGTGCGAAGCATCTGACATGTTTCCAACCAGCTATTCTAACTGCAGCAACAGTATTGGCAGCATTATCTGTTACCATTGCTACCACCTCTGATATCTCCCATGATGTTGCAACCCTAAGAAATGATGCAGCGATATTCTTAGCAGTGTGGCTTGATTTGAACGCGAATGTCTCAAGAACCAGAGATTTTAGTACCCAAGACAAAGTAAGATAGTGGCAGGTAATGGTCAGAAAGCTCTCTGTTGCTCTTGATGTCCACAGATCACTTGTAAGGGTCAAGCTCTTGCTTAATCTTTAATCTCTTTAACTTGTTTAGAATACATATCAGGCAGCATTCGTGTCACCGTTTTTCTGAACGAAAGCTGGTATAGAGGATCTATCAAATGTAGCAATGATTGAAATCTGGCATCCTCCACCACTGATAGGGGTTGAAGGTCTGTTGTAATCATTTTCAACACTGCCTCGTCAATTTTTCTGCATCGTGTAGACGTTGAGGAGTATTTTCCATGTGGTATGGTGTCTAAGATTGTTATTTGTCTTTTTGTTTTACTGGGTGGTTTTTTTGCATTCTTTTCTTCATCTAATTTTCTTTTCCTTTCAGCCTCTTTGTATTGCTCTTGATGTTTCAGTTTTAAATGCTGAAAAACCGTTACAAATAGTTACGAAAAAGTTTTTAAATTGTAGTAGTTCACGGATTAGGTTTGTGTTGTAAAGTGTTGTATAGCTACGAATCTCTAAGATCAATCGCCCAGTTACCTTAAAAAGGTTGGAGGTGTTGGTGCCATGTTTAACGTTTTCAGAGCAGATGCTACATTTCGAAGTTCTCGTTATTTTTGCAGTATCTGTTAGTTTGTGAAAATAATCCCAAACAGCACTTCTTCGACACTTGTTATTAACAGCGGCATAATTGGCCTCAAAGTCTGCCGGGTCACCCTCTTCCAAGACTTCTAATGCTTCTACGGAATTGACAATTTCTTTAACTACTATGTAGCTACAGACTAATGTTGACTTCCCACAAGTACGCTGATGCAAGTACATGCATCGTCATTGCTTCAAATACAATCACTAATGATATGTCTGAAAAAAGAACAGTGAACACCAAGGAAAAGTAACTTATTCAAAATAACGTACGGGAAAAAATACTAAAAAAGAGAAAATTCACAGCAAAAATCAAATGCATTTTTTTGCATTTTGCAAGCAGGGGTATGTATTCTTTGGACATAGAAAAATGCTAAATCCCAAGGCATATTTAAAATCCAAATAAATTAAATGATTACCTTCAAGATCAATCATTTCTTCAACGCCAAAAAAACACGACACTCAGTAGGCAATCCGCAAACTCGACACCTCAGTGCTCGACACATGTTTATTTTTAGTTGATACTTCATTTTATGGGGTTATAATGGATCTGTTAATTAATTGTAACGACTGATTTATAAAGCAAACCAGTAATCCAAATTATGGACACCAGCTGTTTAGACTTTTTTGTTTTGACCCTTTGGCGTTAGTAAAGACATTACCATTACCACAATAGACTGATTGCATTATGGGCAAAATTTTGAAAAAAGTTGAAATAGGAAAATTTATTACCACAGCATTGAAGAGCATCCTAAAATTAGTAAAATTGAAAAGTTTGGTTGCAAAACGTTGTAAAATGTATAAAATGCAAGCCTGTGAAGATTGCAAATTTTCTATATTTTTGTATTACACACGGAAAATTGATACCAACATAGAGAAAACGGTATCAATTTTCAGTGCGTAACACAAAAGTATACAAAAATTCGCAAACTTTGCAGGGCTATATTTTCCTTTTTACAACATTTTGCGACCAAACTTTGCAATTTTACTAATTTTACGATGCTCTTCAATGCCGTGGTTATGAATTTTCCAACTTCAACTCTTTTCAAAATTCTGTCTATAATGCAATCGGTCCCATTACCACCCTCTAGCATTTTCATAATAAACCCACTGACCACAATGGAACAGTATCGCAGGCTCAGAGTATCGAAATATCGATATTTTTTGCCAATATCAATACTTCCTTTCCAAGCACTGGTATCGGAAGTATCGAGTATTTGGTATTGGTATCGGCCCATCCCTATCAAATGTACCAGAGTTGGAAGTAGGCAACAGTCAGCAAGAAGGGGAACTTTCAGTCGAACAGTCTCATGCGAAGTCGCAACTTATGGTGAAACCCAGAGAAATGAAGGTGCTTGGCCTCAAATGAGACAAACAAAGTGATACCCTGAAAGTTTCACTTCCGAGCGAAAACGTACCGGCTACAAAGAGGGACATCTTATGCAAGTTGGCAAGGATTTATGATCCTCGAGGGTTGGTGTCACCTCTGACTCTGGAGGGCAAACTCATATATCGAGATGTGTGTGATGCAAAAGTGCCGTGGGACACTGGTCTTGGCAGTGCTTTGTTAGGAAAGTGGCAGACCTGGGAACAATCTTTGCCTACAGAGATAGAAGTACCGAGGTCCATCGTTAGATATCAAGAACCTGTTAACAAGGTTGAATTGCATTTGTTCGGTGATGCGTCAACAAAAGGTGCCGGGGCTGCAGTTTATGCAGTGGTTAAACAACCCTCGGGATCGACTCCCGGCTACCTAGTAGCCATTAAGAGTAGACTAGCCAAGAAGAATTTATCAATTCCATGCCTAGAACTCGTTGCAGCCCATATGACAACCAACCTTTTAGAGAACGTTTGCTCAGCACTACCTAAAGAACTACAACCATTAAAGTTTGCATGGCTCGACAGCACAGTCGCGTTCCATTGGATAATGCGTAAACGGAGCTATTGGCAGTTTGTCGCTAATCGCGTTGCAAAGATCCAGGCCCACCTGTCAATCTGCTGGCGGCACGTACCGATGAAGGATAATCAAGCAGACATTGCCAGCCACGGTGGCGTAGTCGGCTCATTCTAGGGGTCGGGTCCAGAATGGCTTCAAGAACCAGCAAGGTGGCCAGTGAACCCAGTAACCCAACCCTCAGTCGAATCGAATGCCAAAGCCAAGATTGTTCGTGAGGTAGTATGCTTAGCCAAGTCCACGCAACCAGAGAAGGAGGACTTTGATTCCCTCCTCGAAAGAAGTATGTTGCGCGGCACCCTTTGAGTGCTAGCGCAGGTTAACCGATTTATTGCTAACAGCCGCAGACACGAGAAACGATCGGGTCCTTTAGACACCGAAGAAACCGAGACGGTAAAGATCTGGTGGATCAAACGAATTCAAAAAAGAGACACCATCGACCCTCATTACAAAGACACTGTGCCCGACTCGGTCTTCAATCGGTTGAGCAAGGTGTAACCGTATGTGTGGGACGGATTCACGGAAGTTACCCGATTTATCTGCCACGAGATTCAGAATTCACGGAAAAGTTAGTTCAACGAATTCATTGCAAAATGATTCATAATGGCATTGGGCTTACGATGGCAGCGGTAAGAGAAAGATATTGGGTCATACGCTTGCGCAGTCTCGTGAAAAGAAATGTTGGGGATGCAAGAGGTTTCAGCAAAACATGTATACTCCACCAGTAACTGGTCAATTGCCGGACAACAGAACCACACCTGGCACCACATTTGAGGTAATCGGTGTCGACTTAGCTGGTCCAATGAAGTTTCGGAAGTCTAACAAAGCCGAGGAAAAGGCTTACCTATGTATTTTTGTGTGCAGCTTATCGAGAGCAATCCATTTGGAACTTTTGCATAATCTGGAGACAAGTACCTTTATCATGTGTTTGAAACAGTATATCACCTGCCGAGGACGTCCGCAAGTGGTGTATTCCGACAACGGTGGCGCGTTCACAAAAACTAGCAAGTGGTTGGAGCAGTTACGAAAGGACGAGAAGCTGCGGGGGCTTATGGAAGAAGACAAAATCAGACGGAAATTCAAACTAAGCCATGCACCCTAATGGGGTGGCCAATTTGAGCGCCTCATCGGCGATGTTCAAGGTGATTGGGGGAGGTCATCTCACTTGGGATGAACTCAGCAAAATAATGCTTGATGTCGAAATACAGTTAAATCATCGGCCACTGACATATATCGAGGATGACGTCGAACTGCCAACCTTAACACCAGTCTCATTCCTACATCAGCGCACTTGCCAGCTTCCACAAGAAGAGCCCTGGCAAATCAATGAACGTGACCTGAAAAAGCGAGCGAAGTACTTGGTCGAATGCAAGAATAAGCTGTGGTGACGATGGAAAAAGAATACCTGGTAGCATTACGGGAAAGGCATAACATGGCTCACAAGCAAACTAAGTTTCAACCAAAGCGTGGGGATGTAGTGATCGTGCAATCACAGAGCAAGAACCGCAGATCGTGGCCTTTAGCAATTGTCGAAGAAACATACCTGGGAAAGGACGGAGTCGTTAGACCAGTCCGTGTCAAGACTCCCAATGGGACTTTGGAGAGAGCTATGCAACAACTGTACCCACTTGAGCTCAAGTGTGATGTCGCAGAGAAGAAAACAGTTCAGCTGAATCCTGATGCAACAAGTTTTGAGCCACAATCTGCAAGAGATGCAGCTGCTGCAGCGAGATGGCGAATCCGAGAAGATCAAGTGAACTGATTGAACGGTTGACATTATGTTTCCATAGATATTTAACGTATGATAAACATTATTTATATACAGCTCCTACAGACTGTATACAGGGGAGTGTGTCGTGGATTTGATTGTAATCGATAAACCAGAAACGAACGAAAATAGGTAGCTAGCCAATGGGCTTGCAGTAATTGCATGTGCTTTGGAACTGGGGAATTATTGGGGAGCGTTGCTTTCGTAGGTTGTATAACATGTGATCAGACACATATTATTAAAGTTATATTATATTTTGAGAGTTTTTGAGGGATTTCTTTCGATTAAACCGGCGATTCTTTCGTAGAGACACCTCGGGAGGCAGGTAATCTGTGAAACTACCTAAAGATGACGCATTTTCACGACTTTGCTCCGATTGCTCGTCGACCTTATTTAACAAATACTTGGCAAAATCACTGTGCGAAAATCACTGTGCGATTTTTCAGCAAATCTGATCGAATCTTTCTTTGCTATCCACTCGTTGAATACGTTGATGTCCAAGCATATTCATTTAATTTCTGTGCTGCATTTTGGTCTTCCTCGTTTTGGTGGGCTTGGGTTTGACATTTTGTCGCAGCCAAATAGTCAAAACTGAAGAAAATCCATAAATTATTTTCTGAACCCTTGACTTATTGGGATAGTGCTGCATATAATTTTAAACACCATGCTGGAGGAGAAATGGGTTTGCATGTTGTACTTTTCCCATTTTAACTTCTTTACTTACACAAATATCAGGGGCAGCTCAGCCCATTGAGGTAATACTAGATTCTCAACCTAAAAAAGAGGTTGAGGAAAATAGGAGGAACCTTGCTCCTATTATTGATTTGGTTATTTTTTGCAGTCGACTTGGTTTGCCGTTGCTAGGCATCGTGACGAAGCCAAATATCACCCAGAGGTAGGCTGTTACTACACTGGGGGTGTTGGAAATTTTATTGAGTCGCTTAATTTTAGAGTTAGAGCAGGTGATAAAGTTTTAGAAGACCATTTAAAGACTTGTGGTGTTAAGTCTAGTACGTTTTTTCTGTTATTGCTGACGAGGCTGCAGACTCTTCACATAGAGAGCAAATGTCTTTAGTATTGCATTTTGTAGACTCTAATATGAACATTAGGGAAGAATTTATAGCATTTCTTCGCATAAGTATGGATTAAGTGGGGCCCAACTTGCCAAGCTTTTATTAGATTTAACATTATCCATTGAAGATTGTAGAGGTCAAGGCTACGATGGAGCAGGCTTTGTTGCAGGGAGCATTGATGGTTTGTCTGCTCATATATTAAGACTAAATACAAAGCCCTTTATACTCATTGTTACAGCCAAAGATTAATTTATCAGTTTGTGACTGTTTAAAAATAGCTGAGGTAACAACTATGCTGAAACAGGTTAATGATGTTTCACATGTTATTAACAGTTCTCAGACACATAGTATACCTTTTGAGGATTATATTAAGACACATAGTTCTGATACTGAGACCAGAAAAACACATTTGAGCGACATTTGCAGAACTCGATGGGTTGAGCATGTTGAAGGTATGGATATGTTTAAGCTACGGATACACGGGAAATTTTTTCTTGCAACGGCAATGCAATTTTTGTAAAATTATTTGATTGCCATCGAAAATTGATCTGCGACAGCAACGCAATGTAATGCGCAATCGATGCCGAAAGTTCAAACTTTTTTATTTTTGGCAACGATTGCCGGCAATTAAAGGTGTGGTCAAGGAAGGTCAAGGGTAGAATTTTTTAAATTTCTTCACCAGCCAATGAAATTGTGGGATTATTCTGTTTTGGAAGGAAAATTTCGAAAAGTTCCTGCAATCTGTTGCAATAATCTGGGTAGCGTTGCACACTCAGTTGTCCGTGTACCCACTTCTTGTGACGGCAATGCAATGATTTCAAAAAATTGCATTGCCGTTGCGAGAAAAATATTGCCCGTGTATCTGTAGCTTTACTGAGCTTTTTGTTCCATTGTATCACACACTTTGTAATATGAAATATAACGTAGAGGGTGAATTTAGACCAAATCTTGTTACTGATGCAAATTTACATTTAATAAGTATTTTACATTTTGAATTTGTGGCTACTTTAGTTATCACCAACCATGTTCTTGATGAAACTCTTCCTGTTACCCAATTGCTGCAAGGAAAGAGTATCGATATAATGGATGGTATCCACTTAATAAATTCATTGAAAGATAAATGATGTTAATGAGGAATTCTTTTAGTAGTTACCATGATATGTGGTATGATGAAGCTTTGCAGTTAGCAGCTAAAGTAGGTCTCAAAGAAGCAAAGCCAAGAACTGTTCGTAAACAAACTACTAGGGCAAACCCACCCTTCAAGACTATATCTGAGTATTACAAGAAAATTATTACCATTCCCCTCATTGACCATTTTAATTCATCTTTGCAGGCACGATTTGACATTGATAGTGTTAATGTTTACAAGGGATTAAGTATTGTTCCGGCCAAAATCTTGTCTTTACCTAGCAATGGAATTAATTGGATTGAGCTATTTAAACCTGTTGCTACTTTTTATTAATATGATCTACCTAATCCCATTAGTATTAGATGCTGAGCTGTCTTTGTGGGACACATACTGGAAAACCTTTGCCGGACCATGCCCTTCTAACAGCCGAAACATTGAAAGCTGTCAATTTTGATGGTTTTGAAAAAATTAAGGTCATACTTTGCATTTTAGGTACACTTCCCATTACGTCTTGCAAGTGTGAAGGGTCTATTTCAGCACTTAGGATGCTTAAGGATTATAAGCGAAGTACAATGATTGAAGAACGTCTTAATGGTTTGTTTAGCTTTGATGAACATTCATCAAGAAATTGTTCCAGACACAGATCAGGTAATCGATAAATTTTCCGTTGGGAACACAAGGTTGAAATTTAGTTGAAATTGCTCACTTCTTGTGTTGAAAGATTTTAATGAAATATACTGTACAAGTTAATACAGTACAAACACATGGTGATTGTACTCTTTAACAAATGAAGCACGAGTGTCATTTAAACTACACTACATATGATTTACCATTCATAATACATCATAATGGACCAACGTATGCATTTGTGCATGGGTCCTCTAAAGTATAATCATTTCAGAACTGAGGCAATTCTTTTACATACTAGATTATCAAAGCTATTTCAAGTACAAGTTCATACTACCTTTTATGTAATCTTTCTCATAACTTTAAGAGAATACACAGGATAAAAGTCATAAAACAATAACAATAATTCATCATCTTTATTATATTTACACACTATCTGCACATGAATTGAAGTTTAATATTCAGTTCTTAATTTGCTCCACTTACATTGGAAGCTCTTTTATCTCTTCACAATATCACTATATACACAATCATACATTAAAACGTTCTGGAATACACAATATAAGGTAAACGTTTGCACACTTCTCATGTGCATAGAGTGGCAGCTTATAGAACTTAATACTTTAACTCTAAATATGCCTCGTTCATATTAGACGTTTTTGCATCTCTTTACAATATAACTATATTTATCACATACTTGTGCCTTTATCCGGGCGATAACACGGTGACATAAAAACGATATGTTCCGTGATATCGTTTTTTGTCCCGCGATATCGTTTTTTGTCCCACTCAAAACAAAGATGGCGTCCGACTGAAGGATCGATAGAGAGATAATAAAAATATAAATAATACAAGGAAAGTAACACAAAGAAATTTGCAGCTATTAAAAGATAAGTTATTTTTGGTTTGTTTTTTTAATTTCTACCTGTTTAGTGTATTTTCAGCAATCATTTTGAATTCATTTTGAAATGTACTCGAAGTGTAAATAATTTGAAAATATAATCTGGTTTTTGCTCTAGATAACGGCACAAGTATGTGATAAATAGGTTATCACATTCGAGACTCGGTAATATCAGTTTTATCGCTCTTGTTACGATATCATATTTTGTCCCTCGTTCGCTGCGCTCACTCGTGACAAAATATGATATCGTCTCTCGAGCGATAAAACTGATATCACCTCGCCTCTCATATGATAAGCTATACATACACGATTATATATTATTATTATTATTATTAGCTAACATGCACAACTTGACGAAAACAAACGAATATTCAGTTATGTTAATGTCTATCACATATTTTATGCAAATTATACGAGTACTTTTGAAATTAGCTCGAACGCATAGGCACATAGGCAGCCATGGCTGACGACTTATATGTGATTGAGGTACTTATTGCTGAGCTGGGTGTGGTTGGTGGGGATGTGGTTTAGCTGCTCGTTGCTGAGGTGGACGTGGTTGGATTGGGTGTGGTTGACAGAGTGGTTGACGAGGAAATGAAACTTGTTGGGGTAATGGCATTTGTATAAGATCCTTATCGCATGATATGATTCTTGACGTTGCTCTGGATTTGCAAAATTTGCATATTCAGTTCGTCCACTCTTTCCATCAGACCCCTGAAATATACAGTAAATATTTACATAAACTACACATATACACACAAAATTGGTTGGGTATTTTGTTTATGTCTTTGCAAAAATCAATGTTTGATTACTGTACTTACTGGCTTACTTCAGGATTAACGTAGTCTCAAACTCGCCTACGCACAGAATTGGTAACCAATGTGTGATAACAGCTCAATTCGGGATTTCTTTTAATACCATTGAGTATAATATCCCACAAAGCACCGTGTTGCCGACATTGCTCTGCAATAATAAGCCTTCCTTCTACGTTTCCAATCTTTACTCTTGGTCGTGGAGGCATTGCTAAAAACTTGTTCTCCTACTAAACATGTGGAATTGTCCGTAACCTCCCAAGGGTTTAAAAATGTCCATGAGCTTCGTAATCAACTAGCCAGTATAAGAAATTTTTCATGATGCAACGACATGCAGAGTGAATATAAAATAAGTAAACCCTTTCAAATTTAATAACCATGCATAATAGGCATCATGCAGCTATATGTAAACTTGACATCAATAATTGCTTTAAATAAATGGTTCATAAAATTCTACGCTCTTAAATGCATGGAAGGTTAAGTTCCAACCGTATGAAACAAAAGAACTTAAGTCTAGTCCTCACTAGCGACATAAGCATACGCAAAATAACAAACTTTAAGGATAAATTTTCCTCTGAGGTTTACAAAAGCAAAGCAGAAAGAATTTTCTTTTGAATTTGCTTTTGTTTTGCCATAGCTTATGCTCGTGCTTAATAGTCTTATGTTTGTGCTTATGCTTGTGCTTATGCTTATGCCCATGCTTATGTCGCATGCTCGGTGGATATCTTTGTTTTGTTTTACATTGTGCTTAATTAATCTGAATTTGAAAGGATTGATGTTTTTACGCACACTGTTCACAGTACATGATTTGAATATATCAGCTTAATCACTTGACGAAAATTCATAATTTCTCGTGTCGACCAATACGCAAGCGGTATTCGTTCATTTAACTTGTGCATGTTAACTATTAAAACTTTATTGGATAAATATATATACCGAAAGGAAGGAGAGCAAACGGGACTTACCTCCAGTTGAACTTTTAACATATACAGAACATACAAAGAAAAATGCGTAAATTAAGGTCATTAAGTAAAAATATACCAACAGCTCGAATGGTTTGATTAAAATTTGAAAGCCGTTTAAAAGCGAAATGCATATATTTTGTTAGAGGAATAATACCTTAAAAATGATATACAATATAACATACAATATAATATACAATATAACCTTTTGGGATACAAAAGATAATACAGTAAATGTCTGCACACTTTATTCCCAGGTGCATACGGTGGAAGTCTATAGAACTTAATATTTCAACTCTAAATTTGTCTCGTTAACATTAGAAGCTCTTGCATCTCTTTACAATATATATATACACGATTATATAATATACAATATAACCTTTTGGGATACAAAAGATAATACAGTAAACGTCTGCACACTTTATTCCCAGGTACATAGGGTGGAAGTTTATAGAACTTAAGAGTAGATTTTTTACAAGCTCGCATATCCGGCGCTCAAAACCCATTAGATTGCATGAGCCACAGATTGCATAATAACAAGATGGCGGCTTGTTTCTTTCAAAAATTCGAAGTATGATAGTACATTTAAGTTTGGAAAATGCGTGGTAATTTTTTGGATAAAAACAAATTTATTTAAAGCAAACAGGGCACTCTTCTTTTACCAAAATATGTAAAAATCAGAGCTTCCCAAGTGCATAATATTGTCCTGACTGTACAGTGTTAATGCATCGATCAAGTAAGCACGCAACATGGAAGGTAAGATTGTATTTGTATTTGAGTAACTGTTTGAAATTAAACGTATGTATAACATGCTACAGACATTAAACATTCTATTTTGTAAATTAAAGTCTTGGAGAGCAGTATATTCAAAGTATTACTATTTCAATTGCACGTTTAAATATTCCATTCTAGAATCAATCATTCTGTTGTGTCTTGGCACAGAATTGAGGATTTTCATTCTAAACGTTGGTTTTAAAATTGATTTACATGTTTGAGTGGTTTGTAGGTGCCAAATTTGTTTGAAAGACTTCCACATAGAATGACCTTAAATGACAATCTATTGTGTTAGTGAAATTTGCATAAATACTCATTTTCATAACCATGCTTTGTAACAGACATATACAAGATTATGTGCTGAAAATCTTTGAAAATCTTCTTCCGATCAAGCTTATTTGGTATTGATGTAATTTGCTTTGAATCTGAGGGGTAGGTCCAAGGTTGTTTTTTGCCATTTTTGAGACCCACCAGAATTATTGTAAAAATAAACAATTGCTGTAAAAATCAGCATTTAGCCTTTCAGAAAAATTAAAATGATAATACTTAGAAATGTGACAATAATTTTCAGTCATTTTTCTTCAACATAACCTTAAAAATACTTTGTCTAGGAAATTTTTCACAAAACTTTAAAGACTTTATACATTGACCATATTTGGTTGAAATTGTCCCATAGTTACATCCAATACTTAACGACAAAAAATTACTCAAAAACTGTTTCCGATCAAGCAAACTGTAGTTTGCAAAAAATATGTATGTTTTTAAACAGTATTTTATTCCTTAAAAATTCTTTCAACTTTTTAATTAATTGTTGGCTATGGCCAACGTCTACTGCAAAAGAATGTCCATAACTGTAATTTTTAGCAAAATAATTCTACCCATACTCATGTTGAACTAACGTTGCCAGTACAGGCAGTGCAGTCAAAAGAACAGAAAGAACTAGGTTCTGTCAATACCTGAAACAACAAAACAGAATTTGACGCTTGAAGCGAAGGCTTTTTGACGGGCAGCTATCTTCTTCACTTAAAACGTCGAATTCTGTTTATCGTTTCAGGTAGTGAAAGAACGTATTTCTTCGTGTACTACATGTAAATATGGAAACCTCCTTTTTAAGAATCATTGTGCGCTAATATTCAATTTTAACATGAGTTTTCCATCGGGATGAAATCAACATTCACGCTGTAACTTTAGTCTTTTTCTTTTATATGCACTCCAATAGTTCTTTATTTGTGCTTCTTTGAGCACCAGGTCTTCTCCAAGTTTATTTTTCAGTGAACTTGTTGCTTTTCTAATCTTGGACCCTTGTTTCCCCGCACTTCCCTTCAATAGCATTCTGTAAAAAGACTGCAAATCGGTGTTTAATTAGTCTGAGCAATACGGTTTCCAGCAAGCTTTCTCTGTTTTGTAGCACTACCAAGAGCTTCTTTAACTGGTACTGACTCTCGGATTTCCTTGGCTGTTTTTCTTTTCCTTTCTCTATCTTTCATACTGCATGTCTCAACATGCTTTGCCAGCCAAGTAGGTCTCAAAAAATTTCTTCCGCACTTTGGACAACCGTCGACTTCACAATCCGTATTTTGCTCTATGATTTTCGAACATTGACGTTCCTTTTTCGGTTTTTGTGTTTTCATTAATTGAGGCTTAACACTTTAATAATTTTCAATGTTGAAATCTGATATGACTCCACTAGATACATTTTTGGACATGAACTTTTTCCAAAGCTTAAATAGCCGTTCCTTTGTGAAACATTCACCTGCATAATGATTACTTTGTTCTCTGGCAACTATTGCAATGCATTCATGGCCGTCATAAATGTAGATGAAGCACCCAATCTATTTATTCCATTCCAGGTGTTTGCAGTTTTTGGCTCTTTTGTTCGGTCTATCGTTATTTTGTAAACATGTGTTCCTTTGAGATGATCTGCTGTCCCATCAACCAGAATACTTTGTAAAATATTGTTTCCTTGTTTCATCCACCCTTTCAAGACGAATTTAAAAGTGGCGAAGTGCGAGTCTAATGAAGTCTTACCTTTTTGTGCTTCAAAAAAGAAATAGGGAACAATTTTCATTGGGCACAATTCTAAAAAACGCATCAGCCATACCTATTACGAAAGTATTATGATAATGACGCCCATTGTCCAACCAAATTGACAGTTTTTTTATGTCGTCATGCTTCGCAGCAAAATTTTTGAACCAAAATTAAAATTTGGCGAAACCTAAACAAATTGAATATTTTTGTGACCTCTGCTTGCATGCTTGCAGTTAGTATTCTGTGACATAGTAGCAACTAACAATTACAATTTTTTTGAGCAAAAACTTTCCTGATGCTGGCAGAACTATTTTTTATAACATTTCAATTTTTACAGCTTTCCTCCACTCGCACTTTTATGTGCTTACTTAATGTATGGTTACTATTGCAACAAAGAGGCTATTTTAAAATATATTGTTCAAAGAAAGTGTTTTTGTACTTACCTTTAATCCACACAAAAATTCTCAGCTATGTACTTAGTATTATACACTAGTTTGCTCAGTCTTAACTTTTTCTTTCCGACGTCTGAAACACAGCTATCAAAATTCCACCTGATGTGCAAACAATTAGAGGCCCGCTCTTTTGCCTGGTTACCAAGTTTTGAGTGTTTTGAAAAAAAAACATGCGACTTTGTAAAAAATCTCCTGCTAATATTTTAACTCTAAATTTGTCTCATTAACATTAGAAGCTCTTGCATCTCTTTACAGTATAACTACATATACACGATTATATAATATACAATATAACCTTCTGGGATACAAAAGATAATACAGTAAACGTCTGCACACTTTATTCCCACGTGCACAGGGTGGAAGTTTATAGAACTTAATATTTCAACTTAAATTTGCTTCATTAGTTAACATTAGAAGCTCTTTCATCTCTTTACAATATAACTATAAATACACGATTATATAATATACAATATAACCTTTTAGGATTTGAGAAAACAAGCAAATTCACATCCATGAAATGTCCTACTTTGTCACCTATTTCCAACCAAAATCCTTTCGCTCTTGCAAAAGGTGTGAAGGTGGGTTTCTGGCACTTTAAAACCAGACTGCTTGTTCCTGTGTATGGCCTTTTTTTAAAGGGCTGTCCATGTCAGATCACAGTTTACTATTTTTTGGTAAATGTGTTTCATGGCATTCTGATGAGCCCTGACATAGGGCGAAACAGTCTACTTAGGAAAAATGTATCATTTTTAAGTGGAAAACGTGCGACATTTGCGCATCTGCAGTTTAAAAAATATGTACCTTTACGAAAATCAGGTTATCATTCTGATGTCAAATGACATCATTGGTTCTTACGTCACCATCAATAACATCATCATCGATTACATCATCATTACCGATGAGGTCATGGAATTTTGACTTAGGTATGAAAAATCCTGGATCCGCCCCTAAGAATACGTTTAAGATTCTGCCGGTTATTATGATGTGTTGCAAAAGTATTGATAAATGCATTTAATTGTGTTTAGTTGAAACAAAAATACAACATGAAACAAACCTTTACACATATTTCCAGCGTACTTTGTGAAAGTTTTCAGTATACTTTATGCATGTGCATTTCAGTATATTTTGTGTGTGTGAATGGTGCGTATTATATATCCGTGTACATATCTAATACTTCATGTAAGAAATCATATACCGGTTTATTATTATATATCAAGTGTCAAAGTTGATTCATTCTAGTATCTTATTGGTTAAAAAACGATCACATGAAAGTAACGAAATTGAACTGTTGACCGCATGAGGTATGCGAGGGCATTAAAAGTATTAATGTCCATGTATTAATGCCCGGCAGTGATAAAACTGGAAGTCATGCATGTGTGACCTTTGTACTTATGAATCTGAAAGTTGTTTTACTCTGCAAAGTTTATTTTTAGTTTAAAATTTTGTTCAGTAAAAACAGCTGTGTCTTGTTTAATAGTGTCTTTCACTTTGACACTTGATATAAGAATATATCACTTACTTACTGGGCCCTGAGGAAAGCATCATCTTTTGTGATCCCAAGACCGGCAATGTTTGCCTCGGGAAACATCGCCGTCTCGGGATCACAAAACATAGTGTTTCCCTAGCGCCCAGTAAGAAAGTGTTTTAATTGCAAAACAATTTGGCGGCGACAAACCAACCAACTACTAGCGGATTTGTTGATGCTATATTATCACATCAAGAATTAACAAATAGTCTAGCCAGAGCAGTGGAATCATCAGGAACGAGTCGTCAAGCAGTAACGTGCTTCCACGATGTGGAGCAAGAAGTTTAAAATGTCTTTCGTCCTGGCTCAGCAACGTTTTCTTCAAGTGATGTGCTACCAACGGCCACTGTCAGACAAGCAACTACAAGTGCAACTCCAGCGCTGGCTATGCCACCTGTACGACCGATTTTCCAAATGCGGAGAAATTATTCCTCTCAATCAGGAAGAAGGTATTAGTATTGTTTATATCTTGTTATTTATTATACCGGGAGGGGACAGTTGCTGAGATCCTGCCTGTTATGTGAATTCTATTGAGTGTTTACACGATCCCGCTTCTACCCCGCCTAGACAATATCTCGGCATCAGTTGCAGGGATCTTGTCTAAACAGGACGAAAAATTTCCATATAAACACTCAATCCCCACTAGGCGGGGATGGATTTTGACTTCTGAGCACCCACAATAGCACTTATGCGGGTTTTCCCTAAGGCTATTGTCTTCACATAGACATGCCATCCCGCCTATGCAAGTTTCATGTCTAAGTGAGATAACAACGTCTCGTCCAGGCTACGCGGGATCATATAAACAGGCCCTTAGATATATATTTTAACCTTTCATTTGTAGATCAGATATCATAATTAACAACATTGATTGTATTCTGCATGTAGTGCATAGTATTACATTATTTCTTGCAGACGAAAGACTTCAAATACTTGTAAAAAAACTGCTCCACAAGAGGGGACATGCACAAAAGAGGTCATCCTCTTAACTTGCCCAACGGATTGCCGAGTTGTTAGACAAGGCCCAAAGCAGTTTCTCTACGAACAAGGCCATGTCTTAAATGCAGTAGAACTGTACAAGGAATAGAGTGCAGATGAGGTGATACGACATTTTACTCAATGTTTTGGCAGGAAGATTCCTGATGGCACAAGGTATTGCCATTTGAATATAAGAGTACATGTGCAGTCAGTATTTAGACCTTTATCTTCGTGGTTGTAATTTCGTCTTGCCCTGTCTGGTCATGCAAAATTTAGCAAGATTTTCAAACATCCATCATGCTATTAATCCCTAGAATTTTGTACTGGCCATTGCACAATTACATATGCATCCATGTAAATACGTAAATTAAAGTAAAATTTTGGCTAACATAGCAATCCTAATTGGTTATTTTTATAAGTATGTATATATAACAAATGGTTTGTTACAATTGTACAACAATACTATACATCACTTTTTTGATGTGGTGGGGAAATTATGATGGATGTAGTAGTAAATTTGTAACTACATAAATCCTGTACTACCACCAGACCAGTCCTTGACAGGATATATCATTAGTGAAATATTTTGTACAAAGGCAATTTACCTGCGGCAATCTGTAGATCTTGTCCAGATAAAGGTATAATATTTTCATTATACTTATTTGCGCAACACTGTTTTGTGATGTGGTTTAACCACATCATATGTTATACTTTATTTACTTTGAGTCACTCTGAATTCAATAATACTGCTCTAATATTATCATACACATTCTGTAGTAGAATGGAGTGAATTGGGGCAGAAGTTTAGTGCATTATTTTTAGTGAAACTTTACCTTAAATAATATGAAAATATAATATTTAACAAGATAATGTACAAAATTTCTGCCTCAATTCGTAACAGTGGCAGTGTACCTTAGTACAGTGGTTCTATGCTCTTTGTATGCATACATGACCAGATGTATGGAAATTGTAGTACAAGATGGTGAACTTCATTCCACAACCTGATGGGAACACAAATTATTATCCCTTCACTAACCAGATATGATGGGTGGATTGTCAATTATAAAAGCAGTGGCAGCACCAGGCTATAAACTGAATGGAAGGCAAAGGAATGTTTGTGGGGTAGAGAATGCTTTATATATTAATGATAGTCAATAGATAGGGCATAATTTTAAATGAAACACAGTGAAATTGTGCAACATTGTAACAATCTTGAAGGCAGGACACATTTTTTTTTGGAGGGGGCAGGGCAAATGCCCCCTTGCCCCCCCCCCCTAGTGGCACTACTGTATAACAGTTCAGCTGCATGCATTAAATCCAATAATGCCTGGCATTGTCTGCATTTTACCTACCACATCCCGTCTGCACAGTGGTATTTAATTTATTAAGTAATGCAGTATTTAATTTATCAAGTAATTTATGAACATTCATCCAAGGTGGACTCCAGTGATGATCAAAAAATGGTATGCAATTTCACCAGATGTCCAGAAATCAAACAGTGCTTGACGAACCAAAAAGAAAGAAAACCAGGCCTAAAGATGACCAGCGTAAGGAAACTTCAACATCTATTGGGTATGTATCCAAATTAATGTTCAGTTCTTCAATGCAAGAGCATATCCAGTGAACTAATGCAATTTACAGAATGATGTACTGGTACTGTTTCAATATTTCCATTCCTGACATGAAGTCTTGTATTCTTCCTACGTTGAATTTTAAATTCTGATGATGAGGAGGAGTTGTTTAAAATTTGTGAGGAGGAAGAAAAGAATGTAAACCATGCTATTGCAGCATCCCTAGAAGACCAAGAAGTGTACGTTGCTTTACTGTTTAAACAGCCAACAAAGTTACTTGATGCTCATTAAGTTGTTTTTTGCTATATCTTCAGCAGAGATGAAGAAGATCTTCATACCTTATTAGAAAATCATCAGGTTAGGTGTGTTTCAAGAGAGGATGCACAAGAAATCATAATACAAAGGGCAAGGCTTCTGCCAACAGCATTTAATGCAGTGCAGTCTAGATTCTTTGACTGTTGCAGAGAGATTACAGTGAAGTTTAGTGGGGAAGATGGAGCAGATGCTGGTGGATTACGTCGTGAATTTTTTAGGTATAGTTTGACCGCACGTATCCATGCAAGTCGACATTATTGTCTAAAAATATCTATGGTGATCTGAATAAATGACTTATTGTAATTTGTCTTTTGCTTTCTCGGACTTGTCATGCAACAGCTGCCTTGTGACACCACCTTGTTTGAAGGAAAAGAAGGCCATATGATGTTTCCCCATAATATAAAGTCTTTTGAGGAAAACAAGTTCCTCCTTGCAGGGCAACTCGTTGGTATGTCTCTTACTCGGGTTGGGCCAGGTTTACACTGTCTACATCCATTAGTTTACATGTTGATCACCAATCAGAAGTGTGACCTTAAAGCTTTTGACGTTGAAGATATTGTTGACCCAGATTTTGTTGCAGTAATCAAACAGGTATGTCATTTAGTAGTGTACCTGTTTGCAAATGGTTTGTTTTAGGGTACATAAATGTAAGACATGGTTGTCATTCTCCTGGCAATATAACCCAGTATTTTGACATGAAAAACCAACTTAACCCAACAAACTACAATTATGATGAATTCAGATTGTTTTGAAGTTGTCACCTTCCCTTAAGCATTTGTAACTATATGAATTAGATGTTATGTTTTAATATTTTCCTAAGTTGAAGTCAGTTGAATCTAAAGAAGATATGCAGACCTTCATTTCTGATCATGCAGATTATACAGCTACGATGGGGTACCCTGCTATTTTCACATCAAAATTTGAGGACAAAAACATCATCATTGTCATGTTATTGAAGTACTTCTTGTTTTATCGGTAGAGTACATAGAATTTGTTATAAACATTGTCATCTTTGTCACATTGTACCAATCACATATTAAATAAAGATTATTTACCTAATTTAGGGTCACACCTCAGATCAACCATAGTTAATAGAGATAGATGGTTTAGAAACTCATTAGAACTACAATATAAGTCATTATCTATGTTTTTGTTCTGGTTTATGCAGCAATGAGGTCTTTCGTCGTCACGTGCGTATTGTATTTTCACCTAACTAACCAATAGAAACATTTTAGGAAGTTTAGCCATCCGCGACTTGAACAATAGGTAATTTAAGAACTCCTATTGGTGGACTTGGCAAAAAAACAATACACACGTGACGATGAAGAACCATATTTTTGAATAAACGTTGACCAACATAGATAATGAGTAATATTGTTATTCTAATGAGTTTCCAAACCATCTACTCTATTAACTATGGATCAACCAATTCACTGTGACAGGGCTATGGAATGCAATTTTAAAAGCACACCTGCTACAGTTTCGACCTCTCTTCGCTGCAAGCTTACTGCCCATATCACGTGCCATATTTAGGGGCCTGATAAGTATTGAGTGGAGTGAAAAAAGTAGTAATCAATGCAACAAAGAAGATGAAATGATATATAGCTGGGAGATTTTTGTACAACATGTTGAAGGTTTGTGAACACCTTGATACATTCCACACACACATATTTGAATATGCTGTAGCAGTATACCCTTTTGGTTTGATATTCACATGGCAACCATACATACTTTTGGTTTACTCTTTGTAGGAATGTATGTGGCAACCACGCCCTTCTGATTTGCTGTCTGCATCCTTTAATTTGCTATTTATACTTTGTATGGCACTTTTGAATGTCAACTTGGAAATTACATACAGACACATAGAGGTAGTTGACTTAAACTAAAATATTTCAGTGATATCTCACTACTTCACCTGCAGCCTCTCTTGAAGTTGCCATCTTTGTACTTTTATACCTCTTGACCTCAAGCTTCCCTGCATATACGTCTCGCCAGCATTTGGACTTTGTTGCATAATTGTGCTTAATATGTCATCGATGTCTGCATCTGGAATGTCAGAAAATGTATTTCCATCCTCTGTATTCATCCCAAATAACCGTTTTCTCCGGTATGTTGACCTGTAAACACCAATGCCTCAGCAGCAGCTGAGCATGTCATATCTGTGTCGTGTAATTGTTGCAGTTGGTTCATATGGTTATCTCATACCTGTTCATGGTAGATTATCACATATAATGTTAAATTCATCGCCATATTTAAAACAATTTAATTGATGAGAGTTTTTTATTATTGTTGTACAAACAGGAAGAAAACCACACCTTGGTCTTCCTGGCCTTCCAGTTGGCACTAACACTGGACAGGCACTTCCTTTGTTTAAAGTTTGTTCGTGTTCTAGGAGAGAGCAATAATGACCAAATATCTGTAGCACTTTGTTATATAACACTTGTTCTGTGTCTCTGACAACCAAGTCGCCCGGATCAGCACAGCAGGCGACAAGGCCCGCAAACACACTTAAGTGATGATTTCTTTTTTGGTGTACATACTCAATGAAATTGTTGTCTGTAGTAAACCATAGTTAATAGAGAAGAAGGTTTGGAAGCTGGGGGCGTGGCCAAATTATGTTATTGTTCTACGTCACGTGACAATACGAGTGCATCGAAAAGTGATTCTGTAATACGAGATATATAGTAGGGCGAGTTAAAATCATATTTTTTTGAAAAATCTTTTGTATGCAGGGAGCTAATTAAGAAAGCAAATTGAACAGCGAACTCTTCACATTTGTGAAAGACACTTTCGAAAGGACCTCATCCAAACATGTAAGTTCAGCTCAATGTAAAAGCTAGCGCATTGTAGCGTCGTAGATTTGTAACTTAAAGACTTTAGTGCTTACGGAAATTTGATACCGATTTACATAATGTGCCTTAGTATTCATATTATAAGCTGGCCGGACAGGATGGCACAGAATAAGACTATTTGGCAAATCTGTTCGATGACTAAAACCATGGTACAACATTGAAAATGATAACACTTGTGCACTTGACTCACTAAGACCAAGTAAATGTGTTTATTTTCAAGTATATTATATATTTATAGATACAAAAGTGCGATCTTTTTCTTTAGAGTTTACATTTAATATCTGTGTAATACATATGTAGGATATAGTGATATCAAAAGCATATATGTTTCAAATCGAGTTTAAAATTATACTTGCATAGTGACAATTTTGGTTTGGTTTTGGTTTAGTTCCCAGAGGCAAAAGACTTCAGCCTGGAGCTGTACCTACCCTCAATCTATCAGAAAAAAGCATACCCTCAACCTCTACAACTGCACCCAGACGTGACCTTGTTCGAGAAGTGACCTTGTTTGACACAAGACCAAGACAAAGCAGTCTTATTCAAAC
Source organism: Muricea muricata (assembly GCA_963855995.1). Classification (NCBI taxonomy): domain Eukaryota; kingdom Metazoa; phylum Cnidaria; class Anthozoa; order Malacalcyonacea; family Plexauridae; genus Muricea; species Muricea muricata. The sequence continues at coordinate 44,105,053 of OY979716.1, read as the reverse complement.
CTTGACGATTTTAAAAAGAAAGCTGAAAAATTAAAGTTAACAGGCTGGACCAGAAGTATCAATGCAAACAGTGTAACATTTGAGCTTTGGGATGAAATATTTGCCCCTCCTAAGCTTTCTGTAACAAAAGAAGAAATCATTGAACTTTTCAATCTCATCCTTTAACTGGCTACTCGCTGATGAGCACACATTGTATAAAGAACACAAGAGATCATGAGATATACCACTTTGTCAACTCTCTTGTTGGGTCAAATTTCTTGTTGGGTGAAGGCTTTGAGGGTGGCCTAACAGAAAGATTTTGCCAAGACGATGTGGAGGAGTATTTTGGGTACCAACGAGCTCAAGGTAGGCGTGCTGACAACCCAACTGCTGCAGAGTTTGGCTACAACGACCTGAGGATTTCTGCTTTAAGAGACACTGCACCAGTTGCTGAAGGAAATGTTGCTGGTGGACACAGTGGTCAACAAACAATTGTTTCCGTGTTTCTAACGAGCCTTTACCAAAACGATCGAAAAAGTAATGAACATTCTTGAGTAGATCATTTATAAATACTACTGTCTATTCTAGAAAGCCTGAATAATGCAACGGTCAGTGTAAACCCCTACTTCCTCTTACCTCAGGCACAAGTGGAGATTCCCTGGGGATTAGTAATGTACTTGCCTTTTTTTAAACTTATTTACTAATCAATGATCAGGGGCGAATCTAGCCAAAAATCTGACTGTAGCATGTTTGCGGGTCTTCACCAATTAGGGGGGTCCAGGGGTATGCTCCCCCGGAAGATTTTTGAAATTTGAACCCCGGAAATGCCATTTGCTGCGTTCTGAACATGGAGTTCTGTCGTAAAATTTGAGTTTACTAGGGTCAAATTTTTGACAAATAATGCTTGGAAATGTACGGAAAACAACAATTGAAAATTTTGAAAGAATAAATCATGATTAAAGTAAATCCAGCAGACACATTAAGGCTTAAACAAGAACAATACACTCAAATTGCCACAAATATGCTGTATATTATCATTCACTGAAATACAAACATATGCTAATATTGCCACGCAAAATGCAAATGTTTTGCCGGTGAAATCTATAAATGTATAAACTTATGATATAATTGTATAAATTCATGAGCCTTACCTGACGGGAAAATGATTCGCACAGCGCTGTCATTCACTTTGCAAGAATTGCAGTTGTGAGAACTCACACACAAATACTTTTCGATCTGCTTTCTTTGTCGCAACGATAATCTGCTCACACATATTTTTTAAAAAAGCCAATTTACCTGACTTCTCAGTGAACGAAAGCTTTTCGTTCAGGATGCAAAGAAGCTCATCAAGAACATCAGTCGATCCCATGCTACAAGTCAATTTGCTACCACTTTTACAAAGAATACAACTACCCTGTGTTTAATGAGCTATTAACAGTGCGCTACAATAATACATCAGCTGAATCACTGGACAAACTTTGGCCACAGTAGCTGACTGTAGCAAGCTGTAGCATTTGCCTGTTTCTGATTGTCTTGCATCGGTTGACCATAGCAAACCAATCAGATTGCAGCATATGCCAATTTTCGCTACGATCAGATTCGGCTTTTATGAATCTGACCGTAGCGAAAATTGACCATATATGGCTAGCAAACCTCGATGTATTTGTGACAGATGAGATTTTGTAAGTCAACGATGTTGCAAAAATACTCGCGTGTTCAAGCAGTTTTTCGGGCAGAGACTGAATGTTTGACAATCTTCAACTTGTGAAGTCAAAAGGATCCGAAAAACGTGATAAACAGTTGATTCGAGCAAATTAAATGAAATATTCAAATATATTCCAAATGATTTGAATAATTAATACTTTGTTAGCAAAATCTGACTGTAGCATATGCTACGGTTGCAACGGTCTAAATTCGCCCCTGATGATACTAATTCCCACTTTCCCAAGGTGGGTCAAGGAGTAGGGGTTTTTATTGACTGGTGCATAAAAAGGGTAATTGGGTAAAGACTGGAACAATAAGTACATGAAGTTATGCTGTATATATACATATATCTTATATTATTGCTTTGTCATTGGGAAGTAACAAGTGATTATGTGATATATTAGTTTATATTGTTGCGTTGTCATTGGGAAGGAACATGTGATTATGTGGTATATTAGTACTAAGCTTCCAATATATATGTATATGGTTTGATCATAAAAAAACAGAATTTGAAGTGATTCCCACTATTTACAATTTTACTATTTACAAATTTTACATTATGTCAGGTGGGCAATATGCTCAAGTTCAAGGTGGTTCTCAACATTAAGATTGGAAATAACACTAGAGGTGCATCATAATAACTATGTAAAAGAGAAACATTTTAGGGGCAAGATATTTTAGGGGCAACATAAGTGTGCAATTGAGCTTTCATTGATTAGAAATGTTAAGTTTGGCCAAATTAAAAGTGTGTGTACATATTTTAAAATTCCACTATTTGCCTCACTAGTTTTGCCAGCCACCCCCGCCCCGCCTCAAAAATTGTTCCCTTGATACCTTTGATTGGGGAGGGGGGTATACTCATATATTGAAGTCTTGCCCAACTAATTTCAGTTGTCATAATTAGAGTTCATTTTAAAATAAATTAGAGGGCAGAACAAAAATAAATGAATATAACCCCCTCCCAATTAATGTTCCAGCACAAGCTCTGACTCTTTAGGACTGTTTTCAATGTTTATGGTATTTGTTTTTAATGCCTGCTAGAAAACAATTAGTTGTATTATGAGCGTAGGTTTCAAGCCTCCAGTGTTATGGTTATAATTGTTTACATCCTTTAACTGTTTCCGTAAAGCCTTCTGTTTTAGTGTTTTTTTTCAAAAAATTTGCATTTGTTTACAATCTCTTGCAAATGAGAAACCCCTCACAGCAGCATATAGTTTTATAATGTTTCATAACACAGCAACTGAAACTTTTTTGTTACTTGAACATCACACTGTTCAACTATACAGGGCGTATAAAAAAAAGGTAATCGAACTTTGATGTGCTCTAGGGCATTTAATATTCAACATACAGAAATAATTTTTACGTAGTTGGAGAGACCAGGCTTTTAGCTTTTAATTGCCATCGTTTTTTCACAAAATTTGAAGAAAAATCAAGCAAATACAAATGCGATAAAAATTGCAGGTCGAAATCGCATTTTTTCATCGTTGGGAGTGTATTGAAAATCTGTTGAAATTTAATCCCATTAGGGAATTAAATTACAAAATTAATCGACCAATTTTAGCTTAGGTAGTGAACTTCTGGCATTTTATTAGTGATGTTAATTGTTTCTCGTGACAGATAAATGATTAATGAAATTTTCTTTTCTTATTCACTGCCCTAATAATGCTCAGAGGTGGAAATATGCGATTTCGACCGCCTATTTTCATTTGATTCGTATTTGCCCAGTCTTTCTTCAAATTTCACAAAAATGATGACAATCGAAAGCTAAAATAGCCTGGTCTTTCCGCCTGCGAAAGAATGATTTCTGTAGATTGTATAATGAATGCGCTAGAGCACTGCAAAGTTCGATTACCTTTTTTTTGATACACCCTGTATTGCTCCACAATGATTTTGCATGAGGAGAGGTTTGGACATCATCAACAACTTTGTCAACAGGTAATGATGAAAGTTTGCCTGTTTTTGTGTGTTTTTTGAAGGATAGATGCAATTTCAGCAATGCCTACCAACCAGGAATTTAGAGTCCACAGTCCTCCTCTTGAAAGTGAAGAAATATATTCATTCTCTTCCGTTTGCACTTTCATTGAAAGCAACAACAATTGTATTTCTTGGTTTCTTTGTGAGTTTGCATTTTTCGAGTTTGTGCTCTTTCTATATAATGCTTGGGTAACATACCCAGCAACGTATGCAAGGGGTCCAAGTTCTTGTGGTAAAACAGACAATTCACTCTAAAGCAGAAAATTTTAGAACCCTCATAAGTCTAGTCATAAGACCAGGTAAATTTGACAGTCCTATTACTGAATTGTTGTCAAACGTCAATAAAACTAACCCAATATTAAACTGGCATAAAAATCAATAGAATATCTGCCAGTCATCAAAAATATAATGCTATTCCTATGTATAAACTGTTGCCTTACCCCATCTTCACTGGTGACTAGACTGATTACTGAACCATCTTTATTTAGGATGATCAACCGTTCGAGCAGATTTATTAGCATTAAAAATGCTCCTTTGTGGTTTTTACATGGCTGAAAATATTCTTTCCACAACTGATACATTTTTTCGTAGTACTCTTGCATAAATTTATTGCGATCTTTCTTGCAATGAAACTTGTGCAATAAAGCATTGATATCTTGAACGAATGCTTTATTGGGACGCAACGTAAGCACTGCATCTACTTGTTTTGCTGGGTATATTTTTCATCCGTCAGAGATTCAGCTATTTCACGAATTAACGACAAGACCTTCTCTTCTGTTACGTAGCTTGGGATTGGCTTCGTTTTGGCACTAACGTTTAAACCCTCCACTTTACTAGCTTCGACATCATGTTTGCTTCGAATATGTATTGTACGGCCTCCTTTAAACTTGCACACATTCGAGCAGTATTTGCAAGGATATTGTTTTAATCCTTCAAGCTAAAACAAATCTAACATAAAAAGATTATACTCAACACATCTCACTACTGTTGTAAAAGATAGACACACTTAATAGTGACTTACTTCTTCAGCTGAATGTGATATTTCATTGAACAACTCTTCAGCGTCGATTTGCAGCAATTCAAGTGTTTGCTGAAAACTGTCCTCATCTGCTGTACTTACGACTTCAGAGCCCAGAATTGTTCGTAACTGGCTTTCTAAATCTTGTGCCGAACTTGTCGAAGCCATAGCAAGACGAACAATGCTTTATATCACATTTTATAAACACAATATCGTTTATCCGTAATACTACGCTCTAGTAATTTCTGAAATCAATGCACCCATATTGTTACGTGACCCCGTCTTTCAAGATCTGAAACCAATTAGCGCGAAAGCCTTTGAAGTTTGCTGACCTTCCAAACCCTCTTCTTTATTAACTATGAGTAAACCATTGTCTCTCTGCTTCTTCACACAATCTTTTCAAGTCTTGGAGGTATTTAATTATGTCCAGGGCCATATTTAAAACGAATTGAAACTTTTATTAATTTTCAACATTAAGTACTGCCCTTTCAATCAGCGACTGCGCATAATACTTAAAGGCTTACACACACAAATTATACTGAAATGTACAGGCATAAAGTATACTGAAATGTTTACATGCATAAAGTATACTGAAAATTCTCACAAAGAACACTGGAAATATGTGTATAATGTATGTTGAAAAGGGTACGTTGTACGCATTTCGGCATAAGATATCGGAAATCAGCATATCATATGTATGTTTCATGTTGTATTTTTGTTTCAACTTATTAAACGCATTTATCAATATTTTTGCGACACACTGTGCTTTATATCCAATTATAATTTCCACAAACAGCATTAGAATCTTGAGCTATGATGATATCATCAACTTGAACATTTCTCTTTTCAACCTTTCACTTCTTTCTGGTAACTCGCGATGGGAATACGTCTCGATACCAACGCTTCCAAAAACTATCAATGATCTTCTGAATAAATTCAACACGATGCCAAGGATTCTTCGTTTCACGGAACGGTCCTTGTGGTACCGTTGCTGGTACTCAACCAAGAAGGATGTCGTTGGGACACAGGAAACTATCATCATCTGGGTCGTTGGAAATCCTCCCAATAGGGCGTTGATTCATCAAATTGGCAGCCTCCAGCAGGCATGTATATAGCTCAAAAGGTGTCAGGATTGGTTCTCACCTATAGCAGTTTTCAGTGCTTTCTTTGCTGTCTTGACCATGGCTTCAGCACATCCGTTATGGTGTGGTGCAACTGGAGTAATGAACTTCCACCCCATTCCTTTCTCGGCGCTGAATTCCTTTAACTTTTGTGCATCCCATCCCAGAATCATTTCTCGGAGTTCACGATCAGCTCCCACAAGCTGCGTACCGTTGCCACTTATCATCAGGGTCACCTGTCCACGAATTGCAAAGAATCTGCATAACGTTTGCAGAAATTCCATCGTAGAATAGTCTACTGTGAGTTCCAGATGCATGGATTGGGTACTTAAACATGTGAAGACAATGCCATAATTTTTGGTGGTTTTGTTTTGCCTAACTTTGACTAGGTATGGACCAAAGTAGTGACATGCAGTGCGATAGAAGGGTGGCGTGTGTAGCTCCAGACGGATTATTGGTAGGTCTGACATGAACTACAACCTCAAACTTTGTTGAACATGGACTGTCAACCTCGGCTTGCATTCTGCGACAGTCTATGCATCAGAACTTCACGAATTTGGCTAAATCGTGACATCTAATAATATTTTTGCTTGATCTTCAGTGGCCCTTTTGGTGGAAATAACAAGTGATCAGTAGAGATATGCAGTGTTCACAGGGAAGTAAGACAGGTGTTTGGCATCATAAGAGATCACAGCTTCTCCCACGCGTCCTCCAACTCAGATTACCCCATCTTTATCGACAAAGAATGTCAGTGCTTTAAGTTCTCCTTTTTTTAGGCGATCGCAAAGTGATTTCTGACTTTGCTTTATCCAGTATAACTCTCTCGCTGAGGCTGGTCTAGCTTCTGTCATGTCTTTTGCCTGTTTTTTTTTCGTGTTTTCGTTCATCCGATCCTTGTTTCGTCACTTGCTGATAAATCGGAGCACATAGGCAGTGACTGGCATAAGTTTCTTCCACCTTGAAAGCTTCCTACACGGAATGACTTCGGATGGTTTGGTTATCTTTAAGACTGGTTGAGCCTTTCAGCGTTCCGATTGATCAACTTCTGTAGGGATGATGGTTGAACACAACTCCTTTGGCCATTCGTCTTCAGGTAATTGCAAGAACTTCGGGTGTACTTCCACCTGTCTATCAGTTGCTTAGCGAGTACTCCTCAAGATACCTCATCAGTGACGTTTAGCTCTCTGGAAATGTGTCTCCACTGGTTTGGCTCTGACTTGCTCTGGATCTTGGTGACTTGGGCGGGAACGAATGGTTTGAACTCTCTTGCTTTGTTCTGGATCCATGCGGGGGCAATGTGGCTATTAGAGAAGAAGATGATTCTTTGGAACTGCATTTGAGATTCTTCGATAATGGAACAACATAATCTCACTGCAAGGACTGCTGCTTTTAACTCTAAGCGTGGTATGGTCAGAGATTTTAGCGTTGCTACTTTTGACTTTGCAGCAACAAATCGGGTTACAAAGGTGCTGGTTTTGGTTTCCCATGGGACATACGCGCACGTTCCAAAGGCTTTGATTGATGCCTCGGAAAATATGGAGCTCCAATGACGTCTGGCATAAGAAACCTTTCGAAGGTGATGCTATTTAGGTCGTTCATTTCTTGGAAGAATTGTATCCACATTGCTTGGTATTCTGGTGGCAGTAATTCATCCCACTGTAACCCAGCCAACCACAGTTTTTGCATTCTTTTTTTGGCACGAATCAGGAAAGCTGCAGCTGCTCCAAGGGGATTGTAGATTTGAGCTACTTGGCTTAGTATAGTTCTCTTCACAAGATTGCTGATCTCAGGAGGATTTACTTTGAACCCAAAAACAGCGTCGCGATGGTTCCAAACGGTTCCCAAAACTTTTTCTTTAACTGGGCCTCGTAGTACTTTCATTTCCAATTCATTTGTTTCACTAGCGTTTTCACTGTCCACCTTTAATGTCAGGTTGGAAAGCCAGCCTTTCACATGAAAATTGCCGTTGTGAAGAACTTCATCAATCTCTGTTGTCAATTTTCTAGCTTTCTCTACGGAATAAACAGAATCACATATGTCATCCATGTATGTATTCTTCTTTAAGAACTGTACATGCTGGTCTTGCTCAGGAATTAGGACTTGATGATACCTCTTAGATACATCTGCACTAATAGCTACTTCGTTTTCTCAAAATTGTAAGAGTACTCCAAATAGATTGTTTAGAAGGTCAGCCCCTTTCATCCAGTAATCATCTGGGCAGTTTTCTTCATAGGATGCTGAGAAATTGAAAACAATTTGGATCGGTGTGCTCTTCTTCTCGGTTCTAACTATGTCGTGATGGGATATGTGGTGGACTGGTCCTTTGTATGACTTTAGCTCTTCACTGGATAATTTTCGGGAAAAGTTCATTTCTCCCATCTGTTCTATCTGCTTGTCATATATGCTTCTGCATGGCTCGGATTCTTAGCTAGTTGATGCTCAGTTGCCTCTAGTTTTTTCTCTGCTTGGCTCAGGTTCAGTTAATTCTGTCACATCTTTGATCCAAGGGTATGGTACTAACCACTGATTACCAATCCTTTGACAGGAGTTTTCTATAATTTTGTGCAATTTGGGGTGATGGATTCCTAACAGGACATCAACTGGACCATTTCCCCTCCTTATTTTCTTTTTTCCAAGACCAAAGGCTTCAGCTACGTTGTCTAGCTTTATAACAGAAATGTCATTGCTAATACATGGAATTCCCACAGCTGTAATTGTAGGAATCGATTGATTTTCTAGGGACCAGATGCGAAAGCGATACAACTTCGTTGCCATCTCATTCTCTTCTCCCCCGACCTCTGCCATTGTTATGGTGACCGTTTTACCCTTTAGATCGAGCTCCTCTGCAACTGCTGTCCATATCAAGCTGATTTGAGCACCAGTGTCTAGCAGGAAGTTAGCTTGTTTCCTTATGTTGTGTTATCCAAGGATTTCTGCCTGAATAGTAACATAGTCTCCCCGTTCGTTGTAACTGATGACACGACATTGCTCTTCACCATGTGTAACAGCGGATGGTGGTAATGCTTGCATTGAACTCCATTGACAATCTCAGTACGCTGACATCTTCGAGAACACGTCGCCATGTTGTGATTTCGGCCAGCTTGTTCTAGGTGGCTAAAGCAGGCGTGATTCTCCGTGACTATGTTAAAGCGATCGCTACAACCCAAGGCGAGGAATTTTTGGCATTGGTCGGTCCAATGCTCTGAGGTTTTACAATACCAGCACTTGTCATTTGTTTTCTTTCCATCTTCTCTTCCGGCTACATGTCCTACATATGTTTGGGCATGTGCAATGAATTTCTCAATGGTGCGGTTGCCCACATTCTGGACTTCATCTCACTTGTCATCCACAAAAATAATTTCTCCAATGTGGCTTCACTCTTCGTGCTCTCTAAATAGCGTGACCAGACTCAATAATGGCCAACATGTGATGGTTATTCATATCATTTTCACGCCCACTTCCTTGAGGGTGTTAAAACTTCGCTTGACCAAATGAACCAGGTCGCAAAACCGAGCATCTTCTTCTTCCTTAATTGGCTTGAATCTGGATATATCTTTGGTGATGATATCAGCTACAAATCGTGGGTCTCCATAGACCAAATCCAGGTATTCCCACGCTCCAATCGTAGTCTTGACCAATACCCTTTATCATCTCCAACGGTTTTCCTTGTAGAGTAGATCGCAAAATGGTTATGGCATCTATTTTGCTGTATCTTGTTTCAACCAAGTGCTTGAAGTCTGCTCTGTAAGTTCCAAATTCTCGGATATCATCGGCAAATTTTGGCATTTTGGGTTTCTCAATTCGAAAGAGACTGACCAGTGTTTGCACGTGTTGCTGTCACTCTGGTATTTTCAGTTGAGTCAAATGAATTATTTGTAGGAACTCTGGGTTGTATGTTATGCTCCTGACTTTCCGGAATCAATACTGGTGTTGGTGTCTCGCTGGTGTCTTCACTTTTTTCATTTGGTGTCGATATTTAATTTTCTTCTGCAACAGGCATTTCTGTGTGGTGGACTTCGCCTTCGGTTGGATAATTTTGTGCAGGTTTACTAATAGTTCCGGTTTCGATACTACCAGATATTGCCTGCTGTTTCATAATCTTGGGAATCTATCTTTAAGCGAAGAAACATTTCCTGACACGGTTCAATTCACTGTTCTTCTTCGAACTGTTGGTCATCTTTGATTAGCAAAGGTCAGAATATATGTGTTTGTAATCGTCCTACGCCTTTTGAACCTCTTCATTCGAGTGATTTTCTGCCATTTGGAGATTAATAACTTTCCTAGCATGGGTTAAAGCCGTTTCTTCGTCTTATTTTGGCCTTATTTAGCTCTTTGTTGTTGGCTAATTCTTCGCCCTTGCCCTGAGGCTGAACACCCTCCATTGTTTATCACTTTATCGAATCATCATTAAATTTGTTTCAATTTCCCACGAATACGTAGTTAGCAAGAAATCGAATAGTGTTTTGTCGGAAAGAAAAGAGACGACAGGTTAGCTGTAATAAAGAATCTCGCAAATCATATTCTTAACAATGATAGTGAAGTATTTCATACCAAAGTACAGCAATTCGATCTAAGTAAAGTATAATAATAGAAATATTTGAATGAGCATGCTATATATACATATTATAAACAATAATAAACTACACTATAAATTGTCAAATTGTCTTACTTCTGTGGCGATATTGCTTTGACAGTTCAGGTTAGCTTTAACTTAACTTCTTTATCCTTAAAAACTGTGCTAAACAGTTCGGGTAAACTATAAATTCTCTGTCAAATAATATCAACATTACAATCAGCATGCTATGAACTCAAAGTCCACTTCCGGTTCACACATGCTTACACGTAGATATCACACGCTGCTGATCCACAAATGAATAGATTTTATGTTCACTGGGAACAAAGCCGCAATTTATAAAATCAACCCTAACGGAGGAAAACTGCTGGAGTGCAGAGTCAAACGAGGGGCAAGCACTCAGACCGTCATCTAAATAAACAACAATCTGATAAACTTGACCATGCCAATGCTTTACCAAGGACCCCATAATAACTTTAGTAAATATATAAGGTCCTGTGGCCAAGCTAAATGGTAAAACTGTAAATTTAAGATAATGAACTCTGGATCATTTTCAAATATATCAATATGGTGATATCCAGATTTATTATTGAACGAAAACAACCAGCTTTGGATGCGATCAATTAATAATTGTAGCATAGACTGGACTCTTCAAACTTAATTTTAAAGTTTTTCAGAAAACTATTTGGATATCGCAGATCAAGAATAAGACGTTTTTTACCGCTTGTTTGTACACTAATGGAAAATGGATTAACCACAAATGGTGCATTCAGGCACTCAACAATTGAATCAACCTTCAATAAGTCAGCAATAGCACTTGCAACAAACTCTTTGTGTTGAAAAGCTGACTGATTATTCAAGAAAGTAGCATGCGGGGGTGTATGTACAAAGGGAATAACATAACCATTAGATATTGTATTTATTATAAAGTGAGACGCTCCAATCAGCTTCCAAAATTCAACATGCGATTCAAGACGCCCTTTAACTACAACGGAATTTGAACCTTGCTCGACTTCATGTGGTGCTTCTTTTAACACTACACTATGAGGTTCCTCATCACACTAAGAAAAAAATATAATCATACTCATCTGTTTGTAGCCATGTTGCTGCTAACTTGTGACCGGACTCAATGAGGAAGGGCTGAACTTGTTCTGGTTGAGGTTGCTGTACAGTTGTCGTTTTTATAGGACAGGTTAGGGCACTTTGTATAACCGGCCTAGTGGCCAAACTGCCCACAACTGAAGCATTTGTCAGGAGGGAACTGCCCATATATGCAAAAGGATCTGTTATAGGGACGAAAATTCTGCTGCGTAGGATTAAGATCACCACTCTCTTGCTCTGCTTTGTTTTTCCAAAAAGCAACAGCGACAGTAGATTTAGGTTTGTTTTTAAACTTCATTTTTGACATAGCTTGTCGTTCACCAGAACAGAGTTTCTTTTCGTCGTCTGAATTTTCGGCTAATTCTTCAGACTGGTATTCATCAACGGCAGACCATCCAGCTGGACTCTCGTCGGCGAAGAGACTCAATTTATTACGCTTATTAATCAAAACTTTAATCTATTCAAGTTTGTTATCGGCTTTCGATAAATTTCCAGCAAGCAATTGAGCTGAACACGATTCGACCTGATCGAAAATCGAAGTGTTAAATTCATATTGGATTCCATTTCCTTTATACTAGAAAGAACTGGACGCCTTCGCCTCATATTTTATCTTCTGTATTTCAGTCACATGTTGCTCTTCTTTCTCCTCAAAACTGCCTTTGAAGGTCGTAAAGTTTTGTTCCAATTTGGCATCGAGGAATTTTGCGAAACTGTGCAGCATGTTCTGTTGTGAATCACGATCCAACGCACCAATACCTGACGATCAACCAGCAGGCCTGATGGCTCGAAGTTGCTTCTAGGTGTAGTTTTAGTGAAATCGGCTGAACATTGATAAATTTGAATGCGTAGAATTTCTTTTACTCTGTATTATGACGACGGTTCAACTAACAACATGAATATTTACAAAATAAATGTACGTAGGAACATACAAGAAGATACATAAGATAGGCAAACTTACTTACAGATTTTATCTCAGTCTGGTAGATATTCAAGAAGAAGAAGATGAAGTTAAGGTGGTCATCTCCTCTTCATAACTAATTTTTGGTCATTTTCTCAAAAAAAATTTTTTGGTGGTTTTGAGTCCCTTAACTATTGTACTTTAAGACTGCATGGCCTATTTTTCCATAAAATTATTAAACAAGGCAAAAAAAGCTTTTAAAGTCACCTTGTTTAAAAAATTACCCCATAGCAACGCCTTAGCAACGCATTTGGGTACAAAATTTGCTGAAAATTTCGTCCAAAAATCGCCTCCAACCAGTTGATATATATTTCTACTTTTGGTGTATGAAATTTAGAGTCTTTTGACTAAGCTACATTGTGATTGGTTGCTTTTGGGAAGCCATGGCAACTTGATTTCTTTGTCTTTCTTCTGATCGATCGCTTTAGCAGTTTACCTGTAAAAGTCGTCTACAAAACCGTCGTTTTTTTAATATTCCAAGTCGAAAAGTTGCTGTTTTAGTTTCCCAAAGATTTCTTTTGTTATTTGGGTTGTAATTTAAAGTCTATAAATGGGAAATAATCAGAACAGAAGCAGGAAACGCAAAAGAAAGGCGCCCTCCAAAATGGCAAAGAAATTCAAACATGGCGACGAACCTCGTGCCAAAGATGCTGGACCTTCAGGAGCAAAAATTAGTGCGCAGACAGCAAAGATTGGTGCTAATTCTGTAAATATGGATACTGTAAGGGAAGGGACAGTATTTATGGATTTATCGATCTTATTTGGTGTTTTCGACAATATTCTGAAGTGTCCTGACTGCGGGGAAGAAATGAAGTCACATGATGACATGAGGAAAAAACATGGATATGCGCATTATATTTCTTTGCAGTGTGTGGCATGCGACTGGAAGTATTGTTTCAACACTTCAAAAAAGCAAGGGCAGTCCTATGAAGTCAATGTTCGAGCTGTCCTAGCCTTCAGAGAAATTGGTAAAGGACACAGTGCCATGACAACTTTCAGCAAAGTTCTCAATATGCCTGCTCCACCAAGACGTGCCAACTTCACAAAGATTCAAAATAAGAAGCTTTTACCAGCAGTGAAGCAATGTGCCAATGACAGTATGGTTAACAATGCTATGCATGTCAGAGAAATTATTGAAAATGATGCTGGAGAGTGTGGAATATCAATAGATGGTACGTGGCAGAAGCGCGGTTATTCATCACACAGTGGTGTCGTCACAGCAATTTCCCTTGACACAAAAAAGTGCCTTGATGTTGAAGTCATGTCCGACAAGTGCCAGCAATGTCTGAAATGGAGCAAAAAGCAGAATGACCCAAAATATGAAGAATGGAAGGCCAACCACCAATGTAAGATCAACCACACAGGAAGTTCTGGCAGCATGGAGACAGCTGGTGCCCTGAGGATCTTTGAAAGGTCAGAAGCCAGCAGGGGATTGAAATATAAAGATATGCTTGGAGATGGTGATTCTTCTACTTATAGTGCAATCTTAGAATGCAAACCATATGGAAAGGACTGCATACCAAATAAGTTAGAATGTATTGGGCATGTCCAGAAGCGAGTTGGAAGCAGACTGCGGAGGCTGAAGAGTACCAACAAAGGCAGAAAACTCTCTGATGGTAAAGGAATATCGGGAAAAGGTCGTCTGACTACTGGAAAGATGGATGTATTACAAAATTACTATGGTTTGGCAATTAGAGGAAACCTTGATAGTGTTGAAGAAATGGGCAAGGCTGTAAAGGCGTCTCTCTTTCATGTCGCTTCAACAGAAGATAATCCGCAACATCATCTTTGTCCGAAAGGAAAGGATAGTTGGTGTGGCTATCAAAGAGATTCAAAAACATACAAACATAAGAATGGTATCCCAAAGCCTATTGTGGAGTTGGTGGAGCCCATATTTGATGATTTGGCTGACTCAGCCTTGTTAACAAAGTGCACCCATGGCTTGACACAGAATCCAAATGAATGCCTAAACGGGATCATCTGGGACCGATGTCCAAAGAATACATATGTGGAACAGGAAACTGTGGCTCTGGCCACCTACTTAGCAGTTCTGAAGTTTAATGATGGGGACATTTCTTGCATTAAAGTTCTACAAGATTTGGATATTGAGCCGGGGTTGTTCACCTGTAAAGGTGCCCAAGACTGTGACCGAGCAAGAATCAAGTTGTCGGGTCGAAAGAGCACTGAGAAGGTGAAATCCAGGAGGAAAACCCTGAGACACCTTAGGAAGAAGTTTCTGGACAATGCTGAGGACAGGGAAGGGGTTACCTATGAAGCAGGTAGCTTCTAGACTCAGTAGGTTGTATGAACAACATGAACGAAAACTTTAGATTGGATTTTCTCATTTTCACATTTTGACATGTGTAAGCGATCTTTGGGACACTATAACATTGTAACTATTTATTGCAGAGGATTCATATTTGGCACACTTACTAATTGTAACATCCTCTATTATGTGAAACTCTTTTTTTTTCAATACTGTTCATTCCTAATGAATAACAAGGGGATTTGCCTAAAATTTACCGGATTAAAAGTTGCAAAAATTGAGAAATCTCAATATTTGAGTCTAATTTTTTAAAAAAAATATTTCATGAAAATTAAAGAGTTTCACATAATAGATCAAATTGTAAGCTTTTCAAAAATATATAATTTATCTTGTTCTGATTACTGGTTCTTGAGATATCATGTTTACGACGCTGAGCAATTATGGGTTAATTAACAGCCGCCATATTGGATAATTAGGGTAATTAATGACTTTGTGAAAAAATTTTTGCCTTGGTCATTTTCTGTCACCTGTCCCTTCCAAAAAATGATATTTTTGCATAAATCTGCTTTAAAATGAAAAAAAAGTTTTAAGAGGGGATGACCACCATTAATCGAGTTTTGAGTTTGTAGAGTTTCTTGATGATACATCTTGTGCAATATGAACAATAACAAGCAAGTCTGATGAATTTATAGTCTAATTAGCATGCATAATAATGATCAACTGTATTTCCGGTTTGGAATCAACTCTAGGTAATTCTCTCTCAATGTCCGAGGAGGCTGCCAAAATGCTAATTTATTGTGTCTTGGCGAGGAGAATTGCATACTGGAATGGCATACTTCCCGTTGAGTTGTCTTGTATACTCTCACATATTTCCCCTTGCAACCTTGGATTACGTGCATAACAACACCGTCCTGATAAATTCCAAAACGCTAGAAAATCAATTTCATTTGGTATCATTGTCTTCATCGAAGTCATATCCTCTTGGTCACTGTCTTCGTCGTTCTCAGTTAATTTTTTGACGGAGACAGAGTCATTTACAGCTTTGCCAAGGACTTCAACTTGGGCCATCAACAAGGAATGACAATGTGCACAATCGCTAATGTTGGGCAGCAGACACTGGATGTGAAAGGAATGTCTACAGCCATGAAACACCTTCCTCAAGGGATTGGATTTCTGACACTCGAGTAAATCACACATTCTGAGATAGATATGTAACATAAATATATTACATTGGGTATTGTAAATTATATGTTAGTTTTCATTGAACTTGAATAAGAAATTCTTAGCAAGACACCCATTTAACCAATCAAGCTGCAGTTCACCCCAGAACATTCTAATTTACTCATGCATTATTTAATGGGTATGTGATGGGTAATATTAAACTGCATGACAACCAATTACCATAGGCAAGTACAGTAATTACCGACAGTATTTTACTCAGCATACATATTTTTTACCTGTTTGGATCAGGCGGACTGTTTACTGAAGCAAAACCCAGAGGAAGGACTTGGTTTGTCACAATTTTCTAACCAAAGATGTTTGGGAGCTTCCATTTAGCAATGTGTTTCGGTTGCTTTCGAGTTCGAGGGTGTTGAACTGCCATATTAGGCTTGTTGTATACCAATTCAAACTTTAGTGTAAGAAACTCTGCTGCTTTTGTTTTTAATATGTCAATGTGTTTCTGACTGAAGTTTTTGTGTCTAGGAGGCAGGAATGCTGATTGGAAAGAATGGAGCTCGTGTTTGCAAGTATCAATCTCCTTAGCTTTGGATGCAATTACATTTGCACTATCAGTGTCTTTTGTTCTTCGTTGCAGTAAAGAGTGAAAATTTTCAACTGGATACTCATCAAATGCTACCAGGTGTTTCCGTAAGGTGTCACACAAGGCATGGTCATTTTCCTCCAAGTGCAGAAATGTTGAAAGCAATGCTAGCAACGCTTTGTTGTAATGGCGTCTACAAAACACCACACACATAACCCAACATTGAAGCAAGGATTGACAGAACAGTTCATATTGGTTACACTTGAAAACAATGGAGTATATACTTAAAACCAAAGGAACATAATTGTCAATGAGATTCAACAAGGTGAGAAACTCAATATCTTGACACTATGAAAGGGATGACATTCTTTATGCCAAAGGCAGACAAAATTGCATCTTGCACAAGGGTCCATCCTCCATAAATAACTTCTAGCAAAAAAGATATTCTCTATGGTCATGGTTTCTTGGCAAGCTTAGCTTTATTTCCAAATAGAAATGCATAAAGATCACTAAAGACGTCTTGGAAATTGAGAACAACACACTCCCTGCCATTTAATGATATATGTAATGGGCCGATGAAAGGGATGACATTCTTTATAGTTGCTAGAATGTTAGCAGTATTGGAGTACACCAGTTGACATATAAAAAATTGCATTAGCCAATCTCCAATAAAGGGCGCAATAAATTCAGACAGGTAGACTTCGAGGCCACTTGCAAGCATTTTCTTCAGTGCAGTAAGTACATCATTGCAACATTTTAATGGTAACTGGATACTATCTACAGGCTTTGTATTTTCCATACATCTGGTGTGATAAATGTCAATTTGTTGGTAGTCGTGGGTCAAAAGTCTGTGACATTCTGCTTCAGGGTCAAAGTACTTGGCTGTCACCCATTCTGGCATATTTTCACGGCAAATGTTTTTGACAAGGTACTGAGATTTCTGTTTACAAAATTTTGCAATTCCTTAATATGGGCAGGCTGAGTAGGTAATGCATTATGACCATGGTGTGCAACAGCTTTAATATTGGGGAACACTTTAAGCAGTAAGGTAGCCAAGTGAATTGATTGGGTTTGTATTTTGGTCAATGCATTGCACAGATGTTATAGTAGTCATCAATGCAAAAAAAATTATGAAATGGTTATGTTTTGTAGCTGACTCAACAAAGGTAAGAACATGATTTTCAGTTAAAGAGGATGACTTAGCCACATTTTTTCTGATTGTTCCTGAATGTGCATAATGTCAAGATTTTTTATTGACTCCAATCCCTGTTGACCAAACTGCAATAAAATCCTTGATAGGGCAACTTGAAAAGAATTGGATTTTTGGGATTTTGAATAGACCGTGATATAAATTATGACCATAGTGCCGACTTCACTGTGGTATTTTCGTTCATGTGACATTTTTTCACAACAAATAGCATCTTTAATACAGATTATCAGCTCCAACATTCTTGCACATTTGCTCAAAAGCTTGTAGGTTCATTTCAGGATTTGGCATATTTGAAACAAATGATCTGATTTTCATGAGGTCATTCTGGAAGTCTGGACAAAATGAGGCTTGTTTCTTTAGATTTTCATTTTCATATTTTGATAAAAATACACCATCACTTGTTTGACATTCTTTGTAAACACGTTCAAAACTGTCTAGAGTTTCCTGTCTAGAACTTACTTCAAGTGCTGGACTAGGGGAACTGAGTGTAATAGTTGTTGCATCACTGAGCTGGGTGTTGCTGAAGCTGGACTCTTGGTAGTTATCCTCTGTCACTTCACTTGGCATTAGAGAGTTAACAGACACTTTTGGACTACTGGGACTACTGCTCTTATTTTGAATGTCGGTGTTACTTGTGTAAACATTTACCTCTGTTGACTGGTCCATGGCTGTACATTTTAGTTGTTCGAGCTAAATACAGTATAATGTTATGCATCATCAAAGAATGATTGCATGTAAAAAAATGTGACTTCATACCATTTTGAGAATTTTATCTTAAATTCAATTGATTGAAAAAATACACAAAATAAATTAATCTACCTGTTGATCTACTCTTTTTTTAATCTCATCTGCATCATTTTTGGGAATTAGTTTTGTAAATTTTCGCTTTCTAAAGCACTCTTTCAGACATTTAGTGCACAGATGTTTGACTTTGTGTGATAGCTTTTGCCCCAGTTTTGCATTTAGGAATTAGTCCCAAACTTTTGACAATCCCCATAAACCACAACTCCCAGGGGCGGATCTAGGGTATGTCCAATCAGTCGCCTGACTGACGTATTTTTTGCAAAGAAATAATAATTTATTATTTCAAAATTGGAATAATTTTTGTGATTATAATATAGTATGAATTTCGTATCATAGTCCAGTTACGTGTTCGTGCTTCGTTTTGAGAAAGCGATATGCTTATCAAGAGCAGCGGTGAAACATCTCGCCGAAGCGGGTGACCAACTCAGTCTCGAATCTGCTCATTTGATTGGTTTATAGACAATCTGGACTGACTTGGACTGATCTGTGGGGTGGTCTGACTTATTTGTACCTTAAGGGAGTCTCTATCAGTCCATATATTTTGTTATGATTGGTCAATTTGAAAATATTGACTATTTCTATTGGCTCATTTTTGGGACTGACTCGGACTTATTCGCGGCTGGGGGTATCAGTCATTGAAAATTGCGAAATTCATGCAAAGCAGTCCTTTCCATACTATTACTAATCTTATATTCGCGTATACAAAGGTTCATAGTTGACTTGAAAAGTTATTTTACGATGTCGAGTAGTGGTTTGTACGCGGCTGTTCGAAATGCGATTTTGGAAAACAATATAGAAGCCCTCGAGCAGCTCAAGTTGTCTTTAAACGAGGATAATCGTTCGGTATCGACAATATCGAGCAATAAAAGCTTCGATATACGTGCGAAAATATAGGTGCCTCTCAAAGATCGTGGTGGTAATCCAAATAATAAAGGAAGAGTATGTATTGCTATAAGGTATGAAAATATAACAAAACGAATAGACATGATATTAGCTGCAATATTATTTGTATGACAAATGCGAAGTTGAAATACAACACGCTCTAAAATTAGTAAAATATATAATTATTAATTTTGACTTCAAATATACACATATTCGTCTGTTCGATTTGCAATTACAATACTTTATAGGCTTATAGCGTACTTCACCATGACCCATTTCGCCTAAAAGCCTCGGGAGAAAGTTGTCTAGTTGGGTGTTATAATTATATTTTGTGAAATTGGCATTTTCTGAAATATCTGCGATGAATACGAATATAGTTATAAAGTAGCATGCACGTGTCTATTTATAGCATATTGTATGTATTTATACACATGCCGCGATTTGTATTGAATCATTTTATGTTCTCCTTTCTTAATTGTAAACGAGGAATTTTATGTGCCTAAATGTTAAACAAGTTGAGAATATAATCAAAATATTACTTTACAGCTTATAAAGCCTATTAAGTTTACATGATGTTCTTTGTAATTTGACCCTCTGATTTAACTCTCAAATGGGGGTCAAAAGCTTCAGGTAATTGCCTCAACAGTTCTGTGTGGTTGATTCTGGTAGGTGATAACAGTTTGGTACCCAGGCCATTTTAAGAAAACTTACTTCAATTGAACTGTTTATTAATGCTGAATTCTATTCTCAACACCTATTATTTTCATCTATTGTGGAAAAGCATAGTGAATTTCACAACAGCTTAAAGAAACTTTTGGCTTGGTCTCTATGACAAGGCTGTTCAGGTTTGATGACTGAAGACCTTGTTAAAAAGGAAGCCTTTTGAAACTGCCATGATAAGAAATGGTCCTCATTTCTTTGTGTTTTAAGTCTTCTGTTATAGGGAAAGATATTCAAATATACTACCCAGATTCAGGGGAAGTATGCCATAAACTAATGTTTAACTCTTTAATACATCCCAGAAACCCTGCCAAAGTATTTTCAGGTGCTCTTTATATTCTATTTTGTCATGAAGGTATTGTTGAAGCTGGTGAAAGTTTTCATCCTAACCATTTTGTTCCTCTAGTTTTTTATTCCAGCAAACTTAAAAAAGTGTCTAAGTGCAACTAGATCAGTATTATGTCAATGTAAAATAAACCCTTTTTAATTATTTCAAGATCTTGATAACAGTGCGATCAGGACTTTGACCTTGGCTTCCCAGCTTAGATAGATTGGTGCCCAAAACATCGCAGACAATAATACTATATTGCATTATGATATTACTAATTCTCCAGAAGCACGAGTACTGAGAATTTCAACAAATTACCAGAATTGCACAAATGTAACTTTTTTTACATGAACAGTATCATTATGTATCTGAGAATTTGTGATTTGTCTTCAGCAAGACTGACTAAAAAGTAATTTTTTAACTTGTCATCTTCTTCATACAATAATTAAGAATTTATTCACACAACTCTGTTCATCAGTCCTACTATTTAGCTGAGTGGTAAAGGGTAAGAATTGACCGGGATGCTGTGAAGCCTGAGCAACTTCACATCCATGAAATGTCCCAAATGGTCACCCATTTCTAATCAAACTCCTGCTGCCAGTAGCAGAGGTGTGAAGGTGGTGTCTGGCACTTTTTAACCCAGATGCTCATCTAGGGCTGTCTACATTGGCATAGCTAGGCTGACAATTTAGTCTCACTATGCAAATTTCAAATTATTATCGTTATTCATTTCTTTAGAAATTGATTGTTTTTACAGTCAGTGAACTGCAAATATTTGCATAGCATGACTAAATCATCAAGCTGGCTACGCTACTACTGGCTGGCTGTTCATGCCGGAATGTGCTTCCAAGGCATGCTGATGAGCTTTGATATTGATTGAAACAGCTAAAATTCTCATGTGGTTATTCAATATATAGCATATAAACGTACAATTCACTTAAATCCAAAAATAAATGTTTACCAGGAGCGAAGGGGTGTTTTGCGAAATAAAATTCATGTTTAACAATCTTTAAAATGTTGCTCGGAAATGCTGGAAATCGCATTTCAGAGAGTCTAGATTTCAAAATTTTCCCGGGAGAGCATGCCCCCAGACCCCCTAGCATGGTTCACGCCTTCGGTGTTCGACTGATGTGTGAAAAATCCTAGATCCGCCCCTGACAACTCCGTAAACTAATAATTCTCTCCGAACAATTTTTCGACCATTTTTCGTGAAGAGGGTTGTTACAAATGCATTGACATTTTGGCATTTTCTTGCGGTGTCAGTTTTCACGGACGAACACAAAACTTCAACCAAATATATTTCACATTCTAGATGGAATTTTTAAAATTTCCATTTGGAAACTACAGAAAATTATAGTTAATTTCACGACCGGGCAGTTTTGGAGCAGAAATGTTGATAATAAATGGCACAGTGGCTCTAAAAAAGACCTTGTTTTTGTTACTCCTTTTTTGACATTTTCACCATTCATGCATTGTGATTGGTCCAGAGCTGAAATTGTCAACAAACATGCAGATTGGCTCTTGTTATTGGTCCTTGTTGCTTGCTTTCTCTAACATGGGCAACTGGCAATGTTACGACTCTGCCACAGGCTCCAACAGTTGGAAAACAAATTGTGTGGTGAGGATTACGCGCCAAATAATCATGATCAAATTGTACGCTTTTCATTGTATCACCATTCAATAATATGTGACGTTTTCCTGTCAGCCAACCAAGAACTCCTCCAGGGGTGAGATTGGCCATTTGGAACTGGTAATTCTCTCCTAATTCTTCACCAACGTCGGACACTTGCTCAGTTGGGTTTCCGTCTTTCCATGCAATCACTTCAGCATACCCACAATTAGACTCATCTTCAAGTGTAATCAAAAAATCTTGAAAATTATCCATAATAGATTCTTCAAAAACTATTTTCGATGTACCATGATCTAAATATTCGAGGCTAATCAAAGAAAACACGTAATTTGCATTGACATTCTGCTCTTCGCTCCCTATTACGAACAGCTTTTTGCAAGCTTTCTGCATTTGCCTTTACCGTTTCTAAAACACCATTTATCTTTAACCCTTCAGCGAACTCATTCAAGTAAAGTATGTTTACCATAATTGCCCCAATTATATCATCTTTGCAAAAACCGTCGATAACACCAGTGTACCCATTTTCCAAAATGAAATTTTGTTGTGATTTTACATCTTTCTTAATGTTCTCAAGCAGTTCCTGATCATTGCAGTAAAATATGCTTCTCCATATTTAAACTAGTCATGTCGATTTCTGGTTTGACAAGCATGTTGTATGCAGTCTGTCATCCAAAAAATGTGGGGCAGGTCCACCTTGAACAATGGATGTCGCTGCTATTTTGCTGCAAGATCTAAGATTTCCATTTTGGATGTCATAGGTGGAATCAACTGATGCACCATTTGGAAACATTGCTGAACCCATCTGGACAACATTGGATAGAAACTTTTTTGCCATTGCTCCTGTGTCAATCCCACTTTCACCCATATATTTCAAATGAAGTAGCTTTCGTGGTGAAGTTGCCTTACATGCTTGTTGCCACAGAGATAACGACCTCTGAAATGCTGCACCCTGTTGTACAACAACAAAAAATTGACCTGTTTTGTCCACTTGCTTTTTTATTTGCTTTACCAATTTGGGAAGACTGGGACTGGAACTTTGAGACAGCTCGCTACTCCTGTCATGTTCCTCTCTCTTGTATCTTCCTGGCGAGGGCCTCATCCTGGTGGATTTGAACTTGTACTTCTTTTCTGTCATAAGCTTCAGTCATATTATCTCCTAGCCATGTTTCAGTTTGCACAGGAGAATGCTGTTTATCACTCTCATAATTTTCAAAACAACCATCATCACTAAAGTAGGTTTGAACCCTTGGTCTCTTGCTTGATGATGACCTACTACTTTCTGAATCCTCTTCATGCCGACAACCATCATCACTAAAGTAGGTTTGAACCCTTGGTCTCTTGCTTGATGATGACCTACTACTTTCTGAATCCTCTTCATGCCGACTGAAGTCATCTCTGGTACATAAGAGTAAGGTAATCTTGTTGTAGTCCTTTCCAAGCTCTTCCTTACATTTCTTCAATGTGAAAAATTCTCTATATGAACCAGGAAGGAACAAAGCTTTCTTTCCATTTTCTAAAAGACGAACATAATCTTCCTTGTCATCATAGCAGTCGCAATGAAATGCTTTCCATTTATCAACAGCCTTCTCTAGAATATGAGCATAAAGTGCTATATTCGAGACAGTCAGTGCAATTTTCTTTCCACGTTTTGGCTTCAGCTGAAGGCCACAGAGACTGGCATTCTTTACATGTATCAGTAAACGTGTGTCCACCTCCTCGTGGTTGTGGGGCTCTAGAATTGACAGCTGCGTTCTTCCAGGAGAGCATAGGGACTTTTTCATCAAATGTGGCGTTAAACATCCTTTCCTTCAGGAATTGATTGTGATATCACATGCTCCGAAAGAAACTTGAATAGCTCAAATCTTGTTTGTACGACGCATGGAAGCCTTTCCAGTCAGAGGGGATCTGTGTGTTGGCTGAAACTTTCCTTCGTTGACCTGATCCTCTCTTCTGCGTTGATTTCTTTAATGAATCCTTCAATGTATGCATCCCATACTACATCAACTCTTTTAACTGAATCTAACTGCTTTAACACATATGGGATAAAAACGACTTGTGCATACTCTTTAAAGGTGCAAGTAGTTCCGTTTGACAGCATTTGAACAACAACTGCACCATCCAGAATGATAACATCTAGAGCAGGGGGTTGAGCATCGCTAATAGGTTTGACACACTCTATCAGATCTGCCTTCTGCCCAGCAGGCAGGTTTCCAGCTTGTGCAAAAGATTGTGGCCACGGCTGATTCTCATACTTGAAGAAGTTGCCAAGGTCTCCATTTCGATTCTGACTTGCTATATACAGCCTAGAGAATAGGGCGCAATCTTCTTTCAGAGCCTGCACTCTAGCTTTATCCTTGGAAGCAACTTTCTTCTTCCCAGTTTTAAAGGTTGCCAAATTATTCCTTTTTAACATTTCAGTCACTGCCTTGCTTCTTTCAACAAACCTCTCTTTGATGAAACTTTGGTATTGCTCTTCTCCAAACTTCACCACATTCTTTACACAGTCGACAACACGACATTACATCTTTGGTGTGGATCGCAAATAGGTCTTGACTCTCTTCTGTAAATAGATTGCCCATGACTTCAAAACTTGAGATGACACTCAAGACATCTTTACAAAATTCTCTTTGGATGGCTGGAGTTTGTTCACGATGATGACAATTGTCAGCAGACGCACGGCTGCGCTTTAACCATTCTTGTGACTTCTTGTCCTGCAATCATCCATCGTCTTAAAGCTGAAGGGTTCTCTGTCAGTCCCACAGCCCCTCTTTCTCCCTTTACTGCTGCGTTAATTTGCTTGTGCACTTGGTCTAAAGCTATAGATGAGAATAGCTTCTTTGTTTTGTGTACCACGAACGAGCGATTGGAAAACTAGTGAAAGGCGTCTGAATGTTTGTTTGGAAGTTCTAACATATCACGGATATGAACTAACAACCATCTTGCATAATGACATTTTCTAAAGCAAACATCATGGAACAATCTGTTTAAGCGACTGAAAATATAATGCGAAGTTACCTTCTCTAAATGATTGCGCCAGTTGCAAACAAAGAATTTGGAGCTCTAAAACTCTTGCCCAGTACAACAACTGCAGATGTTTCTTTGACATATCTTCTCTCCAATCTTTGAAAGATTCAGGTTCTTGATTGGTGACTTTTTTATGTATTCTGCATAAGCATTCTGTCGTAGAATGTAAAGGCAGGCTGCTGTCACTTGCTGGGCGTATCTTGTTCTTCTGAGATGACTGCATGTGATAAAAGAGTCAACGACACCTTGACTAGCTATCTCAGTGTTGGTCAGTATTTCCGTCCATCCACTCCCATCAAGCCAGTTGCCTAGCACTTTAAAAGCTGTCATTTCGATTTGCAGACCGCCAAACATGACCACAAATTTATCTTTACCATCACTATTAACAAGCTTCCATTTAATTTGCTTGGCCAAAGCAAATAATGGCTGGTCTACTGCAAATACTGGAGTTTGAATATTATTTACATGACAGACAGCAGATTAAACAACATTCATTGAGTGGAGTATTATTGCAAGTGAATGGGCATTCTCTGAGAACAGTGGAAGAAAAGCAATGACAGCACGTTCGTAGGTTGATGGGAATGTTTTTGATGCGCGATATGCTGCCCATGACATAGCATCATCCTTGCCAAGATCCTGTTTGAGAAGAAGATTTTGAACATGCTGCAGCCAATTGATCTCCTCATCTCATCGTTGATTGGTCGTCGTCATTTGAGCTTGCATATCAGTATTAACTGGTGGAGCATGAAGTTCACCACATGATAAAACCACAGGTGGTACGTTCCAAGATGATGATGGTAAGTGCAAAATGGTTTTGGAGCCGGCAATGGTGTGATCAAACAAATCTACTTCACAACATTCTCTACTATTTGGTTTGCTGGATGTTGCACTAGCAAAATTGCTGTACCATGGAAAGAGTCGTGCGAGCTGGTGGGGCTAGGATCATGATCTATGTTGTCCACCACTGCTGTTGTGAGCAATCCTGTACGTAGCTTGGAAGGGCACACCACACCTTCACTTTCGTACTGCGCTATGACACTATTGGCAATGTCAGAAGATATAGACAACATCCTGTCATAGGAAATGTACAATCCCAACTTGAAAAATGCATCATATCCACAAGTACTTTTACGTGCACGTCGCACCTTTGTACTGTTCGTAGGACAACTCGCACGACTCTTTCCATGTTTAATATTCGCACGACTCGACTCTTTCCATGTTTAATATTCTTCTTTGTACGATATCTCAGGAACTATAGGCTTAACACAAAAGTTGTAAGTGTAGGTTTTCATCCTGTTTAGATGCTCTATAAAAATATTTGGAAAAATTTATTCAGCACCCAATTTTACATTATTTTGACTATTGATGATGTCATCAAACATAACATGCGTGATAGTCAGTATAAATTAAGAAATTCGGCCGGCCGTATATCACATTATTTTAGTTATAGAGACAGTAGTAATGTGGCAAAGTTTCATACTTGTATCACGAGAGTGACGAATTGAGCACTTTTGTAGCCTTTAACAGCTGAGCTAGTAATAGACACCCACAAATTCCATTCAGTTGCTTAAAGGGAAATGGCAACAAAAATTTTTATCGTCTTATTTGAAAGAGACTCCAAAACAATGTATAGAAGTCAATTACAGAATTTTTATATCTGCCTTATTTGGTGAGATATTTTGACTTGAAATCTTTAGTTGTCCGCCATCTTGGATATTTGTAGATATGCATGATACGTCACAACCTGGGTCACGCAATTTTTTTTCTTACGACACAATGATTAATCTTCTCCAATAACTACACACATAGTAAGTGTTTTGGATTTCAGCACGGATTGAAAAGGTTTCAAAAATATTCTATTGGTGGTAGGTATTTAGGAGAAGCTTTGAATCGCTTATCCCTGTTGTGACGTCACTAAAACATTGTTAATGAGGTTAAAAATTAATCCAAGATGGCGGACAGTTCGATTATTTAGGTCAGAATATCTCCCAAAGTAAAACAGATATAAAAATTTTGTAATAGACTTCTATATATTATTTTAGTCTCTTTCAAATGAGAAAATAAAATTTTTTGTTGCCATTTCCCTTTAAAGTCAGCTATGAGTGAATGGAGAGTTGGCAGGTAGTGCAGATCAACCACATCCACCAAGCCCTGATCTGGACAATGATACCCCGAGTGGTGCAACTGTGGACATTGTATTGTCATGCCAACTTAGGAGCAGAACAGATGTTGCATAACAGTAAGACGTCCATCCATCTCAAGAACAAATGTTTTCAGACAGGTGGTAACTTATGGCAATGCTCTTGAGATTGCAATGTGATACAGAGAGGATGTTCTGGTTCTGAACAATGTAAGGAACAATCAAAGTTTTCACCATGCAGCATATAGACAATATGTACTATGGCAACATGGATGGCTAGAAAGAGGAAACAGTAGGGTTGTCCCAAGTTGCTGTGTAGCAGCAATACATACTCATTACCCGTCAGCTAATGGTGATTACACAGGATATAGGCCAGCATGCTTGTAGATTGTATGGTACCATATTATAATTTAAATAACATTCATTTAGAAAAATAAAAATTTAAAAATACTTTACATCATTTCATAACAAATGGTCAAATAAAAAAGGTCTTTCGTGTCAGGTTTCAAATTATTGGCAACTGTCAAAACAATTTACTATAAATCATGGTACATAATGTAGTTATGTTCATAGGTTTTTTGTCTGGTTAACAAGACGCCTGCAAAGGCGTTCACTCCGCCTGCCAAAACGAAAATGGGCACAAG
The DNA here is from genome assembly GCA_963855995.1 of Muricea muricata. Lineage (NCBI taxonomy): Eukaryota > Metazoa > Cnidaria > Anthozoa > Malacalcyonacea > Plexauridae > Muricea > Muricea muricata. The sequence goes on along the minus strand of OY979716.1, from coordinate 44,077,215 downwards.
GCTGTAACTAGAGTGTTCATTGGGGGTGGGGTATATTCACTTACTTCAGTTCTGCCCAATGAACTCCTTTTTAAATCAGTCATTAGGGTACCTTCCAAGGCATCTTAAGACATTGCTAGCACATCTTATGTAATCACTAAGATAACCAAAAATCAATGTCTGACTTGCCAGGTACTCTGCCCAGAGTTTTTGTAAGATTGCATTTTTTAGAATTTAATTTAAATTAAAGACTTTCATAGTACATATATTAAACAAGATTCTTTTGTCATAACACAACCAACATATGGCTGTTTTATTTTTGGGTAGTTGCAAGTAAAGAAAATTTTACTGAAAGTGTATACAATACATAAATATATTAACCTGATAGCATCATTTAAATCAATTCTGGAACACTGCCTGAAGTCTCCACGATATAATTTGTTGGGAAATATGATTTCTGGAATTGGAATGTTAAATGTCTCTTACCTTTTATAAATGTATGAGATCCCACAAGCAAATAATTCATTTTGCACGAAATATCAGCATCTCAACATAGGTACAGAAAACCAAGGAAAGAAATCACAACGAATACTTTGTGATTGGAATTAGGAACACATTTACTAGACTCACTCCTTGATCATGGAATGATGGAGTCTATCAAATTTGCCGTTTTAAAATATTTCTGGAGCAATGTTTTGATAAAGAACCTTCCTTTCCCTTTTTGTTCACTATTACATGTTAAAAATTGTGTTTTGTATATAGATATTTCTGTACAATTTGCATTTGATTCTTGTGTAGAAATTTGTAAATTTCTTATAAAGCGGAAACACAACAGAAAATGATGGAAACACGCTCTCAAAACTTCACCGCGATACATCGCTCCTTGGTGAAGTTTCGCAGTGGAATTTGTTGTTTTAAAACATTTTGCATGTGAATGTTTGCACGTAAAACCTTCTTGTGGTTTAGATGTTCTAGCATACATGTTAAAATGCGTGTTTTGTTGACATAATCCACTGGAAATTGGGTTTAAACGCCGTGCTTAGGTCGGCTCACGCAGCTTGTGCCCAGCGGTATCACCCATGAGCGCTGCACCAACTTGCGACACCGAAAAAAAATAAGGAAAAGAAAACAGAAATGGGGGCGAATTTAAAACTCCGCCTCGCCTACGGCAGGCGGAGTAAAAAGCTTGTATTGTTCACTGCTTACCAGAAATTAAACAGGCTGCAAAAAATTCAATAGCCTGGTGACATGGCACATACCTGGGATGATTGTTAATTCATCTTAGAAAACATTCTGACTACTTGATTAAACTATTGGTGGGTGATTTTTTTTTTATGGATAAGAAACCTCAAATAAAGATTATTTTTATTTTGCCTTTAATAACAAATTAACACACAACATTTCCACATTTAATCTATTTTGAAAATGTTATATTAATAGAACAATTTTATCTTTTTTGCCTTTTTTCTTCATTTTGGGAACTTGATTTTCATGTCCCTCCCTTCTGGCACGCCCAGCTTACATGCTACAATTCTAAAAAAACATAATAAGTTACATATGAATCACTGATACAGTAGTCTATATGTACAAATTTGTATAGTACTCAAATTAAAATTATTGTACAGTCTAATTAATCAACTATTGTTGCACTATATTATAATGCTTTCTTTAAAACTAATTCCTGGACTCTATGTGGTTTCTCTATTGTTAGCAAATATTATAGGACAATAATATGCATACATCCTTGATGTTATTGGCAGTTACGTCTGCTTGTCATGAGACTGCACACGGGCTAAACTTGTTGCATCTTGCTAAAAAAGAGTAATCAGTATTATAAGTTTTCAAAACATTTCAGATGTATTTTTGTACTGTATAACCCAATTACCTTTTCCACTGTTTTTTTATTTGTTGAGCTACATCAAATATCATATTATTTATCTTAACCTACTACCTTTAAAAATGGAAGGTATTTTGTTACAGTTAGGTATAACCTCAGCACTTATTTGCCCTTAAAGACCATTTAAACCAACATGACTTGTAAAATGGGAACTACAGCATGAATATATGTGATGTTATGTAGCAGTTTCGATCAATATATGCAGTGGATAATTTAGTTAAAGCATGATCTTCAGATGTAGATTGATATGCCAAAGTATACATATATGTAGTCTGCTTTTGTACATGCACTTATGGTTATCGATAATCTAAGGTCACTAATAGCATACAGTATTGCAGCAAGACTGTTGGAAAGACACTTATCCAGCCTATTCATGCACGTTAAACAATCATTTTAGACAATCTTTTAAAAAATTTCGGAGGGCATCGAGAGTTGCTAATCGATGATCCTGAAGCAAATAAAGGGAATTTTCTAGAGTCATTAAATTACTTGCCAGCCTACGATGCTACAACTGCCAGCCATCTTGAAAAAGTCAGAAATCAACAAGCTATGACAAAAAGAAGAAAAGGTGGGAAAAAAGGTGCTAAAGGGCACTGTTCGAAACTAACTTTTCTCAGCAATGATATGCACAATAATTTGGTCAATATTATTGGTACATAAATCACCTCCCAAATTGTTAAAGAAATCAGTAGTTGCAGAGCATGGGCATTAATGACCGACACCACACCAGATGTCAGTCACCACGAGCAGCTTAGTATTTGCGCAAGGATCATTAATCATAATGGCAAATGTTCTGAGCACCTTTTGTCTTGCAAAGAGCTTATGGGACCAAAGCAATGGAACTATACAATTTAATCTCAGAAACACTTATTTCGAAAGGTGTGTCGTTCAATAAACTTGTAGGAAAACATATGACGGCGCTTCGAATATGAGTGGCTGCTACAACGGCTTGCAGGCAATCATCAAGGAGAAAGTCGGAGAGCATGTTGCTTTTGTCCATTGTTATGCATATCACTTAATCTTGTTTTGTCCGACTTGGCAAGTGTTGCTGTTCCAGTAACCAGTCTCTTCAATGACCTTGAAGCCTTGTACGTTCTATTTAGCAAGACACAAAGAATTCATGACTTGTTCGAAACTGTCCAACGCGAAAAAAACCTGAAAGTCCTTTTGCTAAAGAGACTTAATACTGTTCGCTGGCATTCACACAAGTTGTGTCTAAAGGTCCTCCTCTCTCATTATGACTGCATTTTAAGTGTTCTGGATATCGTTGCATTAGACTTTTAAATTGATTGAAACCCATGGAAAACGAGCGCTGGTCTTTTGGCACAGATCCAAACAAAGCAGTTTCTGGCTACCGCGTACCTCTTTCGAGAAATATTTGCATCCACTGATCCGCTAAGTTGATATTTACAACACATTGATGTTGATTTTAGGAAAGCTGTGGGTATGGTTGAAAGTGCCATCGATGAGCTCAATGAATTGTGTAAAGAACCAAAGCAAATTATCAAATATGTCAAGCAAAAACACAATTCCCCCGGCGTGACTTGGCAAGAATCAAGAGTCAGACATCAAAGACAAATGGATGATGAAAATGCTGAATATGAATCCGCTGAAACACCAGAAGATGACTGGAAACGTAACACCTTTTATGTTTCTGTGGACACAATCATAAATTCTTTGAAGAATCCGTTTGAGAAAAACCAACCATTGCTTCAAGCATTTTCGTTTGCTCCAAGCTGTTTGCCACAGCTTGTGAAGAATTTTAAAACCGCATATGATCTGCAAGCATGCCTTAACACTTCTTGTAAAATGCACAATATAGATGCGTTCAGATGTACTGACGAACTGTTCAATTTCGCTTATTCTTTTGAGAAATTCGACTGTTCACCTGTCTGCCAGCAAGAAGATGATGATGATAGCGGCGAAGACGACAACTATGATGATGAGGATGATGATGCTGATGACAACGAGGATAACGGTGATGATGATTTTTATCATGACGTTGACAACGACGACGAAGTCTCAAGCATGTGAAATAATGAGCAGAGTGAAAATGGTGCCAAGAAAGCCAAAAAACAATCGAAGAAAAAATTCCATCTTTCTCTGACGCTCTTTTACTCATTTGTAACCTGGATTATAGTTTGGTTGATGCGTATCCGACTCTCTGTCGTGTTTATGCTATCGCTGTTGCCATCCCAGTGAGTTCCTTGACTGCCGAGCGTTCATTTTCCGCACTCAAGAGGGTAAAAACTCACATTTGCTTGTCCATGGTTCAGGAAGACTTGAATCGTTACTTTCAATGTCAATCGAGCGTAAATTTTTGCTCAAATGTGACAAAGAACGTCTGATCAACTTATATGCAGGGCTTTCTCCTGAACATCAAAAGCTCTACTTTGACTTCTATTTAAATGTCTTTTAAAATATGCGTTACTTTCCCTAATTTGCATAGAATATAGCTTACAGTCTCTATGCTATTAACATTTGTTCAGGAACAGAACTCTGTTATTTCATTTCTTGGCATAAGAGAGCAAAATATGTATTATAGTACAATTATATTCAATTATAATATATGCCACAACAAAACCCGACTAACGTTGTTTTAGATTGGTATTAAACTGTTAGCTAACTGTTTCACCGCTGTGTACTTAGAATGCTCAAAATGCCGTTTCAGAGAATTATATTTGAAGAATTTTCGAGCATACGTATCTTAAAGAGTCATCCTTGCCTACGACACTCAATGAGTACACTGTTGTACAATGTGATGGTTGTGTTCTAGGGCAGCAAGTTGGTTTCTGCCATGGTATACAGGATATCTCCAGATAAAAACTGCTCATTTTGACACATTGTGATTTGGATTGTCATGTGGTGGGGATGGAGTAATACAAATAACAAGTAATAGTTAAAACATAAGGTTATTTTAAACTTACGAAAAGGAATAACACGTGGGAGCATACATCAAAATCAGGTTGTGAAATGACTCTAGAAAGCCAGTATGTCTTCAAATTAAAAATAAAACAATAATCAGCTAGATGATAGACTCATAAATGTAGTTATTTCAACCTTACGTCAAATCAACATCAGTACCTGAAGTTGGTGCAGATCTTAGTGTATTCAGGAAACGAGTTTTCAGAACAATCTTGGCAAGTGCTTTGTGTGCAGAAGAGTCTTTCTTCAACCATGGTTTTCTTCATTCTTTATTTTCTGGATTGTGTGCACATTTGTCTTGATTGATGCCTTCCTCCAACACCCATTCATGCTCACCCAACCACAAGTAATATTCCTACCCATTTATCCTATTAAATTAAACAATAAAAATCTATATTAATTTATCAAAGTGTATGTGAGTACTTCACGTGACAATTATATACATACACAGTACATACTATAATTGTCATACATGCAATTTCAATATTGCAGTATAAGCACAAAACATTTGCTTATATGAATTTTCATATCCTCACACGTTTCGGAACAGTGCCAGAAATGATTCTGAACAGTTAGGAAGTATCAGATCATCACTGCGTTTCTTTTTTGCTGCCTGAATAACAAAGCATTAATTTGATAAAAAAGCATACAAACATTAGGGTTGGTTCCAGAAGCTCTTAAAGAAAAGTGAGGTATAATAATGAGGCAAAAGAGCCTCTGATCAAATCTCTCTTTAATGCCAGCCTATGTCAAAACCAGAACAACACATGTGATTGGCTATTTGAAAAATAGGTCAAACTGGCTTTATGTACAATACCTAATTATAGTCTTCACATAATTTATTCATACTTACAGCATTGATTTTCTTGGCAAGGCTTTTTGTGGCTAGCCCATTTATGGGCAAGCCACTATCTCATCAGTGGCAGATTACCCAATAGGCTGAGAGTAGGCTCAAGCCTACTGGCCCGGGCTTTTGAGAGGCCCGTAGTTTTGTAGAGAATGAATTTTTGCTATTTACTATTTTTTTACTAAATTAAGCAATGAGGTAATGAGTCCAAAGCTAATTCTGTAATGCTATTTCCACCGTCCTTGGCTTTCATAAATATTGACCCCTTGAACATCACCGTAAACGCATACCGGCTTCACCAGTAATTTGACTGTGCAATATTCAGAACTGATGAAGTACTGCTATCATTTTCTGAAAATGTCTGCTGACCATTTTCATTATTTTTAAAATTGTGTAGTCACGATTTTCCACAGTTTTTACGCTATGAATAATGAGTTATCAACACAAGCCAGGTAATGTAAAAGCAAAGGAATGGGAGGAGTGCAAACGTCGACAAGAGGCTGAACTTTAGCGGAGTTCAAAAATCCAGAAATTTTTTACCCCTGCTGCATCTGCAACTAATACAGATTTGTTACCGTTGTCTAACTCAACAGAACATTTGAATGCGGAGCCAGAGTCGCTAATAAATACACCTGACACTACAACAGCAGAAATTAATAATAGTGATGTTTGCCTTTCTGGTGTTGATGAATTGCTGAACACTGAGGTTGAACACTTAATCATGAAAGTGATGAAACTCATGTCTCTCAAACTGAGAGACAATCTTTTGCTGTTATGGTATGAATTGCAACATTGGATTATGGCCTAATGGCATGCTTCCAGACAATTTTGTGGAATACTGGGTGGAGCATGGTGGCCAAGATTGCCAGCACATCGATGCAAATTTTTCTAAGTCTGTTCAAGATGACGGCAAACAGAAGAGGTGATTTTCCAGATCTCTATTTTCTCATACACATTCTCTTAACGGTGAGAAAATTCCACGTTCATGGTTATGCCACTCACCTGCGACCAGTCGTGCATTTTGTTTTACTTGCAAGTTGTTGTCATGTCCTGATAGCAAATTTTTCGCTGGTATTGGTTATTGCGACTGGAAGAATGCTGTTTGTCGGATGGAAAGACATGAAAAGCCAGAGCCATCGTGCAGCAACCCTTGCAATGTTCAACCAATCTGATGCAAAGAATCGTGTAGACAGTAAACTTTTAGAGCAAGCGCATGTTGAGAAATATGGAGGGAAAGGTAAGAAGTCAGTGTCATTCATCTCAACGATTTGCAATTAATTGATCGATAACATGGGGGAAAAAGTAAGAAAATTCATCATTGATCAAGTAAAGGAAACGAAGTATTTTTCTCTGACTGTTGACTCAATTCCAGATATTTCACATGTAAACCGTCTGGCTTGCGTTATGTACTTGAAGATGGTCCTGTAGAATGATTTATACAGTTTTTAGATATGAATGGGCATACTGCAGAAGAGATGCTCAAAAGTGTGTCCAGCTTTTTTGAAAAAGAGGGTATCAATATCGAAAACAGTCGAGGGCAATCATATGACAATGCGAGTAATATGAGCGAAAAGTACGGTGGTTTACAGGTGCTAATTCACGGGAAGAATAAACTCACAGACTGGGTTCCATGCTTTGCACATTCACTCAATTTGGTTGGACATTGTGCTGTAGATTGTGTTCCAGGTGCAACTTCATTTTCAGTGCAAAGTATTGTAATGAGTGGCAAAAATTCACATCAGTCAGTAAGTGAGTCAGTCAGTGAGTCAATCATAGTGTAAACTTTCCGGAGGGAGCGATAATACGCACATATTTTGTCGTTTACTTCAAAATGTTTGCAGTAAGCATTTTTGTGGCTAGCCCGTTTGCAGGCAAGCCACTATCTCATACTCAAACGGTGATACGTGGTGAGCGTTGTCCGAATTTTCGTGAAGCAGCGTAATAGGCTGGAAGCTTCGAGAGTTAGCACCGATTGTTCGCATATATTCGGAAAGTGGAAAGGAATAAGTGTCATTAGCTACGGGCGATAAGAAAAAAAGTAGAAATGCTAGTACTCCTATAAATTCTTCGGCAACTGCTATTTGTCAACCCTACCAGATATATAGTGATTATTCATTTATGTCGTACCTTATAAGTTGCGAAGTGCACCAAACGCTAAGGAGCAATAATTATTGAAATTCACAACTTTTGAAATCCACACTCGCAACTTCTGTTCCAGCCAGTAGAGTTTGCCCGTTTGCTGTTTCTCACACAGTAAGTAGTTATAGTAATAAACAAAGCTCAGATAATTTCTAGCAGAAACATATACGACATATACACAGTATAAAAACCTGTATTGGGCATTTGAGTTTGCTCGTTTGCTGTTTCTCTCACAGTAAGTACAGTTATAATCATAAACAATGCTCAGATAATTTCTAGCAGAAACATGTACGTCCGTACGACATATACACCATATAAAACCTGTATTGGGCATTTAGGCAGTAGGGTTTGCTCAGCTCGTTTGCCGTTTCTCTCACAGTAAGTAGTTATAATTATAAACAAAGCTCATATACACTATAATATAAAATCAGTATTGGGCATTTGGGCTATATCAGAATATAATTATAAATTAGTCTGCAAAAAAAATACAGCAATAACTTTGCTGTCTTACATCTAATTGTATATTTTCAAAATGTCACTAAAATAATCGCTACAATTTTCTGTACATTTTAAGCTAAGTTTCATACGAAAATACTAAAAACTAAAAAAAATACAGCGAAATCTAAACTACAGCGCGTTATTGTTGTTTACGTTTGACAGTATTAATTACTACAAATATTTTGACCTTTTGCAGCAAAAATCCATGGCATCCTTCATTGTATCTTCCTCAAAATACCACTGAATGAATCGCTATCGTTTTCCCAAGATATTTGCCGCTTTTGAGCGAAAAATATTGAAGACGCTACAACAACTTGCAGCTCAAACGTGAACATAGTACAATGTCGCATTTTGATTTAAGTCAATTTTAGCCCGCAAGTATCACATTTCACCTGTCAAAACATGCGAAGAAAGTACCCTACGGTTCCCTATGACTCGGAAACCGTATCTACATCGTATATAGCGAGTTTTCCGCTTGTCTATAGCAACAGGCATTCCTAAAATTGCATGCTATCTGGATGCTCTGCACGTGCGCGTGAAAAACCCGATATTTTAAACAGTTGAAAATAAACTTCTGGGTCAAAATCACTGAGCTATAAAATAGAGCTCAGTGGTCAAAATATATGGACTTTTCTATGGCGTGCCGTTTCGGACAAAAGTATTCGATAATCAGAATTCGTGTCGAGAATCGGACAAAAGTATTTGAGAATCAGAATTCGTGGCAAGAATAGGACAAAACTATTCGAGAATTAGAGTTCGTGGCGAGAATATCGAACAGAAGTATTCGAGAATCAGAATTCATGGCGAGAATATCGAACAAAACTATTCGAGAATCAGAATTCGTGGCGAGAATCAGACAAAATTATTTGAGAATCAGAATTCATGTCGAGAATTGAACAAAAGTATTTGAGAATCAAAATTCATGGCGAGAATTGAATAGAAGTATTCGAGAACTAGAATTTGTGTCAACTATTCGAGTTTCACAACGATTTGAGATTTTGCAGCCATGTGAGATTTTAGTATTTTACAAGCGAGACTTTACAAATTTTCGAGATATCACAACTATGCGAGATTTTACAAGCATGCGAGATTTTAAAACTATGTGACTGATGAGTGTGAGATTTTACACTGCGAGATTTTGCAACTGTATTAACAAATAACAATATTATATTCTGAAATATAAAGAAATGGAAGTAATTTTCAATTTCTTTAATATCTGAGTTCACCATTAATATTGTCATCATATACTTGATGACCCTACTTACCAATATAATTTGGAAGGTTAGGTGCAACCTGTTGACCGAGGTGGCCTGGAACCCAGCACCCAGCGGATGGTACTTGGATTAAGGAAAGATCCTTGCAAGTGGTATCTTGAACTGCCAACCTTGGGCACCT